>JAMXBC010000005.1:74515523-75765523 GCA_024138005.1 Lumnitzera racemosa | reverse complement strand
AAAGAATTTCTAAAAAGGGTCCTAATTTTTCAAGTTTTGATTTTTTGAGAAACTTTAAATAAATCTTAACATTTGCAAAAGGGTTCATTCATTTTTATTCATGGAAAGTAAAATTTCTAGATTATAAAAATTTTATTCTTATTTATTTTATATTTTTTCTTGATTTTATTATTTTTAATTTTTATTACCAAAGCATAAAAAAAAGAAAAGACATAGGGCCTTCCTTTCTTTTTTTGTCTTCTCTTTCATTTTTTCCTTTTTTTTTCTTTTAGTTTTTACAACATAATACAACATTAAAGAAAAGAAAAAGTAAAAGAAAGAAAGAGAAAAAGATAAAATAAATAATTAAAAAAATATAACGTAACAAATTAAAGAGGAGGGCCATACTAACTTCAAGCTAGGGTGCGTAGGTCGATGGAGTGGACCAGATTGGAATCAGGTTGAATTCGACTCATGTAAAGGAGAGAGCAACCAATTTGGGGAGGGGAGGAGGGGAGGGGAGGTAGGTTAGGGTAGGAGCTGGGTGGGTGGGAAGGGTGTATTTCTAGCTGTTTCAAGCACCTAAATGAGTAGGTGAGGGTAGTTTTATGTATTTCTAATTGGGATTAGTGGGGGTAAGAGAAGTGCCTCGGGGTTTATGGTGGTTGGAAATGGAGTACCTGATTATGGGTGAGTGAGGGTATCTTGCATGGTGGTTGCTAGAGAGAAAGAAGCCTTGGGTTTTGGGTTTCTAGTGGTACCAAAGCTTGTAGTGTGGTTGTTTTCACATGGGGTGGGTGGTGGAAGGCCTTCAGAGTGGTGGCTACGAGGGTTAAGTTGGTTGTAGTGATGGATGCTATGAGAAATACGCAAATAAATTGGAATGAGAAGCTTAAGGTGTAGGGAGCTTAGTTATGTAATTAATTGTGCTCAAGTTACTTTAAGCTTGATGAAATCCTAAAGAGAAAGAGTTTAAGAGCTTGCGGATGAGAGCTTGATGCCTAGTGAGGCTCATGAGGCTTTATTTATAGTGTTTCCATCTTCTACGAGCTTAGAAAGTTCGTTAATGGAGAATTTCTACCATTAATGCTCCTTCCTAAAACATGTGTTTTCTCAATTTTTTAAGGATCAAATTAAGGAATTATATGGATAAATTTAAATGAAGTTTGGGACTTAATTTGTAGTTTACCATGTCTAACATACGATTCCATTATAAATTTTGGTGGAATTGTATGAAAAACATGCTAACAAGTGGCTTAAACACATGAAATTGGACTTGGGAAAAAGAAGGAAGGAAGTTGGAATTTAGGGGAACAAAAGAACGAATGAGGAGGGAGACAGCACCTATATGTACGAGTTGCACTCTTAGCATGCATGTAGTGCATGTGTGCTATTAAAAAAAAGAATACAGGTGCTTTGGGTTTGATCCATGCTCAGGGCCTTTAGCCATGTTTGCTCTTCAAGTAGACTAGGCTTTGAACTTGGTCCTACCCACTTCTCTTCGTCCTTTTTTTTGAATTAATAAATAAATAAAAATGATAAACTAAAACTAAATCTAAAATTAAACCCTAAGGTAATGTGTTGGTTGTTGTTTCCACTTACCATGGGCGTGTTGGTGGGTGGGTCGACTATTGTTTTAGGAGATTGTGTTCGGTCAGAGTGGCTTTAGTTTGTATTCATCAAGTCTTCATGTACTATGTGCTATTGTCATTGATGTTTTAGTGTATTACGGTTGTACTTGGCGAATCAGGGGACGCGTTGTGTTGGATTGAAGATATGACAGGGGCATGTGTTAATGCGAGTGGATGTACTGTATTGGATTGTGTGAGGTGTAGGGATTTTCAGTCCTAATGTAGAATTTGTGTGTCTAAGTGCTGCGTTTGTTGCTATTGGGATGACTGGTGTGAATTGTGTTGTTGACTCTATGCAATTTGGGGGAAACATGGCAGTATGTTGGTTATTTGGTCTAGGGAGATGCGTTTGATCGATGATCTATGCAAATTGGTGCTATGGAATACAATGTAGTATGTTAGGTAAGTGGAGGCAATGCAGTTTGTGTATGTCACACATTGACTTATGGATTGAAGAGGGCAACATAGCTACTACTGTAGTGATTAAGTGAAGTGTGGCTGGGTTAATTGTGTTTAATATGTAGCTGTTAGGAATGTGGAATTGTGTTGAATGTTTAGGCGAGTGAATTGTAGGGAATAATAATCTATCCTCAATGTCACATGCTAATTTATAAACCTTAAAATTGAATCTTTTATATCGTTTTAAATATAGATTTGATTCCAATTAAACCAAGATACAGAAGATATAATTTTAATTCTTTAAAGATTTGTCTTAACTTCTAGAAACACTACTTAGGCCTTCTATTTTCTTGGCTTGATCTAATCTGTTACAATTTAGCCCAATAATGCCCTAATTTGATTTGAGCCCCTATATTAAATGAATTAATTAAGCCTATATCGTCACACAACACAACTCGACTTTTGACTCAACTTGCTACAACTTGACTTGATTTTCTTTATTTTTTTTCTTTTTCATTTTTCATTTTTTTCTTTTAATTTTTATTTATTTATTTTTTCTGTTTATTTATTAACCTAGCTCAATTAATAAAAAAATTTGGTAAAATGAGGTGTCTACAGTTACTTCTCTTTGTAGTGAAGTTTGATTAGAACTTTGCTACAAAGACAAAAAAGATATTCATTTTTGCTAGACTCGACTTAGATAATCTAAAGCGGATAGATCTCTTCAACATTAAAACTTTATTTTGGTGGACAATCCAAAGAGGATAGGTCTCTTCAAGATTCCTTTTGGTTTAACCCAAAGAGGATAGATCACTTCGAGATTTGTTATGACTTGTGATTTAAAGAGGACAAATCTCTTTAAGATTCATTTTGACTTAATCTGAAGAGGATAGATCTCTTCGAGACTTGTTTTGGTTGATCTGAAGAGGATAGACCTATTCAAGATTCATTTTGAGTTGCTATCTAAAGAGGATAGATGTCTTTAAAACTGATTTTACTTTGGTGACCCAATGAGGATAGATCTCTTCGAGATTCTTACTTTGTTTTCATTGGTAGATGACTTGGAGAGAATATATTTCTTCGAGATTCATTTTGACTTTGATGACTAAGCTGAAGAGGATAGACCTTTTCGAGATTTGTTTTGACTTCAATGACTAATCCGAAGAGGATAGATCTCTTCGAGATCTCTTCAAGATTGGTTTTAGTTAATCCAAAAAGGATTGATCTCTTCGAGATTGGTTTTGAAAGCCAGCTTAATTCTTCTAAATATCTCTTCCGAAAGACCTTTTAGATTCTTTTTCTTGGGACTGAAGAATTTCTTAGATAGTAATAGATTGGCATGCTAAAATCGAATCTCGATATTCACTCATTCAATCAGCAAAATTTCACCAAAGGACTGTAATTACTTCTTCTTTCTTTTTTCCTCTTTTTTCTTTTTCTTTTTATTTTCTCTTTCTCTAAAATCACCCAAACTTTTAAGTCATGTAACTAAACTATGCTCATGCTTTGAATTTGCTTTGTTCAACACCAAATTTCAATTTCCACTTTTCCTGACTTCTAAACAATAAATCTCTTTTTGAAAGAAACAAAATTAATTTATTAAGAACATTCAATTTTAATTAATTTGGTGATTTAGATTCATTGGTAAGGGTTTGGTGTTTAAGCATATAAGGATAGAAAAACATGGTACTCAAGGGTTTATTGGTGAAGTGTTTGTTGGTCAATGACCATTGGAATTTGAAAACATTCATGGATATCAACTTTACTTGTAAATGATGAAAGATTAATCGCAAACTTATTCAAGAAAAATTGAAATCTTTATTTAGCTTATTTTTCATGGATAATACAACTTGACTGAATTCACTAGTTCCCTTAATTCCAAGTCATCCATCTCTATCAACACTAATGCACTTCTTGATAATACCCTTTTTACCATATAAGGGCCTTTATAATTCGGAGTAAACTTGCCTTAGGGTCTTTTGCGTATGGAAACTTTCTTTAACACCGAGTCTCCTTCTTTAAAGTGCCTCGGGTATGCTTTCTTGTTAAATGCTCGGATCATTTGCTGTTGGTAGCACTGACCATGACATATTACTGCAAGCCTCCTTTTATCCAGGTGGTTCAAATGCTCCATTCGCTTCTTCACCCACTCTGCTTCATCGAGCTAAATTTCCACTAATACTTAGAACGAAGGTATTTTTACTTCTACTGGTAGTACTACTTCAGTTCCGTATACCAATGAATACGTAGTTACACTAATAAAAGTTCTGACTTAGGTTCTATAGGCCATGAGAGCAAAGGGAAGCATTTTGTGCCAGTCCTTATAAGTGATGTCCATCTTCTCAATGATTCTTTTGCTGTTCTTTTGTGATCGATCTTGAATTGGTGGCACACTTCATCCATCAATTTATTATTCAAATTCTTCCCATTATCTATAATAATATACTTAGGTGCATCGTATCTCGCAATAATATCTCTTTTAAAAAATTTGACCACTACTCCTTTGGTTAATATGGCATATGATGCTGCTTCTACCCATTTGGTAAAATAGTCAATTGCGACTAAAATGAATCTATATCTATTCGAAACTGTTGGCGAAATTGGACCAATCATGTCAATTCCCTACATTGAGAAAGGCTAAGGAGTGATAGCATATGCAATTCTTAGGGAGGAGTGTTGATTTTATTAGCGTACACCTGGCATAGGTAATAGTGCCTCACGTGCTTAATATAATCTGATTCCATCGTCATCTAAAAATACCCCATTCTTATGATCTTTTTTGCAAACATATCCCCATTCATGTGAGGATCATAAACTCCATGTACTTTTTTCATTAATTTCTCGGCTTCTTCCTCATCTATACACCATAGTAATGTTGTAACTAGTGATCTTTTGTACAACATGACTTCACTTAATAAGAAATGAGTAGCTAATCTTCTTAAAGTTTTTCTATCTTTTCTATTAGCATCTTCAGGAAATTTACTAGTCTGAAGTAACCTTTTAATATCATGATACCAAGGCTTCTTTGATTCCTTCTCTTTAACTGTAAGGCAAAAAGCCAGTTTTTCTTTTACTTCAGTCTTCAAGGGATGAATTTCTATCCCATCCATGACTTTCACTATTGATGCTAATGTAGCCAATGCATCGGCAAAGTAATTTTGGATTCTTGGAATGTAAGTGAATGAAATCTTTTGGATTTTTTCAACTAGCTTTCTTAAATATTTATGATAAGGTACCGATTTCTCATCCTTCTTCTTATATTCTCCTAAGATTTAGAGAATTATAAGGGAAGAATCTTCATATACTTTAAGCTCTTATATTCCCATATCTAGTATCATTTTGAGCCTTAAAATGTAGGCTTCATATTCTACTATGTTGTTGGTATATGGAAATGTTAAACATGTTGCTACAGGGAAGTTGTTACCCTCAGGTGATATCAATATTACTCCTATCCCACATCCGAATACATTAGCTGCTCCATCAAAAAACATTTTTTATCTCAATTTTTTGCCACTTAATTCATTTGCCATCATCACATTTTCATCGGGAAATTATGCTTCTAAACCATCATCTTCATCTTCTAATGGGTATTTTGCTAATTGATCGACCATCGCTTGCTCCCTTGATTGAACTTTGACTTACGTACTTGACATCAAACTCAGAGAGTAGCATTTGCCACTTCAATATTCTCCTAATCAATGTTGACTTTTCTGCTAACTACCTCAAAGGGTCATCTTTTGTCAATAACTCTATTGAATAATAGAGAGTGTACTGCTTGAGCCTGTACATCACCCATACTAAGGTACAACACATTCTTTCTACTTCTAAGTGTTTTTGCTCACCTTCTGTGAATTTCTTGCTTAAATAGTATATAAGTTGCTCTTTTCTTCCTGTTTCATCTTTCTACCCTAACATGCATCCCATCAATTTAGGAAGGATCGTCAAGTAAAGAATCAATGGCCGTCTCAGTGTAGGAGTGACCAGTACAAGAGGTTTCATGAGATACTCCTTAATTTCAGCAAATGCTCACTCACACTCTTCATTCCATTTGATGGCAACATTCTTCCTTATAAGTTTAAATAACGGCTTACATCTATTAGTTACCTGTGATACAAATTGAGCGATGGAATTCAACCTTCCCAATAGTGCTTGAACTTCTCTTACAATCTTAAGTGTTGGCATGTTTATGATTGCCTTAACTTTATTTGGTTCTACTTTGATTTCTTTTATAATGACTACAAAACCTAACAATTTGCCTAAAGTTACTCCAACGGTGCACTTTTTTAGATTTAACTTTAGTTGAAACTTCTTTAATCATTCAAATAGTTTACGTAAAATATCTACGTGAATTTCATCTTCCTTAGATTTGGTAATCATATCATCCATGTTAACCTTTATTTCTTGATGCATCATGTCATGAAACAAAGCTACCATAGCATGCTGATAAGTTGCCCTAATGTTCTTCAACTTGAAACGCATTACACAATATCAAAACGTTGCCCAAATGGTAACGAAAGTTGTTTTGATTTTGTCTTCTTTTACCATTTTAATTTGATTATACCCCGAGAAGCCATCCATAAATGAGAAAAGGTGATTCCCAGTTGTATTATCCACTAATATGTCAATATATGGCAAAAAAAGTTATCCTTTGGTGTCACTTGGTTTAAATCTCGAAAATCTACATAGACCCTAACCTTCCCATTTTTCTTCAATACTGGCACCACATTGGCTACCCATTCGAGGTAATCCGACACTTTTATGAACCTAACTTCTAGCAACTTCTTTACTTCTTCTTTTATTTTATGGAGTATATCTGGCTTAATTCGTCTAAGCTTTTGTCTTTTTCGTTTTATTTCTTTCCTGGTTGACAATTTATGAACCATAATAGATGAATCTAACCTGGGCATATCTTCATAAGACCATGCGAATATGTCTAAGTATTCGAATAACAATCGTGACAACTTTCGTTTCAGATTATCTGTTAAATTACCACCAATTTTCAAGTTTCATAGATTCTCTTTTATCCCCAAATGAATCTACCATGTTCGTGTTGATGCCAACTCTCCTAAATGTCATTTGGAGTCTCAATATCATCTTCAATGTTTGACCTAGCAGGGTCAAAGGTGATATTGGTACTTTCATCGTTTACATGCATGAGATATCTATTACGTTCATCGTTTTTATTGGATCTGAAGAATTAAGGAAAAAAGAAAAAGGACTACAAATAAATAATAGAAAAGAAAGGAATAAATTTTATTGAATGAATGAATTCAAATTGTTTGAAAGAAAAGGGCTTAACTAATTAGACTAATTATCAAAATCTAATGTTCCTAATTAATCTAATTGTACATTTCTAAAGAGACCTATTAACGGGAATGAAAAACCAGTTGCATAGGGAAACTAGTACACCAATATCTTCCTTTTCGTCTAAACCGATGCTGCATTGCTGGGTCAAGGCCTTGGATAAATTAGCAACATTGAGTTCTTGAACACCAGCTGGTACTGGGAACATCTCGAGGATATCTAAAAAGTCTATGTGGGCATGATACATCAAATATCCTCTCTTTCTTTTGGTTTTAGTCTTCATTTCTTGAATCTCCTCATCAGTGGGCTCATACCTCAGCCTAAACGTTCCAATCTGCTGCTTAGGCTGCTTCAAATGACTTCGTGTCCCTTATCTTGCTTCTTCGATCACACTAACTTCGTCGAAAATTTATAACTCTAGCTCGTCTAATTATTTATCCTTAACATAAAAAATAGTTGTTTCTTTGTAAATTTTGTAGTCTTGCTCTCCAAGAATAGTAACCAAGTGCTCGTTGGCTATGAATTTCACTTTTTGATGTATATTGGATGGAATTACCCTTGTTTAATGAATCCACAGTCTTCTTAACAGAAGGTTGAAAGTTCTTGAAATGGAATAGTAAACATCTGTGGGCCAATCTCAACTTGCAACCCAATTTCTCCAATTATCTCTCTTTTTGATCCATCAAAAGCTCTTATTGAAATTGAGCAGGATTTTATCTCAGTTGCATCAACTTTGAATAAATTTAGTGTTGCCAATAGGCACATATTCAATGATGACCCATTATCTATTAGAACTCGAGCAACCACTTTCCCTACATACTTAACCATTATGAAGAGGGGCTTTGTGTGTTGGTCTCCTTCTTTACCTAGCTCATCTGGCGAGAATGAAATTTAATCTATTGCAAATATTGAGTTCACCATTAACCCCAGCTTCTTAGTGGAAATCCCTTTAGGTACTTTGATATCTTTCAGAATTTTGATTAAAGCTTCTTAGTGAGTATTTGATAACAATAGTAGGCCCATTAGGGAGATCTAGGCTGGTACTTTAGCTTATTGATCCATTATCTTATATTCGTTGGCTTTCATTATTTTCATGACAACATTCTGATCTTTATCATCCATATCCTCAAAGATCTTTCAAGAAGCCTCTTCTATAGTAGTCTTCCTTTTGGCTTCCTCGTTTTGGTCATAAACTTGTCTTGGGTGCATAAGCCCACCGACCATGGGTGAAGAGGCCCTAGCTATCTAATTCACCACTTGGTAATCCAGAGGTACTGCTTTGTAATTCTCCAAAGCTATTGGGATATTGAAAGCAATCTTCTTGGGCTTTCCCAATTCCTCAACCTTCTTAGTCTTCCCATTATACTAAAAAACTAATGGCTTGGGCTCGTCTCCAATCATTCCAACCATCTCAACCATCTTCTTGGCTTCAGCAATAAGTTTGTTTTCTTCCTCAAATTCTGGACCCCATTTAGTGGGTGGTGTGTCAGCATATAGAACAGGTGAACCAATGTAATCCACCAAATACTCAAACTTCCTTGATGGTTCTCCTTAGGTATCAACTGTTAGATTGCTGGCTTCATATCTTTTTCTAAGCTCCTTCTAAGTACTTTTCTTTTATAGTTTTGGGATTGTCATAGCCATGATATCAACTTTCTTTATCTTCCCATCCTTCAGTAGCTGATATATTGCCGGTCTAGTTCGGGTCCTATCTTTGAGATTCATATTTTGTAAATACCTGGCTTGCCTTAGATTCCATGCAATCTCCTCAATGGTGATGGGGAGATTATCTAAATCAATCTGTAGTTTAGAAACTTCAATAATGATCATATTGATTGAATTTCCATGGTTCGATAGAGGGTGGTTACCTACGTTGGGAGTAAGAGTTTGAATGAAATCCAATTGAATCAATTTTGCATTAATAAGATGCTGGATCTTATGTTTGAGTCTCCAACACTGGTTTATAGAATGCCTCACTTGCCCCAAGTGATAATCATAATGAAGCTCCAAGTTATAATCACTTACTCTTTGTCCCTCCCTTGGTATTTCAAATGTCAGAAGATTCTCCCTCCTTATTCATATAAAAACTTGGCTTAAAGGAATGGGAATATGAATAAATAGTCTTCTTTGTGGGCGGTTGTTTTGATTTGGATTTGGTGGGGGATTAGATCCTCCCATCATGGCAACTGGAGTTGCAGGCTTAACAAGATTACTAGTATTGATAATGCTTATGGTAGCTTCTTTGGCTTTATTGGAAAATCTTGCTGGAGGTGTATTTTTCTCAATTGCTTTAGGATTAAGAAGCCTTCCAGTAGCAATAGCTTCCTCAATTTGGCACCTTGAGGCCACAATTTCTACAAAGTTAGAGGCGGGTGCCTGACCAGATGTTGGTAATATGGGCTTCTAAGAGTGTTGATGAAGGTAAAAGTCAAGTCCTTTTCTATCAAGGGTAGAGTCACCTTAGTTACCATGCCTCTTCATCTCTGAGCATATTCTTTAAAGCTCTCATTAGCCTTCTTTCGTAGATCATTTAGATCTTACAATGATAGGGCTACTTCAATGTTGAACTAATACTAGTTATAGAAAGCCCATGCTAACTTATCCTAAGTATCGATCACATTCAAATCCAATTAGGCATACCAAGTTAGGGCGGTCTCAGTTAAATTGTCTTGAAAAGTCTGGACCATCACCTTGTCATACTTTGTGTATTTTCCCATTTTCTTGATGTATAACCTAGTATAGAGCTTCGGGCAGCTAATCTCGTCATATTTCTCAAATTTCGGCACTTTAAATCTTTTTGAGAAGTCATCATCTTCATATGTCGGAAAATTAATCATCCCCATTTGTTTAAACTTGTTAATCATTTCCAAGGTTTTCATTTTCTCGCTCAACTTCGACATAAGCTTTCTTTCCATCTCTTGGTGTTTCTCTTTGATCTCCTTCCTTCATACCTCAGCTTTAGGAGTTGATCCTTCATCTTCCAGTTCAAGGGGAGGGGTTGTTTCTACATTCCAATTTTGGTTGACTTAAGATCCTTGTTTGTCGTTAAGAATCCTAATAGCCTGAGTGAGAGCTTGAATCTGTTTGTCCATCTTATTCATGTTTTCTTCTAGAGTTGCTACTCTTGGGTTAGGCTTGGTTTGACTAATATTTCCAGTGCCTTGAGTTGACATTTTGGCCTTAGAATGAGTGAATATCAAGCTTCTAGTTGATTCTGCTTACTTAGATGCCATCTTCGAAATCCTACGCAAAAACCCAAGTTTTAGACTTTTTGGTGAATTAAAGATTTTTTGTTATTTTTTTTTCTCTCTTTTTTTTTCTTTTTATTGTTTTGTTTCTTACCACTTTTTTTTTGTTTAAAGTCAACTAAATAAATGAATGAATAATAATAATAGTGAGTAAGAAATTATGGCAATTAATGAAAATTTTATTTACTAAAGTTGAAAATTTATTAATCATAAGACCAAACTTATACAATAGACTAAATAAAAAGAAAAGAAAAACTTCTAACTAATTTTCTTAAATCTTATATCTATAAGAGCCAATGGATCTGGCTGGGATGAGCTTCATCAACTTCCCTCATAAGTCTTTGTACTTTAACATCCCTTTCTCAAATCTTGCTCTTCAAGAATTTATTTTCTTCTAGCAGTCTCTCATTTTTTAGCTTTAACTCTTTGATAATTCTCTTATTTTGTTGGAACTGGACTTTAACTCTGGCCTGTATGGTATATCGCTAAGCTTGCTTGGTTGGTGAAAGACATGCTGGCTCAAGCTCGTGTTTAAATATGTTAGGAGCTTCATACAGTATCTTTCTAGTCTTCTCTAACTGATCATATATGAATTGCTTGGTGGCTTGGTATTCTTCAACTTTACCCCTTAAAGTTCCCACATTACTATCTTCTTGACTTCTCTCCATTCCCACAACTTTACCAGTTCTGGTAGTTCTTGAGTTAGAGTAGCCATAGGTAGATAAGGCTCTTGATAATTTATCATGACAACGTCTAAGGAGTCTTTGTACGCTACCTCTTGAAATGGACCTAACTATTTGGTGACACAAGCTAGGAAATATCTAGTATAACTTGTAATACCGATAAAGGGGACTCCTGCATAGTTAGTGCACCCCAAGATGGCTTAAGTACAATGGCTTTATCTAGCTATCCACATAAAGTCTACTAGCTGCATTTTGCTAATAACTGATACCCATCCATTAAATTAAGCTTCATCTGGTACTCTGAGGTGGTGGGCAAAGTCGTCAATTAGATTCATAGTTTCCATTAGGGACTTTCTGAGAAGATTCACTCCATACCTTTGTTTATGATTGAGAAACCATACGGCAAGGATTGTGGGGTTAGTTGTGAAATAACCAGGACCTTGCTTCTTTAGGTGGGTAAGGGTCCTGAACTGTTATGCCAGTAACACTAGTATATAGGATTTATTAGCTAGGAATTGAGTCACTAGCTCGGTAACCCTATAATGAACTTGACCATATGTGAAGGGAAATAGCACCGTTCCAAATACTGCTACAATAAATGCATTGACCCTCTTTTTAGCCCACGATTCATATCCTCTACAGAAGATCTGACGATATCTCTGATAGGCATTTGGGCTTGAAAACTGCTCCACTAATCTTAAGGTGCTATGACATTTCAGGCCCTCTGAAGACAAGAATGGCACTAAGGTCGACTTCTTAACTCCTAAAAATGTCATGAAAGCTTTTTTGGGCTGGACTTTGAGATCGGGGATAACTATGCCTGCTTCGAAGGGTGGGGCACTGAGTAGTTGTAAGTACTCTTCTATAGTAGGTGTCAATACGAATGGGTTGAGGTTGAAAGCTACAAATTTTAGATCCCAGTAATGGATAAGGGCCTGAATTAAAGGTTAGTGGAGTTAGACTCACATAAGGATATCACTAGCCTGGTCTTCTTGTGAATGTAGTCTTACTTAGCAAGCGGAAACTGGTTTACCCACTCACTTAGGATGGCCTCCTGGAAAGAATACTTATCCAATTGGACTTCATGGACGGGCTCTAAGCTGATACTACCCTAACTCTCAATATCTATATTACAAAAAATATAAATAAAATAAAATGCAGTGAATATTTACAACAAGGCCACTAAATTTAAAATAAAGTTGGATACGATGTTAATAATGTTGTAGCTTTTTCAAAAATTTTCTTAGAAATTGCGTCGCCTTTCACTGACTAAGGAATGATAATAATAAAAAAAAAAAACAAGCAAAATACATATAATACAAGGAGATAAAATATTCACAAAGAAGCGAGCATAGTCTAATATATATATAAATGAAATATTTTACACACAAATGCAATGTAGTAGGGGTAGTAATTAATAAATTATAGGAAATGCAATGAATCCGCGATCAAGAAACACCCTTATATATAAGTAGATTTGAAATAGGATTTTTTTTTTTTAAAATGAAGCTTGCGAATACTTATATATAAGGGTTCTTGGTTGTTTTCTTTGAAGAATAGGATTGAGCTTACCGTGCATTGATTGAGCTTCCCCAATAATTTAAAAATAACTCCCCCTTTTTTCAAAAAATGATGATGCAAGAGGGCAGGGTCTACGGATCCCAAGCTTTGTAGCTCTAAGGCTTTTCGGAGGGAAGCCTAGCAGGCTACATTGAAGCCTGAGCTAGCTCACCTATCATTATTAGGCAAGAGTAAAGACCTCAATGACCTAAGGGTTATACAATGGCGGCCCTTCTTAGGTTCTTAAGCTAGCCCAGGTTTGACCACATCTAAATATATAGATGGTTACTTGAAAAAAAAAAAAAAAGAACCCCTATCCCCATGAAGGCCCATTGGGCTAGGATATTTTTTTTAAGACCTGCCTACAGTAATAAAAGACAATTAGTGCAACTATAATATAATACAGAAAGAAAATGATAATACAAAATCCCATTAATTTTTTTTTTAACTTTCACATGGCTAGCCCACCAAGATTCCCTAATAGAGTCACCAAGTCTATCGAACCTTATTTTGATTTTCTTAATTTAACTTATATTAAACCCAACATGCTTAAGATAAGTTACTCGATATTAAATTAAGGAAAAGAATTTTTTTTTAAAAAAAAATGGAGTCACCAACTAGTTTAACTTGTAGAAAAGATAAAATTAGAGTTTTTGGGTGGGAAAAACCCTAATTTAACTACTAATCTGGGGATATTCTACAAAAATTAATTTTTAGAAAATTGAATTAGAAAACTAGGGTTGAGGGTTAACCTATTAAGATTAAGTCACCATGTGAGAATTAAAGAAAAAAACTAATGGGCTTTATTTTTGAAATTTTTCTAAAATATTTAAATACACCTAAATTCACAAAATGTAAGTAAAAATGATTTTTTATTAATTTTTATTACCAATTTTTATTCAAGAAAAAGGGAAAAAGTTTTTTTTTTTATTTTTTATTTTTTAGACGGTTGTTTTGAAGGTATCTATGTACCAGTTAGTCGGAATCAAACCTGTCGTAGTTCTTTTTTTAATAAAATTTTTTGTGGATGGGTTATTTTTATTTTGAAAACTGAGGTAGATTTATATTTTTTATCAATTTATTTTTTTAAGAAAAGAAACCTAAGAAATCTAATTTTTAAGAAAAAAACCCTAACTAACTAAATCTTTTTTAAAAAAAGTCAAGTTAAGTATATATTTTTTATTTTTCAAAACCTCTATATGTAAAAAAATATCTTTCCTAAATCTTAACAATAAGATATGATTTAGATACATTTATTTTCCAAAAAAATACGATTTTCCTACAAATGAAATTGAGCTAAATTTATTAAAAATTGAGATTATCTAAAAAAGCTATGCAATATGAAAATAATAAAAACTTGCACTAAATATAAATAATTAGGTTAGTAAAAATAGTTAATTTAACTAATAAAATAAAAATAAAAAAATTTGACCTACGAGTTAAGTTGTAAGTTGAACAATATTTTTGGATGGTTATGGGTGTGATCGAGGGCGTGTTGGGTTCTGTTTGCACTTTTCACTAGCATGATTGAGGGCGTCAGTTATTGTTTCCACTTATCATAGGCATGATGGTTGGTGCGTCGGTTGTTGTTTTACGAGATTGTGTTTGGTCAAAGGGGCTTTAGTATGTGTTCATCAAGTCTTCATGTGTTATATACTGCTACGATCAGTAGACTAGTGTATTGCAGCTGTGTTTGGCAAATCAGGGGATGTGTTGTGTTGGATTGAGGATGTAGCAGGGGCATGTGTTAGTATGAGTAGATGTATTGCATTGGATTGTGCGTGGGGTAGGGATTGTTGATTAGGATGTGGAATGCATGTATCCAGGTGCTACATTTATTGTTATTGGTACAACTGGTGTGAATTGTGCTGTTGACTTTGTGCAATTTAACGGTGATGTGGCAATGTGTTGGTTATTCGGTCTAGGGTGATGCATTTGATTGGTGATCTATGTAAATTGGTGCTGTGGAATTTAGTGTAATACATTAAGTAAGTGGAGGTAATGAAGTTTGTGTATGTTACGTGTTGACTTATGCTGTTTAATTGTGGATTGAGGAAGGCAATGTGGTTATTACTGTAGTGATTATATGAAGTGGGACTAGGTGAATTGTATTTAATATGTGGCTATTACGGATGTAGAATTGTGTTGAATGTTCAGGCGAGTGAATTATGGGGAATGATAATCCGTCCTCAACGTTACATGCTAATTTATAAACCCTAAAACTGAATCTTCTATATCATTTTAAATATACATTTCATTCCAATTAAACCATGATACATAAGATACAATTTTGATTCTTTAAAGATTTGTCTTAGTTTATAGAAACCTTACTTGGGCTTTCTATTTTCCAGGCTTGATCCAATATGCTCCAATTTAGCCCAAAAACTCCCTAATCTGATTTGAGCCCCTATATTAGATGAATTAATTAAGCCCATATCGTCACACAACACAACGTGACTTATGACTTAACTTGCTACGACTTGACTTGATTTTCTTTTTTTCTTTTAATTTTCGTTTTTTAATTTTTTTCTATTTTTTTATTAACCTAGCTCAATTAGTAAAAAAATTTGGCAAAAATGAGTTGTCTATAATAGGTTTTCTAATTTTTTGGTTTTATTTATTTATTTTTATTATTTATTTATTTTTTCTGAATTAAGACCCACTAAAAATTGATAAATTGGGGCGAGGGTTAAAAATGGGGTGTCTATTGTTCTTAATAGACTAAATCAATTAATATAAAACAATCGAACTAAATTAAAGACTCGATGGAAAGATGCTTCATGGAGACACAGTGTAAGGCTGATTGCACCTAGTTTAGTTGACTTAGGCCAATCAATCACCCACTAGTCAATCACCCATTGACCTTGTTGTTGGCCTTCTGTTATAACCTAAGCAAAAGGTGTTTTGATAATACCAAAGTATGTGATAATATTATGAAACAAGTTACTAAGTATGTAGTTTAAAGAGAACTATAATCTTGAAGGAAACATGAGATTATTAGCAAGATAGGACGAAGTTTAATAACTAATGGATAAGGAAAAGACAAGATTCGAACTACTAGAAAGAATCAACGACCTTTGAATATGAAAAATGAAATATCAACAAAGGATACAAATTAGAATTGTGAATAAAAATTGTTGAGCACAGATTGACTACATCAATCTATAGATGAAAGAAGAAAAGAAAAATTTCAACATAATAGAAGAAAGTGATCAATAATAGAATATATAATCATAAGACTATCAAAGGTACAAAACCAATTAGAAACATGAAGATAGAATGGACACATAAGGCAAATATCAAAATTGAAAAGAATATTTAACAGGTCAAGACTCATCACCATAAAGATATATTTGGATAATATATCTAATCAAGATAAGGGATATGTTCTCACGAGTTACGAGAATTGTTAAAGCAATGAAGTATTTGGAGAAGAGAAGTTTCTATGAATAGAAAATGATAACTAAAGGAAAGAATTGATTACATTTGCAAATGATAGATAAGCAAATTTGAGAAGACAATAAAACAAAGATCATAAAAATTACAAACTCAATAACTATTACCAATGATAGAAGAATTTAATGTTAAAACTAAAACTATTTAATGTGACCAAGAGAATAGTGGGGAAAAAAAAAACAAGTAAAGAGAAGAAGAGAAGGGAAAAAACAAAAGAGAGAGCACATATATGACATAAGTTTTTTTAATATACTAAGAGTTTACCTATTATATGTTTTTGTGATTAGAGAGCTGACAAAAAGGTTTGTGAGAAACACTAGCTAAATAGCACTATCTATTGTCTACTAAACATTGAGCTAAAGTGTAAGGAAATCCATTATAATCTTTACAAGGAGTTACTAATCTCTTACGACATTAGGGAAACTATTTGAAAGAACTTATGAGAGAGAGTTTGTAGATTTGCAACTACTTTTGAGGAGAGGAAATTCAGAGGTAAAGTAAAGTTACGGGAACTATTGAGCTTATTATATATGTTTCTTTCAAATAGTGAAACTATTGTATCCCTAGCCGCATGTTGAAAGAGTAGACAAATACATAAGGCGAAACCATTGTATATTGAAGCTTGATTATCTAATCTTTATACTCTTTATTTATTGTTTGCATAATTGGATGAATGCTTGAGCTTAACTAATTTAATTAGAAGCATCATACATAAATTAATATTTAATTAGAAACTTAATAGGATTGATAAGAACCTAAGACAAAGATTAGATTAGAAGAAGTAATCAATTGACTTTCACACGCATATCATTGATCTAAATATATTAATATTTTTAATATGTTAGTAGTAAGGAAAACAAATTTAGTGTTAAGTAGTTAATCTTGAACATCAAGAACTACGAATTGGATAAGATTTAGATTTTGATTAATAATGAATTCAACTCCTCCCTGCCCGCCCTTCTTGATTGTTTATTGGAACAACTTCTTCTTTTACCCATCCTTTTGGCTACTTCACCTTAGTTAAACTTTCTTAATCTATTTCCTTGTACTTTTAGCACCATAAACTCCTTTTTTACTCTATTTACGACCCTAACCCCCATTATCCTTTGAGTTGACAACGATTTACCATTGAACCTTATTTTTATCCAACTCTAGAATTAATAACTACCTCCTATGAGAATGAGAAGCCTTAAAATTTAAGAATAAAATTTCTTTTTCTTTCCTTTGGATTATTTATAACAACTTGATCTCTTTATACTTCCTTTAAAGTCATAATCAACTAAGTAAATTAATACTAATTTTGATAAGAATTCAACTTTTGGTCTTATCACAATAGTTGAGTTTTAAGGACTTTAGATACTCACTTGAAGAATCATATACAACTAGCCAAGTGGGGATGAAATTACATTGGTGCAAGCCTATGAGTGTATCATCTGTTGAGCTCAGATAAGCTCTTTGCTGTTACTTGAGGCGAGGAAGATTTTGAAGGTCTAACTTAAAGTAACTTCATGAGTAGTTTGTATGGAAGTAAGGGTGGCTTAATTGCCTTTGAGTTGCCATGACCTAATGCTAACCTACTACTCAACTTGTTATACTCTAATAAACATGCCTTCAAGTAGCCCTTAAACAAGCTATCCAGTAGTTGACCTGTTCACCTAGCCAACTTGATCAATAAGATTGGCCTAATAATGTTTTTTTCCTCTTGTACTAGAAGTATAGCCAATCCTGATTCGATGAATGTCTTGTGACAACCGATATTGACTAGACTCTAGATTATTCCTTTTGCTTGATCATTTAGACCTTTCAGTTCATAAGCATGGATCTTGGACTTATGAGAAACATACTTTCTGAAATGGTTCATGCTTATTTGTTATTAGGGGCTTGAACATTTTAAGATCTTAGATGGGTCGATATTAATGGTGACTCATTATTTCAATGAATCGTTTCTTCAGATAGAAGAAGATTATGGAAACACTTTGATTGTGTTGGGATTGATGGGATTCGAACTAGTAGCTTTCATCTTGATAGGGTAGTGTTTCGACCAATTGAACTCCAATCCTAAGGAAATAAAAAAAGAAAGAGTAGAGTTTAAATATTCTTATTATCAAACTTTGCTACATTACCCTTTTTAGATAATACTACATTTGTGTAAATTATGCTTCAAGGGCATACTATTTTCACCTTGCATACTATTTTCACTTTTCTTATTTTAACTCAGTAGACATATTATAAATAGTCCATTCTTATAAGTCTCCATATTATTAAATCTTTGATTACAAAATATTCTCCTTGTTTTCTCATGAGTTTTACTCTCAAGTCATCTTCTCTTATCAACCCTTAGCAAAGGTTGTGATGAAAAAACCTTAGTTATTACTTTATGAGTTATATCAATTATCAAAGTAATGATTAGGTTGTGAGGTGGTTTCTTAATGTGTCATATCCCTTAAATTAGTTACTTTTAGCTAAAACCCTACTTAAAACCATTATTATTTCTTCCATATTTAGAAAGACCCATTCTTGCATTGGTTCTTGAGATTAATGTCTTAGTAATAAACTTACTTAGACAAATTAGCTTATTTTAGTACTAAGCACAAGGTTATAGAGATGGAAGTAAGTATTCGAGTTGCTTCTATTCTGAAAGTGTTGTTGGCATTTTGCAAGTTTGTTGTTTGCATGTTTGTGAGTGTAGTTGGTGCTTAGTGCTATTGTTGTTCAAGTGAGCATGTTGAGGTTAGACTACAAGTTGTGTACTTTGCTAGAATTGAGTGTTGTGAAGATTTAAAATGAGTTATTATGGAGGTTTTAGTTAAAGAATGGTGTGCAATTGGCAAACTTAAGTGTTAATGGTAGAGTTGAAGATTATTAAAGCGATGCTCTAGGGCGAAGAAGGAATGTTAATTAGGCCCCTAGATCCACTAACGATCAAATATAGGAGCTTACCATTGTAGGGGCCAATTTTGCAGTTACAATACAAAAATTGGTAGAAAAATGACCTATTGATGCCTTCTAGGTAAATAGGAAAGCTAATCTATGGAGAGATGGAATATAGAGAAGTAGAGCATAGATAAACATATTTGAAGATGAGGAAAGACTAAACCCAGCTTAGAATGAAAAAGGAATTGGAGCTAGACAAGATAGAAGAGCATGGAGATAAGTAGAGTTAAAAGAAACTAACAAAGAGGCTAAAGAAATTTTGAGAAGTACGGTGTAAGCAAAGTATGAGCTTTGAGGGATTAGAAAATGTCAAGATGCAAATGCGTTTATCAATGGCTAGTGGAGATGTAGATGACTACTTGGATTGGGTAGATAAAGCAAACAAGTTGTATGAATACTAAGAGTATGATGAGGCTATGAGGATGTGAGTAGTTGTTCTAGAATTTCCTAGGTAAGCCATCCTATGATGGAAGAACTTGCTGAATACTCAAAGGAGAAATGATGAAAATTACATTGTAGGCTAAGGTGAAAATAATCCTAAGGAGGAGATTTGTTCTTAAATACTATCCATAGGAGGCTTTCAAGAAGTTGTACACCTTGAGGTAAGGAGGAATATGTGTAGATGACTATGTTAAAGAATTCCAAATGTTGATGATCTAATGTAAAGTAAAAGAGCCAAAAGACAGATAAACTAGGGTTAGGACACCTACATTGGTCAAAAGCGAGTCAAAATGGACATTTGTAAGCTTTAAAAATTCCAACATAAGCTATTTAACCAATCTACCACCCCTATAAATTATTTTTCCTAATTAAAAGTGTAAGAAAATGTGGGTGAGCATGAGAACATTTGAGAAGGGAATTCATAAAATATGGGAAGAATCTATGTAAAGTTAGGCTATTTACTATTCATATATTCAAACAAAGCTTGGAAGCAAAGCAACATTAAAGCTTGAAGGAGTGACTAATGCCTACTTTGGCTAATGTAGTGGTGGTGATAGAAGGTGGTAGAAGCGTTGACTACCCATGAGTCCTTTAATTTGATTTGATTTTCATAAAACTACTAAAAATACTAAATCTATTTAGAAAATTTTAGAAAAATGTCTTCTTAAGTATTTTTGTATGTAGATTCTAGGAAAAATATTATTTTGTTAAAATTTTTTGCCTAATATTCTGCTCTAAAGAAATTACTCAAACTGATCAATTTTTGGAACCATTTTCAAAACCCTCAGAGATATTATTTCGACTTCAAAATTTTTCTGGAGATTACTTATAATGTATATAAAATTGCTTGTGTAAAGAGTTTTGGAAAAACTGTATTCTATATTTTCGTTAATTTTCTAGTCCTTAATAGCAGCTAAATTAGTAAATATTAAAGTTAATTTGATATTTAATCTTAAAATTTACTTGATTTATGATCTTAAGTGACTTAAATACAATATGATGTGGTACTAAAGCTAGGATGAATCTTAATTGAGTTGTGATGGTGGATTCTTGATGTGAGTTAGTTGGATGCTTAATTATTAATTTTTTATATGTGTATGGCTTAATGACTCTTTGATTATATGTGGAACTAAATGAAGTTGGGATGACAAATTATCTATATAAAGGTATATTTGACGTGTAGGTAATGGTATTGAGCTAAATGGGACGGTGAAGTGTAGCTTAGTGAAATAAGTGAAATTTTGGCTAAAATAGAGGATAAATGAGAGAATTTTCTATGTAAATGCTAACCTAGAATCTTATTCAAATTGTAGGATATTTATACGTGATTCATAACTAAGTCAAATTTAGAGAATGGATTAGAGGATGTTTTAAGAACTTTAGAGTAAACTATACTTTGAGGATCTTCCAAAGGTTGAATCAAATGACAACTTAGGAAAGAATTACAAATGACTTAAAATGTTGAATACTTAGATAGAATAACTCTTTAAACATGAGTTGATGGGCTAATAAATAGAATATTAATGTAATGTAACTCATAATAATGCTAAAAGTGTTATTTATATTATAGGGATTTGTAGTGAAGAAACCCTTTACGACCTTATTTAACTGAGTAGCAAGGAATCTAAGTAAGTTGGTATCAATGCATAACTGCATTCTAGAGTACTATCTCATAGTACTTAGAGGCCTAAGTGTATATTTGTTTACTCTTGTAGATAGCATGGATCTATACTAATGGGGTATGTACCGTGCTATTAGATAAGTTTACCTAATTAAGTTATAGTATAGATTAAAATAGATATTGAGTTCGAGTATTGATCCCATGAGGAACTAATTATGTAATTGTATCTAATTATTTTTAGTAAACCCATAAATTATTCAATTACCCAACTTCTTATAGTAGAAGATCTAATGAAATAAACTAAAGATAAAAATTAAAAATTGCAATAAAATATTAAACTAAAGATAAGGAAATTATTTTAAAAAAATTCACTAATAATGAAGCAACAAAAACAACTAATAACTAATAAAAACTGAATAACTTATTAACATGATAATATGATAACATGATTTAATTTAAAAGTAATATTTTTCTTAGTAAATCTTCTTTTTTTTTACTGCCTAGTTCTAAGGGATTATTCAATTTTAATCACTATATTGGACCATGGAGATTCCTAATCCTATTCATTATTGAAGTTGGATTTTGAATTAGATGGACTCGCATATCTAGCTATTTCTTAAACCTGCAACCTACTCTATTCGAATCACTTTTAAGTAGAGCATTCCAATTCAATTTGAGGAAATTCAATACCTAATCTCTTAGTGTACTTAATCTCTTTTAGTTTCACTTGTTTGTTTATAGCAGGTACGTAACTATATAGAAAACTTAGAAATTAAATTAATAACCTTGGTAAGTATTATTTTAATAACAATAAGAATGATGCAATTAGATCACAATAATCAAAATCATAGATTAAATTTCATAAATACAGATCACCTTTCAAACGTAGGGTTCAACAACGATTTACTAAGTAAATTAAAGTCAATACATAAATACTAAAAAGAAAAGAAATAAAATGATGGAAGAGGCCTCTTGTAATTTAACAACTAATGTTCAAAGGCTCTCTCTACCTCTCCTCTCTCTTAACCTTAGGCCTAAATATCTATTTATAAGAAATTGACTTAAGATTACAATGAAAACTTATCAAAAATAGAAGATATAGAAATCACTACATCTCTATGCTTAAGATACATGGCCATGGTGGTTGGGCATGTTCTTGTTCTTCGTACAAAAACTTTAATTTCAAAAGAAATTCATGATTAGAGGATCAAGGTAGGGACTACGGGCATGGTCTTCAAGCATACTCACTACTAGATTTCATTCCTTACTTGAAACTTTTCAGCTTCACTTGTTAATTTGTGCCTTTGCTTCAATTAAGCTTGAAATTGCTTAAGAATCCAGGAAAAATTCATAAAATAATTTTAGAGTCCTTGAAAAAAATCAATAAACAAATAAAGCTTGAAATTTTGCAAAATTAACAAGAATAATGCCTAAATAGCAGTAAAATACCAATAGAAAATATATGCTAATTTTGTGTTATTATTCACATGCTTATGTGTCTCTAGTACTTAGTTAAACTATATATTGATTGCTTTGTTGTAATGTAAACTGAAGGATTGTTTGAATTGCTTGTTTACCCCTAATTAGAATTAATTTATAATGGACCTAAGACTTAGGGACATGCATTGCAATCTACTAAGGGATAATTAAGATTCTCTAACTAAATTTCGATCCCTTCAAAAGAGATAGTTGAGATGGTCCCTTTTTCACCCTTAGTCAAACTATGTGATAAGAGAAAATATTAAGCAAAGTTGAAGACATTGGTTCGAAGGTAGTTACAGGAGGAGGGATGTTTTCATTGCATAAGTTTAGGTTTGGTTATAAGGCATTGTAGCTTATGGTACTCAAAGTTTAGAATAAAGCGGGTGTAATTTCTCTAATTTCAAGGTAGACCAAACAATTGTCACTCTTGAATAGGAGAACTTATAATAGTCCTGTCGTGTAAATTAACCTAAGATAGAAGCTAATCATACAACTGCTATTGTATATACGGTCTACACAAGGTGTATATGATTCAACTAGCTTGAAGCATCTAGTTTGATACTATCAATAATCAAACATCTGGTATAGCTTTTAAAAAATACTTGTTTAAGATGACTTGTTGTCTAATAATATAACAATGTTTATATAAGTATTTTGCATAAGAGTTATAATTTACACTAAGAATTTACAAAAGCTACAGGTCTTATTGTCTTTTTACAGTAAGATAGAAAATTAGTGAGCATCCTATGGAATTCTCAATTAGTTTTCTCAAAACCAGAAATAGAAGTCAAACACCCAGATTCAATGGATTTTCCTTTCCTTACTTTCCTAGCCAATTCCTTACTAACCTAAGGGTAGTAATATTTGTACATCTTGAACTTCCGTTAGCCACCTACAAAAGAGTCTATTAGGATGGAAGCACAATTAGCTCAGTAAGCGGAAAAGAGTTAGAAGAGTACGATATAATCACAAACAAGTTTATTAATTATAATGAAATGCAATGCAATAAATCACTTGAAACATTACCTAATGTTATTTAGTCCATTGTGAGGTTAGAGAAATTACATCCACTCTATCTTGGATTAAGGAGTTTACTGTAACTCGAAATTAGAACTAATCTAAACTTGTGTAATGGAGAATATTCTTCTCCTATGACTACTTTTGAACCATAGCCTCTACCATTGCCCTGAACTCTTACTTGTCACTTAGTTAGAATAATGATAAGAAAAAGGACCATTTAAGTTATCTTCATCGAAGAGAGTTAGTATTTGGTTTGATACTCCTAATCATTTTGCTAATGGTTGCTGTGCACAACTAATTATGTTAGAGGTCAGAACACTATTTGTTCCATTTAAGGGTGGCTAAATAATTTCACACAAAATTGGACCATGAAATCAAGCTAAACAGTATGCTAAGGTGTTTAACTCTTGCTACAAACATAATACCAATCATACACATATTGTACAGACAGTTAATTTATAACTACAAGCAAAAGTACTCTTAAGCCTCTAGATACTTTGATATAGTATCTCAACAAGCAGTAAAGTCACGACCTTAACTTACCTATAGTGATGCTCATTGTAGTAAGCATGTATGACAGCAAAAGGCATATGAGAAAGATTGAGTAATGAGTATGAAGCAAGATACAAGGGTATAGAGATACTAGGGTGAGAATACAAAAGTTTAGAAGAAGATGAAGTTTCAAATCTTTATTTAATGGCAAATGAGGACAAGATGAATGGTTTAGATATATTAAAAGGTTTAAGCTTAGATGTTGACTCTAATTCATAGGATGAATCTATTGATATACACGAAGAGATGCAAAGATTGATGTTAACTCTCTCTATGTATAGAAAAAATGTTTTGACGTTAAAGAATGAAATAGAAGATTTACAGGAGGAAACGACAATCATATTAAAAGAGAAGGGGAAAGTAATTGAGGAAAACAAGCTTCTAAAGGGAGAAAATGAGAAAATGAAAACAAGGGAATCAAGAACTCCAAAAGAATTAGATAGAGTAAAATTAATTAAGAAGAGCATTAAAAGAATCAAAAGAAAGCCCTTAGAAGAAAGTAGATTCATTTTTATTGAAAAAAAAAGAAAGAAAGTAGATTTATTATCAATACCTACCACTAAAGATATTAAAAGTAGTGTTGACAATCAAAACATAGTGATAGAAGATGCAGCATTAAAATGGGAAAGCATAATTTCAAATACTACAAAAGGTATAGAATGGAAAAATACTCAAGGATCAATCAATTATTAGAAGCATAGAAATATAATTACTAAAAAGGAAACCAAAATCACAAGGTACATGAAAAATTTATTATAACTTGCTTTATGTATCATAAGGCAAGATACATGGCTAGAAATTGCTATTGTTGAAGGATGAGACCAAAGTAGAAGAATAGATTTGACTTGACTAAGAAGAAGAAATCCAAGTTTACAAGGGTACAAAAGAATATGTAACTCTATAATTTCCTGAATTTTAATTTCTTAACTCATGTATGTTAAATTTAGTTACTTAATATATCTAAGTTAAAAAGAAGAAAAGGATAAAAAAGAAGGTAAATTGTCGTACTCTTTCTTACTCTTGCAAAAAAAGAAAACCATATTAAAATCTAATAATTAAAATGGAATAACTTCTTTCAAATTTCTCTTATAACAAAACTTTTTTTTCAATTTTCTCACAAACCCTAAAATTCCATCCTCCAAAGATGCAAAGAAAGTCTTAAAGAATTCTAATCAAAGGAAAACCACTATCGTTGGGGAAAGCTCTACACCAAACCAACCAATCAACTTAGACACAATTAAGCCAAGTGATACGATGAAGAAGAAGGGAGAAAGTGAGAAAATTAACAAAGGGAAAGAAATGAAGAGCAGAAAAACCGATGAGAAACGACATGAAAAGGAGGTAATTGAGGTAAGTTTTGTAGACTTTGGAATCATTCTTTCGAGTTGGCATGATCATAGGACACTCTTAGACATATGTTATTGGTTAAGAATTTGTAAAGTCAGTGAACCCTATTCTACGGAATTAGCTAAGGAATTCTATGAAAATCTGATAGTAGAATTCGATGATTGTCTAATCTTGGTTGTTAAAGGAAGAACAATAAGAATCATTAGGCAAGTAAAAAATATATATTTTAGAATCATAGATATGTTAGATGACTAAAGATTTGAGAAAGAGAGGAAAGACATATTCTACCAATATGTTGGTGGATAAAGGGATGGAGTTTATAATGTTTAGACCTCTAACATCAATCATTGCACTAAAATATCCAAAATTGCACATCAGACTGTACATACTTGATTACTACATAGGAAAGGAAGCATAACTATCATCACACTATTGGACTTAAAAATCATGATTGTCATTTTAGGAGGATACAATCTTGGTCTTCCAAAACATGTAATTAACCATGTTCATAGCTTGAGTAGGGGAGATTATTATGTATTTGGAAACATAATCTAAATTTCATTGAAGTTTAAGAAAGATAATGTTAATGTTAAAGGACCATTGATTGCATCTTCAAGTTTAAAAACTGAAAACATAAGTTTTTTGAAGGAGAAATCTAATAAGGCTATTAGTGGGAAGAAGGGGAAGAATTTATCTAAGGTTCTTCTAGTACAAACCTTGAGTATGCACAAAGGGAATACATTCATATTACTCTTAAACAATCATTACGATCCCTACCTTCACTTGAACCTTTTGAATTTTTTTTTTCAAGTTCTGAAGGGGATTTGCTTTAGATTAAATCCATGGGAAATAGTATCCTAAGGGATGAAGGTGAAGAGGATAAAGAGATGGGTGAATAATTGACGGAAATAGATGACTACACTTTAGTGGAAGGTTTGACTAATGGACACATTCCATCATTTTTTGAATCAAGATAAGCTAAACTTGTCTCTTATTCCTTCACATTAGGGGTGGGTGTAAAATTTCTATCTAAAGCAAAAGAGAAAGAGGTGCACTCAGAACTCCAAGCCCAAAAGCCACATCATGAAGAGCTTAGATGAGAATTATCCAAACAAGCTCAAGAGTCTACAAAATCAATTCTTGAAGAAATTAAAGATAAAAGAAAACTTCTATTAAAAAAAGTTAATAACATGACTTTAGAGATGAAAGTACAAATTGATTTTCATATCAAGGAAATCAAGGATCGAATGAAATCTAAAAGAATTTTGCAAAGATATCTTATTTTAAAGAAACTATATATTTCTTTTTAATGATAGACTATAAGCCTTAAAATGGAGAATGTTCAATGTACGGTGAATACTTTTAGTGTGAAAGGTAGATGTTTTTAATAAATGTTACTCAAATAATATTTAATGTTTGACTCTTACATTTCCTTAAGATAGGGAGACCATTTATACTACATCTAAAATTCTTATGCATGAATGAAAGTTTTTAGAATCTATGATTTTGACACATTTGAATGATTACTATATGCATAAAGTGATTATAAGAGAATCAATTAGGAGAATTATTTAATTATATAATGCTTGATCTAAATTGCAGAAGTCTCAAAGAGACCAAGTTAATGATCAAAATTACTAATCAATTTTAGATAGGGATTCTGAAAATAGAGTTTAAAATGTTGATGTTCTCAGATTTGAGAAGCAATATTTGATGAATTCTTTTGTAAGGATTTTGTTAGAACCTATTATGAAAATTTTGATTGTATGATTATTTTGATATATTTGATGAATGGTTCTAAAATGATATACCTTATGGATGATTTAAGAAATCTAATGAGTTTGATGATTGTCATAAGATAGCTAAATTGCATGAACACATATGACATGATGTGATTAGAGAAATCAGATGAAGTTTTGATGAATCTCTAGAATGATATATTTGGTGCTATGGCATAATATTATAAATGTAACATACTGATTTGATAAATGACTTGATAACGATATTCATGATGAGTATGGCATATTAATATGGTAATATGGAATGATAGTAGTACTTATGAAAGAATTTGATTTTTGAATATGAATGACATCAATGCCCCCATAAATTTAAGGGGGAGCATATACAAAATTAAGATAAATAATGGTTCTATGACAAACATTCATAACCCCACTAACCCACATGTAAACCTTTTTATTTTTTATGATAACAAAAGAGGAAGAATAGTATAACAAAAGGGAATATGAAAAAAAAAAGGGAGAATAGTACAATAAAAAGAGAGAGAATAGTACAACATAGCTCAACATAAAGAAGAAAATTTTATACAAGTAGATAATTAACAAAGGGGAGAATAACACATATGACAAATTTTTAGCATGATTGAAATATAAAGGGGGAGATATAAGGAAAAAGACGAGAAGTTACTAAATTTTGTGAATTCAAAAGCTGGTATCCGTAGAGGAGATAACATTGAATACTAGCATATTTCCTGAAAAGATCTTTTTTTAACAAAATAAGAGATACCCTATTGAAAGAACATTTGTTTGGATATTAGCTTGATTATTTTTCTATGAAAAGAACTAATTTTTGGTTATCATTACAAAGGGGAAGATTGTTTATGCAAGAACGTAAAAGAAAGGATTTTCCATCATAAACCCTAAATTAAATGTATTTTTATGATAATAAAATATATGTAGAAATAATTGTGTTTTGTTATTGCTAATTAAGTTACCTAGTATGCTGCATATAGAATTGTATTCATAGAGGCATTTGAGAAGGAAAAAGAATTGAATGATGAAAAGATGATAATATTAGAAGTTACTTGAAGAATCAAAAACTATAAAACAAGTATCAATAGTAGAGATTGAATTTGAATCTATTAATATCAAGAGTTGATCAAAGCTAAGACATGGCTACACTATGTTCATTATGAAGGAAGAAAAGAAAAGAATTGATCAGAAGACAACACTTATTAGAAGCATTGGACTTGAATAGATTTACTTATCAGAAGTGTAGAAGAAGTATAAAAAGCAAGATGCTATCAAAAGCTCATTATGTGAAGAATAGGTCAAGACCTAATACTATAGAGATATATTTGGATAATATATCTAGATAAGCTAAGTGATGCAAATGAAATATTTGTGAAAATTTTAGAAGCATGTGATATAATAGACAGATAAATGATTCTAAGTATATGAAGAAGCTACAAAGAAAGTGTTGCATGATGGATGAGATATCAATAAAGACAACAAAGCAAGAAGATCACAAAGATTTGAAGATGCAACGACTACGTAATGACTACTACCATATTGTGAACATTTGAAGTTGGAAGCCACAACTATTTAACGGAGAAGTGATTAGCGAAATGAGAATAAAAGCAATGTAGAAGAGTATGGAGAAAAGAATAAAAAGGAAAAGAGCTACAAAAAGCTTTCATTATATTACAGTTTACTTAAGCTCATAAAAGTTTATATGATTTGAGTGGTAAATCTCATGGCTTGAGAATTTCATGTTTCTGAGCATTGTGAAAAAATGTAAGGAAATCTATTATAATACTTAAAGGATTTACTATTCTCTTTCAAAATTAATAGGACATTGTTTGAGGAAATTTAGGAGGGAGACTCTATAGAATTGCAATTTGAAGGGAAGGCATGAGTATGGGAATTATTGACCTTTGTGTAAAAGTTTTGTTCAAAGAGTGAAACTATGGTGTAAATAACCGTAACCCTGGCAACTAGCTAAAAGAGTAGACTGATGCATAAGGTAGAAATACTATATATGCTTACTTGGTTCTCTAATCTCTATACTCTTTGCTTACGTTCATCTTCAGCATAAGAACATTAGAAAGTAATCTATTTATTGTTTTTATGATATATTGCCAGATTACTTGATTGATTACGCACTATATGATTTATTAGAACCATCTGCATGAAATTAAGTTTAAGCTGACCAATATGTAGAGAACTTTTATGAGGCTTATGCATCATGTCTTGTACTATTAGGAAAATGTGTAGTAGTTTACTTTAATGACATTTTCGTTTATAATAGAGATTCGTTCGACCATATTGTACATTTGAGCATGGCATTTGCTGTACTATAAGTTGAGAAACTATATAATAAGTTGAAGGATTGCATGTTTTGCTAACCCAAGGTGATAATCTTAGGGTATGTAGCTATAGGTGATGGTATTTAGATGGATAAGGGGAAGGTAAAAGGCTATCATCAGTTGGCTTACCCTATAGAGTGTAACCAATGTTAGAAGTATGCATGGGTTTGCTTCATTCTACAAGCAATTCATTCCCAATTTTATTGGGTATAGGTGGAATAACCGAGCTTTAAAGGAGAGAAGAGATCAAAGAAAATCCCTATAATTGCTCAAGGTGCTTACTTTGCCTAACTTTGAGAAGGTCATCGAGCTAGAGTGGAAAACATCAAGTGTAGGTATAGGTGTTGTGATGATGCAAGAGAAATGACTTGTTATGTACTTCAATGTGAAGCTTAGTAGAGCTACCCTAAACTTCTTAGTTTATACAATTTTATTCCTTAGTTCAAGTGCTAAGTGTGTGGCAACATTGTTTGCTACCCTAGGAGTTTATCATTTATATCAACTATGACTCATCAAAATATTTGAGAGGTCAACAATCATGAAGATAGGCAAGGTAGATTGATTACATAGAAACTTACTCTAATGTGATTAAGTATAAGAAGGAAAGTACAAATATTATGGTCAAACCCCTATCTTGAAGATGTAATTGATCGCCATTATACAGTCTAAAGTACTTAGTTTTAGATTGATGACTGACCAATATGAGGGGGATGATTATTTTAGGCCTAACGTAGCTAAGTGTAGGTTTGGTGCAATTGTAGATTAATTCTATGTTATAGAGGGGTACTTATTTAAGAAAGGCTTATTATGCATATCAACTAGCTCAACAAGGGGGCTTTTAGTTCACAATGCCTACATTGGAGGTTTATTAGGGAATTTGAAGGGATATCCATTCTTTTGAAGAAGTGATGAAAGTTAATACTTCATGAAATAAGATTTTTGCTAAGTATAAATGATCATAAAAGATCATGATCAGGATCATGAGCCTATGAGCATTGGTACTATGAATTTTAAGAATTATATTAAAGAAAAGAATCACTCCTAAGGTTTATGCCTATAATCTTAGGGCATGATCATTCCATTAAATAAGAAATTTCCTTATTTGAGTCCTTTTGAATAGCTTCTTAAAGAGCAACAGAGAGAAAAGAAACCATTATTAGGGATCTATCAGGGTTTCTTTGGAAAGATTACAACGAAAGGGATTAATATTTAGAGGTAAGTTTAAATAGAGGATTAACGTTTTAGAAAAGTTCAAATAAGGGATTCATAATAGTCAATCTATAAATTTATTTGAATTATTTTTTGAAACGTTAATTTCTTATTTGAACTATTTGAAATGCCGATTTCTTATTTGAATTGCTTTGTAAAACATTGACCCTTTATTTGAACTTACCCTTAAACATTGGTCCCTTCCATTGTTATTATCCTAGGTTTCTTTTAACATTCATATTACATTTTGACGTTGATTTTTTTCATTCTTTTTATGAAAGTTTGTTCCTTTATCATGATCATAGTGTAGTTCTTTGATATTTAGACTTGTAGATCTTAGAGTTAACATGTAAAACACTTAATTTTGTCAATTCCAATGAAATTCCTAGCTTTTTATTAATTCATTCACGTACGCTTAATTGACTAGGTTTTTATTTTCAAAAGTTTCCATCCCATTTATTTGATATTATGCATAAGGGTTGTGAGACTAAGCGTGTAATTAGATTTGGTGATGAGAATTAGGCAATTGGACCCTTGACCTGAGTTCAAGCTTAAGAGCTTAAAGAACTAATTGATACGGTAGCGGGTTGGAAACCAGAATGGGTGTTTAGGGATTTGAGTAGGTATGAAGAATAGGGAGCAAAATGAGAGGTTTTGACAGTGAATGTGTATGGATATTATGAACTAAGACACAAATACTATAAGGGATTTGAGCTCAAAATAGGGTTCGATATGACTCGCGAACGCTAAATGTCACTTAGGTTTCAAATGAGAGGTTAGATGTAACTCACTAACTTACTTAAATGAAGGGTTCACTATAATCTTATGGGAAAGATTGATAAAAACACGAGATATTAAAGAATAAAGCGTACTCAATAATCTAGCAATGCTAGCTTTAGAAGCTTAAGGATAACCTTGCTTGAAAGAGGAAAGTTCCAAGTGCAGGAATATTCTTTTTTGTCTAATAATGTATGATGTTGTCTGCTAATTGTAGATGTTGCTATCTATAACAAGTCCTAAATCCTAGTGGCAAAACTATAAATAATGTACAAGCCCTTAAACCTTAAAGAATTGGGCCTATAAATAAAATAAAGAAAATATGTACATAGATACAAAATTTTAATGTAAGAAGTCGGCGTACAATCACTCGACTATTCCTAGAAGGAGTAGGATTTGAACTTGACGAGGTCAGTAGTTGGATGTCCGGGTCTGATGAGGAGTCCTTAAAGTCTTACAATGCTTGGTTGAGATACCCAAAAGGCCTATCCATAATTGTCAAGTCTTAGGATTAATCAGTACTTGCCTCTTTGTGCCATGCCGAGTGGACCTTAGGCCTCCAACTTTCAACAATGTGCTTTCTCGGCTTCTCGGTAGATGACAAGCCTGATGCTGAGTGTTTTCCTTTTTACCTCTCTACCGTCTAGCAACTGCTAGGCCTTGGCACAAATTGTTCGGCCTTGGCTTCGAGATAGTTGTAGGCTAATTCTTATCACTAATGAAGCAGATTCTTTAGTTCTAGCCAATTCTTACCAAGATCGAGCTAATCTTCACTTCTGAACAGCTTCACCTGCCAAGCTAAGCTATTTCAATTGTTAATCATTATGTCTTAACTTGATTCATATTTCCTTGATTATTTAGCTAGTCTAGATGTGATCTCTACCTTACTAATGTTGACCACTTACTTGGCAGTACTTGTGTCGAGGACCATAGAACATATTCGAGCCAACATCTCCTTAGAAGAACCTTAGGCCTACTCTGCAACTCCTAACCTAATCATATGACTCGTTTGTTTCTAGTAAAAGTGCTCCAGTAACTAACCACCATATGTCCAACCCTTTTCCCCCTTTAATTTGTTCCACTAATCATTAATTTCTTTGAATTTTCACTTATACCCTTTATTATTCCTTATAAATTACTTCTTTTAAATAGTACACTTTTGTGTCTTTTTTATTTTATGTAGAATGCCTTAACTTTTTGGGTATACATACCCTTGTAAATGTAGCTGCAACATATATCTAATTTCAATATACTTCACTATTCCCTTTTATGAGCTAGTATGCTTACTATTTTCTTACTCTTATCTTAACCCTTAAGTAAGGGTAGATGGCGAGTGACTTCACCAAGTAGCTCGTGCATCATATTGAGCTAGTTTTGTAAGTCAACGAAGTTTTCCTCGCTGTATTATATCCTTGGGAGGTGTTTGTAGGTTTTGCTTGTGTATTTCACTATTTTTAGGCATTTTTCTATTCTCATTTTCAAGCTTTTTGCAAGCTTGGACCTATCCTAACATAGTCGTCCTTGATTTCCCTTAGCATGGCCTATTATCTTAGTATCAGAGTGGAGGTTCGTACTGGGTAAGTTGTTATTCAAATGTGATTATTTCTGTATAGTGTATAGTATTGGTTGTAGTGGAGTGTGCTGTGGTTATGCTAAAGTTAATTGTAAGTGCTTGAGTTAGGAGAAGGTATAGTGGTTTGTTGTCGCGTGTACCTTATTGTACTCTATTTTAGGTTGCAAAAACAGAGCAAGTAGTAGTAGTTGTAAGTTTTCTATGAAGTATTGAGTTGGGTGTTTAGGAATCATAAAAGTGTGTTGTCTTGTGAGAATGCTTAGTGTTGTTTAATCTTGTAAACACAAAGTTGAGTAAAGGATGACTGATTCGAATGTAAATGCTAGTATTGGAGATGGTAATAGTGGTATCGTTCACAATGGCCGATAACCCCAAAACACTCCTCAAAGCACTGATGAGAGGTTTGATGAAATGGCTAACTTGATAACGAACCTAACTAAAGTTGTTTATGCATTAGCCTTTTGGCTTGCTGATGTCATTTAAAACACTCCCTAAGCTGCTTAACCTATAAGAGGACAAACTACAGCTTGACAAAATTGAGGTAGTTGAGTAGGATAATGTGTACGGAGATGGATTGACTTGAGTGAAGTAGATGAAGAGAATGAAGAAGAAGAGTATGTTGAAGTGAAAGAATAAGCTTGAGAACACTAAGCTGTCGACCTTGTAAAGCTTGAAATCTTGAGCTTCAATGGTTTTAGAAATGCTAATAACTATCGTGACTGGGAAGAGAAAGTAGAGTGTTTAACAATTACCAGTATGAACATCATGAAAAAATGAAAGCTACTGCTATAGAGTTCTTGTGATATGTTGCAATGTGGTGGAGAAACTTCCAAGCTATGAGAAGGAGAGAAGGATACAGAGAGGTTAGTACTTAGTTTAAGATGAAGAGAATCCTTAAAATAGGTTTGTGCTAGACATTTATTTGCAAGATACTTTTTCTCGACTTTAAGAGTTGAGACAAGGGAGCTGAACCGTTGATGAGAATGTTCAAGAATTCTAAATGCTTATGATCCTATGTCAAGTAGATGGACCATTAGCCTGAATAGTATCTAGATTCTTTATTAGATCGAGGTATGATATTTGAGACATAATGGAGTTACAACATTTCACCACATTTAATGAGGCCATCAAAATTGCTTAACGAGTAGAGAGACAGAGGAGGAATAGGTCGAATCGACCTCTATTAAGTCAACTTGGCCATTCTCACCACTTGCTCAAAGGTATAGCTAAGCTCCCTAAAGTACTAACTTTAGTAGAAGAACTAAGGCAATGACAAAGCTGAAGGGTCGCCCTACTAACTAGGAGTTACCGAAGAGAACTTATGAGAATGGATAAGGATCTAGAAGGAAGATGAGATAGATGAAGTGCTTTAAGCACCAAGGATTTAAGTACACGGCTACTCAATGTTTGAATAGAAAAACCATGATCATTAAGGGTGATGCTCCAAAGATAGAAGAAGACATAACAAATGAGAAACTAGAGGAGAAAATAGAGTTATGTGTTTGTTGAGGATTCAGACAAGTTAACTTTGGTTATCTAACGTGTGATGAGTATTGAACCCTCTACCGAGGACGAACAGAGAGAGAACCTATTGTACATCACATGCAAGGTAAATAAGCAAGTATGTGCGCTTATAGTAGACAATGGAAGTTACACTAATGTAGTGTCTATTGACTTGGTTTAGAAGCTCAGTGTGTCGATCGTTTCACATCTGAGGCCTCATAAACTGCATTAGTTGAATGAAAAGGGAGCATTACATGTCACTCAACAAGTATTAATGTCATTCCCCATTGGATAGTTCGAAACCCAAATTTTCACCTAAATGCTTTGAGTGGATAATTTAGAGTATTAGTGAAATTAACCCCATAGGTATCAAAATTTACAAGAAGGCTCGAGACATTAGTTAATGACATCTTGTGGACTCAAATATTAAAAATATAGTAAAATAGAAATGATATAGCTAAAATAGTGCCATTTAACTATATTACGTATTATTTATTATAATTGCATAAAATATATTTCAATAGTTTGTAAAATTTTAGAGATAAATTTTATATATAATAAAATTATTATGTGAATAAAACAATATGTAGAATACAAGTACATATATCAAGTGCAACTTTTATGCATATACATATACCTATGATTACTTATAATACCTGAATAATCCTATTTTAAGCTAAAACAAGTTAAATAAATTTATAAAAATTAATAAAAAAATTACAAGATCACTTGGTTAAGCTATATTATGTTGGTATAGGTATGTGGTAGTAACTAGGACATATGTGGATGATTTAAGCTAGATAATATGCATGATTATGTTAGTATATAAGCCTAATATCAAGAGGAGAGAGAAAACAAAATTTCAAACCAACTCAAAAGCTTTAGAAAAAAATTCTTGAAAGCTTACAACCATAATGTACATGTAAAGTTAGATTTGGAAAAAATGGGATTGGAATTGGAAGGTAGAAGAAGTAAATTTACTAAAAATCACAAAAATTGGTGTATAATCTAAGCATGTGGGAGTCTGTGAACCTAGAGAGTTATTGGAAACCACAGGCCACCACTATAAGTGGTAGTAACCATCTCCTAGCTGTGTCGATAAGGGGTTGACCACCACTGATGCGCGAATCTTGAAATTCCGGTAAGGGTCTCATTTCATCTGATTTTACAAAATTCAATAAAAATATTACAAGTGATTAGAAAATTTTGGGAAAGTTCAATCCTCCTTATTTTGATAAGTAAAATCTAGGAAAAATATTGTTTTATAAAAATCTGGTAGCTACAGTATACTTCCTTAAGAAATCAATGAAGTCAAGCTATCTTTGATATTGAAATAAATAAGTCAAATAACATAGTTTCAACCTAAATTTTTTTCTATAAACTACCCTATACTTATATTACATTGTTGTGTAAAGATTTTCAACAAAACTATTTTCTATATTTTTCATAATTTTTGAGCCCTTAAATCATAACTAAAATGGCATTTTTAATGAAATTGATAGAATTTTCTGTAATTACCTCACTTAGATTTTGAGCTTCATCGATTTCTAATGTATTTTAAGGTATATGGATGTTGTTGGAAGGGGTTTCTCTTGGAAGAAGTTAAGAAAATCAAGAATATGCCACTTATATGTATAATTGGATAGTATAAGAATTGAGAGTTACTGAGTAGTGATGTTTTAGATGAGGATTTGGGGGAGTAATTAACTAGAGAAATGTTAAATGAAGTATAACCGTGGGTCCCTAAAACTGAAACTTAGGAGAAAAGTGAGCAAACCAATTAATTAGAGGAAGTTGGTTAAGGGTAGAAGATGACTAAGAGGAAATGAAAGGTAAGTATTGTATTAGATACTAATTTAGAAGTTTAGTCAAAGGCAAAATTCGTAGAGAAGTACAGATAGAGGAGACTTAGAGGTTGAGTTAGAGAGTGAACTCTTAAGAAATTTAAAGTTGACTAGGCTTAGAAGATAGCTTAGAGGATATTCTACCAAAAGATTTAAAAGTTGAGTATACTACATAGTTGGTTTAAAAGATGCCTTAAAGGGTACTTGAAGTAAAAATATATGAGTACGAGCACTCAGAAGTTGCCTTAGAAGGTAGCCCATTGGACATCACTGGTATTCATTAATCTTAGAGGATGATTCTAAGGTTAATCTTATTAGAACCTTAACTTTTATATGGCTTCGAGGATAACTCAAAAGCTCAGAGGGCATTTACTGAGAAATATTGGGTATTTACCAATCTTAGAGATTGACTTAGAGTTTGAATCTACTGTGAACTTCAATACCCATGTGGTTTAGAAGGTACCTTAGAGACTTCTTTAGTTGAATATGTCGAAGGTACATTTACTCAGGACATAGCCACAAAGGTGATAAAGGTAAAATATACTTACAACAATGTATTAAACTTTCAATACTTAAGGCATAGGACAATAAACTAGCAACTAACAAACTTAATACTTACATAGACATGTAAATTAGCAATATCTTATAATTTCCATGTGGAATAAAGTACTAGATTGAGATAAATATCAAGGGATCACCAATAAGGAAAGTCTGCAAGTTTAGTTAGCGAGCAATTGAGTTCTAAGTAAGTAGGATTAATGCTTCACTATACTTTGAAGTATTATTTAAGAATACTCGAAGGTCTTAGTATGTATCTTGCTTGTGATTGTAAGTTAGTGGCTTATGCATGTGTAGCATATGTATTTGAATATTGTGTTGTTGTTATGGAGTGTTAAACCGTATGTATTAGTTGTTTTATTGTATTACTTACTTTGGATTATCTAAATTTGTTTGATCACCCCAAAAGCAAACTAACTCAAACTTGATCTAGCTTCTAACCAAACATGCATTACAACATATTAAGGGAATGATTAGGATTCTTGAGCCAAACACGAACCCTTCAATGTGGATAGTTTAAATCGTCTCCTCCCCCCCCTTAATCAAATCAAGTGAGAAGAGAAGAGGTTGTTGAAAGGTTGGAGATTGTAGTTTGAAGTGCAATATTGGGTAAAGGGTATTCTCCATTGCACAAGTCTCGATTTGTTTCGAATCCATGAAGTGAACAACATTAAACTCCTTAACCTAGATTGGAGCAGGTGTAATTTCTCTAATCTTACGATAGATCGAATATTGTCATGCTATGGAACTTACTTGTAGATGCATTGCATCTAACTATATTTTTTTGAAAACCCTAGTTGCTTTGAGTTAGATATGTGCCATTGTCTACGTCCCCCTTACTAAGTATGTTGTGGCTCATTTCCTTATAACTATTTTGTAGGTTCCAATAAACTCATTAATATTACTCCAAGTTCCAAAAGACTAGATATTGGGGTCGAGGAGTGAGATTTAAGACTAATGATTTGAGTTCTTATTTTTTCATCGCTTTTAATAACCTACAGGGAAACTAATAGAGACTATATTGATGAACCTTTAGTTTTCGATTCTTGATATTGTTACTATACTTTGTAAACCTATAACTTTTATAAATCCTTAATTAATCTCTTTATTTTCTTAGATCAATTTACTTCTTAGAACTTTTTGTTAAAATTGGGATTTTGTACTTTATATGATTATAAAGCTTGATTTTTTCAGTTATTTAGGCTACAAATTTATTTTTTAGAGCTATTTTAAAAAGATACATCACAAGTTGATATTTATTAGACTCAAAATTAGATGACTTAAAGTAGTGAAGTGGTAAATGCCTTATGTAAGCTATACCTACGTTAGTAACTAAAGTGGTTTGCTTTTAGCTTAGGTTGGTTTACATGAAAGGGCTATTACAACTCACTAGTTTGGGGCTTAATAGTTCTAGGTTGTATTAGAGTATGATTCTCTATAATTGGCTTAGAGCGTGACTCTTTTAAATTAACTTTGAGATGTCACAACCAAAATGAATTAGAACACTTTAGGAATATTAAGAGTTAGGGAAATTAAGCAAGATGTAAAGACATAGACTTGTAAGGTTATATGTAAGTTATATATGTATGAGATCATAGATGGTATAAGGAAATATAGAGTAATAGGTAATACTAATCTAACTTATGTTGTGCTTACTTCTGAGATTCTGAATCATTGACTTGTTTATGTTTGGTGGCAATAATAGATTATGAAGAGCTTATGGAACGTAAAGTCTAATTGTGTGAGTTGTCTTGAAAAGGACTGATTGAGTACTATTCTATATTTCTAATGAAATTGTATGAAATGTGTATATGTATGGAGTGAATTAAGGAGGTCACGATTATAATGGTTTCAATGATTAATTTCCAATGTTATTATTGGAAGTTGTTGAGATAGTAGTGTTTTGGATGATATGGGAGTGCTTGGTGAATTTTAGTTAGTAAAGGTAAGTTTAGTTCTCATGATTTTATCACATATTTAGATAGTAATCATTAAGTTAAGACAATTAATTATCATGTGCTTATTACAATGAGTTTGAAGATTGATGAGTTGTTAAGAACCATAGAGTTAAGTCATAATAAGTTATTTGTTGTGCTAATGCATTATTTGTAGAACTGAATGATGTATAATTTGAGAAGCTCAAGAGAGATTGATAGTAGTTGATGAGAAGTATGTTGCGATCAAAATGAAATGTAAGGTATAGATTGGTTAAGCTTATGATAATAAGTAGAGCATGACTTGACTCAAACAATACAACAAAATCTGATTTAGATGATTGAGCAAAGGATTAAGGTAAATTTGAAGACTTACTTATGTAGAATAATAAGTCTAATTGGAGGATGTTCTATTCTTTGGGTGAGATCAAAGATACATATTGCAAAATTTATCTTACGATTGGTAGGTGAAGGAAAAATAATGGAAAAGAGAGCTAGGATTTATATTACAAATACAACTTTGGAGAAAGAATACTTAATTAAGAAAACCATGTTTATCATAACTTTAGTGTTGCATTTCAAGAAACTGTAGACTAGGGAAGGAACTATCTCTATGGTGGTACCTAGGTTTTCACAACGGTATTTTACATTCCTAAGGATTATTGGTTAGTTTTCTAGATGTTTGCTTGTAAAAGGAAAGTACATATAAAAATTTTCTTCAATCTAATAACCAATCCCCAATGGAACTTTAGGGATTTTATGTTGTTAGGGATTTTTATGGTAGTACTCAGGTTTTACAAAGGTATTTTACATTTCTAAGGATTTCTTCACAGTATTATTGGTTAGATTCTTAGATGTTTAATTGTAAAAGGAAAGTAGATATAAAAATTTTCTTTAATCTAACAACCAATCCCCAATCAAAATTTAGGGATTTTACATTCCTAGGGATTTTCATGGTGGTACTCAGGTTTTCATAAAGGTATTTTACAGTCCTTAGGATTTTCTTATAGTATTATTGGTTAGTTTCTTGGATGTTTAGTTGTGAAAGGAAAGTAGAGGTAAAAATTTTCCTCAATCGAATAACTAATCCTTAATCAAACTTTAGGGAAAAACCTACCTTATTAGTTGAAGGAACTTTAAGAAATACATAATAGGAATCTGAATGAGAACTTGAAGAAGATTCTGATCATAATTTAAATATCACAACAACCAAGAATGAGACAAAGGCAAGTAAATGGGTAAGAAAGTTGAGGAGTATAAAATATAGGAGGAAGTAAAACCTAAAAAACCTTGGGTGGAGATTTTCGTTGAGATCAACGAAGTAAATTAAGACAAGGAACTTAGTGTTGAGAATAACAATGACAATGATAGAATATGTGATGTTCCATCCCAAGATTCAAGAATGTGTAGTAACTAAATTTGGATTCTAAAATGAAAAGGATAAGGTGAAGGTGAAGGTAAGTAGACATTGAATTGATTTTTATGTGAAGTTGTGATGGTCTTAAAGAGATTGATAGTTTGTAAAGTCAAAAGTTTTTGAGATAAAGTAACTTTTGGTACTTTTGGTGCTTTAGCTCCTTTTATAGTGATATTGATTGCAAACACAAATACCATTGACATGTTTAAGCCATGATTAATGAAATGAACTCTTCATGTTCTAATGTATTTGGTATCCTTTGGCCTATCTCGATTATCTTGGTAATATAATTATAATCTTGTAAATAGTTGACCAAAATAGTATTTGCAAGCAATGTATTTGGGGAAAAGAACATGTGATTTAATGTGTATGGAAGATTAAGTATAGTTCTTTGTGGTATAAAATTCATTCCCGATGTTATCTTCTTTGATGTAAAGATAAAATTATAATGTAAATTTGTGAGTTATGGAATTGAAATTTGAAAGTTATTGAGATGGGAAGTATATGATTACGTCTAATTTTAATTGTACTTGAATGAAATGTATGGAGATTAGTTTAAATAGATAGACTACGAAGGAATAATATTGAAATATTAGATTTCACATGGGAAACTTTTGTATCTATCCTTCAACTGAAAGATATTGTAACATCTTGATATTGTAGATGTTATCGTATTTTAGGTATGAAAGTTGGTGATATATTGTTTATAAGTAATGAATTTTACTTGATTACTAATAGGTAGAAACTTGGAAATCAAGGGAGAAAACTTCATTATCATAGAGGTGTACATAGAGTGTATTTAATGTAAAGGAATTGTGAGTATTAGACTATCAATGGATGATTAATTGTTAAGAACTAGGTAGCACTGGATTGGTAAGGGATACATTTGAGAAGATAGTTTAGAAACCAGAATTCTATATTAAATACAAACATATCTTCTACACAGTTAACATCTTATTATATAACTTCTATAAAAGATATACTTGCCAAAGATATTATGTTGATACTAGGGAAAATTGATTAGGATTTGCATTGTGGAACCTATATGATATTGGAGGAATAAGAAAAGTTGATCTAAATCAAAGATTAATAGCATAAATCGAGCTAAAGCAAGAGAATATAGAATCTTTGAGTATTGGAAGAGAACATACCAAACTTTTAAATGAAAAGATAAAAGTTAGATTTTGAAAACTGTAATGACAAAGGAATTTTGAAAGATCCATATTTTGGTAACTTATAAGATAGATTTGAAGTACTTCCAAAATAGTATGAAGAATGACATATGGATCAATACAAGTGAATGAATGGATTGATGGTAGATACTAAAGATAAACTCCCTCTAGTTTAAAGTTAAGATGTAAACTTATTTGGGAAAGTAAATATGAATGCTTTGAATTTGGGAAGTTAAGACTCTTATTATAGGATTTACATTTACCCCATCATGTGGATAGTTAAGAATAGGAATATAATTTATTCTTAATATATAAAATGTTTGTAGAAGTAAGTATGGTTTGAAATAAGGACCTAAGTAAAGTTAAGTCATAGCTAAAGACGTGGATCGAATCTAAATATAAGAAATGGATGAGTTTTAGCAAAGAGCAATCTAGATAAAAGCAATGCTATAAAGAAGACGAATTAAGAAAATGCTCGAAAATTCAATGAATTAAGTAAATAGTAAAAGGGAAGGGGAACCTTTAGAAGATTAAGGGTGTTGTATATTGGAAGCAATATAAAGAAGAATTTGGCAAACATATAAGGCAGGGATTAGGAAAAGATGTGTTAAATTATGTTTAGAGATGGAAATGAGAAAAAGATAAAAGAATGCTATAGCTATGAAAGGTGTAAAAATGTTTGTAATGAATTGATGTAATCCATGGAGATAAAGGATTAATACCTTTGTGTAGTAGAAATAAATTATGGAATACTTAGTAAGATTGTACACTCCATGTTGTTTATGGAAACAAAAGAAGGGATAAATAGATGTATGAGATTACAATGTGATGGTTGTAGGGTATCTTAGATATATCATTGGATACATATAAGTATGTGAAAAAAGGATGTAAAATCTGTGATTTATGTCTCTTATATAAAATTCTTTGTTTAATACAAGTCATGTGTCTGTAAATCACTTGTCCTTGAGTTACTTCATATATGCCTATCAGTCATAAATTTAGAAACTGGTTAATGTCCTTTTCATTTTGGAGTTGTGTCAATTCTATCAATTAAATTGAATTTTTTTATCAAATCAGTATTTATCCCATTAGAGTACAAGCTTGTAAAAGGATTGAGATTTTCCAACCTTAACTTTACAATAGTATGTACTAGTATTGAAATACTAAGCTCCTAATTGTGAAGATAGTATAAACTCAAGGAGGAATCCAACAAAACTAATAACAATAAGGAAGCAGTAGCTCAACATATTGGATAATTAGGCTAAAAAATAATAAAGTGTGATGAGGAGTAAAGACAAGAGATAAGACATACACTAATTGTTTGAGTTGAAATAGAGGAATGTTTAAAGTGAAGTTTTAACTATATTAGGATTTAGAAGATGAATCATAATTATCGTACTTATGTATTACGGACTTAGAAGATTTAGAACTTAGTATTAGAGATACCCAAAACCAAAGCTAAAAGAATATGTTACATTGGAGACTAATTTAGAGGATACAAGTAATTATTGATTAAGTAGGAAATGAAATAAAAATTATGTATACCTATCACTATGAAGGTAATCTATTGTACCTTTGTGACTTATGTAAGTATAGGAAGGCATTAAATACATAATGACCATCAACAATATAAAGATAACATTTGAAGATGTCTTATAAAGAACATTGCGTAAAATGGCATTTGGATGAGTTACTAACTTATCTTATCCAAAGCTAAAAGTTGAATACAACATAGTGACCTATGTTGCCAAGAGTGTAGTAGGATGCTATGAAGTATTTTATATATCAATTCATGAGTAATCAACAAGAAGTATTAAGAGGTTAAACTATTAAACCTTTGGTAAAGCTATGCAATGGTGAAACAATTTATGTAGAAGCAGGATAAATAGTCTCCTAAGATTAGAAATTGAAACATGAAGGATATGGGAATTTCAATAAGGAGATAGCCTCAAACATAATTGATTTAGGAAATCCATGATAGTGATAGATAAATGGTAACATTGTTCTTTTTGCAATTTGGTTAGTGATATTCATATTTTGATGGATAGAGTTGATAATATTGGAAGACCATAGGATTTGTGATTAGTGTAATTAATTATAGAAGTTTTTACGACAAAACATTATTGAAGAGGGATGAAAGTGTAAAACCCAAATTTTCACCTAAATGCTTGAAGTGGATAATTTTGGGCGTCGCTTAAACCAACCTAATAGACTTCAAAATTTATGAGTAGACTTGTGACATTATTTGAGACACCCCATGGCTTAGAATATTAAAAATATAGTAAAATAGAAATGATATGGCTGAAATGGTGTAATTTAGCTATATTATGTATTATTTATGGTAATCGCATAAAATATATTCTAATATTTTGTAAATTTTTAGAGATAAATTTTATATATAATAAAATTATCATGAGACATAAAACAATATGTAGAATATAGGTACATATGTTAAGTGTAATTCTTATGCATATACATGTACCCATAATTACTTATAATACTCGAATAATCATATTTTAAGCTAAAAGAAGTTAAAGAAATTCATAAAAATTAATAAAAAATTACAAAAATCACTTGCGATAGTTGGATTATGTTAGAATACGCGTATGGCAGTAACTACGATAGATGTGGATGATTTAAGTCAGATAATATGCATGACTAAGTTAGTATATAAGCCTAATATCAAAAGGAGAGAGGAAAAAAAAAAATTCAAACCAACTCAAAAACTTTAGAAAAAAATTCTAGAAAGCTCTCAACCATAATCTATGTGCAAAGTTGGATTTAGGAAAAATAGGATTAGATTTGGAAGGTGGAAGAAATAAATTTAGGAAAAATTGCAAAAATTAGGGCGCGATCTCAGCATGTAAAAGTCCATGAACCTAGAGAGATTCTGGAAATCAAAGGCTACCACCACAAGGGGTAACAACCACCACTTAGCTATGTCGACAAGGGGGTGATAACCACTAGTGTTTAGATATTGAAATTTCAGTGAAGGTCTCATTTCATCCAATTTTACAAAATTCAATAAAAATATTAAAAGTAACTAAAAAATTTTGGGAAAATTTGTTCCTCTATATTAATCTATGAAAAATATTGTTTTGTGAAAATTTAGTAGCTATAGGATACTTCCTTAAGAAATTGATGAAGTAGAGCTATTTTTTATGTTGAAATAAATAAGTCAAATAATATAGTTTTAACCTCAATTTTTCTTTAAACTACCTTATATTATATTACATTGCTATGTAATGATTTTCAACAAAACCATTTTCTATATTTTTCATAATTTTTGACCCCCTAAATTATAAATAAAATAATTTTTTTAATGAAATTGATAGAATTTTCTTTAATTACCTTACTTAGATTTTGAGCTTCATTGATTTCTAATATATTTTGTAGTATATAGATGCTATTAAAAGGGGTTTTTATTGGAAGAAGTTAAGAAAATCAAGAATATGCCACTTATAAATATAATTGGGTAGTATGAGAATTAAGAATTAGTGAATGGTGATGTATTATATGAGGATTTGGGGGAGTCATGAAGTAGAGGTATAAACCCTACAAATTTAGCTATTTAAGAGTAGGATTGAGCCATAATACTCTAGATAACTTGAAGAGTCATTAAAGTCGAGTAAAATAAAAAATTTAATAATCATAAATTTAAATATATTGTAAATAGTAAAAACCTCAGAAATTGATCAAAACCTTATAAATCGCATACTAAAACTCTAAAACTGATTTATGTATCATTGACAAAAATTGATCTCGAATTTGATTGAAACCCTAAAATTATAAATATAAACCTATAAAATAGTTAAATATTACTCAATAGTGATAAAATTATAGTCGATGGCAATTTTCGACTAAACAGCTTATTTGCGTGAAATTATAACGAAATTGCTATAATAACTTATAAAAATTATAGTTATACAGGGTACCAATTAAATTGATAAAATTTCTCAAAAATTTAAAAATTAATTTATGATAAGATTTGTTATAATTTTTATGTTTCGAAAAATTACATATATTTATTATTAATTTTTATTTTCCTTCTCTTTCATTTTCAATTTATCTCTTTTCTCTCTTTTCTTCCTTTAACCTAATTTCACATTCTGGAAATGGAAAGCAAAATAAAGCAACCCATGTGAGGAAATAAGTTGCCAAGTGTTGAGCTTAAATCAAAGATAAGATTACAAATGATTACCTTTATCTTTTCTACATTAATGCAAAGGATTAGATTAGTTTTTTTTTTATTTATTTATTTGGTTGATCACGTAGGACAAAGAGAAGACATAAAAAGCTAAAAACAAAATTCTGCCCAAAGCAAAACCAAAACTTGGAAACAAACGTGAAAAATAAAGGAGGAAAAGAAGAAGAAGAAGAAGGAAGAAAAGGAGAAGAAAAGAGAAAGAAAATAAGAAGGAAAAGAAAAAAAAATAAATTAAATTACTAGGTAAGTAATTTAGTTTTTAGTATAGATGTATATTACATAGTATATACATGTATAAATGAAGTATTTGTATAGTATTTTCTTTAAATATAACATTATTAATACATGTATATTTGCATATATACATAAATTGAATATACGAAAGAGTATGCATTATGTATTTGTTTTAAGTATACATATGATTAGTATTAAGTATTTATATTAAATAACTATAGTATAAATATATATGTATGTAGCGTAACTATATATATATATATATATATATAGTATACATGCGTAATTATTTTTGTATACATATATATGTGTAGTTGTATAGTATATATGTAGTGGGGTATTTTTATAAATATGTATATAAGACATATATATATATAATATAGAGTATATGCTTTAGGGTATACGGCATAATATATGTATAATATATAGTATATATATTTTATAACAAATATTATGTAAACATATATGCCGAATATATAATATAAGAATAGGTATTTGTAAATTATTTATATATATCTAAGTATTCAGAAATTATATAAGTATATTATTATGTATAAATACAAATACATGAATATCTATCATAAAATAAGTATATATATACATATAGCGTATAACATATAGTCTCTATATATATAGTATACTAAAATATATATGTAATATTATAATATCTATAAACCAAAATAAGTTTATGCTTATATGTAGGTATATATATATATATATATATTACCGTAATTAAGGATTTTTTTTAAAATAAGATAAAATTATAAAATATATTATAAGTATATATATATATGCATAAATCGTAAAATATATAAATAATAAGAGAATAATAAATAATAATAACAATCGTAATAAGACAAAAATCTCAAAAATAGGAAAATATGCTTAAAATAATAAAAATATCAAATAAATGATTTAAATAATTATTAAATCTAAATATGTTAAGAAAAGAAAAAATCAATATTTATGATTTTTAAACTTAAATAATAATTTTTGTGATATTTTTATATCACAACTTAAATTACAAGTTACAATGTCCAAATCGGACCTCACTACAAGAAAATATGCTAAAAAATGATCAAAATGGACTATAAGTTTCTAATGATTCGAGTGAAAACAAAAAAGTCGTACACGATTCGATAAAAAGCTCGAATCGATGATTTCATGTAAGTTAATAATCGATTTAAGTAAATAGTATGGTTTAGTATGTTGGTTTACGTATTTAAATCCCCAAACTTATTACTTTCCATATTATTTTCCATATTCCTTTAATGTTAGGTGATCCTGAGATCGGGACCGACTTACCTTTGGACTATTACAATCCTTGACACCATTTGTGACTAAGTGAGTACTCCCGATGATTTGATACTTGTAGTTAGTACACATGAATTAAATATTAATAACTTGATGCATGGGGTTTCTGGTTATGCATGTGACTAATATTGATTGATTACTGTACAAAATACTGTTAAATGTTGAAGATTTGGTTATATAATTGATTGTTACATAACTTGAATGATTTGTTGATACTATTTGATCACCTCATAAATTGACTTAATTGTATTCAACTTAACTAAAATTAAACGGTTCATAATGTTGTGGCTATCACCTCACGCGGTTGGTAATGAGGGGCCTTGGAGGGATGGATTCCCACATGATTTGATTAGTACAATACAGGAGTATTGATACAACAAGACCCTACCCTTGGCTTGCAGGTTCTATTAGCACTAGAGACGCTAACCGTGGGTGGCTAGGGGTCACGTCTAGAGACCACCACTGTAGGGTGTGAGGGTGGACTGCGTGAGCCAGCTCACCATTAGACCTGGATATTTGTATACTATTGACTGATAGAAGTAGAGACCTGTTTAGTGAAACATGGAATATATATATATATATATATATATAATGATATAAGGGTAAAAACCCAAGTGCTAGAGACCAGTTGTGATTGGTGCCGATGTATCTCTAACCCTTACTTCGGAGGGCATTAAATCCAATGTTATATGTAGTACCAGTCGACTGCATATATACTGTTTGGCATACTACTTATTCATGCATTCATATGTTTGGTAATAAACTATTTGATAACTTGATTGCTGGTATAGTATGAGGGTTAACTCACTAAACTCTTATAGCTTATTCCCCAATAGTTTTCTCTTACAGGTTGCTAGATGATTGGGCATGGGTTAAAAATTGAGGGTTGAGTGCTAACGTTGAGATGCATAGAAGTTAGACTCTGAAGACAGACTATATGGTTCATTTGAATAATTATTAATACTACATTTAATTTTTGTGATTTTAGTAAGTTTGAGTTTTAGAACTTTATTACCTAATCTTATTATTTGGTAGGGAATACCGATTCTTTGCGGTTCTGTTGAATTGTGGCTTATCGGATATCTATAGTCACATATATGTAGTCGTAAGTTAATTAAATAAATAAATAAAAACTTTAGTGACTAATTATTTAGAATCTTACAATCTTTGACTTGCAAGATGATTTTCAAATCATGGGGGCACACGTGATATGGAAATTTGAGGTAATCCTATTAGGCCCCTTGTAGGGTCATGACAAGAGGAGTGTTAATTGAAGTGTACAAGTAGGACCCTAAAACTGAAACTTAGGAGAAAAGTGAGCAAACCAATTAACTAGAGGAAATTGGTTAAGGGTAGAGGATAACTCAGAGGAAATGAAAAGCAAGTATTTAATTAGATACAAATTTAGAAGTTTAGTTAAAGACAAAATTTGATGAGAAGTATAAATAGAGGAGACTCAAAGGTTGAGTTAGAGGGCGAACTCCTAAGAAATTTAAAGTTGATTAGACTTAGAGGATATTTTGCCAAACGATCTAAAAGTTGAGTAGACTATACAGTTGGTCCAAAAGGTGCCTTAAAGGGTACTTGAAGTGAAAATATATGAGTATAAGCACTCAAAAGTTGCCTCAAAACGTAATCTGAAGGACATCATGGTTATTCATTAGACTTAGAGGATGATTTCGAGGTTAATCTTATTTAAGAATTTTAAGGGTGACCAATTTCAGAATTTAGCTTAAAGGGTGTTTACTAAAAAATCTTAGGTATTTACTAACCTTAAAGGTTGAATATGTTATGAACTTCAATACCCATGTGGTTCAGAAGGTACCTTAGAGGCTTCTCTAGTTGAATATGTCGAAGGCATGTTGACTTAGGATGTAGCTTTAAAGGTGATAAAGGTAAAATATACTTATAACACCATGTTAAACTTTCAATACTTAAGGCATATGACAATAAACTAGCAACTAACTAACTCAATACTTTCATAGATTCATAAATTAACATTGTTTCATAATTTTCATGTAGAATAAATTACTAAATTGGGATAAATATCAAGAGATCACCAATAAGGACAAGTCAACAAGTTTAGTTTGCAAGCAATTAAGTTCCAAGTAAGTAGGATCAATGCTTTACTGCATTTTAAAGTATTATTTGAGAATACTTAGAGGCCTTAGTATGTATCTTGCTTGTGATTGTAAGTTCGTAGTCTGTGCATGTATGTTTGAATATTGTATTGCTGTTATGCAGTGCCAAACTATATGTATTGGTTATTTTATGGTATTACTTGCTTTGGACTATCTAAAATTATTTGATTACGCCAAAAACAATCTAACTTAAACTCGGCTTAACTTTTAATTGGATATTCATTGTAACCAATTAAGAGAATGACTAAGATTCTTGGGCCAAACACAAAACCTTTGATAAGGATAGTTGAAATGATCATCTCCCTGCCCTTAATCAAACTAAGTGATAGGACAGGAAGTCATGGTAAGGTTATGGATCAAGTTTGAAGTGTAGTCTCGGGTGGAGGGTATTTTCCATTACACTAGCTTCAGTTTGGTTTCGATTTATGAACTATGAGACATCAAACTCCTTAAGCTAAATTAGATCAGGTGCAATTTCTTTGATCTCATGACTAACCAAATAATCTTATGTGATGACTTTTATTTTAAATACACTTTACATGGTAATTTTATAGCATTCCCCCTATATTTTTGGATGTTTTTAAAGAAATTGATACTTAATTTAGTAAAATTTTGATTTCAAGATTTAAACGTGTTCTTGAATTGAAAATAAAGAAAAAGAATCAAGTTTCACTCAATTTGGAGTTCAAATGATTGAGTTATGAAGTGGAACACAACCAATAGACACAACTATATCCAACTAAGAGGCCTATTATCAAAGGAACAAAAAAAGGTTGATGGTTAGAAAGCTACATAACTTGAGCACTCAACTGTATCCCTAAGCCACATGCATATACTAAAAGAAAGTGACAATTTTTTGTCAGTAAGTGATACATGTCCATAAGTCGTGTCCTACCTGGATAATTTTAGTGCCTAAAGTCAGTGAGTTGCATAACCTAGGGATACAACTGTGTCCCAAGCCATGTTCGGTGACAAAAAAGGAAATTTTCTAATATATTATATAAGGACTTGTGAGGGTTTTGGACATTACTTTTCACACTCAACATAGAGGAGACATGAAGAGAATGGAGGAAAAGTTGGAAGCATCATCCAACTTCAAGATTGAAGAGATTTTTCATCAACAAAGGAGGATTTTCATGTTTTATTTCTTGATTTTGCTACAACTTTTTTGTAATTTCATCATGATAGCATAACATGCTTGTATTTAAGATTGTTGAACCTAGTCTTTCATATGACTATTGGATTTATTGATAATTTTCAATAAATTTTTTATCTTTACTGATTCAATTATGTGTTTTTATTGTTAATTGATATTTCTAAGGTATCAATTTATGGTATTAGGCATCATGATTGAGAAATCATGTGGGTAATAAAATCTTGACATAATTGAAGAGAGTTACTTGTGTACTTAGAGATAAGATATATAATTCTTCCAGAAAGTTTTTATTTTTGTATGGGAATTCATTGTACAATAATGCAATTCTAAATTATATTATTAAGTAAGGAGAATCTAGTAAATAATTTAAGGTTAGGATTAATATGCTTGAGAAAGACATCAACTTTAATTGCTAATCCTTCCAATTAAGAGTAATTGAGATGGAATTGGATAAACTTTTAGTGGTCACATATTAAATACCAAAGGAAAAAATTCCTAAATTTGTTATTTGCCTTCTTAAAGTTGTTCTTAATTTTATCGCTTCCTAAATTCCTTAGTCAAGTCTCATAATTATACTAGTTTGTTAATTTTAATATTTTTATTTCACTTAACCTATCACAATTTTCCAATTAGATAATAGAGCTAAGGTTAGTATTAGTACTTAAGGTCTCTAAGGGATTGACTCAGACTCATATCCACTATATTAGAATTTGATAGGTGCACTTGCTTCGTACCAAGTTTTTGGCATTATTATCGAGGACTTCAATGTTAAAAGTACTAATTGCTCTATTACTTTGACCATTTTTTTCCTTTGTTTTCATTGTTTTCTTTTTGTTAATTGTTTTAAGATGCGATTGATTCTATGTTTGTTGCCCTTATAGTGCATGACTCGAAGTAAGAAGATTTGGTAGAACTTGATCCTGAAATTGAGAGAACTATCCTTTAAAATTTGAGATCACGTGCTAAACAAATTGTGGCTACCATGGAAGATGGGTTAATTGTTGAGGTTAGGGAGAAGGTGAAGAGGCTAACAATCAATTCATCAATCAGGAAGATCCACCACTCGATCCATCGTAAGATCTTAAACCTATGGCCAACAACAGTGATGAAGCAAACTGGACTGTGTTTGACTAGTCCAGGCTTATACTTACCAAGGCTGACTTTAGTATCACAAGACCGATCGTCGATGCTAACAACTTCCAAATTACACCTAATATCATATAAATGGTAGCTCACATCTCTCGTTTTCTAGAGATTTGTGATACATTTAAAATTAATGAAGCCACAGATGATGCTATTCAACTATGGTTATTTCCTTTTTCCATGAGGGGTAGAGTAAAGTAGTGGTTAAACTCCTTACCATGGAACTCAATCACAACTTGGAATGAATTGGTGAAGAAATTATTGGAGAAGTATTTTCCTCCTATAAAGATAGCCAGACTTTGGAATGACATTTCTTGTTTTGCCTAATTGGAAGCTAAGACTCTATACTTGGGAATGGCTCAAGGACTTGCTTAAGAGGTGCCCACATCATGGCCTCCCACTTTAGATGTAGATTCAAAACTTATATAATGGTCTCAAATTATCTACAAAATAGATGATTGATGTATTTTTATGAGGTACTTTGAGCATAAAGATACCCAAGCAAGTATAAAACTTGATTTAAGGAAGAGTGATGAACAATTATGAATGGAAATGCACTAATGTCAAGTAAGGGGCTACAAGAATTTATCATGTAGACTTAACCACTCTAGCAGCTAAGGTGGATCAATTGAGTAACAAGATTGATGTACTCTTTGTTGGCTCTCAACAAGCACAACCGGATGTAGGTGATTTGGCATGTAAGGTTATGGAGCACAAGAACAATTAGAACAGGTGACTTATGTAAGAAATCTACCTAAGCAACAAAATAACCCCCATAATAACACTTATAATCTTAGGTAAAGGAATTACCCTAACTTCGCATGGGCAAATTAGAACTAAGGTCAGCAAAAGACCAAATTTGGTCTACCTAGATTTCAAAGACCACTACCATCTCCCCCTCCTTAAGAGAAGAAGTTTAATTTAGAAGAACTTGTTACAAAATATATTCACGGTAATGAAGCCCGACTATCTAACATTGAATCATTGTTGGGGAATCAAGAGGCTTATAACCATAATCTTGAGAACCAAATTGGTTATCTTACAAAAATGGTCTCTGAAAGGCAATAAAGGATACTCTTAGGGAACACTAAGATCAACTTTAAGGAACATGTTAATGTAGTGACCTTGAGAAGTGGTAGAGAGTTATAAGTTGAGAAGGATGGTGGGGAGGTAGCTAAAAAAGAAGTGGAAGTCAAGTGTAAGGAAGACGTAGAGCCACTAAAATCAACAAAAGTATGAAACCACCAAAAGTGAAGGACTATAAGCCTCCCATCCCTTACCCATAGTGCCTTAAGCAGAATTACACTAATCAGAATAAGGAATTTGTTTAAGTCTTTGATCTTTTCAAACAATTACACATTAACTTATCTCTTGTTGATGTTGTCTTATAGATGCCAAAGTATGTGAAGTTTTTATAAGATCTTCTATCAAACAAGAGGAAGTTAGAGGAGATTGCAATTATTACACTAAATGAGGAATGTTCGACACTTCTCCAAAAAAAGCTACCATAGAAATTAAAAGATCTAAGGAGTTTCACTATTCCTTGTGTGCTTGGTAATTTATTCGTAAATAATTCTTTGGTAAACTTAAGAGCTAGTATAAATTTGATGTTGCATTAATTGCTCAAAAAGCTAGGGTTAAGAGAACCTAAACTAATGCGTATAAGCCTTCAATTAGCTGATAGGTCTATCACATACCTTAGGGAATCAGAGAGGATGTTTTAGTGTAAGTTGATAGATTCATCTTTCCCATAAATTTTGTTATACTTGATATAGATGAGGATATTGAGGTGCCAATCATTTTAGGTTGACCCTTCCTAGCCATTGCTAAGGCTATTTTTGATGTTAATGATCAAAAGCTTATATTAAGGGTCGGGGATGATGAAATATTTTTTAAAATTTCAAAGGTAATGAACAAATTTCTTGACTCAAAGGATACATGTCATAATGTTGGTACCACTGATTCTGTTATATCGACACATGTATAGGAAATGCTTGCCAAAGATTCCTCGGGCTATTACTTGGGAAAAGGGTGATGAAAATATGGTAACTGACCCCTATCATGTGAAAGTGGTATCTTATATGGAAGTTCATGAACCTATTGTAGATAAGAAGGGGGTTGAACCACTTTATAGGCCTAAGGATTTTAGGTTAAGATCCTCCAAAGAGAAGGCACTAGTATTGGAACCAAAACAACCAAGAGATCATTTGGAACATATTTTTGTGGTAAAGAGTTCAAAATTATCTATGACAACTGCATCCAAGCTAAAAGTGGACAAAATGAAGAAATTCAACCTATATGAATTTGATAAGTGGTGTGATAAGGACAGAACTAATAGAAGTCATGTACCAATGAAATGGAATTTGCAAGGCCGATTGCTTAAGGGTAAATCTATATCGTATGGATGGTTCAAAAGCGAGATACGAGAGGATTCCCATCTCTACCCGGTTGAACAATCAGGAGTTACAAATATATCTTATCAAGCTATTGACATTAACTATAGCGCTTTTTGGGAGGCAACCCATGTCTAACTCCTCTTTTATATTTGTTCTACTTTAATTTACTGTACTCACACTTTAGTTCTTTTAGTTTATTTTATTTTATTTTGTTTTTATCTAACTTTGCTTTGCTTCTTTTATTTGTTTCCCTTTTGTTTGAATTTTAATCATATGTTTAAGTTCACTTTTATGTTGTGCTATACATATAGTAGTCTTGCTAGCCGGTTAGTGGGTAGGGATCAATAGGATAATGTCCTTTGTGGAGTTTCCTAAGCAATACCTTGGAAGCTAAATGAACTTTCAAAATTGATAAGTGCAACATAATATTCTTTTCTTTTTAGTTTAATTTTTACATTAGATTTCTTTGATTCATTTTCTAGTTTAATACTTTTATTTATTTAAGTTTCTTTTAATTACATTTAAATTCATATATTTAGGCTAAACATACATAAAATAAAATAAAAATAATAAAAGTTAAAAAAAAAAGACGTTACATGGCCTAGTGATACGGCCATGTCACTGGTTATGTACAAATCAGGTGCAAAATTGAGTGCTTGGAATAGTGAGTTACACAGGTGTGGGATATATTTATGTCCCAACCTATGTTTGCCTAGGATCTTCGCCCCATGCCTAATACAGTGAGTTACAAAAGTGCAGGATATGATTGTATCCTAACCTATATTTATCCATAAATTACACAACACATGTACGTATTGTGCAAAACTTTAAAATAAAAACACATACTCACAAACTCCCGCATAGACACAAACACTCTTATAAGTGCTCTTCACTTTCTCTTGTTCTCACATTTCACACTTCATCAACGAATTTTTTTTTTTTCATGAAATCTAACACCATTCAAGTAAGTTCATCTCATACTCTACTCTTTTTCTTTATGTTATCTCTTGTTCATGCTTTGATGACATCATCATTTATGCATACTTAAGTTAAAGAAATTTAGGGCTTTTGTAGTTTTGGGTTAAATTCATGTATAAAGACTCATCTAGACTTTCTTTTACCTTTTTGAACATGCATTTTTGTTAGACCTCTCGTGACACGATTGTGTGTTTTGTTGAAAGTAATGCCGATGATTATATGTTCGAGATTTGCTCTTGTTGATAGGTTTATATGCATTTGAGACACTAGTTTTTGAAAGTTTACATTCTCTAATCCTTACAATAATGAATTTGGCCTGCAATTTGTATGTGCTTTACTCAATTTAACCACTTAGGATTTGGAATGCCAATGTTGATTTTAAGGCATTGAGCCATTTGAAGTGTAGATAGGGGTTAATATCATGATACTTTTGTCTTGAAGAGTTAATTATGTAACTAGTTGGATGATTTTACTGTCTTTTCTTCTTGAATCAACTAGTTATAAAAATGCATCCTAAGCGTTTGATAAAATGCCCCAATGAAGTTCGTTTCATTTTCTTTCACTTTTACCAATTGTACTTACTTCTTAGTTCAAAATAAGTATGGGGAAGATGCTTTGCATCTAATTAGTGTTGTGTTGCCTCTTTGGTGACCATGAAAAATCATTAAAAGTAGACTGTCAAGAGGAAGTCCAAATTTGTTGCATCATCTTCGATTCATGAAAGCATTATCGTTGAGCTACTAGCTACGCTCCTTCTACTAGAGCATCTCATGCTTCAACTTAAGGAAGTATTAGTTTCTTTTTCAACACATGTATTCTCTTTTCCCTTAATCGTACATTGGGGACAATGTACGTTATTAAATGCAGCAAAGGGATATATATATATATATATATTTTATATGAATTTGTTATTATTTAGGAGACCAAATATTCACATTTGACCTAATGATTTTTTAAGTTAACTTGTAATAGGTACTTAACAAGTGTTAGAATTTGAAGTGTTTAATTAGGCCAAATCCACTATTTCATCCCAATCATTATTGATCTTATTATACTTTACCAAAATTCATTAGTGAAATCTTTGGAGGATAAAGTTATGAGTTATTTATCTTGGGACTTTAGGAGTTGGGATTAGAATAACATCACTAGTTAAGAGTTAGTCATTGTTATTTTAAATTTACTTTAATGTATATCTTTTTGTTGGAAATTTTTTAGAGTCCTATAATCCTTAGCAAAAAATAAAATAAAATAAATTAAATTTGTCTTTTGAGAAGCCCTTGAAAAATTTCAATAATTGGAGGTAAAAAGTAATAATAAGTTCATGAATAGTTAAAAAAAAAATAGAAGAAGAAGAAGATAAATTGGTAAGGATTTACCTTGGTTTGTCAAAAGAGCAAAGTTAAATCCCAATACTAATACCAATTCAATTGTGAAAAACTAAAAGTAAAAATAAAAAATAACATTTGGTATGGATCGGCTTTGGTCCTTCATAAGATCAATGTTCTTTCCTGTTACCAATGTAAAGGCTAAGTTGGCATAGATTGGTCTTGGTCCATTAGAAGAGTGCAATCCTTTCTTGCTACCAACATGACCGTCATTTAAAACTAATTGTGTTTAAGTAAAGTAAATTTAAACCCCCCCTAACAAAAGCATGAACTAAGGGTAAAGGTATGCAAGTGAACATTAGCTTGTCGGTTGACCCATTTAACTTGCTTTTAAAATGGGCTCGGGCTAAGGTTTTTTAGCTCATTTAAAAGTGGACCAAATGAGCTTGGCCTGTTTAACCCATAGGCCAAAGTGAGTTAGTTTGTATTGGCCCATTCAATACATTTATGCTTTTGACTTACAGGCTGGCTTTATTTAACTTTCTTTTTAAATGGGTTAAGGCTAAATTTTTTTGCTTGTTTAAAATGGGCCTATTAAGCCCAAACTATTTAACTCGTAGGCCAAAGTGGGTCAGACTAGGTTGGCCTGTTTAACTTTTTTGCACACCTCTAACTAGGAAGATGATCTGAGGATGAGTGGATGTAAAATGTGTTTGTTTTGGATTGTGGCACTAGGCAAGGTTGAAGAGAAAATTGTATATACTTTAGTAAAATGGAGAAAATTTTTGTGATTCTTTCTTAGTTGGCAACATGTTAAATGCAATTTTGAGTTTAGGAATCCTTGGTTGAATGACTCTAGTAAACTTTGACTTGCATAGATTAACTAGTAAACTCAAGTATTAAGTATTGTTAGAGCATTCAAATATAGTTAAGTGAAATTACAAAATTGTTAAGGGAAAATTGATTAACTTTATTAGTGTGAGTTAATTCAAAATGATTTCTTGGTTTTCTTTAAGTAAAGTGTATTCGTTCATTGGTGTCCCAGCCTGTGTTTGCCTAGGATCATTCTCCTTAAGCCCAATATAGTGAGTTATACGAGCATAGGATGCGGTTGTGTCCCAGCCCATGTTTACCCAAAATTTACACAACACATATACGTACTGTATAGCACTGTAAAACATGAACACACACTCACAAACTCCCTCATGGACACAAACACACCCACAAGCACTCTTTACTCTCTCTTCTTTTCACAATCTACTTTTCATCAACTAATTTTTTTTCATCAAATCCAACATAATCTAAGTAAGTTTATCTCATACCCTACTTTTTTTAGTCCCTTTATTTATGATACCTCTTATTAATGCTTTGATTTCATTATTGTTTATGCATGCTTAGGTGAAAGAAATTTTGGGCTTTTGTAACATTGAAAAAAATAATTATGTCTAAGAACTTAATTAGTATTTCTTTTTCATGATAAACATGCATATTTGTTCGATGTCTTAAGACATAGTTGTGTCTTTCACAAATGGTGCCCATGACAATAGCTTCCAGATTTCCTTATATTGATGGATTTACATGCTTTTGTGATGCATATTGTTACTACATATTACTCTATAATCTATCAAACACGAATTTAGCTTGCAAATTCAATGTCAATTACTCAGTTAAGCCACTTAGGGTTAGAAGTGTTGAGATTGATTTTGGGTCATTTAGAGTCTTTGAAGTGTTGGGAAACCTTCATCTCATGAAGATTGCAATATGAAGAGTCAAATGTATAACTAGTTAAATGATTTTGCTATCCATTTATTTTAACTCAACTAGTTTTGTGGGTGCACTTTACATGTTTTTTTAAATTTTTCAATGAGATTTCTGCTAATATCCATCACCTTTACTCATTTATGAATCTCTCTTAGTTTAAACTAAGTATGGGGAAGATGAGCATCTCTGATTTGTTGTTTTGTTTCTTCTTAGGTATTTGATGGAAAAATCATGAAAAGCTAACTATTTGGAGGAAATCCAAGTATGTGGCATCATCTTCCATGCAAGAAGGTTCCATTATTGGACCATTGGCCACACTCCCTCTAGTAGGGTACCCAATGCTCCAGTTTGAAGAGGAATATCAATTAACCTACTATAGCTTACTGAAGAACAAGCCACTTAGCGAAACACTTTGTTTAGATTAGGATGTTATCACCCAACTAGAGCTAACAAATGAAATGAATGAATTATTGGAAGGAACCATTTGGGAGCGATTCTTATCTCTTCGAGCTCTAGTTTATAAGGAGCTAACATTAAAATTCTTATGGTCATATAAACTAGATAGAGAGGGTATTGGTAGCATAGGCTTGAAACACATACTCCATTTCACTTTGAATGGTAAGCTTTTCTACATGACAATAGCTTAAATAGGCAAGTATCTTGGTCTCTATGAGGAAAGATTCACATAAACAAAAGTGATTGAAAGCTTAACTTATCGTTTTCCTTGTAGATTGACACCTATGAAGTTTTGGGATGAAATTGCTAATGGTGATGCATATGATCTAGGAGTGAGCATAGCCTCTCAATTGGTCAAACTTAAATATCATGTTCTTCATCGGTTTTTCGTACATACATTGACTAGTTAAGGCCAAAGAACTAGTATGGTTTCCAATAAGGATTGTCTCTATTTGTATTGTGTTATTTATAAGTACCCAATCCATCTAGCCATTGAGTAAGTTGAACTTTTCCACCACCAAGCAACCACTATGATGAAGAAGGGGTATATTTGTTGTATCCTATACATCACTTTATTAGTGTAGGTTATGCAGAGTAAGGCTGTAGTTTGGCCCTCTCTTACCTTCATTGCTTAAGTTACTCCTATATGACTTAACTTTTTTTCAACTTATGAACCTTTTACTAACGGGACATGAAGGTAGACAAGCATGATCTTTATAGGACAAACGCTTCAACAAGCTTTGAGGATAAAATTGATATCTTGATTTTTGAAATTCACTATATTTGAGATAATGTGGATAAACTTCATATTTGTCAAGATAAATTTAAAAATTTCTCAAAATTAAAGCATTGGATGTGGATGATGAGGGAAAAGAGGAGGAACGTGAGGGTAGTGAAGAAGAAGACTAGGGAAATGATGAGGGGGGATAATGAAGAAATGGTGGATGTACTGATTAATGAGGATGATAGAGATGAGGATTACAATCCCTTTTCTTAGTTTATTTTTCTATGTTTGTAATATTTGGCTGACATCTCTATTATGCTTTCCCTACATTATTTTATTTTCTTTATTTTCTTTTCATTTTCTTTTCAGTTCTTTCATTTTTCTTCATCAATAGTTAGTTGGCAAGGGTATGTATAGTTGGACATGTAACAATGATGGACTCTTGTATTCGAGCTTTTCTACATGCTTTTTAACTGGTAGGGAAATGTTGGTTCTTTTTCGATTGATGTATTTTTTTAGGAGAAATTGCATAAAACTCCTCTAAACTTTGAGTCAAGTACGGATTATACCCCTAAAATTTCAAAGTATGGTTTTTGGTTTCTAAAATTTCATAAATTAGCAAACAATCCTCTAAATTAAGAATAACACCTTAAATTTTGATTTGATGTGTAAACACTCCCTAAACTATGTGGTGTTTTGGGGGTATTTACATACCAAAATCAAAGTTTAGGTAGTATTTATACATGGAAATCAAAGTTTAGGTAGTGTTTATACACTGAAATTAAAGTTTAATAGGTGGTTATATAACAAAATCAAAATTTAAGAGGGTTATGGGGGTTATTTACAAATTTATAAAAGTTTAGGGGTCCAAAAACTACACTTTGAAAGTTTAGGAGGAAAATATGTTCTTGAGTATAAGTTTTGCGAGGTTTTATGCATTTTCCTCCTTTTTTTTATTTATTCCATTTTTCCCTATGATATTTTGTAATTGTTTCAAATTTTGCTATTGCACTTTCTTAGTCGTACATTAGGGACAATGTATGTTGTTAAGTGCAGGGAAGGGATATATATATATATTTATATTTATATTTATATTTATATGAATTTGTTACTACTTAGGAGACCAATTATTTACATTTAACCCAATTAATTTTTAAGTTAACTTCTAATAGGAGATTAACAAGCGTCAAAATTTGAAGTGTTTAATTAGGTAGAATTGACTATTTCATCTCAATCATTATTAATCTTATTATACTTTACCAAAATTGATTAGTGAAATCTTTGGAGGGCAAAGTTATATGTTATATAGCTTGGGACTTTAGGACTTGAGTTTAGAGCAACATCACTAGTTGTGAGTAAATCATGATTACTTTCAAATTTACTTTAATGCATATCTTTCTCTTGAAAATTTTTTGAAGCCCTATAATCCTTAGCAAACAAACAAATGAAATTTGCCTTTTTAGAAACCTTTGAAAAATTATGATAATTGAAGGTAGAAAGTAATAATAAGTGCATGAATAATAATAAAAAAGAAGGAGATAAATTGGTAAAGATTTGCCTTGGTCTGTTAGAATTGAATTCTGTTGCCAATACAAATAAGATAAATTAGTAAGGATTTTTTTTGGTTGTCAGAAGTGTAAGGTTGAATCATAATGCCAATACCAATGGAAGTGTAAAAAAAAATAAATAAATAAAAATTGGTATAGATCGACCTTGGTCTCTCCGAAGAGTTAGGTTCCTTCTTGGTATCAATAGGAGCACTAAGTTGATATGAATCGGTCTTGGTCTATCAAAGGAGTGAGATCCTTTCTTGCTATTAGCACAACCATCATTTAAAACTACTTATGCTTAAATTAAGTAAATTTAAAAACCTCCCAACAAAAAGCATGAACTAGGGGTATGATTAGAGGATGAATGGATGTAAAATGTGTTTGTTTTAGATTATAGCGCTTAGTGAGATTGAATAGAGAATTGTATACACATTAGTCAAGTGGACAAAAATTTTATGACTCTCTCTCAACTGGCATGATATTAAATCTAATTTTGAGTTTAAGAATCCTTGGTTAAATGACTTGAGTAAACATTGACTTTCATAAATTAACTAGTGAACTCAAGTATTAAGTATTATTGGAGCATTCAAATATGGTCGAGTGAAATTATGAAATTGTTAAAGGTGAAATTGATTAACTTAATTATTGTAAGTTAATTGAAAATGATCTCTTGGTTTTCTTTCAGTCAACTGTATTCATTCATCAGTTTCCTAAGTAGTGATAATTTTATTTAGTGTTTCTTGTCCCAAATTTTTTGTTTTGATTTATTTGCTTAGGGATAAGTAAATGCTTAAGTGTAGGGAAGTTTGATAACTCTTATTTCGAAAACACTACATGGTGATTTTATATCATTTCCCTTATATTTTTTGTTATTTTTAAAGAAATTGATACTTAACTGAGTAAAATTTTGACTTCAACAAATGAACACGTTTTCGAATTGAAAACAAAGAAAATGAATGAAGTTTCACTCAATTTGGAGTTCAAATGAATGAGTTATGAAGTTTTGAAGCAAGAGACAACCAGTACACACAACCATGTCCAATCAGGAGGCTCATTATTAAAGGAAAGAAAGGCTATGGTTAGAAAGTCACACAACTTAAGGACAAAACTATGTCTGACCCAAGATGATTTTAGCACCCAAAGCAATAAGTTACACGATCTACGGACACAATTGTTTCCCAAGCCGTGTTTGGTGACAAAAAAGGAAATTTCCTAATGCATTATATAAGGACTTGTAAGGGTTTTAGACATCACTTTTCACATTAAACATAGAAGAGACTTGAAGAGAAGCAGTGGGGAAAGGCAAAAGTATCACCTAACTTCAATATTGAAGAGATTTCTTATCAATAAAAGGAGTTTTTCATGTTTTACATATGGAACCTAGGGTTTCATGTGACTTTTTGATTTATTGATAATTTTCGTTAAAGTTTCTATTTTTCTTGATTCAATTTTGTGTTTTTATTGTTAATTGATATTTATAAGATATTAATTTATAATATTATGCATGATGATTGAGAAATCATATGGGTAATGAAATCTTGATATAATTCAAGAGAGTTACACGTATAATTGGAGATATGATGCATGATTCTTCTTGAAAGTTGTTATTTTTTTGTAGGAATTAATTTTACATTAATACAATTTAAATTATATTACTAAGTAAAGAGATTCCAATAAATAATTTAAGGTTAGGGTTAATATGCTTGAGAAAGGTATTAACTTCAATTGCTAATCCTTCCATTCAAGAATAATAGAGATGAGTTTGATAGATTTTAAATGATCACATGTTAAATAGTAGGGGAAATAATTTCTAAATATGTTATTTACCTTCTTGAAGTCGTTCTTAATATTTTTGCTTCCTAAATTACTTAGTCAAGTCTCATAATTAGATTAGTTTATTAATTTTAGTATTTTTATTTCACTCAACTTATCACCAATTAGATAATAGGATTAAGGCTAGTGTTAGTACTTGAGGTCTTTAAGGGATTGACTTGGACTCATGTCCGCTATATTAGAATTTGATAGTTGCATATGCCTAACATCAAGTTTTTGTTATGCAATGGTACTTGCTTGTACATACATAGCATCTAAATGAACTTGTTTGAAAACCCCTGGTTGTTCTATTTCAAATATATGCTATTGTTTCAGTCTCACTTATTGAGCAAGTTGGGGCTCATTACCCTATAATTGTTTTGCAGGATTCTTAGTAGCCTCACCAATTTTACTCTAAGTTGTAAAAGACTGGAAAATGGGGTTGGGGAGTGAGATTCAAGACTAATAGGCTGAATTCTTATTTATTTTTTGGTTTTACTAACCTATAGGGAAACTAAGAAGGTCTCTACTGATGACCTTATCGTTTTTAGTTATTCATATTGCTACTATACTATATAAACCTGCGAACTTTTATAAATCCTTTATTAATCACTTTATTTTCTCAAATCAATTTAATTCTTAGAACTTTTTTTTAAAATTGAGATTTTGTACTCTGTATGATTACAAAGCTTGATTTTCTTGGTCATTTGAGCTACAAATTTATTTTTCAAACCTATTTTAAAATGTTACATGATAGGTTGATTTCTACTGGACTCAGAATTAGATGGCTCAAAGGGATGAAGTGGTAAACGCCTTGCGTAAGCTATACCTACATTAGTGACTAAGGTAGTTAGCTTTTAGCTTAGGTTAGCTTACATAGCGAGACTGTTACAACTCATTATTTTAGGATGTGATAGATACTATTTTGTTGAAATCTTATGTAATATGCTACCCATGTACATGTCCCATATACTATTAGGCTAACTATAGTGATTTGATCGAAGGCTCATTCATGATGAATTTCGAAGCATGTATACGTTTAAGAAAGATGGGAGAAAAATCACCTTGAACCCTATGACTCTAAGTCAAGTAAGTAAGTTATATGCTAAATTAGCTCGAGGATTAAAGAAGGCTTTGATTCTAAGTAAAGTCGAGCTTCAAGAAGTCATTAAGTCTAACATGCCGACTTATTTGTTGGTTAAGAAGCTATTAGAGTTGAAGGAACAAGTTGTACTACCAGAGGAAGTCCAAAAAGCATTAGATGAATATGCCGACGTGTTTCTAGAATAGTTGCTAGAAGGATTATCCCCTTTTTGAGGCATAGAGCACTGCATTGACTTGATACCTATTGCTATAGTATTGAACAAGCTAACTTATTGGATGAATCGCAAATAAGCTACCAAGCTCCAAAGATAAGTTAATGAGCTGTTGGAAAAAGGGTATGTGAGAGAGAGTCTTAGCCTTTGTTCTATGCCTACTTTATTAGCATCGAAGAATGATGGTACTTGGCGAATGTGCATAGATAGTAAAGCTATGAACAAAATTACAAGCAAATATAAGTACCCCATTCTAAGGCTAGACAATATGTTAGATGAGCTAAGTAGTGCTAAAGTGTAACAAAATTGATTTGAAGTTAGAATACCACTAGATTTGTATGAGGTAAGGTAATGAATGGAAAACTGCCTCAAGACTCAACATGGTTTGTATGAGTGGATGGTCATGCATTTTAGGCTATTAAATACCTTAGCACTTTTATGTAATTGATGAACCATATTTTGAGAGACTTGATGGGAAGATGTGCTGTGATTTACATCGTTAACATCCTTATCTATAGTACAGACCTAGTAAGTCATACTAACCATCTCTGAGTTATTTTCAATGTCCACCATGTAGAGAAATTTTTTAAAAACATTAAGAAGTGTTGTTTCTATCAGGGAGAGATGATATTCTCAAGCTACATGGTTAGTGGAAGAGGATTAAGAGTTGATGAAGAGAAAGTTTGAGCCATTATTGGTGGTTGACCCTAAGTTCATGTGTTCAAGTAAGAAGTTTGATTTGCTTAAATTGCGAATACTCTAGCAAGTATACTGAGTTGGAATCAAGTAATACAGAGTAAGTAAGGTTGTCAATCCTTCGAGGTCTTTAATATTACTAAACCTATGATAGTTCTTATCGATATATAGGCAAACAAAAATAAATTAACTAATCTAATAATTATACTAAAATTGTCGAAAAGAAAATAACTATAAAATTTCTTGAACTAAGCAATCAATTGAGAATTGTAGGAAAAAGAAAATCCATCCTAGATTATGCAAATCAAATTGTTATCATGTTATATAGATTAGTAGTTATATGGTCATTCAAGTGAAATTAGTATACCTTAAAACTTAAGGATTTAAACCCTTAATTAAGCAGTCAGCTCTCGCATCTCATATTGATAGTAGACTCGAAATTACAATCATATATCTCTTGGAACTATGATTGTCTAATGTCCTAAATAAATTATTCCTAATGTCTTAGTGAATAATTAATCGCCAAACATCGCATTAATCTCTAACTAATTTCTAATTAATTCAATTAACACTGCTTTTACATTAATTAATCAAATTAACCAAGAATTTCTATCAAACCTTATATCAACTCTTGTATCACTAAGGTTTTTAATAATTATAATCAATTAAACAACTATAATTGAAATCATAGAAATTGCAGTCAAGAATCATCCCTATATCTATTAATCCAATAACACAAACACAATCATTATCTTAGCTATCTAGGCTTTCATCAATTCCCATAAATAAATTTAGCTAACTGTAGAATTTGAAACAAAAGCACAACTACTAAGTGAAATTGAAATTGCAAGGAAATTCATAATTGAAAACATGAATAATTAACATAATTACATAAATATAATTAAAATAGATGTCACGAATTCTGTAATTGAAAAAGATAAACTTCAATTGTAACTCCAAAGAAAAATCTTCTCAATGATCCAAGTGATTCTATAGAATAATTCTTCAAGGACTATCTAATGACTATTCTATGACTCTCTAAGTATAAGGAAAGTGTATGTGTGTTCGAAAAAAGTGTCCTAAACGGTGAAACATAAGGATATTTTTAAGAAAAATTAGGTTTGGCTCTCGTAAGGCTTCTTTTTCATGAAGGCCAATAATGTAAGCTTCAAGGTCGGTGGTGTAGACTCCAAAGGCTGCCGGTGTAAGTGTAGGTTAGCTGTGTTGAATCCCAATCATGCCATAACTCATTTTAAGCTTCTTTGTTTGCATAAAACTCTTCTAAATCATATGTAATTCCACTTTGAATCCTCCAATTCCTAAAATGTCCAAATGAAAATAATTACGTACCATTTGTTAATGATTTCTATAAAATTGATAATAATTCTATCTTATTTGCACATTAAAACATGAAAAATATGCCTTATCAACTAAAGAAATCTTATCATTGAAAATACAAATTTTCTAATGGCTAATCTAAGACAATTGATATTTCACACTTTTAAACTCATTAATTTATAACACTCACCGCTTGAACCAAACAAAGATATGTGATCAGAGTACTACAATAGAAATTAACTAGCCATTCTAGAGAAACAAATTTTAATCGGAGCGTTTAAGTTATGATTTCTATGTCAAAAGTAGATACTCGGTCCTAGAAGGAAAAATATCCATTTAAATTTCACAGTTGTTAGTAAACATATTATCCATCTAATTATTCTAACAGATAAGTTAACAAAGTAGTGAAAGTATATGGTATCTGCTTTATCCCTAGGTTTTCTTCCTTTTTTATTACAAGCCTTAATTCATTTCTTGAATTGCTTTCAAAATTTCCATTTTCCATTCCCATTTTTTTTTTTCTTTTCTTTTCTTCTTTTCTTCTTCTGTTTTTTCCTTTTTTTTTTCTTTTTTGTTCAGATACTAAAATCTTACCTTTCTGCCCTTCTCGTTATAGTGAGCGCATTGAGTTGGCACATCTTGAGCTCATCACTCAAGTGATCAAGTTTTAAAGGGACACCTACGAACTCTTCCTCACTCTAACATTTTAGTTAAGTAACTCTTAACTCAATTTCTCGAGTTATTGGAGTAAAGGCTCTCATTTCATTACTTTTTGAATGCTTACTAAAATTTTTCAAACTTCTTTTATAAGAATCACGAAGTTTAAAGCTTTGCTTACCTCCTTCACTAAGTGTTAAAGTGCTATTAGAATAACTGAAAAGACCACATACTACAAACTTTGCATAGAAGTGAACCTATTTACATTTCACTTAAGGACTCAACTAACTCTTAAACTTCAAATTCTAAGGCCAAAAACTAAGTACATTAGGTTCCTAAAGATTTGACTAATTAATTTTATCTAAGTACAAAAATCTCAACATTGGTGAGTAGGGCACCTTGGTGAGTCAATTATTCAAATCACAATCAGTTGCTATCAACAAATTTTTTCTTTGTATAATCTCTATATTCCAAATAAGAAATTTAAAATTTTGAAAAAAAAAATTGGCCTAAACATTGCTAGATACTTAAGAACAAATAAAGTTCGAGTTGATAGAAAAGTATAACTATTTGAAAACAAAAACTGGCATCAATTTAATTCAAAATCCATTTCCTATATTTCCTTCCCCCCATTTTAGAATAGACAGTGTCCATACTATCTTCTATTCAATATTCAAGAGGAAATAAGAATTTGCAGTAATAAGAAATAAAAAACTAGTACTCCCTTGGATTCAAATTTTTTGCATCAAGGAAAATTCTAAGCATAAGATTATTGCTAGTATAGAATTTAGATCTGACTCATCTCATCAAATGTAAAGAAACATAGCAAAGATAGCATAAAAGTGCATACAAGAGTACATAGTAGAGTTTATGATCTAGAGTTACCTAAATATGTGGGTACTAAACAAAAAATAACCTAACAACAAAGTGAAAATAAAAAAAAAGAAAAAGAAAATAACAAATAAAAAGAATCAGAAAAGTACACAAATATTTAACTGTCTCATTTGGTGCTACTACTCTTTGCACTGGAGGTCTCATAATGAAGTTGCTCTATAGTTGCTGGCTAGAAACATGAAATAGCAGACTTTAGCATATTGAACATAGTAGTTTGGAATTTCCTATTCTTCTTCCTTTCTTTCCTAATTTCATTTCAAACTTCTTTAATTTCTACACTTAATTGCTCAAAACTACCAACTGGAGGATGATATGAAGTAAACGCTCTAGCAATAAGAGGATTGTTAGGAATATCCTCCTCACCAACAAGATGGGGCCTATTTTTTATCTTAACCAATCCTTAAACCCTAAGGGGTACAAAATAAATAGGCTTACATAAAATACCGTCGTCCCCTCCCGGTTCTTGAAAAAGCCTTATACGCTTCAATAATACTGTAATATAGCCACCATAAAAGATAACTTGTATCTTGGTATCATTTATCTGTCTATAGATAAAATTTGCTATTTCTATTCCCAAAGCTATCTTATACCCATAAATCATACTGTATAGATAAAACTAGTCAAAATTGGCTACCTTGCTATGGCTAGTCTTCTTATAACTGAGAGTATGACGAAGAATATGGTGGGGTAGCCTATTCTCCACTATTGAGAAAGTCGTGTTGAGCAATTTTGACAGTACAAATTTGTCCCACCTGGGATGAATAAACTAAAACCAAAATCTCTCAACAGTTATATCACTAGGCTAGGAGTTAGGCAAATTGACTTGCTCTTCATCAAATAAACCTAGAAAATAACTAATTTGACTCAATTAAATTACATGAATTTCTCCACAAACCTGGAATGTGAAAGTGGACATTCGCCTACTTCTCTCCAGCTATAAGGTAGACAAAAAATCAATGGCTATATTTCTAAATGTGGATTCTTTTACCTCAAATAATTGAAACCATGTTTTATTAGGAACCATCCATTGGATTTTATCATCCTTTCCATGATCTTGTAAAAGAGTCCAATCCAAATATTGTTGATTCATGAATGTCATTCATTGTAACTTCCTCATTCTTTCCTTAGCATGCTCTTGATGTGAAAGTAGATTGCTGCCTAAACTTTTGGAAGACAAAGCGACTGCCATCTTCTGTTTCTTTTGCTGAGGTTACATCTTCTTTGACGGCATGGTGAATCATAGATATGAATTGTAAAAGTGAAAATGGGTATGGAAAAAAGTAAAGAAAGTGAGTGAATGTGACATGGAGTGATGAAAAAAATGTGTATAGGAGATAGGTTGATAGAGAGGGAGAGAAATCTAGAGATAGAGAAATTAGCAAGAAAATGAGTGAAGAGAGAGAGTGAAAACTGATGGTCATGCTTTAAAAAGCATTACATGTTGGCTCTTTCCTTTTTATGCCGGCAGCATACATTGCTGATGTATATGAGTAGGTTGGCGACCTTGAGTTCAAATTTTCTCTCTCTCATTTTTTTTTTTAGGCCGATGGCCTTGATGCCAATGGTTGGCTCTTCTTCTTCTTCTTCTTCTTCTTTTATTTTACAAATAAAAATAATAATAAATTAATAATAATAAATAAGATAAAAAATTAGTTTAGTTAGACATGGGTTACCTCCCATGAAGCGCTTAGTTTAGAGTTGCTAACCGGACTTTTCAATCTTATTGTAAGTTCTCGTTCACCACAATAGTGGCGTCACTATCCATGTTTTCTCCTTTAAAATAGTATTTGAGAAGATGACCATTTACCTTGAAAGTGCGATTGTCTCTTGCCTTTAACTCAATTGTACCATAAGGAAAAACATTAGCTATTTCAAAAGGCTTAGACCATCGAGATTTTAACTTACATGGGAATAGCTTTTGTCGAGAGTTGTATAATAACACTTTCTGACCAGGTATGAACTCCGCTGTTAAATGTTCCTGCCATGCCATTGCTTGGCTCTCTCCTTATAGATCCTAGAGTTTTCATATGCTTCTTCTCTAATCTTGGCCAGTTGGTTCAATTGGGGCAATTTTTTTTACACCTGTAGCTTGTAAATCAAAGTTAAGGTATTTTATGGCCCAAAGGCCTTGTGCTTAAGCTTTATAAGTAGGTGACATGACTTACCATAAACGATTTTGTATGGGGAGATTCTTATAGGGGTTTTAAAAGTTGTCCCATAAGCCCACAATGCATCATCAAGTTTTAAAGACAAATCTTTCCTAGATGCATTAACAGCCATCTCTAGGATAGGCTTTATTCCCCTATTGGACACCTTAACTTGTCTACAAGTTTGTGGTTAATATGGGGTGGAAATTTTATGAGTGACTCCATATTTTTTTAACAATTTTTGAAACTGTTGATTGTAAAAATGCGACCCCTCATCACTTATAATAGCCCTAGGTACCTCAAACCTGGAAAATATGTTCTTTTTCAAAAATTTAATAACCACTCTAGGATCGTTATTTTGTAGAGCAACTGCTTCTACCCATTTCGACACATAATCTATTGGCATAAGTACATATTTGTTTGAAAAAGAGAAAGGGAAAGGACTTATGAAATATATTCCCTATACATCAAAAAGCTGAATTACTAGAATACTATTTTGTAGTAATTCACATCTTCGAGAAATATTCTCAGTCCTTTGGCATTGAGCACAAGACATTTCATAATTCTTGCAATCACTAAACAAACTAAGCTAGTAAAATCCATAAGATAAAATTTTAGCTGCAGTTCTTTCGACACCAAAGTGGCCTCCTGCTTTTTTAGAATGATAGTGCTAAATTATGCTAAACTGTTCTGTTTCAGGTACACAACATCTAATTACTTGGTCAGCATAACTTTTAAACAGATACAATTCATCCCAAAAATAAAATTTCATATGATGTAGAAACTTCTTATTCTTTTGAAATGAGAAATCGTATGATATAATTTTACTAACTAAGGTAACCCTTGGATCTCTACTGTATACAATTGTTCATAAGGGAACTTTTCATTAATGGGTGGCTCTAAACACTCAAATTGTAAACGAGATAAATGATCAGCAATTACGTTTTTAGTTCCCTTTTTATCTCTGATTTCAAGATCAAATTCTTACAGTAATAAGATCCAACAAATTAAGCTAGGTTTAGCATTAGCTTTAGCAAACAAATATTTTAGAGCAGCATGGTCTGTGTATACTATGATCTTAGAACCTATGTAATACGACCTAAACTTGCCATAAGCAAATATAACCACTAAAAGTTCTTTCTTTGTATTAGTATAGTTTCTCTATGCCTCATTCAAGATTCTACTTGCATAGTATATAACATGAAATAACTTACCTTTCCTCTACCTAAGTACTGTTCCTATAGCATAGTTGCTGGCATCACAAATCATGTCAAAAGGAAGCTCCCAATCAAGTGTAAGGATCACTGGCGCTAAAGTAAGCTTCTCCTTTAATAAATTGAATGTCTATAAACAACTATCATAAAAAACAAAGGTAGAATCCTTTTTAAGTAAATTACAAAGGGGTTTAGAGATTTTAGGGAAGTCCTTAATAAATCACCCATAGAAGCCAGCATGCCTTATAAAGCTCTTGACTTTTATGACTAAAGTGGGTGGTGGTAGCTTCTCTATTATCTCTCTTTTGGCTTTGTCAACCTCAATCCCTTTTTTTGATACCTTGTGATCTAAGACTATTCTTTCTCTTACCTAAAATGGCATTTTTTGCCAATTCAGAAATAGATTAGTCTCTTTGTACCTTCTAAGCACACAACCTAAATTAGTCAAACATGAATCAAATGACTTCTGAAAGACAGAGAAGTCATCCATAAATATTTTAATAAGATTTTCTAACATGTCATAGAATATAGACATCATGCATTTTTGAAAAGTAATAGGTGCATTACAGAGACCAAAGGGCATTCTCTTGAAGGCAAAAGTGCCATAAGCACATGTAAAGGTAGTTTTCTCCTAGTCTTCGAGTGCTATATGAATTTAATTATAACCAGAGTATCCATCTAAAAAATATTAGTAATCATGCCTTGAAAGTTTTTCTAACATTTGATCTATGAAAGGGAGTGGGAAGTGGTCTTTACAAGTGGCATCATTCAGTTTTCTAAAATCTATGCAAACTCTCCACTCGATCAAAATACAAGTAGAGATTAGCTCATTATCCTCATTTTTCACTACAGCTATACTACCTTTTTTTGGACTACCCGAATAGGACTAATCCACTTACTATCTGAGATAAGGTAGATAATACTTACATCCAACAATGTGAGTACCTCTTTCTTCATTACCTCCTTAAGAGTTGGGTTGAGTCGTCTTTGTGATTGTACTGTAGGTTTGCACTTTGCCTCAAGCAATATCTTGTGAATGCAAATGAAGGGATTAATCCCCTTAACATCGACAATGGTTGATTCGATGGATTCTTGATGCTCTTTTAGAACTCCTAGAAGTTGTTTCTCCTAGTCACCTATCAAAGAAGAGGAGATAATTATTGGCAAATTATCATTTGTTCCAAGATAAGTATATTTCAAATGACTAGGTAAAGGTTTAAGTTCAAGCACCAAAGGTTGTGTCAATGATGGGACTGGCTTCTTCTCATTGGTGCCTAACTCTTCATAGTATTGAGCTTTGATTTCTGACACTTGTTCCCTACCTTCTTCTTTAGGCTCATCGTTGTCACTTTCCTAAGAATTAATTCCAAGGTATCCATTCCTGCTTTCTCTTCTACAGACTCATAGGTAATCTCATAAAAAATATCAATAGTGTAACAGGATTTGCAATCATCAAAATGCTTTATAGCTTCATAAACATTAAACGTTACTTGATCATCCATAACTCTTAAAGTAAGCTTACCTTGTTCTACGTCTATCAACGCCTTACCTATTGCAAGAAACGGTTTGCCCAAGATCATGGGTACCTCTCTATCCTCTTCCATCTCTAGGACTTTAAAGTCGACTGGGAAGATAAATTTGTCTACCTTTAGCAGGACATTTTCAACAATACCCCTTGGGTGTTTGATACTCCTATCAGCAAGTTGCAAGGTAACATGACTCTCCTTGCAATCTCTAAGTTGTAGCTTCTTGAAAACACATAAGGGTACTAAATTAGTACTTGCACTTGAATCAATAAGAACCTTATCAAAGTGAAAATTTTCATTAGTGCAAGAAATAGTAAAACTCCCTTGATCTCTTTGTTTTCTAGGAAGGGTGGATAAATTTTTCTGAAGGATCATTGAGCACTCCCTTATAAGTATTATCGGTTCGTTCCCATCAATCTTTCTCTTCTTGGTGAGCAAATCCTTCATGAATCTAGCATACGAAGGCATTTGCTGAAGTGCCTATGAAAAAGGAATGTTGATTTGCTACTTCTTGAAGACATCTAGGAATTTGGAAAATTGAGCGTCTAACTACTGTTGCTTCAATCTTCCTAGAAAAGGTACTAGAGGAACATACGGTTTCACTTCTAGTGACTTTTTCTTTGGTTCCTCTTCCACTTACTTTCCTTTTTGTTCCTTTGGAATCTTTACCTTTTCTTCAACTCGTCTGTCAACTATTTCTATTGCTTTTTCACTCCTCAGTATAATAGCGTTGATACATTTAGGATTCTGTAACATGGTGTTAGTCTTTTGCATATAGCTCGACATGAGCTCTTCCATTCTAGACTGATTTTTCCGTAGTGGAAAGTTTTGAGTAGGACCCTGCTTCTAGTATCTAGGTGGTGGTTGAAATGCATTGTTCTCATTTCTCCATGAAAAATTTAGATGATTATGCCACCTAGGATTGTATGTATTTGAATATGATTGAAACATTAAAAATTGTACATAAAATTCACCTATTCTCTACTGGTTGGAGCTAAGTGATTCCCAGTTAGGTACTTAGGAGTCGAATGTTGTCTTGAACATAGCTTACAAAATACAATAGTATTAGCATTAAAAGACTGTATTAAGGTAAGTTTACTTACCTAAGAAGTAAGAGCTGAAATCTGAGTTGTTAATTGAGATACAACATTATTGTCATTGTCTACTGCTACTCCTAACTTGCTTCTCTCGTTTTGCCAGTTATGTGCACTAGATGCCATCTCTTCTATTAGTGCACTTGCTTCATTATAGGTCTTACCCAATAGAGCACCTCCAACTGCAACATCAACTAGGGACCTTAGTGTCTCATTAAGACTGAGATAAAAGATCTCAACCAAGAGATTATCTGGCAAGCCATGATGTGGGCATTTTCTGATCATCTCCTTGAATATCTCATATGCCACATAAACTGACTCACCACTAAACTAGGTGAAGTTAGTGATGTCATTCCTTATTTTTACATTCTTATTTGGTGGGAAAAATCTCCTTAAGAACTTCGATGAAAGATTAGCCCAAGTAGTGATAAACTCTTTTGGTAGTGAATAAACCAAGCTCTAGCTTTATCCCTTAGCGAAAAGAGAAAGAGCTATAATCTAATAACCTTATTGATTACATTGTTTATATTAACTGTATTGTAGTATTGGAGGAATCTAGCAATATGCTTATTAGGACTTTCATTAAGGCATCCTCCAAATTGATTTGTCTGAACCATTTGAATGAGGGACGCCTTCAACTTAAAGTTGTTATCTTGAATGTTGGGCCTCCTTATAGCCAAACCCATCATCGTAAGTATTGTATAGTCTTGTAATGCTCGTGGAACTCCTTGTATTTGATTATTATCCTTGTTACCTGCCATCTCTTTTATCCTTCTTCTATTCTCTTGTCTCAACTGATGTAAAGAGCGCTCTATTTCACAATCTAGTGGTAAAATTTCAATACTTTTACTCTTATGCATAAAACACATGTAAAGAGAAAAAAATAACATACGTGGTTAAGTGTGCCTAAATTACCAAAAAAACTAAAAGGTTTAATATTTCCAATCCCCGGCAACAGCACCAAAAACTTGATTCTCTTAAACTATATATATATATATATGTGTGTGTGTGTGTGTGTGTGTGTGTGTGTGTATGTATGTATGTATATATCTAATAAATTGTGAATACTTCAGTAAGTATACTAGGTTGGAATCAAGTAATACAAAGCAAGTAAGGTTGTTGATCCTTCGAGGACTATAATATTACTAAACCTATGATAGTTCTTATCGATATTTAAGCAATAAAAAATAAATTAACTAATCAAATAATTATACTAAAACTATTGAAAAGAAAATAACTATGAAATTTCCAAAACTAAATAATCAATTTAGAATTGTAAGAAAAACAAAATCCACCCTAGATTATGCAGATCAAATTGTTATCATGTTATATAGATTATTAGCTATATGGTTGTTTAAGTGAAATTATTATGCCTTAAAACTTAAGGATTTAAACCCCTAATTAATCAGTTAGCTTCCGCATCTCCAATTAACAGTAGACTCTAAATTACAATCAGATATCTCTCGGTACTATGATTGTCTAATGTCCAAAATCAATTATTCCTAATGTCATAGTAAATAATCAATCGCCAAACACTACATTAATCTCTAGATAATTTTTGATTAATTCAATTAACGTTGCTTCTACATTAATTAATCAAATTAACCAAGAATTCCTATCAAACCTTATATCAACTCCCATATCACTAAGGTTTCTAACAATTATAATCAATTAAACAACTATAATTGAAATCATAGAAATTACAATCATAAATCATCCCTATATCTATTACTCCTATAACATGAACATAATCATCGTCTTAGCTATTTAGGGTTTCATCAATTCACACAAATAAATTTAGCCAACCATGGAATTTGAAACAAAAGCACAACTATTAATTGAAATGGCAAGGAAATTCATAATTGAAAGCATGAATAATTAACTTAATTGCATAAATATAATTAAAATAGATGTCACCAATTCTGTAATTGGAAAAGATAAACTTCAATTGCAACTCTAAAGCAAATTCTTCCCAATGATCCAAGCAATTATATAGAAGAATTCTTAAAGAACTATTTAATGACTATTTTATGACTCTCTAAGTATAAGGAAAGTGTGTATGTCGCTAAAAAAAGTATCCTAAATGGTGAAACATAAGTCTATTTATAAGAAAAATTAAGGTTAGCTCTCGTAAGGCTTCTTTTTCCAGTGGTGTAAGCTTTAATGTCAACGGCATAGACTCTAAAGGCTACCAGTGTAAGTGTAAGCCGGTTGTGTTGAATCCCAATCGTGCCATAGCTCATTTCGAGCTTTTTTGTTTGCGTAAAACTCCTCTAAATCATCTGTATTTCAACTTTGAATCCTCCAATTCCTAAAATTTCCAAATGAAAATAATTAGGTACCATTTCTTAATGATTTCTATAAAATCAATAACAATTATATCTAATTTGGACATTAAAACATAAAAAATATGCCTTTATCAAAGTTTCCATGGATTGACATCCTTCTACTGACACTTTATCCAAGGATTTAGTACTATAGTTGAACCCTTAACTAAGCTAACAAAGAATAACATAGAGTTTAAGTGGGAAGATAAAGAGCAGAGAAGCTTTACCGAGGGGAAAGAAAGATTGACCTCTGCTTAATCTTAGTTCTACCAAACTTTCAGATAGTGTTCATGCTTGAATGTGCTGCGTCAAGTATTGGTATCGAAGTGGTGTTGACACAAGAAGGCCGACCTATTGCCTATCACAGTAAAAAGTTAGAGGAGCACAATTGAACTATTTCTTATATGAAAAAGAGCTCTTAGCATTAATCTGAGCTTTTTGAGTATGGTAGCATTACCTTCTGCTAAAGGAATTTGTCATATATATAGATCATGAGTCCTTAAGGTATCTACGAAGCTAAGCTAAGCTAAGCTTTCTAAGCACTAAGCTCAATGGATTGAATTTCTAGAATGATTCAATTTTGTCATCACATATAAGGAAAGAGTAATGTAGTCACTGATGCATTATCAAGAAGACATGTTCATCTTACTATGTTGCAAATCAGATTGTTAAGGTTTGCAAGCAGTTAAGAATTGTATTAACATGATTCTCACTTTAGTTTGATATATAGAAGCTGTAGATAATGGAGAACATTTAATGAATACCATTTAGAAGGTGGTTATTTGTTCCAAATTGGCAAGCTATGTGTGCCGACCTGTTCTTTAAGAGAGTTGTTAGTAAGGGAATCTCATGGTGGAGGGTTCTTTAGAAATTTTAGAAAATAGAGGACATATGAGTTAATGAGTAGGAGGTTCTTTTGGCTTAAGTTGAGATAACATGTATATTAGGTTGTTGAAACTAACGCTATGTGTAAAAGGGCTAAATGCCAAGTTAAGTATAGAAAAGTAATGCCTTTACCCATCCCTAGGGCTAGGTAAATAAATCATGAACCGTAGATCGAACAGTAAGGCAAACCAAATCAAACTAAAAAAATGGTTTTTTAAATGAACCATTTGGTTACAGTTAGGTTTTATTTATATATAAATAGTTCACCGTTTGGTTTGGTGAAGTAAACTAAACTGAACCATTTTGAATCGTTTGGTTAAACAAAAAAAATTTCATGCAATTGTTTTGTTATTTTTTTTCACCAATCTTTATAAATTTCATCAAAATTTTCAAATCTTTTTCTTCTTTGTCTTATTTTAAGATAAATTATTAAGATTAAGCTGAGTGAGTACCATTTGAAGTTTCACATTTAGAAATTTTTTTTTTCCAAATTATCATTTTCTCTTATGTTTTCAAATCAAGGGTCTCACCTTAGTGCTTTTTACATGTCTCTCATTTCTTTTCCAATTTTTAGTGTGTTTCTTTTGTTTTCTTCATATCATTTTTTAATGGTCATCTCTACTTCTCCATCATTTTTTATTCATTAAAATAGAGTGTTTTATCCTCGTTCAATCAGGTTAAGTTTGTTATGATCTTATGCAACTTTTTACTAAGTATCATTATATATGATAAATATATGAGAAATTAATTGGAAACATATGGAAGTTCAATGAAAAGGAAAATGTGTTGTTGCAAATAAAAATGTTTAATGAAAATTTGACATAGATAGAACCAGACCGAACCGGTTTTAATTAGGTTCGAAAAATTTATGAACTAAACCATATGCTTAGGTTCGATTTAGAAAAATGAAAACTGAACCATTATATTAGGTTCAATTCAATAAAGAGCGGCAAACCCTGTCAAACCAAACCATTCCTACCCCTAGCTATCCTGACTAAGCCTTAGTCTAATTTGAGCATACACTTTGTTCTCTGATTTCCATGAACTACCCAAGATAAAGATGTAGTAATGTTCGTCATAGATAGATTCAACAAAATGGTGCACTTTGTGCCCTACTAAAAAACTAACGATACTTCAACTATTGCTTTTCTCCTTTTGTAGGAGATTGCTTGTCTACATGGCGTACCAAGAACTATGGTGTCATATAGGGACTAAACTACTCTTTAAGACTTCCTATCATCCCCAAACAAATGGCTAAATAGAAGCAGTCATTTCTTGCAATCATACGGTACATAACATTACTAAACAATTACCCTTTGAAGTCATCTATGGCTTTAATCAAAAGCTACCCCTTAATTATTCTCTGACACTCCTACCCTAATAAGAAGACCCTAAAGCAAGAGCCCGAGCACAATCTATTTAGTAGATCTATTACAAGGTTATACGGCAAACTAACCAAGTTGTTAAGAAGTTAAGAGAGAAGAGCAAAGGAAGGAAACAGTGTAGTATCAACTCAACAAATTAGTATGGCTACACTTGAGAAAGGAAAGATTTTTGACTGGGAGAAAAAGTAAATTATCTACTCAAGTTGAAGGTCCTTTTAGAATACTTTAGAGGATTAATGATAATGGCTATCAGCTGGAATTACCTAAAGACTACGGAGTTTCTAACACTTTCAATGCTGTTGACCTTAGCCCTAATTGTCTTAAAAGAGAATTGAACAAAGATTAGTCGGATTTGATCTCAAATCCAAGTCAACCTAGAAGGGATGATGGGAATTAGGTAACTGAACCCTTGACCTAAGCCCAAGCTCAAGGGCTTAAAGGACTGAAGAAGTGAATTCTCTCATTTCATCTAACTCCTGCCAAAACTGAGCTAATCTTCATTATCAAACAACTTCATTTTTCGAGCTAAGATGTTTTAGTTCTGTTAACCATCATATGGCAACCTAATTCATATTTCCTTGATTATATAGCCAATCTAGACATTAGCCTTGCTCTACCAATATCGACCGCTAAATCAGCAATACTTGTGTCGAGGACTATAGAATACATCCGAGCCATCATCTCCTTAAAAGAACCCCAACTTTTCTTGACAACTCCTAACTTTACTATATAACTTGTTTGTTTATGCCAAAAATACCCTAGTGACTAGACTCTACGTATCCAACACCGCCCTTTCCCCTTCTACCCAATCGTAAAAGGATTTGCTACACCAATCATTAATTTCTTCGAATTTTCATTTGTACCTAACCGGAATCAAGCTATTGGGCCTTTGACTAACAACCTAACGCAAGGATTAGAAGAGCTGGTAAGGTGGATCCTCATACTACAGCCAACTCCTACCAAAGCCAAGTATCTCTTTGTTAACCAACTCTGCATGCCGAGTTGAATGACTGCCTATTTCTTGGTGATTGTATGCCAAGTGACAGCATGCCAAGACAAAAGCTTGTCCTCATCCTATCACACCTATGCCTGAGCCAACCACTTACCCAGCTTTACTCTTACCAAGAGGCGAAAAGAATGACATCGGACCAATCCTTAATCTTGCTTGCCCAGACAAGTAGTCTACCCTTACTTTTGTCTGTATCTTCTAATGGCATTGCTAATGTATCATTGCTATGTATATAGGATGCTTGAGTTGACCACTTACCCAGCTTCACTCTTACCGAGAGGCCGAGAGAATGACATTGAACCAATCTTCAATCATGCTTGCTTCGACAACCAATTTGCTTCTACTTTTGTCTGCATCATCCAATGGCATCGCCACTGTATCATTACCACATCTATATGACCACGTATATAATTTGCTTCACTAACCATTACTTTTCTTGAATATTCATTTTTACCTTTTTACATTCTTATACATTACTTCTTTAGGGTTGTAGATACCCCATTTTTAAACACTACACCCCCTCTCCTCTCCTTTTTTTTTAATTTTTAGTAAAATTTAAAGGGTCCCAAATTAGGAAAATTGCAAAAAAAAAAGAAAATTAAAGAAAACCCTTAAAAATAAGAAATTTAGAAAAATATATAAAAATAGAAAAATAGGAAAAAGACCAAAAATAAGAAACTTAGGAAAAATAAAAAAAATGGAAAAAATGTAGAAAAATACATAGAAAATTGAAAGGTAAAAAAATATAAAAATTGAAAAAGATAGAAGATTTAATGAATTTAGAAAATAATAATTTTTAGATAGTTTAAATATAATAGATTTTTTTTAATTTAAATAAGGAGAGGACCGTTAGGCTTAGGCTTAGTTGGACTTGGACTTAGATTTGAATTTAACCTAGGCTGATCTTGATATGAATTAGGCATAAGTTAATAGCTTAATGAAAAAGTGATTGGACCAGCATTGGGTTTGGTTTGGTATCAAGGGTTTGAATCTAACTAAAGGCATGAAAATGCTTACAACCCTTTTCTTTTTTCACTCCTTGTACTGCCACATGTTAAGGCATCATTAGGCTATATATTTAATTGTAACATGTAGCACTCTACGATTGGCCTTGATAATACATTTTATTTCCCCCCTTTTTCTTCTCCCCTTTCCTTTTCTTCCCCTCACTTTCTCATTATTTCAAAAAAAAAAAAAAACCACACATGAAAGGGATGGGGGTTCCATTTTCAATTCACATACATACGTATGGGGAAGTGGGTCTACTTAGAGAAGAAACTCACATATCTCTCTCTCTCGGCCTCTTCTCTTACATTACTATAGGACCTTCTCTCTCCCTGGCTTCATTCTCCCCCCCTTACACAAACTCACTCCCAAATATACACATACAGGGACCCATACTCTCTCTCTACCTTGTCTCTTACATAACATAACACACATATACATACACATATACACACACACATACACACACACTCTCTTTCCTAAAGCCATACCATCACGCATACGCATACATAGATCCCTCACTTTAGACCTCTTTTCTCTCTCTCACGCACTGAACACCCACATATAAACACACATGCGATACAAAACTCTCTTGCCTACCCTCATCATCTCTCTCTCTCAGAAATAGTTCAACCCCGACATACTCCGAAGCTTCTCTCTCACCCATCCTTCATCTATACTCTTACATGAACCAATAGTAGCATCGTACCCACCCTTCAACGTCTTTCTCTTTGGAACCCACAAATACACTTACTATCCTTTAGCACATCATATACACGAACGTAAACTCACTCTTTATCTCTCCATTACCGCCCCCTTTGCTTTCGTCCACTACTGTAAACCACCCAAATACACTACCCTTACCATTTCCCTCTCTCGCCCCTCAATCACTTATAACACCGAAGACTGACTCAACAACATAAACCATACCTGATCGAACTCTCTTCTTCTCTAAACACAAACATATATGCAAACAAGGGGCTCTTGGACACATCATACACAAACACATATGACTCACTCCCTCTCTTTCGGCTACTACATCCCTTCTCCCTCACTTACCAAGCCAAACATGAAACAATACTCATTGGACCCTCTCGACCAAACCAAACCCAAGAACCCACACTCTCTATAATTTCTCACACATGTAAACACCACCTTGGCCACTACTCTAACTTGAACACCACAAACCACCTCCATAAATTATGACACTTTCCTTACACCCCCTAAACCCAATAAAAAACACATAAAATCACCCTTACTTGCTCTTTTTGGTGGCAAAATCACCACAAAATACGTCTTGCTGCCATTGCTGTTGGATAAGGTTTGAAACTTACCTGATTCGTGCTCGAAACCTAACTCGACCTAGTCCAAACTTGAGTCCGACCTAAACGTAGCACCCAGACTCAATTCCCTTAGCTTGGTTTGGCTTTCACTACTTTGGTTTATTTTTTCAATTGTATTTTTTATTATTTATTTATTTATTATATATCAATGTAATATGTAATTGTAAATTAAAAAAATTTGGGAAAAAAATTGAAAGAAAAAGAAAACGAAGAGAAAAAAAAAAGAGAAAAAGAGGAGAAAAAGAAAAAAAAAAGAGAAAAAGAATGAAAAGGTTTAGTTTTATTTTATATATTTATTTGTGTTAAGTATAATAATAAATAATAAAAAAAGGGAAATAAAAAGTAAAATAAATTAAATAATAAAATAGAATAAATGAGCAAATTAAATTCATTTTATCACTTAGAAAATCAACTTTCCAAAAATAAATAAAAAATAAGTGGGCCACTCTAAAATAGGACATTGTTAGAACTTTCTAAGAAAATAAATCGATTTAGGACCTTTTAGGAAATTTCTTTAAATAAATCAAAACGGATGAAGAATGTAAACTCGGCTTTTTTAAAAAACTAACATCAATTTCAGCTGCTAAAGTTTTTGTGGAACAAACTATGGAAGTCTAATATCGAATAGCAGGTACATGGGCATTTATTTGTAAACATGGGGTAACTTAAAACATGAAAGGTTTTTTTTTTTTTTTTCCATCGTTGTGGATATTTGTGTAAATAAATTAAATTAAGTCACATGTAATATGTTTAGTCATTTAGAAATAAAAAATTCTATTATTGAAAAGCAAATTTGAAATTGGAAAGTTAAAAAATGGTACCTATTTAATGTTTAATAAGATAGCCCCTTGTTTTAGAAAACTGTTTTGTAAAATTGGTTTTCTTGTTAAAACCAATAGCTAAGTTATAACTAATCCACCAAATTGGTTATAACTTAACTTTTTTCTGGACTCCGGTTAAGTGACGACTCCAAAGTGTTTTCAAGGTATTAAAAAACCGATTTTCTTTAAACCCTAGTCAAGAGTCAGTATTAAATTAATAAGGTTTAATACTAATCAGTTTAAAGAAAATTAATTTATAAAAAGAGGGAGTGAAAAACCAAGCTTGATAGCTTAGCAACTTTACTGAGGACGTTAAGAAGGCTTGCCACTTAAAAGTTTTCCGAAATTAAAATTTCTTTTCAAAATACCCATGTTCTTTAGTTGTTTGTTTATTTATTTATTTAATTGTATATTTATTTATGTGTTTGTTATTCACTTCATGTGTATATTTCACTTTGATTATCGTATTTATTTTGCATATCACATACATCGGGACATGGGGGAATGTTTACATAAGGGATATAGGGTAGATACGGTCAAACCCAAGCTATCTTAGGATCCTAAGACAGGGGGCTATTGTGTAGGCTTGCGGTGTTATGGTATAACCACCGCTTGGGATTGATTAGGCTACCTCACTTAAACTTGATGTGACTAATGAAAGTGTTTTCTAAAAACAAGTAAGTTCATAAAGTTTAAGGATCATTTAGAACTTACCCTAATTATATATACTCCCCTTCAAGCTTGAGTTGATATACTACCCTTGAAAAATTGCAACCCTACCAATTGTTTAAGAGTTTTAATGCAATTAACAGTAGGGTTGCAACTTAAGAAGTAATGCATTAACCTAAACGATCCTAGCATCTGCACATTTCTACTTGCTTTCCTTTACTGCATTGATGATTGATTCTTGTTCATAAAATGTATAGACCTAGAATAGCAGATAACCAATCAAACAATCAAGGGAATGATAGGCTACTGGACTTATCTAGGTTGTAAGTAGATGCTGAGGGATGAAATCACTTATTTGAAATAAAAGCTCAAATGTTTCAAGGCTTACAACCGAACCTTAAGGTCCTTTCTGGCACAAGTCATTGGGGATACTTTAGATGATAGAGAACCTTAAGGCTTGTATACATGACTTAAAGTAGGGTTTTTTTCCATTTCACAAAGCTTAGAATAAATATTGAGTTTTAGAATAATTGTTAGGTTCTCTACATTTCTCTTCTGTATTTTTATTTTTCAAATTAATAAAGTCCTCTTTAGTTCATTGTTCCGCATTCTCTAACATTCCTTTCTTTGTAAATAGTCCTTTAATAAACATTTATCTAACTACTATTCCTTCTCATTTAGGAAAATGTAAATAAAATCCATAGACTTGTAAATAGAAACCTAAAAATCACCATCCTTATTTTTAAATTATTTGATGAAAATAAAACTTTATCTTTCTCTCTCTCTAAAAAAAATGAAAAAGAAATAAAAATGAAAAGAAAGGTTGCTAATGGCTGTAAATACTTATGGGTTCAAAGAGCCAACATAAGCATAAGTCTTTGGCTCACTCAAGTAACCGACCTAAATGCGAGGTTCGTAACCCACATGAAGCCCCTCAACCTATTAAGGAAACTAACATGAGCCACTTGGCCTATTGAACCTAAACACTTTCCACTTGGCTAAGCATTCAATCTAAACACCAACCTTAAGCCTATTTAACCACTTGGCTAGACAGCTAATTTGAACACAAACCACAGCCCATCAAGATAGCTGACTGAAACACAATCCTTAGCCTATAAAGGTAACTAAGCCAAGCCAAAACCCTTACTTTATTTAAAAAGTCAAGTCCTATCATAAATTAAGCTAAAACACAAAGTCAAATACTGAGGCATGATTTGAGAAACTGAGGGGCAAAGTCAAATGAAAAGTAGACTCATCTTCAAGAAATTGGTAACTTACTTTTAAAAAGTTTAGAATGCAAAGAGGCAAACTATATTCCACATACTAACCCGGAACACATTGAAAGTTGAGCAACTTAAGGGTGAGGACACTTTGGGCTTATTCCATAAAGGAGGTCCACTTTAAATGTAATATGTAGATTAAAATAAAGCTAGGTATTTGCTTTCAAATCCCAAACAAGATTACCCTTTGTTAACCTTATTGGACTAATTTGGAGAATTTTCAAATTTAAACCTTGTTAAGAACCATCCTACAATGGAGCAATTTTGAAGCTTGAGACATTTGATTAGGAGATAAGGGTAAGATTGGTTTATGCTTGCCTAGGTAATGTTAATTCAAAAAAGACTTTTATTTCTGATAAATTATTTTTCTCTGAAATGAAAAAGAGCCAATTCCTTTTCAAACCCCTCAAGCCCATATACTAGAAATCCATGGATTTAGGGCCTTAAGTAGTTTAAAAAGAAAAAACTCAACAATGCAGACGATCACTTTTGAGGCCAAAAGAAGAGAGAGAATAGTAAGAGATAATGGGGCAAAGCAATTAAAAAAGAAAAAAGAAAGAAGAAAAGAGGCCGAAAGAATTAGGCTTGAGTGTAAGATGAAAGCCTTAAGAAATATTTCGCAACCCAATAGGGGTAGCCAAGTTGAATTAAAAGGCCGGGAGTAAAATCATAAATAGCCCCAGAAACACAAGGCCCTAAATTACATTTCAAAGCTCATAAACCTAAAATGTCTATATCTACCCTGAAGCCTTTCCTACTTATGTTGAATCACACAAGGCCTTCCCATCCACATTACCACCCTTACGCAATAACAGCTACTCCAATCTTAAAAGATAATTTATCTTTAACAAAAATTGTTTTCAAAATTGGAGCATGCATACTTCTAATTTTTCCTTAAGGTTCTTGACTTATACACCTGGGATAAATAAAAGTATTTCTTTCAAAATAGACCTTCTCACTGATCCTTTTTGAAACCTTTAGATAGAAAGCCTAAATTCATAACGTTAAATTGAAAAAGACCTAACGAATTTATCAAAATGTGTCACTTACAAAATGGATTGTAATTTTTGAAACTGAAGTCGAGTGCAAAATCTAGACTGAGAGTTAGCAAGAAAGTCCTTTTCAACTAAACTGACCATGGGTTACCGTTACCTTAAGAAAGGATTGTCTTGAAATTACAAAAGCCCCATGAGAAAGCCGTAAGGTCAAGGGCATTCAGAAACTCTACCAAGGATAGGGGTAGTTATAAGCTTGTTCCTTAAATAAGAATCTATACTTGTAGGCAAAACTTTCAACAAAACAAAAAAAAAAAAAGAAGAAGAAAAGAAAAAAAAAATGGAAAGAAGAAGAAAGAGAAAGTAAAGGCTTATCCAATCCATGTTAGTTCAGGTAGCTAAGCTTTCAACTCATGCCATTTCGTTTCCTTTTTAAATTGGTCATACATTTTTATATTGACCTTAGTAGTCTAGATCATTTTTCCTTAATTGCATTTTTTAATGTCCATTAACAATTTTTTAAGTTAAGGGGCCTATCCTTATTTCCTTTTTTCATAAATGTGTTTTTCAACAATTTCCCCTATAAATACTTTTCCAAGTCAAGAAGTTTTTGAAAATTTGTTGCTTTCCTTACTTTCTTCACTTTACTTCTTCAATCCTTCATCAACTTCCCTTAGGGTTCAAGCCAGCTCTTAGAGCACCATCCCCTTTTCTATTCCTTTTAGGGATTCAGCTAACCTTTAAGGTGCTATCCCATCTCTTATTCTTAGGGTTCTAGCTAGTTCTTAGAGCGTTGACCCACTCCATTATTCTTTTTAAGGTTCCAGCTTGCCTTTAGGGTGTTATCCCATCTTCTTAGGGTTTTAGTTAGCTCTTAAAGCACTGACCCACTCCTTTATTCTTTTTAGGGTTCTAGCTAGCCTTTAGGGCACTATATCATCTTGTTAGGGTTCTAGCAAGCTTTTAAAGTGCCGACCTACTCTTTTATTCTTTTTTAGGGTTCTAGCTAGCCTTTAGGGCACTATTTCATCTTTTTAGGGTTTTAGCAAGCTTTTAAAGTGCTGACCTACTCTTATTTTTTTTTTAGGGTTCTAGCTAGATCTTAAGGCGTTGACCCACTCTTTTGTTATAGTTTTCCTTTAGGGTATTGTCACATCTTTCTTTTTAGGGTGCTAGCTAGCTTCAAAGCTCTACCCTTGTTGTCGTTAATTCTCTTTAAGGTTTAAGCCAGCTCTTAGTGTATTGGCCTATGCTTTTAATTCGTTTTTTTAGGATTTAACCAACCTTTACGACATTATACCATCTTTCATTAGGTATCTAGTTAACTCTTAGAGTGCTATCTCTTCTTTTTCTTAACCTTTTTCTTAGGTGTTAGTTAGCTTATAGAGCGCTTCCCCCTCTTCTTTTCTTTTTAGGTTTCAAGCCAGCTCTTAGAGCACTATCCCCTCTTCCATTCTTTTGAGGTATTTATCCTGCCTTTAAGGTGTTGCCTCATCTTGCTAAAGTTCTAGCCAACTTTTATCCCCTCATTCATCGATTTATCTTGGTAAGCCCATAAGGTAGCTTTCTTCACCAATTTCTCTCAAGTGAGCCCTTAGGGCACTGCTCCTCATCAAGTTCTCTTAGCAAAACCAAAGGGTGCTTCCTTTCACCATATCAATTTCTTTTAACAAGCCTATTGGGTACCTTTCTTCACCTAATTCATTAATTTCTTTTAATGAGCCCATAAGGTGCCTTTGTTCACCTAGTTCTTAACAAGCCCAAAGGGCACTTCCTTTCATTGTTGATTCCTTTTAGCAACCCCAAAGGGCACATCTCCTCATAAAAGTCCTCTTAGCAAACCCAAAGGGCACTTCCTTTGACCATCAATTTCTTTTAATAAGCCCATAGGGCACCTTTCTTCACCCATTTCATCGATTTCTTTTAAGGAGCCCATAAGGTGCCTTTGTTCACCTAGTTCTAATAAGCCCAAAGGGCACTTTCTTTTGCCAATTTCTCTCATGCAAGCCCATAGGGCATTTCTCCTCACTAAATCCTCTTAATGAGCCTAAAGGGCACTCCCTTTCATTATCAATTCCTTTTAGCGAGCCTATAGGGCACTTTCTTTTACCAATAGCTCTTAAGCAAGCCTAAAGGGTGTTTTCTCTCATCATCCATTCTAAAAGTTAGGGTTGGTTGTCCTTGAGAGAAGCTCCTGCCTAGGTTAGTTAGCTCAAAAGAGCACTACTAGGTTTTAATTTAGGGTCTTAGCTAACTCTGAGAGCACTTCACTTATTTCACTTAGGATAGTCAACTCAAAGGAGTATTATTAAGTTTATCTTGAATCGATTCCTAAAGTTAGGGTTGCTAGTTCCCAAGAGATGCTCTCACCTAGTTTAGTTAGCTCAAAAGAGCACTACTAGGTTTCAATTTATGGTCTTAGCTAGCTCTAGAAGTGCTTTACCCATTTCACCTAGGATAGTTAACTCAAAGGAGCATTACTAGATTTATCTTGAATTGATTCCAAATGTTAAGGTTGCTTATCGTCGAGAGATGCTCCCACTTAGGTTAGTCAACTCAAAGAAGCACTATTAGATTTCAATTTAGGGTTTTAGTCAGCTTAAAGGACTACTACTAGGTTTATCTTAGATTGACCCCAACTTAGGGTTGCTAATCCTTGAGAGATGTTTTTGCCTAGGTTAGTGAGCTTAAAAGGGCATAACCAGATTTTCTAGATTGATCCTAATTTAGGGTCTTAGTCAACTCAAGAGGCACTTTGCTTGCCTTAGTTAGTTAGCTCATTGGGTTATAACTAAGTTTTTAACATCTATTTAGAGTCTTAGCCAGCTCTAGGAGCACTTCACTCATTTCACTTAGGATGGTGAGCTTAGAGGATACTACTAGGTTTATCTTGAATTAATTCCAAAAGATAGGGTTGTTAGTCCTTAAGTGATACTCCCGCCTTCGTTAGTTAGCTCATCATGGCATGACCAAGTTTTCTTTATCTTTTAGGGTCCAAGCATACTTAAGGAGTAAATCGTCCACCAAGGTTCATTGGCTTATTAGGGTATAATCAAGTTCTCTCATTCTTTTAGGGTCATAGCTAGCTTAAGGAGTGCTTCATCCGCATTGGTTTGTCAACTCATAGGAGCACGACTAAGTTCTCTCATTCTTTTAAGGTCTTAGCCAGTTTTAGGAGTGCTTACCTATTTCATTTAGTTTAGGACCTTAGCTAGCTTAAGGAGCGCTTCGCCTGCCTTAGTTAGTCAGCTCATTGGGGCATGACTAAGTTCTCTCATTCTTTTAGAGTCTTAGCCAGCTCAAGGAGTATTTACCCATTTCATTCAGTTAAGGGCCTTAGCCAGCTCAAGGAGCGCTTAACCCATCTTACCTCAATTCATTAGCTCATAAGAGCATGACCAGACTTCAATTCTTAATTCAGTCTCTTAACCATCTCTTACTATACCCTCTCTCTTTACCAAAATCCCTAGTGGATCGGACCTAAGATAGCTAGCTGTAGCGCTTCCTAGGACAAAATCCACCCTTGAAGTAAAAATAGCGTTTATATTGTTTTTGTGGTAAAGTTTTACTCAAACTTCACGACAAATAGGGGTAGCTATAGACATCTCATTTTTACTTCATTTTATTTTTTAATTTTTAGTATAAGTTAAAGGGTCCTAAATTTGGAAAAATGAAAAAAAGAATGTAAAATAAAGAAAACCCTAAAAAAATAAGAAATTTAGAAAAATACAAAAATAAGAAAAAGACACAAAAAATAAGAAACTTAGGAAAAATGCAAAAAAAGGAAAAATTTAGAAAAATACAAAAAAGTTGAAAATGCACAAAAATATAAATTTAAATAAGAAGAGGATCATTAAGCTTGGGCTCAGATTGAAATTTAGCTTAGATTGACTTTGTTCATATGTCCAATTTAATTGCATATATGAACAAAGCATAGGCCAATAACCTAATCGATAAGCACTTAGATTTGCATTGGGTTTGGTTTGGGATCAAGTGTTTAAATCTTACTGGAGACATAAAAATTCCTTTTACCCTTTTCTTTTTTCACTCGTTATGTTGCCATATGTCAAGGCATTATTAGGCTATGTGTTTGATTGCCATACATAGCATTTTATGATTGGCCTTAATAACACATTTTATTTCCCCCCCTTTTCTTCTCCCTTTTCCTTTTCTTATCCTCACTTTCTAATTTTTTTTCTTTTAAAAACATACACATGCAAGGGTGGGGGTTCCATTTTCAATTCACATACACATGTAAAGGCTAGGGGGTCCACTTAAAGAAGACACTCATAGATCTCTCTCTCTTGGTCTCCTCTCTAACATTACGACAGTACCTTCTCTCTAGCTAGCTTCATTCTCCCTCCCTTACACTAATTTGTTGGCTAAGACATACATATAAGGATGCACTCTCTCTCTCTACCCTCTCTCTCACTGAATAGAACACACACACTCTCTCTAAAGCTATATGCACACTCGGCCCCCACTCTCTCTCCAAACACCATTACATATACCTACACATAGATCCCTTACTCTTAGCCTCTTCTCTATCTATTGTACACTAAACACCCATACATAAACATACACATGATACATAACTCTCTCGACTACCCCTGTTATCTCTCTCCCTTAGAAATACTTCAACCCCGACACACTCCAAAGCTTCTCTCTTAGCTATCCTTTACCCACACTCTCGTACGAACCAATAGTAGCACCACATCTACCCTTTGACCTCTCTCTCTTTAGAACTTGCAAACACGCCCACTATCCTCTGGCACATCACATACACTAATTCAAACTCACCTTCTCTCTTTGCATTGTTGCTTTGCTCGCTCTCATCTACTGCTGCAAACTACCTAAATCCCCGACCATTACCATCTCCCTCTCTCCCCCTTCAATCACTTACAGCCACCGAACATTAACTCAACAACACAAACCACACTCGACCGATCTCTCTTCTTATCTGAACACAAACACACACACAAATAGGGGTCTTTCAAACATATCATACATGACTTATTCCCTCTTTCTTAGCTACTGCATCCCCTCTCCCTCACTCACTAACCTGGACCCTCTTGACCAAACCAAACCCAAGAATCCACACTCTTACTAAATTCACACATACATAAACACCACTTCCACCACTTCCCTAACTCGAACACTACAAACCACCTCCATACATTACAATACTTTCCCTATATCCCCCAAACCCAATCAAAAACACACAAAATCACCCTTTCTCGCTCTTTTTAGTGGCTAAATCACCTTAGAATATGTCTTGCTATCATTGTTGTTGGAGAAGGTTTGAAAATTGACCCGATCTGTGCTCCAAACCCGACTCAACCCAGTACAAACCTAAGTTTGACCCAATCATAGTGTCCAGACCTAATTCTCTTAACTTGGTTCGACTTTCATTGCTTTGGTATATTTTTTTTATTGTATTTTTTTATTTATTTACTAAATATTAGTATAATATGTAATTGTAAATTTAAAAAATCCAAAAAAAAAGAGAAAGAAAAAGAAATAAATAAAAAAAATTAAAGAAAAAAAAAGAGAAAATGAAAGAAAAGGTTTAGTTTAGTTTTATTTATTTATTTGTGTTAAGTAAAATAATAAATATAAAAAAAGGGAAGAAAGTAAAATAAATAAAAAAATGATATAAAATAAATAAACAAATAAAATAGAATAAATAAGCAAATAAAATTTATTTTATCACTTAAAAAATCGACTTTCCAGAAATAAATAAAAATAAATTGACCACTCTAAAATAGGACACTTTTTAGAACTTTCCAATAAAATTACATTGATTTAGAACCCTTTAGGAAATTTCTTTGAATAAATCAAAATGGGTAAAAAATGTAAACCTGACCTTTTTTAAGAACTAAAATCAATTTCACTTGTTAAAGTTTTCGTGGAACAAACTATGAAAATTTGATCCCAAATAATGGATACGTGGGAACTCATACATAGGTACAAGGTGACTTAAGATAAGAAAAGTTTTATTTTTTCTATCTTTGTAGATATTTGTGTAAATTAATTAAATTAGGTCACATGTAATATGTTTAGTCATTTACAAATAGAAAATGGGTATTATTGAAAAGCAAATTCAAGATTGAAAAGTTAAAAAGTGGTACCCGTTTAGGGTTTAATAGGATATCCTCCTAGATCCAGATCTCTCATTTTAGACAATCGTTTTGTAAAATTATTGTTCTTGTTAAAACCAGTAGCTAGGTTATAATTAATCCATCTAATTGGTTATGACTTAACTTTTTTCCCGACTCTGCTTAGGTGGTAACTCCATAGTGTTTTTAAAGTACTAAAAAACCGATTTTTTTAAACCCTAATCAAGGGTCAGTATTAAACTAATAAGGTTTAATACTGATCGTTTTAGAGAAAATTAATTTACAAAAACAGGGAGTGAAAAACTAGGCTCGATAAAGGTAATATCAATTTTGTCTTTTCCCTTTTAGGAAAATTTCCCTAACTTATTGAGTATAAATAACCCTTGTACTTGTAGCCAAAAAGATCATTAGATTGACATTGATACACTTAACATTTTCCTCTTGTAAACACTATTTTGTTTACCCTCTTTTCACTCTTATCCTAACCCTTAAGCAAGGTTAGGTAGTGAGTAGCCTTATCGAACCAATTCATATGTCATATCGAGTTATGCCGTGAGTCTTCGTAAGGTCAGTTGATGAATCACATCCATTAAAGCTATTCATGGGTTTGCTTAATTTTTCATTTGTGTTTGTTCTTTTGCACATTCCCCAATACCTTCTTTTCAAGTTTTCGATAAGCTTGGACCCATTCTACAATAAGCCTTATTTATTCTTAGTCACGATTCGCGTTATCTTAGTATTAGAGAGGAAGTTTTGCTTAATTTGTAGTTTGTTTTAGAAGTTCTGTTTATACTCTATTTTGCATATGTAAAACATAGCAAGTTACTATGCTCATCTTAGTTGCTATGTTTGCTAGCTGTTTAGTTTTTGGTTTAGAGAAATGACGAATCTAAGTGTTGATATTGGGGTTGGAGATGATAACAATGATGTTGTCCATCACAGCTGATAATCTCATGGTACTTTTAGAAGTACTAATGAGAGACTTGATGAGGTAGGTAACCTCTTTGTGGATTTAACCCGAGTTGTTTACACGTTAGCTTATCGACCCGCTGAAGCTTTACCTAACACCCCATAAGCTGCTTGACTTACTAGAGGTCAAAACCTTACTCAACTAGTTTGAGGTAGAGGAGTAGGCAGATGCATAAGATGAAGGATAGACCTGAGAGAACTAGATGAAGAGGATAAGGAAGGGTATTTTAAAGAAGAGTCCCCAAAGCCTCTAACCATGTGAAACTTCAAATTCCAAGTTTCCTATGGGTCTGGAAGTATTGATGAATATTTAGAATGAGAAGAGAAAGTAGAGTATGTTTTTTAGTATTATCAGTATGAGGACTACAAGAAAGTGAGAACTATTATTGTTGAGTTCTCCAAATTTGTCATCATGTGGTGAAAGAATTTCTAGGCCATAAAGAGGCAAAAAGGCTACCAATAGATTAATACTTACCTAGAGATAAAGAGAATACTCAGAAATAGATTTGTGCTAGATACTTATCTGCAAGACACTTTTACTCGGCTTTATGAGCTAAGATAAGGAAGTCAAACCATTGATGAGTATCTCCAAGGATTCTAAATGCTCATGATCTGATGTGAAGTGAAGGAACCACCAACACAAACAATCTTGAGATTCCTTACTAGATTGAGAGGTGACATTTGGGACATTGTAGAACTCTAACAATTCATAACAATGGATAAAGCCATCGAAATAGCTCAATGAGTAAAGAGGCAAAAGAGAGGTCAAGTACTAACCATATTACTGACTAGTTGTCCTGGATAGACAAGTCACCAAGCTTAGTCAAGTACCAAGCTAATCCGGAAGGTAGATGTCTGAGCTGAGCAAAAAGGTTAACTTGACAATGACGTACCGACCTAAACTTATGAGAAAGGGTAAGGATCTGGTAGGAAAACGAGCCTGATCAAGTGCTTTAAGTATCAAAGGTTTGAACATATGGTTACTCAGTACCTGAATCAAAGGACTATGGTCATCAACAGAGACATCTCGAAGCTAGAGATAAAAAGTATTGATAAGGAACTAAAGGAGGAGGAGAGCACCACCAAGAAAGATTCGATTGAAGATGATGTATTTGTTGAGGACTTAGACCAATTGGTCCTGGTTATCCAATGCGTAATGAACATAGAACCCTTACGAGAGGAGGAGTAGAGGGAGAACTTGTTTCATACCACCTGTAGGGTGAAAAATCAAGTGAGTGCATTAATCATGGATAGTGAAAGTTGTACTAATGTAACATTGACCAATTTGATCACAAGGTTGAAATTGTTGACTATTGCACACTCGAAGCCATACAAGTTACATTGGTTAAGTGAGAGGGGAGCACTATACATCAGTAAGCAAATACTACTACCAATCACTATCAGAAATTATTCTAACGAAGTTCTCTATGATGTGTTGCCTATCTGTGCTTCACACATATTACTTGGTTGGCCATGATTGTTTGATAGGAAAGTTATTTAAGACGGGTACAAGAACACGTATATGATTAAGAAGAATGGTCGAATTATTACATTGCATTCGAAGCTACCAAGAGAAGTTAACAAACCATAGATAATACTTGCTCGCAAATCAAAGAAGGCTCTAGTGATAGGAAGAGTTGAACTCCAAGAGGCTACTGATGCTGACTTATTTTTGTTAGGCACCTGTTAGAGATGAAGGAGCAAGGTAAACTATCCCCAGAAGTAAGAGCATGGTTAGATGAGTGTGTCGACCTATTCGTAGTGCATTGCTCAAAGGACTGCCCCTACTCCGAGGCATAGAATATTGTATTGACTTAATTCCTAACATTGCCTTATCGAATAAGCTAGCCTATTGGATGAGTCTCGAATAGGCTTCTAAGCTCCAACATTAAGTCAATGAGTTACTGGAGAGAGAGTATGTCAAGGAAAGTCTTAGCCTTTGTGCTGTGCTGGTGCTTTTAGTGTTGAAAAAAGATGGAACTAGGCAAATATGCATAGATAGCCGAGTTGTGAAAAAGATTACGATCAAATATATGTATCTTATTTTGAGATTAGGAGATACGTTGGATGAATTGAGTAGAGCCAAGATCTTTTGTAAGATCGATCTCAAATCTAGCTATTATCAAATTTGCATGAGGATAGGAGATGAGTGGAAAACAACATTCAAAACTCGACATGGACTTTATGAATGAATAGCCATGCCCTTTAGCTTGTCGAATGCCCTGAGCACTTTCGTGAGACTAATGAACCATGTGCTGAGACAATTGATAGGCAAGTATGTTATGGTGTGCTTTGATGACATCCTAGTCTATAATGTTGACATGCTAAGTCACTGTGAACATCTCCAAGCCATACTAAATATCGTTCGTACTAAAAGATTATTTGATAACCTTAAGAAATGTTGCTTTTACCAGGATGAAGTGGTATTCTTAGGTTATGTGGTAAATGGAGGAGGCTTGCAAGTAGACAATGAGAAGATTAGAGCAATCGTTGAGTGGCCAACCCTTACTACCTGTACTAAAGTAAGAAGTTTCCATGGACTGGCTTCTTTCTATAGAAGATTCATTAGAAATTTTAGTACCCTAACCGTACCCCTTACTAAGCTAACAAAGAGGAATATTGACTTCCGTTGGGGAGAAAAGGAAGCGAGGAGTTTTGTTGAGGTGAATGAAAGATTGACCTTTACCCTAGTGTTAGTTCTACCTGACTTCGAGAAAATATTTAAGTTAGAGTATGATGCATCAAGCATTGAGATAAGCACTGTCCTAATGTAAGAATGCCAACCAATTGCCTATTATAATAAGAAGCTCAGGGGACCTCAACTAAACTGCTTCATCTATGACAAAGAAATCTTAGCATTAATTTGAGCATTGCAAGTATGGCAACATTACCTATTAGCATGAGAATTTTTCATCACATTGATCATAAGTCTATAAGATCTTCTAAGTTAGATGAAATTATCGAAGTAGGAGGCGAAGTGGATCGAATTCCTTGAAGGGTTTAACTTTGTAATAAAATACAAATAAGGGTAGAGCAACATAGTTGAAGATGCTCTCTTGAGGAGGTATGCACTCTCGATTGAACTATAGACCAGATTGTTTAGGTTTGTAAGCATTAAAGAGCAATATTCAAGGGATCCATACTTTAGACCCATATTTGCATGTTGTATTGATGGAAGGATAGGGGACTAGTATTATATGGAGGAAGGATACGTGTTCCAAGGAGGGACATTGTATGTGCTGACCTATTCACTTCGAGATCTACTAAGTAGGGAAGCCCATAGTAGAGGATTATCCAGACATTTTAGGGAGAAAAGGACATATGAATTGTTGAGCAGCCGATTCTTTTGGCTGAGAATGAGGCGAGATGTGCATCAAGTTATTGAGAGCTACACCATCTATAAGAGGGCTAATTGCCAGGCTAAATAAGGAAAAGTAATGCCTTTGCCTATTTTGATGAAGCCATGGATTGAATTAAGCATGGATTTTGTTCTCAAACTATCTGGGGCAAAGATTCTGTAATGGTTGTTGTAGATAGGTATAGCAAGATGGCATACTTCATGCCTTGTTCTAAGACTAATGATGCTTCAACTATTACTTCTCTTTTCTTATAGGAGGTCGTACAATTATACGGTATATAGAGAAGTGTAGTCTCTGATAGAGACCCAAAGTTCTTGAGCTACTTTTAAAGAACCTTGTAGCATTGGATAGGGACTAAATTACTATTTTGTACTTCCTATCATCCCTAAATTGACAGGTAAATAGAGGTGGTTAATCGTACTTTGGAATCACTACTCTGAGCTATAATGGGCAAGAACTGAGTCGATTGGGAGATCTACTTTCCAATAGTCGAATTAACTTACAATTGAATAGTGCATGACACTACTAAGTAGACCCCCTTTGAAGTGGTCTATGGTTTTAATCTCGAATTACCCCTTGATCATACCCCTATACCTATGCCTATGTAAGAAGACCCTAACGCAAGAGCTAGAGTTGAATCCCTTCAGCATATCTATGACAAAGTTACTCAACACATTGACTAAGCCGGCAAACGTATGTAAGAGAAGGCCAAGGGTAGGATGGCAAAACATTTTTCAGCCAGGAGAGTTGATGTGGCTACACTTAAGCTAAGAGAGGCCTTCAAGCAAGAGGAGGAACAAACTATCCTCTAAAAGATCAATGACAATGCTTACATATTGGAGCTGCCTGAAGACTATGGGATTTTTTATGCCTTCAATGTTGTCAACCTCAATTCGTATTACCCCAGTAGAGAGATGATTGAAGACCATTCAAATTTGATCCCAAATCCAAATCAACCTAGAGGGAATTATAGGAATCAAGCTTTTGGGTATTTGACCTACAATTTAACTTGAAAACTAGAAGGGCTGGTAAGGTGGATCCTCCTACTACAACCGACTCCTACCGAAGTGGAGTATCTCTTTACTAACCAAATTTACGTGCTGTGCCAAATGACTGTTTATTTTTCGATGATTGTGTACTGAGTGATATAATGCCGAGAAAACAGCTCGTCCTCGCCTTCTTACAATCATGCCTTAACTGACCACTTGCCTAGCTTCACTCTTGCCGAGAGGCCAAGAGAATGACATCGAACCAATCTTTAGTCATACCCGCCTAGATAAGTAATCTGCCTATACTTTTGGCTACATCCTCTAATGACATCGCCAATGTATTACTACCATATGTATAGGACCACGTATAGAATTTGCTCCATTAATCATTACTTTTCTTAAATATTCATTTTTACCCTTTTGTATTCTTATATATTACTTTTTTTGGGTAATACCCTTTTTGTCTTTTCCCTTGTAGGCAAATTGCCTTAACTTATTGGCTATAAATACCTCTTGTATTTGTAGTGAAAAAGCTTATCAAATTGACATTAATGCACTTGACATTTTTCTCTTGTAAATACTATTTTGTTTACTCTTATTTCACTCTCATCCTAACCTTAAGTAAGGAAAGATGACGAGTAATCTCATTAGACCAATTCGTATGTCATATTAAATTGTACCATTAGTCCTTGGAAGTTCCGTTGGTGCATCATATCTATTGGAGTTGTTCATAGGTTTGCTTACTTTTTCATTCACTTTTGTTCTTTTGCACATTCCCCACCAACTCCTTTTCTGGCTTTCGGTAAGCTTAGAACCATTTAGTAATTAGCCTTATTTGTTTTTACTCACGGTTCGCATTAGTTACCTTTATTATTCCTTGTACATTATTTATTTTAGATAGTACCCCTTTTTGTCTTTTCCATTTTAGGTAGGATGACCTAACTTTTTAAGTATTAATACCTTTGTAAATATAGTCACAGCATATATCTAATATTGAATATACTTTACTATTCCCATTTGTAAGCTAGTGTGCTTACTCTTTTTCATACTTTTATCCTAACCCTTAAGTAAGGCTAGGCGGAGGGTGACTTCACCAAGCTGCTTAAACGTCATATGAAATTAGTTTTGTGAGTCTATAGAGTTTTATCTGGTACATCATATCTTAGAAGGCGTTTGTGGGTTTTTCTTGTGTATTTCAATGTTTTAGGGCATTTTTCTATCCTTTTTTAAAGCTTTTTGTAAGCTTAGACCTACCCTAAAACAATCACCCTTTGTTTACCCTTGGCATAACCTATCATTTAACATGATCAAAGAGAATTTCCATAGTCTTAGCGATAATTTATGGAATTTTTTTAGATGGTTTTCTAGAGTTGTCAAAGAGAATTCAAGCTCTTACTGCTATCTTAATATATTCTATTGTAAAAGCAAATCAGTAGAGTATAGTTAAGGTTAGGAGTTATTATGTAAAATAATTCCTATTAACTCACTAAAGGGAATTTTTCCAGCTAATAAAACATTGGAAGGAATTGGATACTTTTGATTGTTGCATGTTAATCTCTACGTGAAACAATGCCTTGACTTCCATGTTGCAATTTTAGGGTTTCTTTATTCAATTGTTCTTTCTTTTAAGTAAAGTTTAATTTGGTTTTTCTTAATTGTTAGAATTTAATTAAGTTGTAATTTAGTTTTAAATAAATCAATTTTACTGATTACATAATATAGGTAGAGTACCTATTAGTACTTACAACTTCTGAGGGATCGACATCTAGATTCAAATCCACTACACTATAACTTAATAGGTACACTTGCCTCCCATCAACTGTTAAGAATGGCCACATGAAGTGACTAATCATGATGGTCATAGTTCGATTCAGTAAGATTACCTACTTCATTCCCTGCCATAAGATTGATGATGCTTTATCTATTGATGACCTCCTTATATGAGAGATCATGCAGTTGCATGGAGTGTTCTATTGCGTTGTTTAGGATCGAGAACCCAAGTTTATGAGCTTCTTTTAGAAGATGCTATGGAAAAGGCTTGCCATTAAGCTAATATTCATCAAGTTGTATTACCCTTAGACTGATGGCTAGATTGAGGTCTTAAATTAGACTTTAGGTACCTTACACTAAGCAAATGGCAATAAGGACCTTACCAATCAGGATTTATGCTTTCCTATTATTGAGTTTGCTTACAATAGGCCTATACATAATTCAATTGGTAAATCTTCATTTAAGGTTGTATACGGGTGCAATTCGTCCTAACCCCTATATACACTCTTCATCTTTAGCTCAAAGGAGACAAGTTTAAGTGGTGTTGAATTACGGGAGATTTAGAAGCTATATCAAAGGGCATCTGATGTGCCTAGGAGCTGAGTTAATCACTAGGACTTACCATGAGGAAGATAATAAATGGGTCCTTTGAGATATCAAAGGAAGAGGAGATGGGTTAGAAAATACAGTAGCTTTTATGAAGCTACTTGTTAGATACGATGCACCAACAAACATGACACGACTTAGTACTTCACTTGATGTGACGCATAGGCTAATAGTAAGGTTCACTGGCTACTAATCTCGAGCTACTTAACAAGATCGGATAAGAGTATAGGTAGTTGCTTGGAGAAGGTATCTTGTAAGAATAGGGAATAATATGTAATGTCTATATTAAAAATTGATTGATTGTCTATAGCTATAATTGAGGGAATATTTATAGTAAGTCCCTTAGGCTACCAATACAATAATGGAAATTATATAAAGGATATCGTATGAAGAAGAATCGTAGTACAAACAAAAAGGGGCAAGTATGACAAAGGACAAAAGGAATATAGTACAAATATCAGAAAAGTAAATGATAGATGGCAACCTATCATTGGGTTCGTGTTTTAGAATCTCGTGGCACTATAGCCGAGTTGGGCTAATGTTGGGGTTGCTCGATAGATTGGTGCTTAGTAGCTCAATAAGAGGAAAGGGTAGGGATGTCATCCTTCAAGTCTTCAGCATGGGATTGGTTGGTGATGGGATTCTCAACATTTGACAAGTTGTCATTTAATTGCTTGGTATCTGAATAAGAAACTGAGTAGACTAGCATATATTCAAGTAGAGCACTTAGAGTCTTTACCATCTAGCCTTCCCAATAGATGAGCACCTTAGGGCTAAGTTGAGCAACTAAAATTCTCTTGGCTAAACTCTATAATCCTTAAAGTTTGGCTTGAGTAATGGGTCTACTGGTTAGTACACCATCAACTCCTTGACGTTGTTGAAGATTTTCCTTGAAAACTTAGTTAACTTCACTTTTTGGCACATAGGGCATTAGATTAGATACATTGAAAGTAGGGGATGCCTTATAGCCTTTAAGCAACTTTAACTCATAAGGATTGTCATTTATCTTCTATAGGACTTTGAAGGGGTCATTTGACTCGGAGGATAGCTTATTTATCCTCCTTTTTAAGAACCATTTCTTGCTTAGGTGAAACTAAATAAGGTCTCCATGGTTATAAATGACATGCTTTTGTCCTCTATTCCCTTGCTCTCTTTGAAGAGCAACCATCTTAGTTAGCTGCTTGGCAACCTTTTGATGCAATCTTTATAATTCCTTGGTGTATTGCAGACTTGACTGGCTTCTCCTGAAGAGGTTTGGCTAGCCATCACATATAGTGGTAAAGTTGAATTAAGTTTGTAGACAACCACAAAAGTCAAATTTCCTATTGAGATATGGGAGGAGCAGTTGTAAGAAAATTTTATGACTAGAAAACAGAGATCCCAATCATGTAGATTCCGATCAATAGTAGCTCGAAGCAGGTTGCCTACTGCTTTGTTTAAAACCTCTATCTAGCTATCTGTTTATAGATGGAAATAAGTATTGAACAAAAGTTTAGTGCCAAGCTTCTTCCATAGTATTCGCTAGAAGAAGCTTGTGAACTTTGAATTGTAATATGAGACGATACTCCTTAAGATGCCATACAGCCACATAATCTCCTATAAAAAGAGTTTAGCAACTAATAAAGCATCATTAGTTTCATGGTAAGGGATGAAGTGGCTCATTTTACTAAACCAATTGATCAAAACCATAATAGAGTCGTGTTTAAGGGCATTCTAAGTAGGTTGAGCATAAAATCCATGCTTAGATCGGTCCATGGTTGCTTAGGTATAGGTAAAGGAATGTATTCTCTATATGGCTCCTTTCTTCCCTTAGCTCACTTACATACCTCGCAATACTCAAAAACTTTTTGCAAATCCTTCATCCTCCTAAGCCAATAGAAGTGTTCCTTTAATAGCTCGATAATTCTCTTCTTCTAAAATGGCCGCTTAAGGGCTTAGCATGGGCTTCTTGCATAAGTAATTCCCTAGCAGAATTGTTTAGCACACATATTTGCTTCCCCCTCATTAGGAATCGTTAACTCAAGTAGAGTGCCTTTCTATTACTCCTCTGATATTGCACTTGGCTACTAAGGGTCCAATGTATAGATCATGCTCATATTGATCAGGTATAGTATTAAACCTAAGTATTCTAGCTTGTAATGATGTAATAAGAAAATGCCGATGAGAAGGGCGTCAGCCATAGTGTTTGTATTTCCCCTCTTGTACTTGATGGCGTGAAAAGGTTTCCAGGAATTTTACTTACTTGGCATGACGTTAGGAGAGTTTTTGCTAGCTTATAAGATGCTTGAGAGATTTATGGTTTGTATAGATAAGGAACTCTCTTGGCAGTAACTACTGTTGCCAATATTGAAGAACTCAGATAAGGGTATAAAACTCTTTGTCATATGATGAATAATTTAGAGTAGCACCTTTAAGCTTCTCACTAAAGTATGCAATTGGTTAGCGCTCTTACATAAGAATAACACTTATACCTACTCTGGATGCGTCATACTTTAGCTCAAAAACCTTGCTGAAATCAAGCAATACTAGTATTAGGGTAGAAGTTAACTTGAATTTGATCTCTTCAAAACTACTCTAAGCCTTCTCAGACCACTTGAATTTAAAGGTCTTCCTGGTTAACTTAGTAAATGGGGATACTATGGAACTAAAGTTTTGAATGAATTTTCAATAAAACGAAGTTAGACTATGAAAACTCTTAATTTTAGTAGTACTAGTTAGTGTTAGCCATTTGAGAATAGCTCTAACTTTTTCATTATCAACCTTGATACCTCTTCTTAAAACAACATATTAGAGGAACACTACCTTGTCCTATCAGAAGGTACATTTCTTTAAGTTTCCATACAATTGCTCAGTATGAAGGATATCAAATATAGACCTCAAGTACGCAACATGAGAAATAAGGTTGGCATTATATAACAAAATATCATCCAAGTAAACAACAACACATTTACTAATTAAAGGTCTACAAACATGGTTCATTAATCGCATGATGGTGCTTGAAGCATTTGTAAGTCTAAACAACATTACCAATCACTCAAATAGACCATCCTTTGTCTTGAAAGTAGTGTTCCATTTGTCTCCAAGTATCATCTAGATTTGGTGGTAGCTACTCTTCAAATCAACTTTTGAAAATATTCATGCACCTTGCAACTCATCTAGCATATCATCCAATTGTAGAATTAGATAGCAATCCTTGACCATGATCTTATTGATAGCTCAGCAATCAATATATATTTTCCATGAGCCATCTGTTTTCGACAGTAAGGCAACTCATATGACCTAGGGGCTTATGCTTTCTTTGACATACCCATGTTCAATCAACTCATCAACTTGTCTCTTTAGCTTAGATGCTTGGTTGAGATTGAGCCTATAAGCAGGTTGGTTAGGTAGGGTCGTGCTAAGCTGAAGGTCAATATAGTGCTCAATGTCCCTAATAGAGGGCAAGCCTTCTGGTAGCTTAGTAGGAAACAGGTCAGTATATTCTTAAAGCAAGGTCTACACCTTGATAGGTAATGCTCTAACCCCTTTTAACTGAAGAAGTTTTCTGAGCAACAAGAGTACAAATTCCTCCTTCTTAACATCCTTAGAAAACTGCACTTGGGAAATCACCAAGGACTTGTTCTATAAGGATTAAGAAAAGTTAACTTAGGATTCCTAAACTTCTCTCATGCTCATAAGAGTTAGTATGACCTTCCCATCTTTTGGAAATATAAGTGTTCCTATATCCATCATGGAGCATTCTCAAATTGAATAGCCATAGTTGGCCAAGTAGAATGTATGAAGCACACTTGGGTAGGACGTTGCATAATACCTCATCCTTGTATTTGTCATCACTAATGATCAACACTTTGACTTCCTCGAAAATAGGTAGTCCTCCTTTCTCATCAAGCTAATGAATCTTGTAAGGTCTGGGGAGAGAACAGGTTAGCAACTTTAAATCCTTCACCACTCCTTATGCTATCACATCAGTATAACTCCCTCCATTAATGATCAAAGCACATAGATTACCATTTACTCAGTAGTTCATGTGAAAGAGACTCTCTCTTCGTTTATTCTCATCAGAAGTAAAGGTACTAAGAAATCTTTGTATAACCATATAGTATTCTCCCATTTTAGATTAGATCAAGGTGTTATAATCTTCTTAAAAATCATCTAACAAATTATTAACACCCACATCTTCTTCTCCTTCACTTGTACTCTCCGCTTCGATCTATGGGGTTTCACCCTTGATAGTCATCACACGTCTATTCGGGCATTAACTTGCAACATGTCCAAAACCAAGACACTTAAAGCACTTTATCTCTCTAGTCTTCCTTCTTGACCTTTAACATTAGTCCTTCTTGACCATAGGTTCTTTGGTCTTAGTCGTACCTCGATCCTCATCAGGTTTGCTTTAAGCTTGATTTTGGTGATCTACCTTGACACTATAATGGGCTTGACCATGTCTAGGTTTGCTCAGTACATAGTTGTCAAAATCGCGATTTTACCCATTCGATTTTATGAGTTTACAATCGTAGGTAGCTTTTTCAAGTTAACTCAGGTGTAAAATCTTTTTTTATATATAATCTAACATTTTTAACCAAATTTACCAATTGTACATTTCTAAGTTGAATGGACTAAAAAATTAAAGAAAACAAAATGCAACTAGCCTTTTACAAGCTATCAAATATTGAGGCATTACAATATTTGTTCTATTCTATTTCAATTTTTTACCTCTTTCTTTCTCTCCCAATCTATTATTTTATGTCAATAGCTTTTATCTAAGTTTCAACTTTAATAACAAAGTTTTCAAAGAAAACAATATACTTTATTTTATACGCAAATAACTTAAAATGAGTTGAAATGTTTGGTTCTCTTTAATTTATAACTCTTTTTTAAAAGAAAAATGGGAAAAAGTTTAGTTTCAACTCTATTTGTTCTCCTTTCATATATGTTAGATCACATATTAAGAATTTTTATGAAAAAAAGAAAAAACTTAATTTCTTCATTTTGTTTTAAATTTTCATCATGCTTTTCAAGTTTTAAATAACTGCTATAACTATATCCATAAAAGTTGTAGAAACTTATGTTTCTCTGATTAGATTTTACATTTCGATTTTACAAACCCTCTAATGATTCTTAGTGGAATCGTGAGTTTGATAACCTCTGCTCAACATACTAGTCCTACTCCACAAGCCAGGTTAGTTGTTTAGTGCGTGACTAAGCTGATTCTACCTCTACCTTTTGACTGTCAATGCTACTCAAATGGTCTCATTTGGATTCCTAAGCCTATGTACTACTATATTACCAATCTCAAGTCGTAGACCAAAGTTAAACCTTACTACTATTTATGCTTTTGGCTTGCCAACATCACAACTGAGCATTAGTAACTAGAATTCTCGAACATACTGGTCTACAAATTGGCTACCTTACTTGAGCTCTTAGAGATGTTGGAAAGTGTCTTGTTCATAGTGTTTTGGAACAAATATACTTTTTAAGACTCTCTTCACTTTATTCTACATTCGTATTTCTCGTCGTGCTCTTTGACATGTGATCTGCAAATTCTTCCACCACATGGTTGCATAACTAGAAACCTCTAAAGCTGCAACAATATTATGTATTAAGTCTTAGTAATCAGAGAAGTCAAATGTCTTTTCAACCTTCTCTCCTTAGTCCAAGTATTTGTTGACACTATTGGTTCCAAAGAAGCTTAGAATCTACACCTTAATGCGCTTAATTCCTTTATGCCCACAGAGTTAAAACACATCAAACTCAGGAAACTATTCATCCTCATCTTCTAGCTCAAGTATTCATCATGTATATCATTTAACTCGAATAGGTCATATGGTAGGCCTCCTTATGGCAAAACCCATAACCATAGGTACTATATACTCCTAAAGTGCTCACGAAACTCCCTGTATTTGATTATCATTATCGTTGCCTGCCATCTCAACTCTTTGCACTTCTCTCCTTCTTCTATTCTCTCTCCTCAACTATTGCAAAGTACGCTTTATTTTAGAATCTATTGGTAGAATTTCAACACTTTTACTCCTGTACATAATACACCTACAAAGAGAATAAGAAATAACACATGTCGTCAAGTGTGCCCAAATTACCAACAGATCTAAGAGGTTTAATATCTCTAGTCCCTAACAACGATGCCAAAAACTTGATCTGCTTAAACTATATATATATATAATTAAATCGCGAATACTCTAGCAAGTACATTGGGTTGGAATTAAGTAATAAAGAGTGAGTAAAGTAGCCGATCCCTTGAAAACTAAGAAAGTACTAATCTTATGCTAGTTATTATCAAAATTTAGGCAATCAAAATTGAATTGTGAATTAACTAATTTGTAATTACCCTAAACCTATCAAAAATAAAAGTATGAGAATATAACTAAAACAAAAAAATCAATTGAGAATGTGAGAAAAATAGAATCTGCCGTAGCTATGCAAATCAAATTGTTATCATATTATATAAATTAATAGCTATATGGTCATTCAAGTCAAATTATCATGCCTTAAAACTTAAGGATTTAAACCTCTAATTAATCAGTCAACTTCCGTATCTCTAATTAATAGTAAACTTTAAATTATATATCTCCCGATGCTATGATTCTCTAATGTCCTAAATCAATTATCCCTAGTGTCTTAGTGAATAATTAACTCAAAACATTACATTAATCCCTGGATAATTTCTAATTAATCTAATTAATACCACTTCCACATTAGATAATTAGTTTAATCAAGAATTTCTAGCAAACCCTATATCAACTCCCATATCAACACTGTTTCTAACAATTATAATCTATTAGAGAATTATAATCAAAATCATAGAATTTGTAATCATGAATCATCCATACATCTATTAACCGTATAACATGACTATAATCATTATCTCAAGTTTCTAGGGTTTCATCAAATTCCCACAATTAAAACGTAGTTAGCCATGGAAATTAAAACAAAGGCACAGATAATAATTAAATTCACAAAGAAGCTCATAATTAGCAGTAGGAATAAATCACACAGTTGCATAAATATAAATAGAATAGAGATCACCAATTTTGTAATTATAATGAGTAAACTTCAATTGCAAACTCCATGATAGATCTCCACAGATTAAAAGTGAAGTTTTCTCAATAATCTAAGAAATTAAAAAAAAAACTCTTCTAATATAAAACCTAACTGCTTTTAAGACTCTCTAACTCTAAAGATGAAAAAAGTCCCCAAACTATCAAACACATGTCTATTTATAGAGGAAACTAAGGTTAACTTTCTAATGTTTCTTTCTTCATGAAGGGCTGTGGTATAGTGTTAAATGTTGGCAAAATAGAACTCTAAAGCTAAGTTGGCTACCTTCAATTCTAACGTGTCGTGGCTTGATTTGGGCTTCATTTATTTACGTAAAAGTCTTCTAAATTGATCGTATTTTCACTCTAAATCCTTCAATCCTTAAATGTCCAAATGAAAATACTTAAGTACCAATTCTGGATTATTTCTATGAAATCAATAACAATTCTATCTAATTTGTACATTAAAACATGAATAAAATATGCCTTTATCAATAGGTGACACATTAATTACACCAAGAGCTCAAGTTTCCACACCTTATCCTCTTGACCTATCTCTCGTACCTTACCTACATTTAACATTTCCTTCTTAAGGGTAAGCCTCCATTAACCGTTGTAGAGTTACACTTAAGTTAGCTACAATAGCAATAAGGTTTTCTATCAGCTCATTTGTAGTTTGTAAGGTTTGTTTCTCAACACGTCCTCCACCAAAAGCATCGTTCTCAACATCACCTATCTCTCCTTATATACTAGGATTCAACATTCTTCAAGAAGGTTTCCATACTCACATAATCGAACAAAGATTTAGCACAAGACTACCAAACACTTCACAAACGTTAATAACCTCAACACTTGCTTCGTTTTGTTGTAGAAAAATAGAGTACATAGAATATGTAATTGACTAGTAGTATAAAACGCTACAAATAAGTAGCTATCAGTCAAAACCTTAAGCTTTGATACTAAGATTATATGATGTGCCTAGGAGTTGAGTTAATCACTAAGGTAACCAATAGGTCCTTTTAGATATTGAAAGAGGAGGAGATGGGTTGCAAAAACAGTAGCTTCTATGAAGCAACTTGTTAGATATGACATACTAGTGAAAATGACACGACTTAGTGCTTCACTTGATGTGATGCATAAGCTAATACTAAGGTCCACTTGCCACTAATGTCTGTAGTAAAAATTGCTTGATTGTTTGCGACTACAATTGAAGGATTATTTATAATAAGTCCCTTAGGGTGATAATACAATAATGATACGAAGAAGATTTCTAGTAAAAACAAAAAGAGACAAATATGATAAAGGACAAAAGGATTATAGTATAAATGTTGGAAAAGTAAAGGAAAGGTAGTAGCCAATCTTTAGGTTTGTATTTTTAAATCTTGGGGTATTGTGGCTAAGTTATGCTGGTGTTAGGGTTACTTGGTATCGCCTGCTCAATAGCTTAATAAGAGGAAAGGGTAGGGATGTCATCCTTTAAGTGTTCGACATGAGATTGGTCAACGATGGGGTTCTTGACACCCAATAGGTCGGCATTTGAATGCTTGATATTTGAATGAGAAATTGAGTAGACCAATATGTGTTCGAGGAAAGTAGTCAAAGTGTTTACCATTTAGTTTTCTTGATAGATGAGCTTGTCAAAACCAAGCTAGGCAACTAGAAAAATTCTTAGCCAGGCTCTATAAGCCTCAAAATTTGGCTTGGCTAAAGGGTTTAGTGGTTAGCATACCTTTAGTAGCCGAGATGTTACCAAAGTTAGCTAGATAGCAAGAGCAAGGACACCAAGGGAGGAAAGATGTTAGGTTCAAACTAGGAGACTTAGTGTAGATTCACCTAAAGATAGATATCCTTGCTATAGGGCTAAAAAGTTATCTTTTTCCCCTGTAGATGGTCAATTCAAGATCTTTCAAAAAATAAACAGTAAGCCCTAAAACCAATGTAAACCCCATAACCAGCCACTCAAGATTTCCATCGGATGAAAAATTCGATCGAGCTTAAATTATAAAGTAAAGTTATAAATATTAGTAAAAATAATCCCATAAGTTCAAATTTAAGAAAATAAATAATAAAATAAAAGAATATAAAATTTCCAAATTTTAAGTATTTAACTCGTTATTTATCGAAAATGCATTCCGATAATTAACGAATCGCTAAAGATAAATTATATGATACTAAAAATCATAGAATGATCTAAGTAATATTTAGGAATATTTATTTGTAATATATATGAATTTACATGTAGATAGAAATATACATAATTACTTAAAATATGTGAAATGTACTAAAATAATAATACATAATTAAAGAAAATTCATAATTAATTAAGTAAAAATTAAGAAAAATTAGGAAAAATGAGGCAAAATCCAGAATTGAGGCATAGCAATCTAGAATTGAAGAAACAAAATCAACCAATTAAAATGCAACAAATAGAAAGTGAAAAAAAGAAGAGATAAGGCAATTATCTTGTCTCATTAATGCACAATAATTTCCTTAATACTCTATAAATAGCAATAAAATTTGAGAAGCTCATTTGGTTAGTTTTTAGAGCGAGAAAAATAGAAAGGGCCGAAATAGTGAGTATTTGAATTTATTTCGAAAAAAATTTCTCAAATCTATGCAATTAAGGCCTTAGAGCGGAATCAATATCTAATGAGTAGCTAAGAGTGGACAATCATCACCCCAACATAGTGGTGGCAGCACCTAAGTAGGCCAACACACCCATGGCTACCGATAGTGGCCGAAGCTACCCAAATTGGTGAGTTTGATTTCCAGCTAGATTTTGTATAATTTTGTAAAAATAGTAAATATTCTTAGAAAATTATGAATTTTGTTATTATATAATATTTTTTATGTAGTTTTTATAAAAAAATATTATTTTGCTAAAAATATGTCTTGTGATATATGGTCCTTAAGAAACCATGCAAAAAAGGAACATATTTCAGTGTAGAAATAAATGAGCTTAGGAGTATAGTTTTAAGCTCCAAATTTTTGTGTAGACTGCTTAAATGGTATAGAATAGTGCTATGTAGCCTGTTTTCAAAAATTAATTTTCAAAATTTTTAGATAAATTTTAGCCCTTAAAATGAGGCATAAAATGGGTAATTTAGGGTTAATTAAGTAATTAAATAATTAATTAATGATTTAGTGAATAATTATATATTTTAAGATGTTGAAATCTGATGAAGTATGATATTTGTAGCATTTAAGGTGTTAGATGTAATTATTAGGTTAATTATGTAGTAAATAAGCAATAAGTAATAAGGAAAAATAGTAAATTTTAAGTTAATTTTGTAAATTAGGGTAATTAGGTATAAAATCTTATTTAGGATGAATTTAAACATTTTGAAATGATAATTGATGTTTAGAGATGGTAATTAGAGTGATAAAAATTTTAGATGTCTATTATGTACGTATAAATAATAATACATAATACACAAAATGTTGTTTGCAACAAACTTCTATTGTAAATTGTAGGACTAGCTACTCATCTTTTTGGATCAACACTAACTCCTCATTAAGAAAAAACAAACCCTAGGAATACAACTAATGAATAGCATAATATATATTTCTTAAGGTTTTCATGTAATTTCAAAGTTACCAGTACCTTAAATACCATTTTAAATGCTTTTGATGACAATCCAAGCCTCCACTATATACAATATCATCCACATATGCAAAAATAATCTTATCAAGTAACTCCTTCAAAACATAATCAATTAATCACAAGAAAGTACTTAATGCATCTGTTAGGCCATATGGTATGACCATTTACTCATATAGACCATACTCTATCTTAAGAGCAGTCTTCTACGCATCTCCTTATTTCATATGTATCTAATGGTAGCCACTATTTAGGTGGATCTTTAAAAAGATTCCTATACCATCCAATCATGGAATAAGGTATCTTTTACTTAATAGTAATCTTATTGATAGCCTTACTATCAAACTAATTCTTGAAGAACCATCTTCCATGGGAACTAAAAATGCTAATATTGCGTACAAACTCATGCTTTCTCAAACATATCCCTTTTAGAGTCAACTTATTAACTTACCTTTATATCTCCTTATTTTCCTTATATTCATATTGCAAGTAAGATGATAGGGTAATGAACCTCCTAGCAATAGGTTAATGGACTACTAACCACTTATCCCATCACTCGAGCTAAACATCAAATCTTACAAAGCTTAGATAGATGGATTTTATTTCTACAAATGGTTGAAGGTGAGTCTTAGTACTTGGTAGGCCCCTTATTGAATTCTTTCCTTACTCAGCTCATCTACATGTTAATCTAAGCTACTAAAGATCTAACTACTAACCTCCAAGTTACCTATCTACTAGCAACCTCTTGAGCATCAACCTACCAATTAATGACTTGAAAATCGACCTTCGACCTTTTAAGGTCCATCTTAGTTTAGCTATACTTCCTAAAGTTGAGTCCTAACCTACTATTAGCTACCTAGATTGACCATTAACTTTCCCTAGGAAGATTCTATGCCAAAGTACAAAGCCAATAATTGCAAACCATAAGTTGTACTATTCTAATGATCAAACACATAATCCTTTTATCGATTGTCTTTTATGCCCTTTTAAGCATATACTAGGTTGCATTACTGATGCATCTCTAAGGTCGTACACAAAGAGAGATGCTACAATAAATGAATCAAAAAGGAGATAGAAAAGAAAACTTGCAAAACCTGGGCAACTACCCAATGGATATGACTCACCACTCGATCCTACTCGATCTACAATTCACCGGATATGATATACCAGTCCGAATTGAAGGGTCACTCGCTAGTACTCCCTGCTAAAGGGAATAGATAAGAGATAATGAGAACACTAAGGTTGCCCAAATGAATAAATCTATCTTGAATGTTGAAATATTTCCACATAAAAAGAAAGTGGGGGTTTATATACCCGTTCACTAGGATTGCTTTACATGTATGAAAAGGCAAAAGGGTATTCTACATTAGGTTACATAAGAGATACTAAAATGGGTAAAAGAGACAAAGAATATTCAATATGAAAAAAGAAATAATCATTCTAGAACATTATGTCAGAAGACACATATAGCTTGGTGGTTGGACATTTACAATATGATACAATGTAAGCGGAAGCAAGAATGAGTTGCAGTCAAGGGCTAACCTGATCTGGATCAAGTCAGGAGCTAATCAACCTAGTAAAAGGTCAACTGTCTTGAAGTTAGATGCTAGTCGGTCTAGTTAGTAGCTTAGCTCGACTAGTTCTAGGTTGTATTATAGATTAGGACTTTGTTGCTGGGCAGGAGCATGTTGGACAAATGTGAGGATTTGAGAGACCGATCAATAGGGGGTCAAATTGGAATAGGAGTCCTCATCTGAGCTATGGCTTAGAGCTAGTATTTTCCATATGAGCCCTTGAAGTCCTCTAGCTCAGCTTATTATGATCGGTTCATGGGGTTGATTGTTATCATCTGCTTAGGGGTGAAAAAGATTTATCCTCAAATTTGAAGCAGTTTTTGTTTGTTCTTTAAGGGTGTTCGTAGGGTCTTGTTCTATTAGTTGGTGGAGAATTAGATTAGATACATTAATGGTAGAGGAGATACCATAGTCATTAGGTAACTCAATTTAGTAGGCATTGCGGTTGATTTTCTTTAGGACCTTAAATGGGCTATCAACTTGAGGAGAATGTTTACTTTGTCTTAAATGTAGGAATCGCTCCCAGCGGAAGTGAATCCATACTAAGTCTCCTGGCTAGAAAGAAATAGTTCGGCGGCCTCGGCTAGTAATCTCTTACTGTCTCTGATTGAATTTGGCGATCTTTTTAGTTATAGATTAGTACAGTTCATGTAATTCTTGAGCGCAGTCAACTCTGGATTAACTTTCTTCAGTAGCTGCTAGGTTGCCAATCATATCCAGGGGAATGGTGAGGTTAAGGCCATAGATGACCTCGAAGGGGGTCTTCCCAGTATTGCTATTGGCAGTCTAATTGTATGTGAACTCTACAACTAGTAGGCATAGATCCTAATCCCTCAAGTTCTTTCCCAGAACACCTTTGAGCAAATTGCTTAGTATCCTATTTACCACTTTAGTTTAGCCATCCATTTGAAGGTGGCTACTGGAGCTGAATACGAGTTTGGTTCTAAGTCTTCGCTAAAGGGTCTTCCTAAAATAGCTTATGAATTTTGTGTCTCGATCTGTAACTATACTTTTTGGTACTCCATATAGTTAGACAATCTCTTATAAAAATAGATCATCTATATATAGAGCATTGTTAGCTTGATGGCATTAAATGTGCCAAAACGGTTTACTAAAACAAAAAATGGAATCTTTTCCTTGGGATGTCTGGGGTAACTTTAGGATAAAGTCTATGCTAAGGTCAGCTCAAGTTAAGGTTGGCGTTAGTAGAGGCATGTACTCTCTATGAGGTTCTCTCTTCCCTTTAGTATACTTACAAACTTGACAACTACCAATTGGCCAAACCCAGCTAGTAGAAGTTCTCCTTCAATAGCTTGGCTGTCTTGACTTCCCCAAAATGTCTTGATAACCTTTCGCTATGAGCTTCCCTAGCTAACAGCTCCTGTGTAGAGTAGTTTGGTATGTACAACCTTTAGTCCTTGAATAGGTAGCCATCCTTAAAATAATATACCTTGATAGCAATTCCATCTCTACACTGTTCTATGATGGGGCTGAAATGAGGGTCATGAGCATACTGCTTAGTGATGAGTGGAATTCCTAATAATTTAGTTTGCAAAGTGATCGACAAGGTTTGTTGTCGTGACAAAGCATTGACAACCACATTTGCACTTCCTCTGTTGTCTTAGATGACGTATGAGAAACCCTCTATGAATTCTAACCACTTAGCTTGCCTCCTCAAGAGCTTGTTTTAACTCCCTAGATGCTTCAATGATTCATGGTTAATATAGATAACAAACTCTCATAGGAGTAGGTAGTGTTGCCATATAATAAAGGTTCGATAAAGAGAGTACAACTCTTTCTTATACACAGAATAGTTCAAGGTAAGACCACTAAGCTTCTCACAATGGTAGGTATCGGGCTGTCGTTCTTGCATCAAGATAGCACCAATTCCAATTCCCGATGCATCAGATTCTAATTTGAAGAGTTTATCAAAATCGAGAAATGATAGGATAAGTGCCAAGGTGAGTTTTTCCTTAATTTCTCTAAAGCTCTATTTAGCTTAGTCGTTCTACATGAATTCCTTCACTCTTCTCTGTCAACTCGGTCAATGGGGTGGTTATTTTATTGAAGTCCTTAATAAATCGCCTGTAGAAAGAAGCTAAACCATGGAAACTTTGGACTTTAGTGACATTCTTCGGTATTGGCCATTCCAGAATAGCTCGAATCTCCTCCTCATTTGCTCGGATTCCTTCCCTTAACACTACAAATCCTAGAAAAATCACCTCACTCTGGCAAAACGTATACTTCTTCATATTCCCATACAACTTTTCAACTCGTAAAAGGTCAAATACTACACAAAGATGTTGAATATGGTCATTGAAGTTGGTACTGTGTATTAATATGTCATCAAAGTACAAAACCACACATCTTCCAAGTAGAAGGTGCATCACATTGTTCATTAATCTCATAAATGTGCTAGGCATATTCATAATTCCAAAGGGCATTACTAACCATTCGTAGAGCCAACCATTCGTAGAGTCCATGTCTAGTCTTAAAGGTAATCTTTTATTCATTACCTGGCCTCATGTGGATTTGGTGGTAGCCACTTTGTAGATCAATCTTTGAGAATATCCTTGTACCATGAAGCTTATCCAACATGTTATCGAGCCTTAGTATTAGGTATCCGTACTTAACATTAATTTGGTTAATTGCTCGATTGTCAATGTACATGCACTACGAACCATCATTCTTCGGAACAAGCAAAGCTAGTACATCATAAGGGCTCATACTCTCCTTGACATATCCTCACCAAATGAGTTTGTCTATGTACCTTTTCAACTCAACGGCCTGCTCATTGTACATCTTATATGCAAGTCAGTTAGGTAGGGCGGTGCTACGTTGTAGATCAATACAATGCTCTATGCCTCAGACTAGTGGCAGTTCTTTAGGTAATTCTTCTAGAAATAGGCCAAAAAACTCATTTAATAAGAGTTGGATTTCTTCCGAGACTTCCTACAATTCCCTCATATCCATCAATTGTCTAACTAATAAGAACATCGGTTCATTAGTCTTCTCAACAGATCAGAGCTCCTTATGGCTCATCATGAGGGCCTTTTTCTTATTAGCTCAGGTGAGCTAAGTATGGGTTTCATTTACTTCGGACGAGGATAGGGGTTGCAACACTATCCTGCTTTCATCCTTAACAAAGGTATAGGTGTTCTTATACCAGTCATGTGTAACACATTGATCAAACAACCAAGGTCATCCACGTAACAGATGTAAAGCTCCCATAGGGAAAACATCGCACACTACTTTGTCCCTGTATACATTCTCAACATTGAATAGTATGGTTACTTATTCAGTTATGTGTAAAGTACCCTTATTATGAAGCCAATATAGCTTATAGGGTTAGGATGCTTTGAGGTCGGTAGACCTAACCTCTATACAAAGGATTGTATAATGACATTAGTATAACTTCCTCCATCTACGATGATTATGTACAGTTGGCCTTTGATGGTACACTTGGTATGGAACATATTCTCTCTTTGATCCTCCTTAGAGTTCAATAAGGAACTCAAGACTCATCTTAGGACTACGGTCATTACTTCTCCTTGGTCAACATAGACATAGGTCTCCTTTTCCTCTTCTACTTTAGGTTCTCTAACATTTGTTTCTTCCTTGGGGTTCCTCTCATTAGTACTATCTACTGTATCTCGTCGGAGTATCTTGACATACCGATTCAGACATTCAATAGCCATATGTCTGAAGCCTAAGCATTTAAAACACTTCACCTTATTGGTGTTTCATCTGGATGGCTACCCTTTCTCATAGGTTCTCGAGGTTGGCCTATCCTTAGGTCAGCTTGATTGTCCTATTTGGCCATGTTGGTCTGCCCAGTGTTCATCAAGTTGGTCATTCCTTTCTTCAGCTTGGTATGGCCTCCTCGGCTTAGATTGAACTAGTCGGCGTGATACCGAAGCTTGGGATAATGATTGCCCAAGTCGAGTCGAAACATTTCTCCTCTGCTTTTCAACCCTATACGCGATTTTGATTGCTTCTTCTAAAGTATAAAACTTCTATACTTCAACGATATTGCGAATCTCATACTTGAGTCCATAAATAAATCGTAACACTGTATGGGCTTTTGGTTCTTCCACGTTGGATCTAATCATCAACATTTGGAACTCTCTAACATAGTCATCAATTAATCAATTTCCTTAGTGAAGTTCTTGCAATTTTGCAAACGTATCTTACACATACATCTCAGAGACAAATCTACCTCTTAATAACATTTTCATCTCTTCCTAAGTTCTAACACCTTATTTCCATCCCTTATACAAGTTGCATTTAGATTTTTCCACTACATTGTTGCATACCCAGTAAACTTTAACGCAGTAAGTCTGACCTTGATAGTTCCACATATCTATAATAGTCAAACACTTTCTTGACCTTCTTTTCTTATTCTAAGTATTCATCAGCATCTTTACTTCCATTAAAGGGTGTGATTTGAACCTTGATGTTATCTAGCCCTCAAGAAGCTCAACGTCCTTGTCTTGATAATGGGTAATAGTCAGCTTCCTCTTCTTCCGCCCCAAATTCTTCAACATCCAATTCCTCATCTTCTTCTTTAATCTCCTCCAACTCTAATCTTTGTCTAGCAGCTTGGCCCGCTACTCCTCCAACTCACTATGGTCAAACTGGGCAGTTAGTTCGATAACCTTAGCCATGGTGTCTCTCAAGGACATGTTCTTGTGGGTTAGGTGGTTGTACACCATAAGGCTATTACCTGTTTACTTGCATCACTGTGACTGGACTTTCAATAAGGTTAATGAGCTTGTCAAGTTTGTCGTCAATGGACCTTAAGGTTTTACTTCTGTTATGACTATGACTAGATTGAGCACTACTATTTTAGTCATCGATAACTCCTCGAACACTTAAATCTAACGTAATATAATACTTTTTTTTTCAATAGATTAAAAACCTACTATCAACCTTAATACCTAACAATCACTAAATAGAATAGAAATAAACTTGCTCTGTTTTTATAATGAAAAATAGAATAAGATAAAGTAACAATGAAACCACACTTACGAACATACATAACACACTATAGTAGCTATGAGAGGAAAATAGTAGCCACAAGCAGTAAGGTAAACAAAAACTTCACCGCAACTTCACGCACTCTCTTGTGGAACCGTGCTTTGATACTAGTAAAGTTGATGCGTATCCAGGGTCATACACATAGAGAAGCACTACAATGAATGAATCAGAAAGGAGATAGAAAAGAAAACTAGCAAAACCCAGACAACTACCAAATGGACATGACTCACCACTATATCCTACTCAACCTACAATTCACCAGATATAACATACCGATCCAAACTGAAGGGTTACTTATCACTACTCCTTGCTAAAGGGAATAAATAAGAGTTAATAGATAACAAGAACACTAAGGTTGCTCAAATGAATAACTCTGTCTTAAAAGTTGGAATATTTCTACGTATAAGGAAAGAGGGGGTTTATATGCCAATTCACTAAGGTTGCTTTACAAGTATGAAAAGACAAAAGGGTATTTTACACTAGGTTACATAAGACATACTAAAAGGGGTAAAAGAGATAAAGAATATACATTACAAGAAAAAAAAGAAAGAAAGAATCATTCTAGAACATTTTGTCAAAAGACACATGTCACTTAGTGGTTGGACATTTAGGATATGATACAACGTAGGAGGAAGCAAGGATGAGTTACAATCAGGGGCCAACTTGATTTGGATCAGGTCGAGAGCCAATCAACCTACCAAAAGGTCAGTTGTCTTCAAGTCAAACACTAGTGAGTCAAGTTGGTGGCTTAGCTGGGCTAGTTTGGGCTATCTTTTATATTAAGACTTCATTGTTGGGTAGGAGCATGTTAGATATACATAAGGATTCGAGAGAGAGGTTAGTAGGAGGTCCAATCGAGATAGGAATCCTAATCTCGGCTATCGCTTAGAGTTAGTATTTTCTGTATAAGCCCTTGAAGTCCTCTAGCTTAGATTCTTAGGATCGGTCCAGGGGGTTGATTCCTATCAATTACTTATATTACCCTTATAATCTTGTCCTTTTTATTATTACCCTAGGAGACCTCACTATAGATAGTCTCCTAATTTGTATAACTAAAATCATCTTTCCTTATTATTGACTCGAGTATATTCTTCCAAGCTTGTGCGCTTTGATGACCATCATTCCACTTTCATTTGATTCCTTCTTTAGCCAAAGAATTAATGGTGAGTAATCTTAACCCTCCAATTCATCAGTCATATTGAGTGGTGGTTTTAGTCCAATTATGAAACTTGGTGGATCATATCCTTGGTTTAACTCTAGAGTTTAGCTAGATATTCATCATTGTTTTCTTCATTATATGATGGACCTACTTCCTTTGTGGTTAGCCTTAAGTGATTACTTAACCCTTAGGCACAACATATAAACTTGGTATTTGAGCTCAAGGTTACAATTGAGAGCTCATGGATAATGTGTTCTAAAGTTTGAACATTGTGCAATGGAGTAGTGTATGAATCTTTCATTAGTATTTTTGTAGTTAGTGTTGTTGAAGTGTTAGCATGCTCTATTTTGCTTAGTTTGCATACTCAGAAATAAGGTAAGTCAAAGTATAAGATTATGAGATTCTAGTTATAGATTTTTTTTTTAGATTTCTTTAGTAGTAGAAATAGGTGTTAAGGTTATAGTATGGACTATTGTGAATGAGTTACCGTATTTGTGGAGTTTTACCATGTGAATTGTTGTTAGAACATATTTTGTTGAAAACTTCAAAGTTTAAGGGTTTTGAGAATGATTAGGTACAGTGTTGTACTAGTGAAGTTATTATTCATGTTGAATTTAAGAGTTTAAGGAGGGGTTATCAATACTAAGAGTAATGCTCATGGCTATGCTTGTCAATGGCAACGGATCCCATCATCCATAGATGAATACATTTAAGATTTGACCATCATGTTGGCCAACTTTGCTATCATCGTTCAATGCCTATTTGATGCCCAACCTTTAGACAATGTGCCATTAAATCACTAAGTTAGTCGTAGTCGGTAGGGAGTGCAAGTCATTGGTTTCTAAGCTTATCATGAAGTAAGTGCGCCCCTAGTTCAAGACAAAAGGGTATAATGAAGGATTGAGATTAATGATGTTGCTGAAGAAGAGGAGGAGGAAGATGACAGTTTTTATGAGTTTGATAAGAAGGATGCACGAGGATCAAGGGGAATGAAGAATGCTCAAGTATAAATTCGTAGCTTTATTAGAGTAGGCAATGTAGATGAGTGCTTGATGAGGAAGAAAAGATAAAGGAAACTTTTGACTACTATGACTATGAGGATGTGATAAGGATACGATTAGCTACCTTAAAGTTCATGTGCTATATAGCAGTGTGATGGAAGAAAGTGTAGGCTAGATACTGGTGTGGCTACTGCAAAATTTAAACTTGGAGCGAAATGAAGTGCATATTGAGAAGTCACTTCATTCTAGAACATTATGAATGGGAAACATTTAAGAGGCTCCAAGAAATAAGTAGGAAGCTAAGATTATAGATTACTACATTCGTAAATTCTAAATGCTCATGATCAAGTGTAATGTAGAAGAACTAAAGGCCCAAATTATTATTAGATCTATTTTTAACTTAAGATATGAGTTTTGGAATGTTATTTAAGTCTAGAGAATAGGCTCCTTGGATGAAGCCATTGAGGCTATGTAGAGAGTAAAGAGGTAGTAGCGAATAACCAATCCAAGATCATCTAGATGACCTATACTTGCAATTGACCTAACACTAGCCGACTTTAGCACAATCAAGACTTAGACTAACATGGTTCGACCAATAGTCGACTTGATGATAGTTGAGGCATGGTTAAGACTGAAGATCCCAAGGTAAAGAAGGACATAGGTCAAACCTTTGGTTGGAAAACTAGGGAAATGAAGTGCTTTAAGTGTCTTAGTTTTGGATACATGCTAAGTAGTGTCTTACCTACAAGTTATGACTACTTTTAGGTAGGAAACATAGTTTGAGGTAGAGAGCACCAATAAGGGAGAGGAGGATGGAGAAGTAGTGCATTTACTAAATCAGTTCTAATAAGATCCTAAGGCCTTTGTTCAACCTAAAGATGGATAGTATTTGAACTTAGTTGCCATAAGAGTGATTAGTATTATCATGTTGGAAGAAAGCAAGAAAATAGAGAATCTCTTCTACACCAACTATAGGGTGAGGCCTATGTGCTTTCATTATTATTGGGGGTAGTCATACCAATGTTGAAGCGTAGAGTATAGTAGGTGCTTTAAAGTTACTAACCATTCCTTACCACTAACCTCATAAAATACATTAGCTAAATGAAAAGGGTAGACTTAATGTAACCTGACAGGTGAGAATACTTATCTCCATGGGGGAAAGGTGTAAGGATAAAGTACTCTGTGATCTTATGCTTCGCATATTCTCTTGGGCTAAGATTGGCTCTTCAATTTGAGAGTGATTCACGATAAATATCGAAATACATATATGTTTTAAAATGATGGCAAGAGCCTGTACTAATCCTAACGAGCTTAAAGAATGTTTAGGAAGCTTAGGTGCATAAAACATTGAGTCTTAATAAGAGCTCCTTAGAAATCTCCCAAATTGAATTCAATAAGGCAACCAAGTCAAAAGACCATATGTTCTTACTAGTGAAGAGGTTACTGAACTTGAAAGAAGTCAAAGACTTACCTAACAAGGTCCATAAGCTATTGGAGGAGATTGAAGACCTATTTTCTAACGAAGTTATGAGAGGCCTGCCTCTTATGAGAGATTATGAAGGATTGAGCATTGTATAAATCTATGGCTTAAAGATAACTTAGCCAATTGACTTACCAATAGGCTCAATTCCAAGTAGGCAAACGAGCTTAAGAAGTAGGTTAGCAAGCTCATTGACTAAAGGTATGTTTAAGAGAATAAGGATCCTTATGTTGTAACCTTTTAGTATGCAAGGTGGATAGATCCTAGCACATGTACATTGATAGCAAAGCCATAAACATGACAACAATTAGGTACTAGTATCCTATACTCTAGTTAGACAATATGTTGGATAAACTCCATGGTGTACATACATTCTTAAAGGTTGATTTGAGGAGTAGCTATCATTAGATCAGTATGAAACCAAGTGGTGAATGGAAGATAACATTTAAGATGAAGGATAGTCTCTACAAATGGTTAGTTGTTCCATTTGAATTTACTAATCTAACTAATACTTTCATGTGACCAATGAATCATGCATTTAGGTCATTGATCAAGAAATACGTTGTAGTTTATTTTGATGATATTTTAGTCTACAATGCTAACCTCCCATCCTATGTTAAGTACTTAAGAGTAGTTTTTAACATCCTTTGGCTAGAGAAACTGTATAGGAATATGAAGAAATGCATATTCTATTAGAATGAAGTGTTATTTCTTAAGTATGTTGTATCAGGTAGTGGTATTGGAGTTAATGACGAGAAGGTAAGGGTTGTTCTTAAGAAGCATACTCTGAACTATGTTATAGATGTCTAGAACTTCCATGATTTGGCTTTATTTTAGTAAAGATCCATCCATAACTTTAGCTTGCTAGCTACACCTTTAATCAAACTAACCAGGAAGAATTCAAAGTTTAAGTGGATAGAGAAAGACAAGCGAAGCATTGAGGAAATTAAGTTAAAGTTGACCTTAACCCTTGTACTAACATTACCAAATTTTGATAAGGTATTTAAACTTGAGTGTGATGCATTGGGGCTAGGCATTGGAGTTGTCCTCATGCATGATTAGTGCCCAATTACCTACTTTAGTGAGATGCCTAATAGGACCATACCAAATTATTTAGGCTATGATAAGGAATTCTACTACTTTGTCCATGCTCTCTAGGTTTGGTGACACTATTTACTACCTTGAGAGTTCATTGTTTATATGGATGGACCACAAGTCCCTAAAGTACCTCTAAGGTCAACAAAAGCTATCCCTGCCAAATGAGTTGAGTTCCTCAAGACATTCTCCTACATGATAAAGTATAAAAAGGGCAATTCTAATGGTGCAAGTGATACTTTATCTCACCACCATGTACTTATCACTCCTATGAAGGCCTAGATACTTAGTTTCAACCCACTTCTTGAGCATTACAAAGAAGATGCCTTCTTTGGGTTCATTTTGACTAAGTACAAGACGGAAGTGGTTGCAAAGGGATTTTGCATTCACTAAGGTTTCTTGCTGAAAGGAGAACGGATTTGTGCACTAAACAACTTAATAAGTGAATTATTAGTTCGAAAGCCTACATAAGTGGTTTGGCTAACCATTTCAAAGAAATGAGGACACAGGATCTATTAAAGAAGAGCTTTTACTTGATAGGGATGATGAAGGACATTTACAAGGTATTAGAAAGGTGTAATGTGTATAAGTTAGCCAAAGGTTAAAAGGAGTTGCATGGAGAATATACACCCTTGCCCTTACCTAAACAACCTTGGATTGACCTTAGTATAAACTTCATGCTTAGAGCCTTAAACTACCAAAGATGGCTCTAAAGCACAACTTCATTATGGTAGTCATCAATTGGTTCAGTAAGATGGGCCATTTCATTCTTTGCCAATAAGTTGATGATGCTTTGTCGATTGGTAACCTCTTTTTGTAGGAAATAGTGCAACTTAATGGAATTCCTTAGTGCATAGTGTCAGATCAATTTACTAAGTTTACAGGATTCTTTTAGAAGACACTATGGAGAAATCCCTAAACCAAATTCATGTTCATCACTTCTTACCATTCCCAAATCAATGACCAAATCGAGGTAATCAACAAGATGGTAGGAAACTTTGCACCACTATGGGAAAAAACTTAAGTGATTGGGATTTTTGTATACTAATCATCTTGTTTGCTTTTAATTGCTCAACCCACAACTCGATAGGCAAGTTGCCATTTGAGGTCATCTACAAGCTCAACTTAAGCTTACCCTAGACATGATCATCGATCCAACATCAAGTGGAGATTGTTAGCAAAGAGTGCAACAAATAGAAGAGTTCCAAAAGCTGTATAAGAAGGTCATTGAATAGTTGGCTAGAATTGTAGTAAGACAACAAAAGCATGAAAGTAAAGGTCAGAAAACTATTGTCTACAATCTAGGAGGCTTAGTTTAGGTTCACTTGAGCAATAAGAGGTTTTCGAGAAGGAGAGTAAACAAGCCCTCACCTTAAGTTGACATCCCTTTCAAAGTCCTTCAAAGGATTAATGATAATGCATATGAGCTTGAGCTATCTAATGGGTATAGAGTGTCATTGACCTTCAAGGTAGTCAATTTCGCTCCTTATGTACCAAAAGAAGAAGTTGACCAAGATTTCTAGGAAAATCTTCCACATCCTTGGGGAGCTAATGGACTATCGACCTTTACTCTAATCACCCAAGATAAACTTAAAGGCCTACAAAGTTTAGCTAGATGGATTATTCCTATAACCGACTGAAGGTAAGTCCTAATACTACCTTTGGCCCTTAGCTAAAGTTTTTCCTTGTTTAGTTTATCTACAAACTGATTCGAGCTATTGAAGTCCCAATTGTCGACCTATGAGCTACCTATCCATTAGCTGACCTCTAGAGCACCAACTTATTATATGCTTACCTACTAGCTGCTAACTTAACAATTGACCTCTAACCTTTCAAGGTCCATCTTATCTAAGGCTTCTTAAAGCTAAGTCCCAAGCTATTCCTAACTACCTAAATTGATCATCGGCTCTCCTTAAGAAGATTTTGTGCTAAAGTATCATGCTAACAATTGCAAGCCACGTGTTGTACTATTTTGACTATTATATACATATTGCTTTTGTTGATTGTCTTCTATACCCTCTTAAGCATATGCTAGGTTGTGTTACTTGTATTACCCTTATATGCTTTCCCTTTTGATTATTACCTTAAGATACTTGCTATAAATAGTATCCTAATTTGTACAACTAGAATCATCTTTCCTATTATTGAATCGATTATTTTCTCTCTAAGCTTGTTTGCTTCACCATTTGACTCTTATTTAATTCCTTCTCTAGCTAGGGGATTAGTGGCAAATAACCTCAACTTCCCATTCATAAGTCACATTGAGTGGTCGTTTGGGTCTGATTGTGAACCATGGTATCACATATCCTTACTTTAGCTCTTAAGTTTAGTTAGATGTTCATCCCTATTTTCTTCACTATAATGAAGGACCCACTTCCACCATAGTAGGCCTTAAGTGATTACTCAACTCCTTAGGCTCACCATAGGTCAAAATTGTGCTCTATACCATGTATAGGAGGTAATCCTTATGGCAACTCTTCTAGAATAACATCTAAAAGCTCTTCTAACAATGTCTTAATCTCTCTTGGAACAAGATTCCATTCAATTCCCTCCAAAGTTCTCCTAATTTGTACCATAAATAAGGATTCTCCAACACTAAATTCATTGACCACCTCTCCTTTAGCCATGAAAAAAGAACTTATTTTGCTTCTTAGTCAACCACAATAGAACTTCTTACACTTAGATTAGAGTCATAGGATGTAGAACCACCTTTTGACAATCCTTCTATACTACATATATGTTACAACTACCATTATGGAAAATATTCTTATCAAATATCCAAGGCCTCCTTAAAAGAATATGAGAAGCACTAATTGTTATTACATCACGTATTACTTCATCTCGATAAATATTGCAAATAGTTAGTGGAACTATAGCCTACTAAGCCATTTGTAAACCTCCTTACTTGTTTAATCTATAATGTCTTAGACTCATGACATTATGACTTGTTACTTACCACTAGCCATCTACAAACATGTTAGGCATTAGTCAATATCTCCAAAAATACAAGTATTAACTCCTATTATTCTCATAAAACTCCGTCAATTAAACTTATATAACCTTTAGTAATGATAAACACAAATCTCTATAAGTGAGTTAAACTTAGAAAACCTTCATAATTTCTCAATTAGTAGGGAAACATCAACAATTACTAAGTCTAGAGAGAAGTAAATATAATTCACTACACTTTATTATGTAAGTTTCACTAAAGCTACTGATATTCCTCATATTAATAAAAGTAAGTGTCATTCCCTAAATCCTGATAGTAGTAAGCATCACTAGGATCCTTATAAACAATAGTTTCTTCATAAAACTCTGCAATTGACAAAGAAATAAATGAATGAGCACTAATGCCCAATCTGTGAGTATTACAAACACATGCATATGCTACGCAATTACAAAATTCACATGCATTAAGATGCAACATATATCACAATCAATGACTAACCTATTTCAAATATATATATATATATATATATATATATTAATTCACAAACAATAGAGGAATACTTATGATTCTGGTCTCAACATACAAATGAGAATGGCACCTCGACCACATCAACACTATGGGTATGGGTATGGGTTTGCCACTCGGCTCCAACACTATCTTAACATCACACTCTCTATCAATAAGGTTCTCCATCTATAGTTCCCATACCTTTCTAACACTCTTATCTATTGGTAAGGGTTCATCATATACGGTCCTTACACTTTCTTAACTATTATTATAAACCCCTAAAAGTTATAGTATAAGTTAGACAAATCACTAGGAAATATTTACAAATAAAATTGAGATATTTTAAAATCACTAAGAAAGGATTGAGAGATATTATCAAGACTTGTTAAGACATGTATAAATAGTGATAGGAAATATCTATATTCCTTGGAACTAACTAGTCAAAGGTAGAAATATTTGGTGAAACAAAGTCAAAACAATAATGTTAATTAATTTAAAAGACTTGAGGAAAACTAACAAGCTAACTAAATGGATTCCTATAACCAACACATGAAACAAACCAACAAGACCCTAACAACACTACATTTGGCACCAAATCAACTTGTATATAATCACATGTGGAAAAAGACTAAAGACTCAATAAGAATAAAAAAGCAAAGTTGAATAAGTAATTGAAGGTGATATAAGCCATGAGCTCATTCATTCATTCCATCAAGAAACATGAGGAAAATGAAATCCCTAAGACTACTACATCTAGGTGCTAAATCTAGAAGATGTAAATTTCATAAGACAACGGATTAGGTTCAATAAGCTAGTGATGTCATGGATGATGCTTTCACTTTGAAGAATGAAACATATGAAAGGAACGTAGTGATTTTACACTACAAGTTGCAGCAAACAACGCATACAAATGCACCTAAAGTTCCAACATTCCATCATAAAGGCTAAAGAAGATTAAGTTTACAAGAAAAAAAAAAAGCTTATGAGATAAGCTAGATTAGGTTTTTCTATAAATAAAAGCCACCAACACATATGAGACTACGCTAATGTTTCACTTTCACATAATGTCACTCTTGCTTTCCTTTTCCTAAGACCCACCTAATAACATTCTCTCTTCATTTCACTCCATTTTCTAAGTCTTAAGACTCCAAAGGTAAGCATCAACTCTATTCAACTTGTTTTCTTCAAGAAGGATTCTTTTTACCACATTTCTAAACACAAACTTTATGAAGGAAACTCTTTTTCAAGTTTTTTTTTCATCAAAAATACTTTTATAAGGAAACAAGAAAAGTTCAAAGTGAAACTTTTACGTTTTATCAAAATATAAGACTCTTTACTAAATTTATGTTTAAGCTTTGTTTTTTATTCAAATCCTAAATTTTTTCAAGCCAAAGAGTCCTTTCAAAAACATTTTCTTCTTATGGGTTTCAAATAAAAGTGATACTTTTGTCTGATGACTAAGTCCTAAATTACAGATTTCAAAAGATATTCAAGGAAAGGAAATCTTTCTACACCCTTTTCCATCTTTAAAGATGCTTCCTAAATATATGACTCAAATGAAGTTCAAGAAAGAAACCAAAAGATTTTCCTTACAACAAAAGACTAAAATAATGAAAACTAAATTAAGTGGACAAAGTCATACTTTAAAAACAATCATGCCTGATTAAATTTCCCTTAACTTAGCTCTTATTGACATATGGACAAATAATTTCAGTATTGTAACAATTTAGACCTTATGCGAGAACTAGAAAACTATGGAATAAGAACTAAAGACATTCATGGACATATGAACAACTTGGACTTTGAATGAGGACCATTTAAACATGATATAGAAAAAGAACCATTAAACATGACAAATCTAAGAAATAAAAGACTTATAAAAGTAAAAGCTCAAAACAAAACTTAAGTAAAAAAATTTATCAATCAAGTATGTTTCTCAACTACTTTTATTCTTTTAGGTACTTTCGATTTAGATCTCTCGAAAGATTATTACGATGATTAGAAGATGGCTAGGTGAGTATCTGTCACGAACTGAGGACGGCCTAGTCGTAGCAGACGCCGTATACTGCATGAAGAACCCCTGATTGGTTACCCTTCCAATCAAAAACTCTTCACACAATATACAAGGCTCTACAACTACTAGTTCCAAAGTACATCCAGATTCACATGATATCATCACACAACATATTTATATAAAATTTAAGCTCAAAAGCTTACATTACACAGTATTTAAGTATGTCTAAGTTTATAATAATAAGGTAAACACAAGTTAAACATAAGTACATGTGGAATAGTCTACATAAACTGTTTTCCTCTCATCCCACAGAACACCTCGCTCTTGCCCAAGTCCCCAGGCTAACTTTTGGCATCCCTCATGCTATCTCTACGAACAGGCTATCCTGCAACAGAAGTCTAAAGGGTGTAAGCCTAAGCTTAGTGAGCAAAACCCTTAGCCATACAACAAGCAAGCTATAAATACATTATAGTCACGCATATGAATGAATGATCAAACAGAATGCCAAATAATACGCAGACTTAACTAGTTCATATACGCAACTCGGATTTAACGCCCTCCGAAGTCAGGGTTGGAGTTTACACGACACCAATAAGATCCGGCTATTACACTAGAACTTACTTTACTACGGAACTCCATGTTCCGTACTTATATCAAATAACTCTTTTATTTTCAGAAAAAAAAAAAAAAAAACACAAGTTCTAGTATAATTGTGAGTGGGCCCCCGCAGTCCACACCCACCCCTAAACGGAAGCCTCTAGACTCGACCCTTAGCCAGGCTGTTGGCGTCTCCAACGCCTAGTGTTCCCGTGGGCCAGGGTAAGGTCATTTTGTACGAGTGCACCGTACATAACCAAATAAATCAATAATATCAACCCCCGAATGGCCTTTCTTTACCTCCGTGTGATGTGACGGCCGAAATAGTATCTATGCTATGCATGTTAATGCATGTTTCAGTTTCTTTTTATAGCCGAGTATAAGTTAGTTCAAATTATGCTGTGACCATCCATTAATACACACAATCATTTTCTATACTACCATGCAACAAACAAGGCATTCTCTGCATTTAAGGTAAATTCACAACTCAACAATCAATTACATACATAAGCATATCCCGAACCCCACACAGCAATTAATTAACAATAATATTTAAGTCCACTATCTACAATCACAATCAAGCATGGAATCACAGGGTAAATACTCACTCGGCCATAGCGGTTTGTCCTAATCGTAGTAATCGATCAGGAGGTCCTCGCTCACCTCAAAGTCACCTGATCATTATGTGATAACAATGCTAATAAGTATTTGAAGTACCTACTAATTCTAAACATCTAATTACCTAGTTCTGCTTAAATTACTATTAATTTTCACCCGGTAGGACTTTAATTTCAATCGTATGTAACGTTTCCGTTTTATTTTTTATATTTATGAATTTATAATCGTTTTTCATCATTTCTGAACATAGTTTCACATGGTAAGATCTATTTTGGATATTAAGACCTCTATTTTATGTTATGAGCTAAATTTATAAAACTTTTATTACTTATGTTTATATCTTTTATTCCTTAAATTCTTTTAATGAAAGAATTTTACTTTGCTATTACTAATTCATATATTGAATTAGGTATAATCTAATTTAGAAGGTGTATTAGGTTTTACTAATTTAGTTACCTAATTACCTGCACTTTTCTTAATTTTTCTTATTTTCTAATCTTATGCTTATGTCATCGCTTACATCATCACTTGCTTATGTCATCACTTACTTATGTCATGGCTTATGTCATCATATGCTTATGTCATCACTTACCTCATCATATGCTTACATAAGCCTTTCATCATGCTTATGTCATATGCATATGTATTATGTACATATTATCTCTTTCTTTTATACTTATGTACATATACTTTATACATACTTATACTTATACCTAGACTTAGGTTTATACCGTATTTATACATGTATACATACCCGTATACCTATACGGTGGAATACATATTTTATACTAAAATTTCGTATGCCTAAATTTTTCCTTAAGAAAAGCTCCCTAATTCCATGTTTTTGTGTTCTTATGTACATATTTAGTGTAGTATAGGTATGTTTAGTAAGATTTGATCTTAAATTAGGTTATGTACATGTTAAATACTCATGTACAAAGGTTCTTCTACTTATACTCTTTTGGTATTTCCTTATGTATGCATACATAGAAGCATATCCTCATGTCTTTCTTTCTTCTCTTTCAAACTTCAAGTTTCTACACTTAAAGAAGGAAACTTTGTTTCCTCTTCTTCAAGACAAAACTAACCACATAACTACTTATCTAATCTACCTAATTAACTAACTAATGACTAATAGAAAGTAAGATAAAGCACTTAAAAACATACCTTTTATGATGTTGAAATGAAGGAGACAAAAGGGAAGAAATGAAAGGGAAAGAAGGGAGGGAATTTCACGGCATGAAAGAGGACTTTTTGTTTTGTTTCTTTTGTTTGTTTCTCTTAATGTAAAACAACATGTGGTGGGGTTAAGGAAGACATTTGTGGATGGCAACAACAGAAAATGAGAAAAAAAGAAAAATCAAAAAGAAAAGAAAAGGAAGACATAATTACATAAGAGATATTTTTCTTATCTCTTCACCTTTGTTGACTTTTCAAAATGTTGACTTTAGTCAACATGTGTTGACTTGGTCAACATTTGAAATTTGGTCAACATATATTATCTTAGTCAACATTCCTTAAGTATGTATAATTTTGTGCACATAATGTAGTAATTAAGGGAAATTAGGGGAGAAATGAAGGAATTGAGAAGAATTGAGGTATATGATGCATTGATGTGTAAATGTGGTTGATGAGATCTTACTTTAGATCTTTAGAGTCCATATATCTCATTTGATAAACTACTTTGGATAACAAGTGTAAAAAGTGCTAATTTGAGTCTTAAAATTCACTATAAGTAACTTAATCTTCAACTATAATCCTAACCCTAAGTAAGACTATCTTAATCATATATTTAAGGACTAACTATAATCTATAACCCATTATCTTAATTCCTAATGGGTTACTTGAGAATTTGAATCATATAAGTAAGAATGAGGGTTATCTCTAACCTTTTACTAACGATTTTGCAAAATATAAGCATTACATTTTCAATTAGGGTTTTAGGGTATATCATGTTGGATTGGTGTACATATGTCCTTAATGGAATCATTTTTAAGTTTTTTATCACTTTCGAATGGAATCTTTAGCTTTTAGAAACATTTAGGGTAGAAAAATTCGTTACGCGATTAATTAAGTCTTTTAGGGTTTTTACTTTAATTAGCCTTGTCGACTCCTAAATTGTCTACTACAGTGGAGTCTATTTCAAAAACTAGATCGAAACTTTCAGGGGTTTACAGTATCTACGATAATTATCAATTGTGTATGCTAGTAGATTAGTTGCACCTTTAATTTTATATGCTTGACTTGTTATGTATGGATTATTTGAGAAAACAGATGTGCTTAATGTTTGTTGAGAGATTTAATAATTATTCCCAAAACTATAGTTGATGATTGTATTGTGATGTGATGTGATTCTTGTGATCGTATGGTGTTTTGGGTGATCATTAAAATAAATGGAAGTTAAGCATAACAAAATCTTAATATTAAAGTGGTCACGCATAACATATTGCATAAATCTCTTTTCTTATCACTACTATCACACATGGAATGGAAAGGCTAAAACCTTCCTCGTTTATTGCAAATTAAGTGACTTTAGGATGGTCATGCATTAGATGAGGCTATGTCCATTCATATGTTTTAGGCAAGTATACACCTAAAGGCTAATCAAGGATTTGATTACTCCTTAATCATTTGGGTAGTCAGGAAAGCATTATTTTTTAATTTCTTTTGGACCTTCTTGGGATTGATCGAGAGACCCTTCTCTTGTGACTTATTTACATAGACTTTGTAAACATTTCTTTTAGTTCCCTTAGCTAACTATAAAATCTATCTTCTTAGGGATTATAGTGGTTTAGGGATGAACAATTATTGGTGCTCGTAGATGACCAAGGGAAATAAACCTTAGATTGCATGCTAAATACTAGAAGGCCACATGTATTATTGCATATAATTGTTTGCATGCGTAGCATTTACTTGTTTAACTAACTTTCTTGAAAGATGCTATGAGTGGGTAACTTACTAAGCTAGTTGTAGCTTAGATTATAATAGCTTTGATTTTATGTAGGAGACTTATTAGGTTTAGTCTAGAAGATATAGATCGTTGGTGAGAGTTAAAGGCTTAAGAGTAAGATTAGGAAGAGCAAGCAAGGGAATTAAATTATGAATGGAGAAAAAGAAATATATTAAGTTAGCTATAATATGCTTTATTTGAAAGACTTTTGACTTATCTTTACTAAGTTTGTAATTTTATATTTAGTTAATAATATTTAGACTCTGTTTTATAACATTAAGTCTATGATACTCTATAAGCATTCTTTTGTTAATGCTTCATGTGCTTATTGGAAGTAACTAGTAAGTAATTCAAGGGCATAAATAGTTACTTCTAATTAGTATATGGTATCTATCACTACAAGATCATCATCGAGAATGTGATAGATTTTGTTGGTATCAGAGCAAATGTTTTCAAATATTAAAAATAAACTAAAACAATGAAATATAGTAAACAAACGAGTGTAGCTGGAATAAGGGTAGAATAAACATAAGTTTACGAAAATGTGCTTTTCTTTATCATAGATAGATTATGCCACTACTCTCCGCTTCTAGGATGATTTCACTCTTGTTGAAGGAGAATCTTTAGCAGACTATCATGTTAAATTATGTGTGTTGTGGGAAGACCTTATCCTTTATGGAATAGAGAAATTTATTAATGAAATCCCAAAGAAATGGAAAAGTGGACTCAACTCTATATGGGAATGAGTAATAGATGAGTTGGATAGAAGTTTGATCCTATAAATCACCCCTTTAGAATATAATTATAGGCTCAAGACCTATGTTATTTAGAATGGTTAGAAAGGAACGACTGAAGATATAACCTTCTTAATCTCTAGTTGTGAGTGCCCTAACTTTCTAGATTTTAGGGTATGAGCACAATTACCTCAACCTTAGTCTATGTAAAAGTTATTTGTGTAAGCTATATCAACTTAATCATAGATAATTTGAGTTAGGAAGAAATATGTGAATGAAGAGTATGGCTAATCCGATCTCCCTTACCAATGCAAAAACCTGAAGTTTCAAAACTTCCATCTTATTGGCATCCTTTAATTTATGAATTAGACATGATGAACATTGACAATGACTAGAGTTATTATTCCTAAGACACATATAAGAGTATAACTCCCCAAATTAATAATGACCTAAATGCTCCAGGGATAAGTAGAAGGAGTAAAGTGATGAATTCAGATATCGAATATGGATGGGATGGTTATAATAACAAAAGTTGATACAATGAACTACTTAGCATAGATTACATTTTTCTACCACTAAATTGTGATCAATTCAATTCTTTGAACAATTTTTCTACACCTAAACCCAATATACCCCTTATTCCCCCAGGTTTAGAAAATTATGCTCCATTAAGTCTAATTCCATATATATCAGAGTCTACATATATGTCTCGAGAAGATATTGATTTGAATACTTTACCCCTAGAATTTAATCATGTTATAAGTGGATGAATTTTCGTGATAATGATAACTCTACTTTAGGATCAAACCATAATGAACCTGTAATACTAGTCAAGGAAGAAACCATTCTAGAATACCCAAGCAGAATTTAGGGTAGTTGGTTTTGTGAGTAATGATGTGATATGAATTCCTACAAGAAAAGAAGTAGTGTGAGTTTGCTCTTTGTGTATCAAATAAATAAGGTTATAATGTTATTAGTTTTTTAAGTTTGATGTTATGAATGATGTGAATGATGGTAAATAGGTAATGTACCCTCTCTAGTAATCTATGGAATGAAGAAGATTTCTATGAGTATCTTATTATAATTATTTTGAATTATGTAATAATTAGTTAAACGTTATTTATTATATGTAGCAATAGACGTCACAGTTGTTGACTCCAAGATGAAGCACTTGAAAGTCTAAGGACAAGCAATCTTATACTATGATAAGATAGGCTCAATGACGTATTCGAAGTAATATGTCGGCAAATGAAACTTCTGAGAAATCTAGTTGAGGCAAGACAGCAACCCCTAGTATTAGCACCTAGACAACTGGTAATGGTATTGCAAGATGTTCCATTGCCCAATGAAGAAGTGGCATTAGTACAAAGGCAAAAACAAAGTGTGTTGCTAGAATTTATCAAATCTAATAAATATTTTGATGGGACATTTAGGAAACTCGAAGAAGTAGGGGACTGGATTTCCTAAATAAAAAGATTGTTAATGCATTTGAAGTCCTACTTCAGTTGTTAGTCAATTATAAGACATATCTTTTGAAACTTCAAGCTCAAACATAGTAAGATTCCAAGGGAAGATCCTTACCACAACCAATAACTTGGGCTACTTTTAAAAGAGAGTTTTTGACAAATTAATTTCCTAGTATGAGCCTAATATCATGCTAAATTCCTTTACATTATGCAAGGAGAAAGGAACATTGATCAATATGAGTGTGAATTTAGTAGGTTGTTACAATTCATTCCTAAATCATATCAAAATAGTGATGAGTTGAAAATGTAAGTATTCATGGATAGGTTAGAGCTGGAAATGCAACAAAGCTTGGAGGAGTCTGAAGTAGGCACTTTTAATAAGCTGGTAGAAACAACTTGAGTCTTAGAGGGTATAAAGAAAAGAGGATAAGAAAGGTTAAAGAGGAGGGCAATAATATTTGGAAAAAGAAGCATGGAGGAGGAATGTATAAGTCCTAAAGGGAAGAGGCCATTCATGCGTTCCCTACCAATTAGTTAAAGTGGAAAGGTGGTTGGTAAGGTTGTCAAACTCATGATTCTACATAGAATTGCTATGGGGTCCGTAGAATCGAAACATAGAATCAAAACGTAAAAATATAAGTTTCTACAATATCTATAAAATAACTTTCAAAAATTGAAAATTTGCTTATAATAATTATAAAAGAACGTAAAATGAAAAATAGAAGTGAAAAAAAAAAAATTCAACGTAAGTCAATTTCTCCAAAACCCAATTCTATCTTTCACTTAATTCATCAAATATAGCTAATAACAGTATTGTCAAAATCACGAGTTAACTCATAGAAACACATGAGTTTACATTTCTAATTGCCTTCCCTAAGTCAACTCGCTCACAAAGCCGTTTGGGTTTAAAAATGTGTTAGAATTGCAAGTTGGCCTAAGCTACTCTATTTACCATCAAATTTCCATGTATTCATTACATATAAGTCAAAAGTCAATCAATCACCACATTACTCATTAGGGTTTCTATCTTTCTTCTCTTTTTCTTTTCTACCTTCAATCACTCACCATTGAAAATCATTTCACTTCATCTTTCCTAAGTCCTAATATTTTTACATTAATTGATCTCTAATCTAATTCCCCACTTTCTTGTACCATACAATTTGTTCACAAATTTGTAGCTACAGCTTATTCACACTTTACACCATGGGAATTCCCTTTCTTCCCCATTTATTTTTATTTTTTATTTAAAATTTATATCTCTATTAATATTCATCATCTTATCTTTTGTCTTTCTTGTGATTTATCTTCGAGTTTTTTTGTTTTGCTTAGCACTTTTTCCTTGTGTTCTTTATTCTGTTTCTCAAGAAACATGTAGCATACTAGAAGCAATCGAAAATCTTCTTCTTTTCTTTCTATTTTTTTAATAGAAAAGAAATAATGATAACCTTTCTATTTTCCATCGTGATGAAATAAATAGATTTTAACAAATAAATTTTAGTACTATGGTATATCATAGATATGGTAGAAACAAGAAATCATTCTTAAAGGTTTTGTTTTAGTTGGATAAAAAATTTTGTCCAAAATACTACGAAGTGGTTTTCCTTGCATCTAGTGCTTTAATAAGATGGTGATTTGTTCTAAACCTATTAGTTCTAAAGTTTCCCACTTGTCCCCTTAGGAGCTTTGTATAAAGCCTGCAAAATTCTATGTTAATGTTTTGTTCATTGGGAATGGGGACAACAATTCACATTTATTTACTAATAAAAAATTTCTATGAAATGATGTCGATAAACATCTTGCTACAAACCCCAATAAGTAAACTAATTACCTTATAGATTGACAAAGAATTACTGATAAGTAGTTTCTTTGGTTATGGTTGAATTGAATTCACTTATTCATTTCTGCTACAACTCCTTTGTTATTCTATATTATCATGTTCAAGTACTTTCTATGCTAATTGTAGAGTGCAGACTTGTTTTTAGATAATTGATCAACTTGGATTTTTTGGTTTGGTCACTTGCAACTTGCTTATATGCGAAGTAATGAAGTTTATTTATTGTATGGATTGCATTTAGAAATATGGACATGTAGCCTCATAGTGGATAGAATAAACCTTGGTAGTTCTCCTTGGTAACTTGTTGGCATTTTTTAGCCATGGCCTTTTTTGTTTCTCCTTTTTCTATTCCCTTTTTTTTTATAACCTTTTTCTTATTCAACCAGCAATCCTCAAAAACTAAGTAAATGTTCATATGATATCTTAAAGTATCCATACACTCTCAAAATGTGATAATTGAATTACTATAGCAGCAACATTGAATCAAGAGAAAATAAATTAACCATAGCATGGAGAATCACAAACATAGGTCAAAATAAAAGTTATTGATTAATAGTTTAAGATAACTAACTAGTACAAATCATCAATTGGCCTATCATCATCAAGTCCATCATCACCATCTCTTACATCACCATCATCATCATTGTCATCTTCATCATCAATGTCAACAACATTATTGCTACTATTACCAATAATTTCTATATCTTCTAATTGTAAATCTCTTGAAGTACTCGCTTCTACTTCATATTAAGTAGCATTAGTGTCAATATCATGAATCTCTATATCATCTGAAGTCTTACTTCCATAGCCCTCTAAATTTACATAATCACTAATTTTCTCAACATCATCATCTCTGTCTTTTTCCTTACCTCTTAGACTTAAAAGGATCTCCAACCAATCCGTATTCAATGAATGGACCAAACCTTCTTCCTCAACTATCCAATCATCATTTAATGAAAGATCTTCAACTATAAAACTAGTTGTGGCATCAATTTTTCTATTTTTCCTATCTCTCAGTTTCTAGGTTTACATGACAAACACTAAATTATTCATCTTTTTTTAGTGCAACTTGTTCCTCTTTTTTGTATGAACTTGAAAATTAAAATGGCTTTATATAAGAGTAATATATCTTTAATGTATGCAACTAAAGACAAATAAAAGAATTATTTGCATTATACCATTTCAAATGCTTCCCAATTATGCTTACAACCAAAAGAACTACAAGTTAAGCTTAGTACGTGAATAGCAAATTTTTGTAGTTATAGGCATTCATCTCCATACAAATCCCACCATTTTGATAGAGCTGTTTTGTCTCTTGGTAACTTTGCTACTTCAATACCAAATAGTCCTTTAGCATCCTTAAATTGTTTAAGTTGCATATCGATCTTGCACCTAACCTTTTTGTTGGGTTAGAGATCATATGCTCTGCACATCTATATAGTCCAATTTTAACTTCAGCATCAACTTTAAAATCCGGACTATAACGGTAATGAGGGTTTAAATAGTAGGTTGCAACATGCAATGGTCTATGCAGTTGAAGCTCTCATCTCTTATCAATAATTTCCTATATAGTTTCATAACTACACAAAATGATAATGAGACTTTTAGCAAATTGAACTCTAAAATGAGTATTAGGAAAAAATAAAAACATTTAGATATGGATAATGATTTAAGAACAAATATTACCTTCCCTTTACATTGTTGAAATTTATTTTAATCTTCTCCTTAGCGTAATCCATTTCTAGATAAATGAAGCGCATGGCTGATTGTTCATTCAAATGCACCAATCTAAGCACTTTAATTAGAGGAAATGCGGCTTTAATGCAAGTAATAAAATTCTTCTAAAACCTATTATCCAAGACTAGTTGTTGAATTTGCTGTCCATCTACTGTGCTTGAAAACTTACAAGATTTCTAGGGACTTAAAGTAAACATAGTAATCAATGCACCCTTTAACTCACTAAGGAAACCTAAATTCAAATAAGAAGTGGCAAAGCGAGTGGCACCAGCCTAATTAAGTCTCTCCCTTTTATGTAATTCCTTAATATTAAGATAAGTATGGTCCTAGAGCAAATATATGTAGTAATTCACCTCCCCTTTACAATTGTTCCACAATGGATCTTCAATTGCTTCTCAAAATCCTCTAACATCGGATCAATGTAATGTATAGCACAAGGTGTCTAATATAAACTTTTTCATTTCTCCATCAATCCTTCTCCTATTACTTTACAATTTGCAGCATTATTAGTGATCACTTGCATAACATGCTTCTATCCAACCTTCTTCATAATGTCATCCAACATATCAAAAACTATGTCAGCAATCTAAGAAATATTGGAACTATCAACAGACGATATGAACACCATTCCTTAAGGGCTATTCACTAAGAAATTGCATATGGAATGCCTTTTTCTATTAGTCCATGCATCTGACATAATAGAGCAATGGATTCTTTTCCATTCAACTTTATGTTCCTTAAGCAATTCCATTGTCCAAGCAACTTCTTTTTTCAAATATGTTTCCCTTAACTCATGGTAAAAGGGAGGCTTAAACCCATAACCTTATCGACCGGTCACCGCAAGCATCTTTGCAAACTCCAAATTTTTTACAAAGTTAAATGGAATAGCGCTACAGTAGAAAAACCAAGCAATTTGTTGGCAACGTTATTCTCTTAGCTTCTTCTTCATAAACTAATTAATAGTTCCTTGGGTTGCCCGTGCTCTACCACTACTTTTCTTCAAAAAGAAATCCATGAACTTCTTTTCTTTTTTCTTAGAGGATAATTGTTCTACCTCATCATCATTAGAATCTTCAATACCATGAATTTTCTTTCTCCTCTTTTCTAATATTTCTGCTACTTTCACCAAAATTGTTAACATTTCCTTTCTAACATCCTTTGGCACACTTGTGCATGGCCCTACGTCCTTACGTGTACATGCCAGGTGATTGTTGAATATGTAAATACCTCCACTAACAACTTTTTTGCAGTGCTTACAATTTTTCCTTTTCCCATTATCATCAACATCAATTCCATTCTCCTAACTGAATTCAAATCTATTTTTAGGTGCATTTCTTCTTTTAGAGCTCTCTTTAGATGATTTAGAAGATGACATCTCGATATAATCAACTCAGTTTCCTATAGAGATATAAAGCAAAGTTAAAAATTGGATTTAGATATAATAAATAGACCTCAGTTTAATTATCCATAAGTTTTAATTTCTTGAATATATTGGATAAGCCAAAAGAGTCAAAGACATTACAATTTGTAAGTTACAACAAGAGAGCTCTTTGTACACAAATACATCGGAATCGAATACATATAGTTGAGACTTGAAAGCACTTCAATTTATATCATTATATGTTTCTTGACCCTAGGTTGCTTATAAAGCATGTCCAATTTCATTAAAAAATACCACAGAATTGAATTCATAATAAATTGGTTTGCTATTTTTGTTACACAACTTTGAAACCACAAGTTTAACATGTCCACAATAATATTTTAATAACTAATAAGCATATCACTAGCACTTAAGTAAATTTATTTTTCCTAATCCAATGGACATGGATTTAGTGTAGTAATAGTTAAAAAAGCAAGCATAGAGTAAAATATTTTTAATTTTGCAAAGACAGTCGTCTTCTTCACAATAATATGCTAATGCCAATATTACAAGGATATCAACATATGGAATATATATATATATATATCATATATGTGATATCTACGAGGATGACAAAATGTACATCATCATTCGTCAATATTGTATTTGAAGCAATATATGGATACATCTATATAGGACTTAGTTTTTGAGGACTGTTAGTCAAATAGGAGAAAAATTATAAAAGAAAAAAAAAAGGAAAAGAAAAGGAGAAACAAAAAAGGCCATGGCTTAAAAGTGCAAAGCCAGTAAGTTGTCGAGGAGAACTACTAAGGTATATTCTATCCACTATGAGGCCACATGTCCATGTTTTGAAATGCAATTCATATAAAAAATAAACTTCAATGCTTCATATATAAGCAATTCAATAATGTTTCAAGTGAGTAAACCAAAAATCTAAGTCAATCGGTTATCTAAAAATAAGTCTACACTCTACAGTTAAGATATAAAATACTTGAACATGGCAACATAAAATAACAAACGAGATATAGGAGAAATGAATAAGTGAATTCAATTCAACTATAACTAAAGAAACTACTTATCAGCAATTTTTTGTCAATTTATAAGGTAATTGGTTTACTTATTGGGGTTTGCAACAAGCTATTTATCAGCACCATTTCATAGAATTTTTTTATCAGCAAACAAATGCAAGTTGTCATCCCCATCCCTAATGAACAATACATTAACACAAAAATTTGCAAGCTTTATACAAAGGCTCCTAAAGGGATAACTTTAGAATTGGTAGGTTTTAGAACAAATCATTATCTGATTAAAGCCCTACATATAAGGAAAACTACTTTGTAGTATTTTGTATAAAATTTTTTATCCAACTGAAACAAAACTTTTACGAATGATTTCATGTTTCTACCATATCTATGATACAACATACTACTAAAATTTATTTGTTTCATTAAGATGGAAAATAGAAAGATTATCATTATTTCTTTTCGATTAAAAAACTAGAAACAAAAGAAGAAGATTTTCAATTGCTTCTAGTGTGCCACATGGTTCTTTAGAAACAGAATAGAGAACACAAGGAAAAAGTGCTCAGCAAAATAGAAAAACTTGAAGATAGATCACAAGAAAGATAAAAGATAAGATGATCAATATTAATAGAGATATAAATTATATATAAAACAACTTATTAAAAAAAATTTAAAAAGGGGGAAGAAAGGGAATTACTTTGGTGTAATAAGCTGCAGCTGCAAATCTATGAATGAATTGTATGGTATAAGGAAGTGAGGAATTAGATTGGAGATCAGCAAATATAAAAATGTAAAGACTTAGGAAAGACTAATTGGAATGATTTTCAATGGTGAATAATTGAATGTACAAATAAAAGGAGTAGAAAGATAGAAACCTTAATGAGAAATGTGGTGATTGATTGACTTTTGACTTATGTGTAGCGAACACATGGAAATTAGATAGTATACAAAGTAGGCTAAGCCGACTTAAGAGAGTAGAATCAACTTAAAATAGAGAAGTGCATGAAATCAGTTGAAACGGCTTCCAACCCACGATTTTAGCGATTATAACAAGTTAACTCACGATTCCACCATGTTTTTGAACCCAAACAACTTTGTGAGCAAGTTGACTTAGGGAAGCCAACTAGAAACGTAAACTCATGCATTTCAACAAGTTAACTTGTAATTTTGACAACACTAGTTGTTGGAAACATTTATGTATAGTATTAGAAGAGTAAAGGAAAGCACTACCCAAAGGATTGTGTGTAATTAAGAAACAAGTATTACTTTTATTAGGCTAGAGACCACAAAATAATAGATTGCCTAAAGAAAGTGAATAATCCATATTTTATCTGCAAAAAAACTTGGATATTTTTCAATAAGTTGCCTAGAATGTTACTGTTAGATATCTCCCATATATTTTAATGGTAACAAAAAGAGTTAAAAGCTAATGAATCACTAAGAGTGTAAGCTTAAAAAAGGTTTTTTAGAAAGTTTATTCTCGCAAAATTAAGTTGCATTCACAAGCTTATTCAGAAGCTTTGAATGGATTGCAAATAGTCTATTCTCAAAAATCTTTAAAAATTATTACAGAAGCTTTTATAAAAAGAATTGGTACGACAATTTAGAAACTTCAGAGACAAAAGGCTAATACTCTTCCAAAGGTTGTTCAAAATGTAATTCGAAAGCTGATGTAGAAATTACTTTTTAAATTAGATTCAGATTAATTAAGCCCTAGCTCCACTAGATTAAGTGTATTAGAAAAATACATTTAATCACGTTTCACTTAAGATAGAATCATGATCCATGAGTATTATTTTTAAGTGAAAATATATTTAGATAAATCAAGATATACTATCTTAGATAAGGATACGGTTGATTCGATTTTTGTGTGATTTCAAATTTTGAACACAAAGCTTATCCAGAAATAGCTAACAAAAGCTGATCATTTTAAATTCAAATCAAAGCTTATTTGGTGATTACGGATTGATGAAAATCTAATCTAAACAAGATAAGGAGAAATAGCTTTGAATTTTCAAATGATTGAGATCTTCTCATGAAAATGTCCAAGTATTATCTTTTGCATTCTAACGGTTGGATAATTATGAAAGAATAGATAATTTTCAGATTTTTAGCCATTAGAAAAACTTAATATAAAAGGAAAAGGGATTCAAAACGTTGAAATACAACTCTGAAGGAATAGTATCATTACATGAAAAAATTCTTGATCAACTTTTACTTTCTGAAAAGCTTTAGAAAGTTCTTCAGATACATTTTTAGAGAGTTGCACTAAATCAAAGTTCTACAACAAGTGTTATTTCTTTCATGTGCAAAATTGTTTGAGACTTGTACTTTTGTTCTCACTTATAATCTCTATACTATATTGTAGAGAGAAGATAGTTTATGCTTTGTAGATCTGTATTAACCTATATTGTAAGGAGGCTAGGTAGGCAGAGTAGAGTATTGTAAAGTCATTGTGATGAATGCTTGTAATTGGTTTATGATTTGATTTAATGTATCAAGTAGAACAGTATCGATAAAGTAGACTGGGTCCTCAATAGTAGAGCTAAAAGAGAGCAGTAGGCAAGAGGCTAAAGCTTTATAAAATCTTTATTTGATTTTCTCCTTCCTTACTCTTTTACTTTGCAATTTTATTATTGTATATTAAATTGTTAAATATCACTATTCACCATTATAAGTTGTTAAGATGGGTAATTTCATTTTTATTTAACAAAAAAGTTTTCAAAAATTTAGAGATATCAATTCACCACTCCACAGTCACCTCCCCCCCACCCCTACCCCCTGCCTTTCTTAATATCATATATGGGACCAACAATTGGTATTAGAGCTCCACTCTAATATCTTTTAGAGTTTAAGATCATGGGTAAATCAAGTGGTAATTAATAGTTCAACTTGGTAAGGTACCATTTTTTTATGGAATTAACTTTCCTTATTACAAATTCAGGATGGAGACTTATATGAAGGCGTTTGATTATCAAGCTTAGCAAATTATTTATGCAGGAGATCTCAAAGTTCCAATTGTTATCACAACAAATGATGATATCACCAAAGCCAAACTAAATTCAAAGGCTAAGAATCTTTTATTGAGTACTATTGCACATTTTGAATTTTATCTAATTGCTTCTTGTGAAACAGCTAAAGACATATAAGACACCTTGGTACAAACTTATCAACTCACTAGTTCAACAATACGAAACATTTCTAATTCTTCCTAGTGAAGAAATCAAAAACTCTTTTAGTAGATTTACTGTTCTAACTAATGAATTGTCTTCTCTTGTCAAAATTATTAGTGATGCAGATATGGTTCGAAAGATGGTAAGGATTCTTCCCAAAATTTTGACTGTAAAGAAAACAACCATAGAAGAAGCTTATGATTTGAAGACATTAACAATGAGTCAATTACGTAGCAAGCTTATGGCATATGAAACTGATTTTCTCAAATCAGAAGGTACTTCAAAAGATACAAGGAAGAGGACCATAGCTTTCAAAGCCAAAGAAACATATATTGATTTAGAAGGAGAAGATTCATCTAAAGAAGAAGATGAGGATGTGACACTACTAGCTAGGAAGTTCAATAAATGGCTCAAGAAAAAGGGAAAGAGAATATTTACTAAAAGGTTTACTACTAATAAAAGTCAGTCCATTGATGTAGGGAAGTCAATCAAAGAAAAAGAAGAGAAGAAGGTAAAAAAAGAGATTATTTGCTATAAATGCAAGAAATACAGACATATCAAATACGAATGTCCTTTGTTGTTTAAGAAAATGGAGAAATTTAAGAAGAAACGTAAATCTCTTATGGCGACATGGAGTGATCTAGAGGATTCAAAAACTAAACTAGAAGTTTCAGAAGAATGCGAGAAAGCTAATCTATGTCTTATGGCACTTTCTGAGGTAGGTTTTGAAACTAATTATGATTCTAATTTAGATGTACCTGACAATATATGGGCCGAAGATAACAAAATACTCAAAGCCCTTTCAAAGTCAAGGAATAAAATATCTAAGCTTGAATCTGAGGTTAAAAAGTTGAAAATAAAAAAGCATGCACTTAGTCAATCTAATAAGTTGCTAGCAAATGAAAATGATTTTTTGAAAAATGACTTAAAAGGTCTGCTTATTGCCTATGAAGTGTTAGTTAACAAAAATCTAATTTTAAAAGAAGAAATTAAGAATTTGAAAAACCGTGTAGAAAATCTATCTAAGTCGATTAATAATACCTTTTGTAAGTTTGATGAAAGTGACAAGAAAATAGAAATGTTAATTTCAAGCCAAAGGATGGATAATTCAAAATCTAGACTGGGTTTTGAATTTGGAGAAACATCTAAGAAAAGAACGAAAATAGTTTTTGTTAAATCAAAAGATGAAAAGCAAGAAATGATTAAAAGTAGGGAAAACAAAAAAGCATTCGAACCTATAAAAAAAAAAAACAACAGAAGGTTTTCTTAAAATAATAACAAGTATCCTTTTAGAGGGTGCAATAGAAGGTTAAACAGAGGGCATTTCACGAAGAATCCAAACCAAAGGAAAGTGGTAAGTAACGTGTACTCTAAATAGAAATATTATGCTTGTTTTCTTTGTAATAAAATAAGTCATATAGAGAAATATTGTTTTTACAAAAAAAAAAAAAAAAAACAAGCTCAATAATAACCAAGGTACAAATCAATACATAAGCTTGAATTCTTATGGACCTAAGCTTCCCTGGGTTCGTAAACAAATTTGATTATGATTTGATGTGTATAGGACTACGAAGCAAAGATAAAAGGAGCATAGTATCTTGACAGTGGATGTTCAAGATACATGGTTGGTGATGCCTCATTGTTCACAAATCTAGAATGGAAAGAAGATGGTTGTGTGAAGTTTGGTGACAATTGTAGAGGTAAAATAATTACGGTAGGATTAATTGGTTTGGTACCTCATTCAATTGAAAATGTGTTGTTGGTTAAAGGATTAAAACATAACTTATTAAGTATAAGTCAATTATGTGATAAAGGATATAAAATAGTTTTTTAACATGATAAATGTGCTGGATTTAATCAAGGCGGTTTAAAATTGTTTGAAGGTTTCAGAAAGAAGAATGTCTATTGAATTAAACCATCTAAGGTATCATCTAAAAGCCACTTTATTTCCGTAAATGATAATACTATACTCTGGCACAAAAGAATAAGATACGTAAATTTTCATCAATTGGAGAACTTATCCAAAAAGAGTTTAATCTTAGGTTTACCTAAAGTACATGCTCATAAAAATATTTGTTATGCTACTTGCTTAAAGAATAAAATGAATTCGTCGTCTCATAAGAATAAGAAGGATATTTTTACTCAAAGACCTTTAGAGTTATTGCATTTAGATCTCTTTGGCCTTACTCGTACATTAAGTTTAGGAAGAAATAAATATGGTCTTGTTATAGTAGATGATTTCTTTAGATTTTCTTGGATCTTGCTTTTGCATCATAAAAGTGATGCTTTTAAAAGTTTCAAAATCTTTTCAAAAAGAGTTGAAAATAAAATAAAGGCCTCTCCATCGTCAGATGACAAACTGATCATGACAACGAATTTGAAAATTCTAGTTTCATTTCATTTTGTGAAGATAAAGGCATCATTCATAATTTTTTTGCTGCCTATACTCCACAACAAAATAGAGTAGTTGAATGCAAAAATAGGACTATTCAAGAAATGAAAAGAACTCTTCTTAATGAAAGTAATATAGCTAATTACTTTTAGGCTGAAGTTGCTTCAACAGCTTGTTATATCATTAACCATGTACATATAAGACCCTTGACAAACAAAATTGCTTACAAGATTTCAAAGGAAGGAAACCTATGGTTTTATATTTTTTGCACATTTGTTTATAAGTGTTTTGTTAAGAAAATAGGAAAAGTCTTGGGAAAATTTAAAGAGAGAGCCAATGAAGCCATATTTTTAGGTTACTCTTTGAATTCGAAAACATACTGAGTATACAACAAAGAAACAAAGCTTGTGGAAGAGTTAATAAATGTCAAATTTATTGAAGAAGCAATCCATGAAGAATTAGATGATAAAATTCCAGTTGTTTCAAGCAAAAAGAATACAATTTGTCCTGATTCATAAGAAGGAAAAACAAAACCTCCTTCAGAAGGAACTTCAAAAGCTTCTAAGATGCTTGATGGAATTGAAACAAAATCTATATCAGAAGATACTTCAGAAGCTAATACTAGGTTTGTTGAAAAACCTTCAGAAGGTTTTAAACTCTTTTATACTCCTCCATCAACTTTAAAATTTAAAACCAATCATCCTCTTGAGCTTATAATTGCTAATGTTAGATTTGGAATAAGAACAAGATCAAGCTTATAGAATTTTGAAAATCAGTTTTCTCTTATTTCTAAAATTGAACCTTATTCAATAGATGAAGCCTTAAATGATAATAATTGGATTTTAGCCATGCAAGATGAGCTCAGTCAATTTTAGAGAAATTAAGTTTGGAGTCTAGTTCCAAAACCTAAAAAGAAGACAATCATTAGAACTAAATGGGTATTTAAGAACAAACTAGATGAGTAGGGGAAAATAGTTAGAAACAAAGCACATTTAGTAGCGAAAGGTCATTCACAAGAAGAACAAATAGATTATGATGAAGCCTATGCTCCTATTACTAGATTCGAAGCTATAAGATTGTTACTTGCTTTTGCTTATTTGAAAAATTTTAAGTTGTATCAAATGGATGTAAAAAGTGATTTTCTGAATGGATTCATAAAAGAACAAGTGAATGTTGATCAACCTCTTGGATTTGAAGATCCCTTCAAATCAAATCATATGTTTAAAGTAAGAAAGGCTTTGTATGGACTTAAACAGGCTCCCGTGCTTGGTGTGATAGATTAAATCAATTCTTGATTAAAAATGACTTTTAAAGAGGAAAAGTAGATACTACACTTTTTACGAAACATTTTGGTGAAGATATGCTACTTGTACAAATCTATATTGATGATATTATTTTTTGTGCAACTAATGAAATATATTACCAAGAATTTTCATGTATAATGTAGGCAGAATTTAAGATGTCATTCATGGGTGAATTAAACTTCTTCTTAGGATTACAAATCAAACAATCAGAGAATGGAATTTTTGTTCACCAAGAGACGTACACCAAATAAATATTGAAGAGATTTGGTTTTGAGAATACCAAAGATTCTTCAGTACCTATGAGTACCTCAACAAGGCTTGACATTACATGTAATGGCAAAAAGGTAAATGAAAAACTATATCACAACTTAATTGGATCCTTGTTGTATTTAACTACTTTACGACCTGATATTTTATTTAGTACTTATATGTGTGCTAGATTTCAGAGTTCACCAACTAAAACACACTTAACTACAGTTGAAAAGATTTTTAAATATATAAAATCACTGCAAAATGGGGAATTTAGTATCCTAAAAATAAAAATTTTGATCTTATAGGATATTTAGATGCTGATTATGCAGGTTTCAAAATAGATAGAAAAAGTACCTCAAGAACATGTTAATTCTTAAGAGATAAGTTAGTTTCTTGGTCTTTCAAGAAATAAAACCAAGAAACAAAATTCAATTGCTCTTTCAACTGTAGAAGTTGAACATGTATCTATTGGAAATTGTTGTACACAAATTCTTTGGTTAAAAAAACAATTAAGTGACTATGGAATAAATTGTAAAAATATTCCCATAAAATGTGATAACATAAGTGCTATCAATTTGAAAAAAAATCCTATTCATCATTCAAGATCAAAGCACATAGAAATAAGGCATCATTTCATTCATGATCATGTTGCAAACAATGATGTGAGTATTGATTTTGTTTCAACTAAATATCAATTTGCTGATATTTTTACTAAACCACTGGATAAATTGAGATTTGAGTTCATTAAAAATGAATTAGGTGTCGATAATCCATTTTGTTAATTTGTTTTTTTTTTTCATGAATGTTTTGTTATTTTTTTCTGTTTGTCACATGTAAGTCCTCTTGTAATTTGTTAGACATGAAAATTTTATGGGCTTTAGCATGTTTTTAGTGGGTCCACAAAATCCTTTTTAGTAAGTCCATTAAGAAAATCTACTCTCTCGGCTAACTGTTACTAAAATTGGCAGTTTAAGTTCACTAAAGCCTCATTTATTTTCTCATCTTTTTTCATCTTCATCAGACCCTTCCTTTTCCCCTCTCTTGATTTTCTTTTCTCATCACAACTCTAATAGCACCTAGAAAATCCAATTGCAATGCAGCTAAAGCAATTAAATCAAAAATTCAAAAATGACCCTAAGAATCCTATTGTTCTTGATGAACAAGAAACTAGAATCTCAAACCCTCCAAACCCACAATCAAATCCAACAAAAACACACCAAAGATCATTTGAAAGAACCTTAACCGTTGACCTCCAAGACGAACCTTTGAAAGAGGCTGCTCAAGAAGTAACTCAAAAGAATGCCTCTAAAGTACATTTTGAACCAGTTTAGAAGGTCGTTTAAGATGATAAAGAATCTAGCTCCTTTGAAGAAGTTGCTAATTCAAAAGAATCTAAACCCTCGAAAAACCATCTAAAGAAGTCTCTAAAAGAGTTCCTTCAAAACCTCCTCCTGTTCCGAGACCAAGAAAATCTATTCAAAAATCTAAGACGACTACCTCAGTTAAGAAGATATTCAAATCTCCCCAAAAAGTGGATAGATCAACCAAAGCTAAGACCATAATTACTCCTTTAAAAGAGAAACCCAAGAAGAGGTACAAAGTCAAAGGTCAAAGTTTTTCAATCAAAGACTCATTTTATTTAGACCATGAATACTTTGAGAAAAATGGTTTTTATTGGAAAGAATATTTGAATATATTGGGTTTTAGTGGTCTAACTTATTTACGTAGAGTAATATATGGAGATTTGGTTGATGAGTTTCATAGAAAACATGATAGTAAACATCAAGGAGTGTGGAAATCAACTATGCTAGGATAAAAATAGAAATAACTAAGAAGGATATTCTAAAATGCTTTGGCATTAAGGGATTCAATGATGATGAAAGCATAGGACAGTTGATGAAAGAACAGTTATTTACTGAATTGAATGATGGAATCGATTTATGGATAGTGAGAGACATCTTTAGTACAAAGCTTGAGTTGTTAATAAGAATTCTTCACAAATTTGGTAACTCTTTTGTACTACCAAGGAAAGGTAGCGCAACCTTAGTGACTAGGGAAGATGCATCGGTGTTATTGGCAATGTTGGGCAAGAAACAAGTAGATGTTGTAAAGCTAATGATGAGACACATGTGGTAGCATGTAATGTAAGGCCATATGGAAATTTTTATGGCCCCTTTTAGCTTCAAAATGATAAAACTTCTAGGGGAGACAAATTGCCCCTTTTCTCCTATCAGGCTTGGTGAGAGAATTTTTTAGATGATGGGAATTTATGTGAATGACAAACTGTGGTATTCACATAATAGGAGAATATTTTTTCATCCTTCAAATCTAAAAAGCAAGGCCATTATCATAGAGGAAAAAGGAGTTAGAAATTAAAAGAGGAGAGGAAACGAGCTAATTAAGAAGGAACCAAAGAAGAAAGGAAAACTGATTAGAAGGTTAAGAAGGAATCAAAGCTATTGTAGAGAAGGCTATCAAGGATCAAATGATTGGCATGAGAGACTTATTCAAGGCTTAGATTAAGGAGTCTATTCTAAAAAAAATCCTTCTAACCAAGCACATAATTCTATAGATCCTAAACCCCCTGCTCAGCACCAAACCTCTAAACCATTTGAACCTTAATTTACCACCAAATAACCACTTGTTCTTGTTTCGAATACTCCTATCACACCACCAGGACTTGATCTTTCCTCTCAACCAATCAATCAGAATGTTCTCAATCTTGTTCCAACTTTAGAAAAGACTCCAATCATTTCACCACAATCCCTTGAAAAGACACCTTAAGCTTCTACTCCTGTTCTCATCCCTGAACAAACATCCCTTGAAGGTTATACTGAAATTCTGTCTATGGCCTCCACCAACGACACTTCTCTACTTGCACTAATCCAGACCTCACCACCATCCGATAAAGACAAAGAACCCACTTCATTTGTAGCAATAGCTTTAGAAACCACTTCTACTCCTAAGAAAGTTCTTCCTTCATACTCTGGCAGATTTAAGTTATGTGATAGGATGAAAACAAAAAGATCCAAAACTTAACTGCTTTTATGTTTTTCTTTCTCTTGCACTAGCAAAAACCTTGTCTTGTTTGTTTTGTTTTTAGTCCACCTATGGACTTGTTATTCCAATTTATGCAGTTTGATCAATGCAGTTTGATCTCTTATGTTTTGTTATTTCTGCACTCGAGATTTTGTTTATTCAACCTTTCACATTTTATAAAGATTAGCGGGGAGTTTATTCAGAATGATAATAAAAAAGGGGGAGAGAAAAATCACAATCAATCACACTCATATTACATTACATTGGATAATAGATTACATTGGATAAACACTGTATGATGTATAAATATGTGATTGTGAATATAATATTTTTTTTTTTTTGCAATATGATTTTATAATAACATTTTTTTATCATCAAAAAGTGGGAGAATGTTAGATATCTCTCATACATTTTAATGATAACAAAAAGGGTTAAAAGCTAATGAATCTTTAAGAGTATAGGCTTACAAAAGGTTTTTTAGAAAGTTTATTCTCACAAAATTAAGTTGCATTTAGAAGCTTATTCAGAAGCTTTGAATGGATTGCAACTAGTATATTCTGGAAAATCTTTAGAAAGTATTATAGAAGCTTTTATAAGAAGAATTGGTACACACTTTAGAAACTTATTCAAAAACTTCAAAAAAAAATCCCGATACTCTTCAAAAGGTTGTTCAAAAAGTAATTCTGGAAAGCTGACATAGAAATTAGTTTTTAAATCAAATTTGGATTAATCAAGCCCTAGCTGTATTAGATTAAGTGTATTAAGAAAATAAATTTAATCTCGCTTCACTTAAGATGGAATCATGATCCATGAGGATTATTTTTAAGCGAAAAATACATTTAAATAAATCTAAACATATAAAATCTTAGATAAGGATAAGGTTGATTCAATTTTTATAGGATTTCAAATTTTGAACACAAGGCTTATCTAGAAATAGCTAACAAAAGCCGATCTTTTTAAATTCAAAATAATGCTTATCTAGTGATTACAAATTGATGAATATCTAATCTAAACAAGATAATGAGAATTAGCATTGAATTTTCAAATGACCGAGATCTTCGCATGAAAATATCTAACGATTATCCTTTGCATTCTAACAGTTGGATAATTGTCAATGCGAAGATAATTTTCAAATTATTAGCCGTGGGAAAACTCAATATAAAAGGAAAAGAGATTCAAAACATTGATATACAACTCTAAAGGAATAGTATCATTGCACGAAAAATTTCTTGATCAATTTTTAACTTTTGAAAAGCTTCAAAAAGTTCTTCAGAGAGGTGCACCAAATCAAAGTTCTACAACAAGCATTATTTTTTTCAAGTGAAAAATTATTTTAGATTTGTATTTTTATTCTCACTTATAATCTCTATGCTATATTGTAGCAAAAAGATAGTTTGTACTCTGTAGATCTATAGTAGCTTAGATTGTAGAGAAGCTAGATAAGTAGAGTAGAGTAGAGTATAGTATTGTAAAGTCATTATGATGAATGCTTATAATTTGTTTATGATTTGATTTAATGGGTTTAGTGGAATAGCATAAGTGAAGTAGATTAGGTCTCCAGTAGTGGAGTTGGAAGAGAGCCATAGGTAGAAGGCCGAAACTCTATAAAATCTTTGCTTGATTTTCTCTTTCCTTACTCTTTTACTTTGCAATTTTATTATTGTGTATTAAAATGTTCAATATCACTATTCAACATTATAAGTTGTTAAGAGGAGTAATTTCATTTTTGTTTAACGAAAAAGTTTTCAAAAATTTAGAGATATCAACTCATAAGCAGCGCCCCTACCACCCCACCCCCCCCCCCCCCCCCCCCGGCCCCCCCTTCCGGCCCCCCCTTCTTGATATCTCATATAGGAGCAACAGTTAGAACCCTAGTACAACCATAATGCGACCAATAGCTACTAACCCAAACCATGGAATGAACCCGACTACAAATCTAAAAACTACTGCTTGAGTCTACAACATGGAGGGAACATGTGAAGACATGAGTGAATATGAGGCAAAACTTCTTGCATTAGATGCTTATGATGTAGAAGATAATGAAATGGTTGCAGGTTAGTAATTTAGTTATTAATTATTATATAACCCTTAATCAATACCTAATATTAAACATAAAAGTAAAAACTACTCAAAATGATAATAAATTCTGAAAGACACCAAAATCTTTTCTTAGGAAATATTATGATATGCGATATATTTGTTTATACCATGTTTGACACTAGGGCTATGCATCCATTCGTTGTAACAGGAATCATAGAACAATTAAAGATAATAAAACCTCTCTTAGCTAGCAATTTTTGGGTTAAAAAACCTGTAGGAAATATGGTAGTTAAAAATGAAGTGTTAGAATCCTATCTTATTAAGATATTTGATAATGAGTCAAACACAGATCTAATAATTCTTCTAATAAGGAAGTATAAAGCAATACTAGGAATGAATTGGATGTCGTTTATAAAAGCAACAATGAATTGTCATAGAAAAGAGGTCGTATTTAATGCTCTAGATGGAATTAGAGTAACCTTTATGGGAGAAACTATAAAAGGGAGGCAAAAAGAATTAAGTTTGATTGATATAGTTGCAAGTAATGACAACCTAACATGGAAATGGTGCTTAGCCTATGCTGTAAAAGGTAAGAAAGATAAACTTGACATTAATGAAATTAAGGTAGTAAAACAATATGCGGATGTACTTCTAGAGAAATTACTAGGATTACTTCCAAAATTAGAGATAGAATTTTCTATTGATTTAGTACCACGGATGGAACCTATCACTAAAGCTCCTTATAGGATGGCCCCTATTGAACTCAAGAAACTTAAGAAGTAATCATAGGAATTATCAGATCAAGGATTTATACGGCTTAGTGTATCTCATTGGGGAGCTCATGTGTTGTTGGTAAAAAAGAAAGATGGTTCCTTGAGACTCTACATCAATTAGAGAGAGCTAAATTAGGTAACCATCAAGAACAAATACCTATGACCCTATATTGACGATCTATTTAATTAACTACAAGGAGCAAGTGTATTCTTTAGGATTGATCTAAGATCGAGATACCATCAATTGCAGATTAAGGTAGAAGATGTGCATAAGACTACTTTCTGTACCTAACATGGTCATTATGAGTTTTTAGTAATACCCTTTGGACTTAAAAATGCTCCTATAGCATTCATAGATTTGGTGAAACCAGGTATTTCATTCTTTGTTAAACAAATATGTGATTTGCTTTATTGATGATATCTTGGTGTACTCATCAACTTTGAAATAGCATGAAGAGCATTTAAGGGTAGTGTTGCAAATTTTACGAGATAATCAATTGTATGCTAAGTTGTCAAAGTATGAGTTTTGGCTAAATGAGATATCTGTTCTAGACATAAGATCTCAAGGGAAGGAATATCAGTAGATCCTAAGAAGATTAAAGTAATTATAGAATGGAAAAGGTTAGAAAGCATTATTGAAGTAAGGAGTTTTCTTAGGTTGGCAAGTTATTATAGAAAATTTTTGACAGACTTTTCAAAAATTACCAAACCCCTAACCTAATTAACACAAAAGAATAAGAATTTTATTTGGAATGACAATCAAGAACAAAGATTTCAAGAATTAAAGCAATACTTGTCACTACACCAATATTGATGTTGCTTAACAATAATGAACCTTTTGCAATGTACAACGATGCTTCACGAAATGATCTAGCATGTATATTAACACAAAATGGTAAAGTAATTGCTTATGCATCTAAACAAATAAGAACGTATGAGTAGAATTACCCCACTCATGATTTTGAACTTGTTACGGTAGTAGTTGCTCTAAAAATCTAGAGACATTATTTGTACGGTTAAAAACATGAAATATACAATGATCATAAAAGTCTCAAATATTTGTTCATACAGAAAGAATTGAATATGAGGCAAAGAAGATGGTTCAATTTCATTAAGGATGATGACCTAATCATTAACTATTGCCTTGGTAAGATAAGTGTAGTAGCAAATGCACTAAGTTAGAAAAATTATGCAAAAGTAGCATCATTACTTATTAAACAAAGTGAACTTGTTAAAGAGTTCCAAAGATTGAATCTAGAATTTTGTTGGCTTTTGGAGTTGGCTAACTTAAAAATTGAGCCTACACTGATAAATAGAATAAAGGATTCTCAACATAAATACCCTACCATGAAAAAAATTGAGTCAAGCAAACAGTAAGCAAAGTACCATTAATTTAATATCAAAGAAGATAGGTCTACATAGAAAGATAAAAGGTTGTGTACACCTAGAAGTAAAGAGTTTTAGAAGGCGATCCTAGGAGAAGCCCACTATTCTGGCTATATAGTTCATCTAGGAGGAATTAAAATGTATCAAGACTTAAAATAGAATTATATGTGGGAAGGAATGAAAAGGGACGTTGCAAAATATGTAGTGAAATGTGAAACTTGCCAAAGAATCAAAGTAGAACACCAGAGGCTAAGAGAATTGTTACATTCACTTCCGATTCCATAATGGAAATGGGATCAAATAACCATGGACTTTGTAAGTTCTCTTCTTAAGACTCCAATTAGACATGATGCGATTTGGGTAGTAGAATGACTTACCAAATCAACTTACTTTCTTCCTATAAATATAACTTATCCTTTGGAAAAATTAATGAGAATATATAATAAGGAAATAATACAACTGCATGGTATACCTATCGAAATTGTTTCTGATGAAGACCCTAGATTTGTTTCAAAATTTTAGATCAGTTTGTAGAAGGAGTTAGGCATTAAACTTCATTTTATTATAGCATACCATCTACAGATGGACAATTCAAAGAACTATACAAATGTTGGAGGATATGTTGTGTGCCTATGTCATAGAGTTTAAAGGAAGTTGGGACAGACATTTTCCTTTGGTAGAATTCGCTTATAATAATAGTTACCACTCAACTATACTAATGCCCCCTAAAGAAACTCTTTATGGTAGAAAGTGTAGATCACTATTTTAGGACAAAGTAGAACTAATAACTTTAGGGACAGATCTGGTACAAGAAATGATAAATAAGGTAACTATTATTAAACAAAAGATGAAGGTAGCATGAGATAGGTAAAAGAGTTGGGCTGACGTTAAACAACGAAATGTAGAACTTGAAGTTAGCAATCATGTATATTTAAAGATAAGCCTAATAAGAAGTATACAACAAGTGAGAACTTAAGGAAAATCAAGTCCATGCTATATTAGACCTTGAGATTATGGAAAAAGTAAGAAATTTGGCATAGTGCCTAACTTTACCCCCTAAGTGTATCTAGAATCCATAATGCATATCACATTTCTATTATGTAGAGACATATACCGATCCAAACCAAGTTACCAAATTAAGGCCAGTTAAGTTGAGATCCAACTTGACTTATGAGGAACACCCAACCAAAATTTTGGATCGAAAGACATAGAAATTGTGGAACAAGGAAATACCTTTTATGAAGATATTATGGGGTAACTATGGAGAAGAAAAAGCTACATAGGAAATGGAGAATGAAGTTTGAAGGCAATACCCTCAATTATTTGAAGAACTAAGTATAATCTTAAGTTTTGAGGACAAAACTTATTTAAGGGGGGTGGGGGGAGAATGTAAACCCCTAAAAGTTATAGTATAAGTTAGAGAAATTTCTAGGAAATATTTAGTGATATACTTGAGATAGGTTAAAATCATTAGGAGAGATTTGAGAGATATGATTAAGACTTGCTAGGATACCTATAAATAGTGATAGGAATTATCCATATTCCTTAGAATTGACTAGTTAAAGGTAGAAATATTTGGTCATACAAAGTTAAAACAAGATTGTTAGTTAATTTAAAAGAATTAATGAAAATTAACAAACTAACTAAATGAAGTCCTGTAACCAATACATGAAACAAACCAATAAGACCCTAAAAAGACTACATATGGTGCCAAATCAACTTGTACATAAGCACTTGTGGAAAAAGACGAAAGACTTGATAAGAATAAAGAAGCAAAGTTGAATAAGTAATTAAAGGAGATGAAAGCCATGAGCTTATTCATTCATCCCATTAAGAAAAAAGTAGACAATGAATTCCCTAAGACTACTGCATCTAGGTGCCATATCTAGAAGGGGAATGACTTTTTAAGTCAACATGTAAATTTCATAAGACAAGGATTTAAGTTCTATAAGCTAGTGATGTCAACAATGATGCTTTCAATTTGAAGAATGAAACACATGGTGGGTATCCTAGCTATTAGAGTATAAGTTACAGCTAGCTTAGTGAATTACCAATGCATACCACCTTTCAAGAAAGTTGTTTAAACAAGTGAATACTATGCAACAATTAAATAGAGGTAGCAATATACATGGCCTTCTAGTATTCGGCGTGTAATCTAAGGTTTATTTCTTACTTACCCTACCCTCCAGTAGACCTTGGGTAGAGGATTTATAATTCCACTAATGTCCAGGCATGCAATCTAGTGTAAAAGTTAGTGAGCATAACATCTGTGGCCACCATAAAATAGCTCTAGAACCACAATTCTCCACTGAACTTATGTTAATAATGATCAAGAGATGATGTCCCTTGATCGATTTCAAGAGAACCAAATGTGCCCATTCTCTCTGACCTTACAAGAGAACCAATGCCTTAGTTTTTTAGGAGAACCAACAAAATGTTCAACCTAAAATCCTTATAATCCCAAGCAAGATGTATCTTCTAGTTAGCTAAAGGAGCTAAAATAAATGTTCCCAAAGGCCCTATACATAAATCACATGAGAAGGATCTCTTGATCAAGTCTCAGGAAGGCCTAAATGAAAATAAAAAAAAAATACCTTCCCTGAATATGAAATGACTAGGGACTAATCAAATCCCTGATTAGCCTCCAAATGAATTCAAACCTAAAACATAAGAATAGACACAGCTTTGTTTGATGCATAACCATCCTCAAAGTCACTTAGTTTGCAATAATAAGGAAGATTTTAGTCTTTCCATTCCATGTATGACAATAGTGGCAGTAAAAAGAGTTTATGCAAGATGCTATAAAAGACTGCTTTAATATTTAGATTTTGATATGCTTAATATCCATTTATTTTAGTGATCACCAAAAATATCACACAATCATATGAATCACATCACACCACTATGATCAAATTTCCTTGTAGAAATAATTCTTAAATGTCTTAACAAGCAATTCATATACATACGTTTCTCAAATTCCTCATACAAATAAAGTTAAATATATAAGATTAAAGGTACAACTACCTACAAGAACATATAAGTAATAATCCTAGTAGGTACTTACCTAGCCATCTTCCTATTTGTTATAATAATCTTCTCAATTTCCAAATCAAAAATACCTATAAAGATAAAGATAATTGTGAAACATATTGAATTACTAAACTTTCTAGTTAAGTTTTTTCCGAGGTTTTTCTTATATAAGTTTTTCATTTTTCAAGTTTAATTGTTTCATTTTCTATAGCATGTTCAAATGGTCTTTATATGTCCATGTATGTCCTTGGTTCTTAATCCATAGTTTTCTGATCCTCATATAAGGTCGAAATCATTATGATATTGATATGATAGGTCCATTATTAATAAAGTCCAAGTTAAGGGAAATTCATTTAGACATGATAGGCAAGTTGCTTTTTAAGACATGACTTTGTTCACTTATTTTAGTTTTTATTATTTCATCTTTTTGTTTCAAGGAACTCTTTTGGTTTCTTTCTTGAATTCCATTTGAGTAGAATATTTAGGAAACTTCCTTCAAATATGAAAAAGAATTAGAAAAACTTCCTTTAAATGAATTTAAAAGTTCATGGAGATTCTTTTTAAATCTCAAATTGAGGAAACTTCTTTAAGATAGTTTTAAGAAAGAAAACTTTCTTTTTCTTAAACATCCTTGAATACCATGATAAGGAATAGTCTTAAATAGCTTTCTGTCTAAAAGACTTTTGAGTAGATATTGCTTTTAAAAGGATTTATTGGTTTGAGAAAGTTATCAAACCAAAGCTTAAGTTTTATAAAAAATCTTGTCTTTTAGTAAAATATGAAAGTTTCTTTCCAGATCCTTCTTATAGGAAACTTCTCTTTTTTCCCAAGGATTTTGATGAAAAGAAGTTGAAAAGAGTCCTTCATAAGTTCGTTTTTAGAAAATAAATATAAGGAAGTTTCTCTTGAAGGAAAACAGTTGAAAAGAGTTCCTTTTATGATATACAAGCTTTAATGGATTTTCAAAGCTTGCCCTTAAAATCCTAGAGTTTAGAAGGTGAAGAGGAGTAAGAAGAATGGTTGGTGGAAGTGATTGGTGGAGCTTAGAAAGAGATGTGTGTTGGTTGGAATGGTTGCACAAATGTGGTCCTAAAAGATAATGGTGGGTCTAGGAAAAGGTTTATTTGGCTTATCCTATAAACTTTGTTGTTTTGTAAGCTTATTATTTCATTTGTTCTTAAGTTGGCATGTTGGAATGATGGGTGTCTCATACCCCACATGTTATTGCCCCCTGTGGATACACCATTTGAATCATGTGTTTCATTCTTCATTTGAAAATATCATTCATGACATCATGACTTTTAGATTTAAGGCACTTTCTTGTGAAATTTCCTTGTTGGCTTAGGAGTCTAATTTTTTCTAGAATGATGAGTTAAAATGATAATATGTGGTAATTTCATCATCCATGACTTCATTGTTTTTAGAAATTGGTTACTTGTCCAACTAAGCTTCTTCTTCCTTATCTTAGTCTTTTAGTATTTTTCACATGTGTTGATGCACACATGAAGTTGGTGCCACATGTGGATTATTTTAGGGATTCCAATTTTTTCACATGTTGATGTAAAGGAGAAGATTAGGTCATGCCTTACATCATAGCCAATTACTTGTTCAATTTTGCTTCTTTCTTCTTAAGACTTTAGTCTTTATTTTACATGTGTTGATGTACATATGTGGTTGGCATAAAATGCAGTCTTGTTAAGGTCTCTTTATTTTGTTTCATGTGTCATTTTTTAAAATCCACTTATTTAATTTGTTAGTTTTCTTTAAGTCTTTTAATTTAACTAACATTCTTGTGTTGATTTTATTTAACCAACTATTTCCACCTTTTAACTAGTCAATTCTAAAGAATATAGGTAGTTTCTATCATTATTTATAGATATCCTATCAAGTCTTAAGCATATGTCTCAAATCTCTCCTAACAATTTTATCCTATCTCAAGTATATCTCTAAATATTTCCTAATGATTAGCTTAGCTTATAATAAATTTTTTAGGAGTTTATGGGTGCCTCAGACTCAGTTATGGCTTTCCTAGTCTTCTCCATCCTCTTAGCCTTATTCACCACTTTAGCATAAGGCTCCAATTCAAAAGCGCCTACCTTATGACTTAAGGTTGGCTCTAAAGCCTTAACAAAACTATTAACCTTAGACACTTCATTTGCCCTCTATACTTCTAGTAAGAATTTATGCAAATGGATGAACTCAACTTTATATTCTTTCATAATACGTTTCCTTTGCTTGCAACCATAATATTGTGCAACTAGTCTTTCTCTAAGACTAAGAAGGAAATATTTCCTATAGAACAATTCCTTAAACATTGCCTAAGTGATTGGTACATTCTATAGATTCCTTTCTCTAGGCCACCAATTTGTTGCTTTACCCTTCAACATGTAGGTAGCAAAAGGGACCTTCCTATTTTTTAGAATACTAAAGCCTTCAAACACCTACTCTACTATCTACTTTTCTACGTTGGTAGGACCATTTAGCTTTGCATAATCTTTTCAAAGGTGATAGCTCCTCCTCTACCATGATGATTTTCATCCTTATCTACCCCAACAATAGCTTATCCATACCCTTAATTGTTGTTGTTATTATTGTTTTACATCATTAGCTGTTGTTGCAATTGGTTTATGTACTCTTACTATCTTTGTAGCTAATCTTATTACCTAGCTATGGTTCACAACAAAGTATTAATGGAGGCTATCAGTTACTATATCTCATTCCTCCCTTAACCTAATTCAGATTCCACCTACAACAAGTTGTCTCCTTGAAGGCATAATAGAGAAGGAAAAAATGAAGGACACTTAAGAAAAGGAAAGGATAGAAATTTATCACAAGAAGAAAGAAAGAAACCTTCATGTATAATAAATATAAGAGGGATACTATTGTTGGTTCTAAATTCATACCCTTAACTACTTCCTCTCAACATGTTTACCATCCTACTGATCAATTTTTCTAGCTTCTTCTATGATTTTAAACCTAGGCTCTTATACCACTTTTGTTGTAATGCCTTAGGCTCAAGACATTATAACTTACGTATTCCTAGACATCTACAAACATTTCAAGCATTAATTAAACTTGAACAACCTTTAGTAACGATAAACATAAATCTCCATAAAAAAGTTAAGCTACAAACACCTCCATAATATCTCTAGTAGCATGGAAACATCAACAATTACTAAGTCTGGAGAGAAGTAAATTTAATTCATTAGCACCTTGTTCCATAGGTTTCATAAAGCTACTGATTTTCCTCATAATATTAATAGTAAGCGTTACTCTTCGAATCTTGGTAGTAAGCATCACTACGATCCTCATAAACAACTGGTTCTTCATAAAACTCTATAGCTTAAAAAGAAATAAAAGAATGAGTAGTAAGACCTGTCTAGCTTGGTTTTTCACCCTCCGGTTTTTTAATGAAATTAGGTTTTCTCTAAGCTGAACGGTATTAAACCATACCTATTTAGTAATGACCCTCAACTAAGGTTTAAAAAAGACCATTTTTTCTAACTTGAAAAGATTTGGAGTCGCCACTTAACTAATTAGGTGAATTGGTTATAACTTAGCTACTAGTCTATCTATTAAAAAACCAAGTTATAAATACGGTTTTTTGAAAATTAGAGATCTGAATTTGAGGGCTAATTTATTAAACCCTAAATGGGTACCACTTTTAACTTTTCGAATTTAATTTCGCTTTTCAAATTTAATTTCGACTATTTAATTTCTAAAAAACATTTTATTATGATACATGCGACTAAATTGATTAATCTACATAAATATTCAAAAATGGAAAAAATAAAACTTTTCATATTTTAAGTCGTCTCGTACTTACGTACCAGTACCTATGTACCCATTATTTAGAATCGGACTTTCGTAGTTTATTTTTGTAAAACTTTAGTAGATTCAATTGACTCTGATTTTGAAAACATGTCACATTTATGTTTTTAATTTAATTTATCTAAAGAAATGATGAAAGTTCTAAAATGAAAATTTTACTTATTTATTTTTCTTTTCTTTTTCGATTAAAAAAAATCTAAAAGGGTCCTAATTTGAAAATGAGTGATTTATTTTTTATTTTTTTTAGAAAATAAATTTTTCTAAGTGATAAAACAATTACTTACTCTTATTTTATTTTATTTATTACAAGTTATTTATTATCTATTATATTTTATTTATTTTTATTAAACTAGTAAAAATAAGATAAAACAATACAAAATTACCCTTTTCTTTTTTCTTTCATTTTCTTTTTTTTTTCATTTCCTTTATTCTTTTTCTTTTCTTTCTTTTATTTATTTTTAAATCAACATTTTACATGGATGAAATAATAACAAAACAAAAACAAATAAATAATAATAATAACAATACAAAAGAAAAAAATAAATAGAAAAAGAAAAGAAAATGAAGAAAAAACAAGTCTTGAACTAGAAATGGACCATGAGATGGATCGGATGCAAATCGGGTTAAGCTGTTGGATCGAGTCATGGGTCAAACCTCCAAGTCTGGTTGGATCTTGGTTTCCTCTTCAATAGCACCAGTAAGGCACAATTCAACCTAATTTAGCCTTTAAATTGAAGGGGAGAAAGGGTTTTTGTGTGTTTCCGATTGGGATCAGGAGGGGTAGAAGAAATGCCAAGACTTGGGGTGATTGTTTTAGGGGTGATCGAAAATGTGCCATGGGTGGTGGTAGTGGTTTGGCTGTATGTGAGTTGCTGGGTGTGGTTGGTTGGTTGGGATAGAGGTTTTGAAGTATGGGGAATTCGGCCGTATAGTTAGTTGGTGTCTAAGGTGGTGTTTGGTAGTGATTCGAGGAGAGGGGTTTGGTGGTTAAGGTTAAGGTGGTGGCAAGCTTAGTGAAGCTGCTAGGGGGGCACAACGGTGGTTGAGGATGTTGGAGAGCCTGGGTTAAGGGGAGTTTGACTGTAGTGGTGGTTAGGCTTGGGTTGGAGTAGAAAGAGAGAACCGAAGAGAGATAACATGGGTTAGAGAGAGAAAATAGTAGCAAGAGAGAGAGAGAGAAGGGTTGGGAGCTACTTGTAAATGGTTGTTCCTGCTCATTAACGTCCCTAAGCCCCTATTTATACTTGAATTTCAATCCAGCAACAAAGGAAAGCTTGGATTGAAGTTAATGGGAATGGATGAATTTTCAGTCTTTTCCCAATCTTTGAATCTCAATATGAATGCATAATTGACCAAACTTAGATGTGTTTTCTATAGTGATTCATAATAAGCTATGTCTAGTTTGCAATTTCGCCATTGATTTGGTGAAATTGCAATAAAAAAGAGTCCAAAAATCTTGCTGAAGTGAGTGGCCTGAAGAGGAAGGTGGTAGAAATATGGGGAAAATGAAGGAAGGATGGGGAAAGAGAGGGAAAGAGCGGAAAACTAAGGGAAAAAGAAAGAAGAGGAGGGAAAAGTAGGCTGAAGTGGTACCCCGTTAGCTAACCTGGCATGTCACGTGTCATTCATGACATGTGGTAACTAATGTGGCATGCCACGTCAGCTAACCCGGTATGCCATGTGTCATTCGTGACACGTGGCAACTAACGTAGCATGCCATATGGCACTACGTCAGTAAGGCCGTCAAATAGGACAATGCCACATGTCAGGACAGATGCCATAACCAGATCTTAATACGTGCCAATTCCTGATATGATTGAAAAAATAAGAAAAAAGGCCTTACTTTTGCTAAATTTCGAACCCAAGATCTCATGCTTAATGCTAGTATTATACCCATATGCTTAACCGTCAAGTTGTTGGCTTATGCCTTGTCTATGTGTGCAATTTAATTGCACATATGAAATCATTCAGCCTAGGCTAGATTCAAATCTAAACTTAAGTTCAACAGCCCTACTCCTAAACTTAGATTAAAATTACAAATCTATTTTCATGAAATGTTATTTTCTAAAATCTTTTATTTTTTCAATTTTTTGTGACTTTTCAAATTTTCTTATTTTTTGTATTATTATTATTTTAAATTTCTTATTTCTTGTGTTTTTTCCTATTTTCTTATTTTTTTATATTTTTCCAAAATTCCTATTTTTTTTAGCTTTCTTTAATTTTCTATTTTTGGAACTTTTCATAATTTAAGACCCTATAACCTAATTTAAAAAATAAAAGGGGGTGGCAAAAATTAGGTGTTTACAAGACCTAGTATGTAAGTATTACAAACATATGCACATGCTATGCAATTACATAATTCACATACATTAAGATGCAACATATATCACAATCAACAACTTACTAATTTCAAATATAATATATATATATATATTTTACCCAGGATTTCGAGCTAGTTTAGTAATTTTAAGATTCGAGCCCTAAATTTAGAGCGCTAGACTAAGTTATCAGTTTTATTTTAAACTTATAGTAAAGTTCGAAAAAGTAATTTAAGTAAAGTCAATTTCTTAAAATAAGTTATATGAAAATATTAATTTGAGAAAAACGTTAATTGATCAATAAAGTCGATAATCATTGAATTCAAGCTTTTAAATATAACGCAATATTAGAAATAAGTTAATAAACTTTCAAAAATAATCAATGAAGTTGAATTATATGTAATATACATTATATGTATTAAATATATACATATAATAATAATAATAATAAATTATCAAAATTAGGTAAAATAATAGAAAATTAATAAAAAAAATTGTATGGATGAGTCATGTGTCAAGTTAGGATTAATTACAAATAATGAGTCAACACTCGGTTCAGGAGAGAATGATATGTGGTACCTAGTAAAATGTGAAATTGACATGTATAGTTTTACTTTTTTATATGCAAAAATCTTAAAACTTATAAATAGGGCTCCTAACATTATTTACAATATTTTAGGAACCTAAAAATACAAGAATATAATTTTAGAAAAGTCAAAAAATTAGAAACAATAAAAGAAAATAATGGGAAAATATGGTGAATTACGGTTTCTAAGACTATAAGCAACCTGACAAGAAGCCACTTTAGACTTAAAGTTTCGGTAGACAAACAAAGTGAGCTAACATAGAGTGGTGTCCAGAGCATCATACCCGGTGAGTCAAATTTTATTGCTTGATTTTCATTAATTCACTAAAAATATCAAATTAGCTTATAAAATTATGAAATTTGGTTTCCTTAGGTTATTTTACATGTACTTTGATGTTATAATTTTATTCTCTTAAAATAACAATGATTTACGGTACTTGATTAACAACATATCCTGTTTAGATGAATTTTAAATAAAATTTTCAAAATATTAAATAATGTTACTTTAGCCTAAAAATGTTTGTATAACACACTTATATAATGTATTATATTTCAATAACAAGAACTTTTGAAAATCTCCATGTTTATTATTTGTTTATAATTCTTTTGAATAAAGCTACCAATTTTACCAAATTATTGAAATAATTAGTTTTTTATGAAATTAATGAATGAGTCCTACATGTTTAGACTTCAGGATGTTTATGATTATACTTAGAATATTTAATTTTTACCTCACTCATAATACGAAAGAGTATTTTTAGATATTTGGCAATATTGATTAGTCTTGATTTTTAATATATATCAATAGCACTTGCAATAATGACTGTGAGGATATATAGTTTACTGAAATCGGATAATAAATGAGTAAGATATAGTCAAACGAAGTTTGAAAACACGAAAATAAAAACTTATAATAGTTCGGGTTCGAGCCCTGCTTAATTTGAAGACTATGTTATATTTTCATAGGGGTAAGATGTAAGGAAGGATCACGTCATGAAGTTTAGGATTTTGCACTATTACTAAGATCAAGTAAGTGGATCTAACCCCTAGTTAGAGTAGAGATATTGCTACTCATAACACTGCGTGTTGTTTGATGTTGTATTGATTGAATATGGGCATATCCTGGTTGAATTGATATGCAACTATAGTGGATGCTGATGTGGTGATTTTGAATGATAGTAACTGTGTCTTGGTTAAATTGTTATGCTGCTATGTTGGGTGGTAATTTGTCCTTGCGAATGATTATGCTAATTAGGGAAGTTAAGTAATTGCTAACTCAATCTTCGAGGTGTTCACCTAAGTGAACCCTAAGTAAGATACTAAAATTCCACTAGGGAAAGTTTGAAAACCAAAATTAGATCACTGGGTTAAACAAAACTTAAAGATTGATTGTATTAATTGATATTATTGAGTTGCTATTGCATATTAAGGTACGACACGGCACAGTACAACACAACACAAAATGGGACCTGTGGGTTAGAAATTTTAGAATAAGGCTTCCAAATGATCAGGGAAAAAGCATGGCTTTATAAACTTAGTTTTTTGAAGCATATAGATTGCATTGCCCAAATATTGTAAATATTTTGATTGTCAAATTTGGTAAACTGGAGTATGTAATCTAACTTGGCAATGTTGCCACTTTGATTTGGTGAACCATAGTATGTAATCTAATTTTGTAAATTTGGGGGTCCTACTTCCTAAGTAACTCCTTATTGCCATTTTTTGATAATGGTAGACTATAGTGTGTAGTCCAATTTGGTAGAGATCCTACTCTTAGGCAGCTCCTTATTGCTTTAAGTTCCTAGATGTTGTATCTAGATGCTCAATTATACGACTAACCGAAAGAAGTTTGGAAGGTATAGTATATCAGTACTGATGCATGCTATGTACATGAGCATAGCATGTTGCATTGCTAGTAGTAAATGCCTAGTTGGGCGAATGCATATGTAAAGTTGAACCTACGAGTTATGATTGAAATGTTTTAATTATGATATGTAATATTGTCTATCATAATGTCTGTTTGCATAGTATTGTATCCACTCTCACTCAATTTTAGTAGTTAAGGAGATAAAATTTTTTATCCTCAAGTTAATAGCATCATGAAGGGCCCAGCGCTAAAGGGGGATATATATACTGAAAGTGTGAATTAAAGTCAACAACTTTTGTATGGAGCTTGAATTAGGTTAGAGAATGTAATACTATGAAGATGATAAAGGAAAAGCTAGTTCATATTTTGATGTAAAATATTAAGTTGTACACATAAGTTGTAACAGGGAATCTAACTAAACTCCGATGTAGAAACCTCTTTATTATGTAAACAATGTTATCTTTTGATGAATGAACAAGTTTAGTTAAGTTTTCAATAGGTATTCCTATGTGATGGTACATCCCGTACTATGCTGGGATATGACATATATAAATATTTCAGTTCATAAATAACAAAGGAATACTCGTGATTTCAGTCTCAAAATACAAATAAGAACAGTACCTCAGCCATATCAATACTATAAGCATAAGTTCAACACTTAGCCCTAACATCATCCTAGCATCACACTCTCTGCTAGTAGGGGTTCACCATCCATAGTCCCTATACCTTCCTAACAATTACAAGTTCACCACCTCAGTCTTGTAGCCCTAAATCTAGCCTTAATCATGTCAAGGAGCAACTCCACCAAAGACAATGCTACCTAAAGATCATAGGGGAACCCTCTAAGAAACTCTTACTAGACCAAGTTACGTATAAGTAGCAACACATCATCAAAAGCCCAATTTTTATTTAGTTCAATTATGTTTTTATTCCTAACAAGCACATCCAATGAGTACGGCAATCACATACTTGGATCTAGAGCACAAGATGTCTCTAACTTACAATTCGTTTCAATACTAGAAGCATAATGGAAACACATTCTCTTAATGCTTATGTAATTTTTCTTTTGACACTACTTAGCTTTCGTTTTGGAAGTAAGAAAACTTGAAAAATAACAAAGTAAAGCCAAGTATAGTAATACTGTTAGGGTTTACAACCATGTTTCTCCTTTCAACTTCACACTAAGACCACACTTGAGGACCAAGGCCATCATCTTAGGGCATGTTCCTCTGGACACCTAAAAATTTCACTTTTCATTCCATCTTCAAACTTTATGAGAGGACCATAGGTAGAGATTACGGCTGTGGTCTTACTCATGGTTCCCTTCTTTGACAAATACATCAAATTCTACGAGTTTTCTCTTTCAAAACCTCTTTGATTCAATCCTACATCATTCTATCATCCTACAACTTCATCTAACATAATCTTTTGTTGACTTTCTACTATGAAACATTCACTTTCAATCAAAATCAACATCAACAACCACAATTATCGAATTCACTATGAGAGAATCTCTTACGTTGATACCCTTTAGGTATGAAGAAGGAGATCTCTCCTAAAATCAAATCTTCTAAGTCCAATCCTTGAAACCTTGCAATGAAAACCTCAAAATCAAACCTAGAATTCCGTAATCTTTTATCAGAGTCAAAGAGTTTACTTACCTTTTTACACTTTCACTAAGACTCACTCACTCTGCATAGGTTCCTATAGGAGACAGGATTACTAATTCAATAAAGTGTTAAAATGAAGGCTAAGGTTTTTTTTTCTTTACTCGTTTATAGTTCCTTTGCTATTACCAAAATGCCCTCTTGTTAAAATTGAAATTATTTTACAATATCCCGCCTTATTTTTGTTATTTTATTTTATTTTTGTAGGTTGTACACAATCATTATAACTTATAAGGCTTGGAATGACTAACAATTACATGTCTAAGACCTTCCGCTGTAGAAAAAGCTATGATAATAAAAGCACATAATAAACCCTCCATACTATACTCATTGTAAAAAAATTCTCCCTTTTCTCATTGTCCATAGTAGGTGGGACATTCAGCGATCTTTTGTAAGCAATATTAAAGTATCGTCCCCTTTATGCATGTGCATTAGCACTTTAATTTGCATATGAAGCTTCTAAAGTTACTTATAAGCCTTTAGGCTCCTCTTCAATCTCATCTTCCTTACTAAAACATCAAACTCTAAGACATCTCTTTTGATTATCATAGTTCGCTTATTTAGTGAAATGCCCTCCCTTCTAGATGTATGCATACTCTATACTTTTCAAAACACTAGTACCTAAAAGAAAGTCGTTAAACTGTCCTTAAGTAAGGATAAGGCCAAAAATAACATAAGACCCAAGATTTACACCTATAATTCAAGTTATTTCTAAATATTTTATTGTTGATACCATAAATGGAAGCCCATTTACTTTAATTTTAATGTTCAATACATCCAATTTTACCTTCTAAGTTTGGTTTCTAACCTTCTAAGTTCGAGTCTTTCCTTTCTATCTTTGAACATTAACCTTCTATTGTAAGCTTCTAGCTTTCCCTAGCTTAATAAGTTTTAACATTCTTCCCTACTCTGCAAACCTCCTAACTTTGCTTCTATGTTACTAGAAATACAGAGATAAACATTATACGCTCAATTTCAATGCTTCTAACTCACTTGAAATTGTAACCTTAACTTTCTACCCTCATTTCTAGCCTTCTAACATTGTTTTTAACTTACCTGTAATGTTGAATGTAACATTTTTCCCTTCAAATCAAACCTTCTAATTTTGCTTCTAACTTCTTTGTAATTAAGAATTTAACATTTTGTCTCCTTGTAACTTAAGTTCCATCAAGGCAAACTTATCAACCCGACTTTAAGGACGCTAGACACCTATTTTAAGAAACCTTGTAACACCTTAAAACACATAAATCTTACAAGTTCACACCTTAAAGCCACAAAATAATGCAACATTGATATACATAGTCAAAGATTAAGTATGTGAAACTTCAACATAAATGCCTACCACTCTTAAAGTTCTTCTCAAAATCCCAAGCTAACATCTTTAAGGAACTTCACCTATACCTGAGATTAGTAAAACATAAACCCATTACCTCATTATAGAGCTTAATAAGTACATGGAGACAACATAAAGGAAAGTAACATAATATCATACAATTGCTTTTTACTTTGCAAAAACACGAAATGCCATGCATATGATATGATGATGCCTTTCTTACCTTGATGTTTTTAGCCAAAATTCTTTAGGTTCTCAAGCTCACTCTTTTACATTATCATTCAAATATAATGTAACTCTCAAAATAGCTCATTACTGTTTGGCAAGTTTTACCCTTCATAAATATTAATCTTGCTCATTAGCTTATCTTTTAGCAGTTATTGTCCCTTTCATAACCAATAAATAGTCCTTAAGCTAACACTTAGTAAATGTTACCCTTTAACATCAAACTTGTTCATTGGCATCAATTAGGCAAATCTTTCCCTTTAAACCACAAAATAGCTTATTGGCTAGTACTTGGCAATAACTACACTTCAATGAACTATCTTAACTATTAGAAGTTACTTGTGTGCGCTTTCACCACCACATATAAACTTAAGGGATCAATCTCGAGGGGTAACCAATTTAAGAGGATTCATCAATTGTGCCACATACTTACTAAGTTATTTCAAAGATAAAACCAAGTATTAACTAAGTGGTGCTTGGGACTTGGTTTATTTTAGTAGCTTTGGTTAGTACTCAAAATTGTTGTTAGTGCTCTCTTAAACCTAGAACAGTTTTAATGAACATGATGTTGTAATGAAACCATAATAACAAGCATACATCAAAAGGAAGTATAAGCAATTCTACATGGATTACATTTGAACCATCTAACATCTAAGCATAATGAACTTCATCTTACACTCAAAATAACATCAATACATCGTAGTCAAGGTCAAGCCAAATATTGTGCATAGCTCTCATTTACAACACATCTCAAAAATCAACAACCAAAAAGCACTTAGTCTACATTTTCGATTACAACAGATAACAACCAAAGCAATCATAGAAAATGTACTAACATGGATATGTAGATTATATAACCATGCCTATAAATGTTTAAGGGTTGATCCACTCACACCAAGCTTCCTAACTACACTTCCATAATTTAATATAGATGTAATTACACATAATAAGGTTCATAAATTTTTCCTCCTATGTTTTCTTAATTTGCTTTTGAACTATATGTGATTTACTCATATTTAACCAATTTAAGATGGCATATATATAGAATGAAGGACATTAAGAATATATGTCAACTATAATAAGACCTTTAGACTTGGTTTACATCACAAGGTGGGCAAATTGTTCTCTTAAAGGCATCAAGTACTCCTAATATGTTGTGTTCACGTAAATAATCCACTAAAGTAGCTAACATAGTTAAATATTAACTAAATTGATCCGAAGAATCGCCTAATAAACCAAAGTTACATATCGTGTTCAGTCAAATTAGTCCTTACATCGTAGATAAGTATGAAGAATCATTTTACCACAGATTAATAAATAATTCATTGAAACAACCATTAAATCCTCTATTTTAAAAATATTTTAATTTGGTTCTTTTTCTTTATAAAAAAGAAAAAACGGAAAATGTATGTGTCATTTTAAAACGTACTGATGTTGTTAAAATTTGATGTATTACATATTAATTTATAGACAGAGTTCCATAAAGCATGAATATGTTTTTATTGATCTCAATTTTTCTGTTTTATATTTATTTGAAACATGTATTGCTTATTGTCAATAAATGACATTATTAAATTTTCTAATTTATACTTCGTCATACTATAAATTACTTAAAGTTGTTCCTATCAAATTTTCCATAAAGGAAGTCCTGCAGTTTATAACTTCAACCATCGAAGGTTTAAAATATATACATCGTGAATGGATATAAGATTGATTAAAATTATTGCCTTCAAATATGTGTCTATTAAAAAAATGAATAATATTATAGGAAATGGATGACAAAAGGAATAATCCTAACTCCTTCAATACATCGTAACAAGTTTTGATTTAAATAATTTTTTAGTACAATATTATGGTAACTGAGTTGTTTAGAAAATCCTTAACTAAAAGAAAACAAAAGTTGATTAGAAATGTTAGTAATGTCGTCCATTTCAACCACATTTTGCATGTATTTGTATAGTATTACCTTTTTACCCCCATTTATAACAGATTTCAAGCATGTATTTGCAAGTGATTTAATAATATGTCTATATTATAAAGTTGATTATACTGTAAATTTGATTTTGCGTACAAACCGGGGGCATCGTCCATTAATACTGAAATATGCAATTCTTAGTCAATAATAACATCATAGTGAGAATCAATAGTGGGAAACAACATGGGAAGATGTGAGAGGTTTTGGTATTATAACAAAACTATAATATGCAAGACACCAAATAAATCCAAAAGGTTTTAATTAATGCAAAAATGAAAAATGTGAGAACACTAATTAATGAAAAAAGTGAGAACATTATAAATTGGTGATTTTAATGTTGAATTATTAAAGGAAATATGGTAAGAATGGAACCCTTTATTAAATATTAATGACAAAAGGGAGTGTGATGCTCGGTCTTTAACCTAAAACTTAGAACAACGAACCACGTGATGTAGAAAATATAGTAGAGGCAAGCCATAAAGTAAAGTCATTAAGAGAAGCCTAAGAATTAATTTAAGTTAAATGACCATATCCAAACTATTTAATATCGATGCAAATTAGGACATTCAAAACAATTTATAGCTTTCGGACAATTTTTGTCCGAGTTGAGCCAAATTTTAATATAAATTCATAAAAGTTTGACAAATAACCTTAGTAATATCAATTTTTCAAAAAAAGTATTTATAATATTTACTCTCAATAAAAGATAGTTTTACCGAATGTGATTGGTAATTATTAGAAACTTAAAATTAGAGTTCTAAATAATCACAAGCCATTAGAGATAAATTATACGTAATAAAATTGCTTTGAGAAATAAAATAACAAATGGAATATATACACATGTGTCATGTGTAATTTTAATATATATACTTATAACCAAAACTAATTAAAATACCTTTAAACAACACTTTTATGCCCAAATAAGTTAATTAAATTCATGAAAATTAATAAAAAAAATACTAAAGACATTTAGGTTGCTAGATTTCATCCTAATAGGCGTATGGAATTGAGAAGGATAGTTGTTGAGAGTTGAGAATAAAATTACATGTAAACTAAAGCTTATGATTTAAGGGGAAATTGCATGAAGAGAGAAAGAAATTCATTTCTACAACTTACGAATTAGCAAAAATACAAAAACACTCTCCAACAAGTTAGATAAGCAAGTGGTGGTTTAGGAAAAATCTATGTGAGTTAAAATAATCGAGGAGATAAAATTGGGAAAAATAGCAAAATCGGTGTGCAAATTAGATAGTTTGATTATTCGCTATAGCAAGGAGGTGTTGGAAGTCAACCAATCACCCCACCACAAGGGCTAGCCCACAATAAGAGGTACTGATAAGGTTAGGATACCATGGATGGCCTAGGTTAGGTTTTTCCGATAGGTGTCCATTTCTACCTGATTTTGTAAAATTCAACAAAAATATAAAAAATGTCTAGAAAATTATGAAAAAAAATTATTCTTGCATAGTTTCGTGTTTATAATTTAGAAAAAAAAATATCATTTTGTATAAATTTGGTATTTATTATATACATTCTTAAGAAATCAAAGAAATAGGACAATTTTCGAGATTAAAATAAATAAGGCTAATGACATAGTTTCACCTTCAAAATTTTTTTGTAAACTAACCTACATTAATATTGAATCACTATGAAGAGATTTCTTATGAAACTATTTTCTAAATGTTTATGTGATTTTTTAGCCTCATATTAGGTATTAAGTTATGTTTTTGGTGGGAAATAACCTATTTTCTTAATGACTTTTCTTAGATTTTGAGTTAGATCAGTTCTTAAAGTATATATATTGTTTTGTGATGGTTAGATTGAGTAATAAAATGTGGAGTTGAAGAAAATTACAAGTTAGCCTTTAAATGTGTTTAAATCAACTAAAGTTTAAGGCATTGGTTAAAGGTAGAAGGTAGCTTGAATATTCTAGAGAATGAATCTTGCTCTATAATGATACTCAAAGAATAGGTTGAAGGAAAAATCTATGAGTTAACTGAAAAACAAGGGATTTAAAAGCTTGGTCAAAGGTTGTTTTTCTTAAAAATCTTAAAGATAATAGAGTTAGAGGGTAGCTTAGAAGATAGTTTAGTGATATCAGGCAAGTACACCTATCAGTTTTAATATAGGGGATGTGAGTCCGAGTCGATCCCTTAGAGACTTCGAGTAGTAATATTAACCTTAGTTATATTATCTAACAGGAAAATTATGAAAGTTTGAATTAATTAAAAATACTAAAATTGACAAACTAACTTAATTATAAGACTTGATTAAGCAATTGAAAAAGCAATAAAATTAAGAACGACTTCAAGAAAGTAATAACGTATTTAGGAATTATTTCCCCTAGAGTTAATCATGTGATCGCTTAAAATATATTCAATTCGGTTTCTATTATTCATGACCGGAAGGATTCACAACTAAAGTTATTACCTTTCTCAAGCATATTAACCTTAATCCTAAATTATTTACTGGAATCTCTTCACTTAGTAATATAACTTAGAATTGCATTAATGTATAACGAATTACCATACAAATAATTAACTTTCTCGAAGAAAAATGTATCTTATATCTAAGTATACATGTAATTCTCTTTAATTATGTAAAGATCTAATTATACATGCAATTTCTCAATCAACATGCATAATATCATATATTGATATTCTAGAAATATCAATCAATAATTAAACGACATAATTGAATCAAGCAAAGATAGAAACTTTATTGAAAATTCTAAATCAATCCAGGAATCGCATCAAACCCTAGGTTCCATAATCCTAAATACACGAATTCTAAGCTATCATACTGAATCTAAATACGAGTTCCATCAAAAACATAAAATAAAACATGGAAAACCCCTTTGATTGATGAACAATCTCTCTAATCTTGAAGTCAGTGTTGTTCTCGCCTTTTTCTTCTCCTTCTCCTCAAATCTCTTGTCTTCTCTAATGTCTCTTCTTTCTTGTAAAACCCTAATATGTCCTTTTATAGTGTATCAAAAGGTTTTCGTTTTCTTTACCAGACACGACCTCGGACATGACCGTATCCCCAGGTCGTGTAACTTTCTGCCTCTGGCCAATTTTTTTCTACATGGATTGTGTAACTTCAAATCTTCATAACTTCTTCGTTTGAACTCCGAATTGAGTGAAATTTGATTCATTTTCTTCGTTTTCAATCCTAGAATGTGTTCAAACCTAGAAATCAAAATTTTACTCAATTAAGTATCAATTTATTTAAAGAAAACCAAAAATGTAAGGAAAATACTATAAAATCACCATATGAAATATGTTTAAAATCAGAGTGATCATTTAGTAAGGAGCTTAAAGAAACTTAGAAGATGTATTAGATGATAAAATTGATACGAATAAGCTACATGTAGCTCAAATAATAACTCAAAGGATTTTTTATTGACAAAAATTACTATGGAATCACTTAGAATCAAACTCAGAAATTAAATTAGAACCAGCCTAAAGTGAACTAATAACCAAAAGGTGAATATTAAGTTGAAACATATATACATATGACTTCTAATTGACCTTAGAAGTACTAACTTTTGCTAGGTGAATTCACGGAAGAGGAAGCTCATGTTAACGAGTAAGAGTAAAATGTATCGCTAGCTAAGTAAGTGGATATTTGTGTGTACTTAAGTAAACTTATGTCTACTCATAACTTTATATGCCCTATGATGTTTGGCTTGGTTAAAATTGGCTATAAGTTGATGTATCACTCAGTGAGTTATGTTAATTATTACAATTGCTACTGATTGAATAGTGACATCATATTAAACTTGGTTGTTATGCTGGTGCTGATGAATGCATACGTGACCTTTGTTAGGATTTGTGTTATCTTAGAAAAAAATCTAGGGACTATCTCTATCTCCAAAGGTGTTCACCTAAGTGAACCAGACATTGAAATCTTATAACTAACAAACCTACATTGTATCAACTAGGCCAGCTATATGATGGATTTTCCAACCACTCTATGTAGTTATTGCTAAGTTGAAATGTTTGCCAGGTTCTTGGATATATTATCCAAATGCTTGATTTGAGTCGATTGAACCAACTAAGTTACTAGGCTAAGCTAGTATATCAATACCAATGCATGACTATCACATACACTTGTTACATTTGCATTGTCTAGCTAGAAAAATTTACGATAATGTAATTAGACTAACTAGTGTTGTCAAAATAATGAGTTAACTCGTAGAAACACATGAGTTTATGTTTCTAGTTACCTTCCCTAAGTCAACTCACACATAAAGTCATTTGTGTTAAAAAGCATTGTAGAATCGTGAGTTGACTCATTCCAATCACTAGAATTGTAAGTTGGAAGCCATTTCAACTAATTTCATGCACTCATCTATTTTAAGCACGTTCCATTCTATTTACCATCCAATTTCCATGTCTTTGTCACACATAAGTCAGAAGTCAGTTAATCACCACATTACTCATTAAGGTTTCTGAATTTCTTCTCTTTTTCTTTTCTAAATTCAATCATTCACCATTGAAAATCATTTCACTTCATCATTCCTAAGTCTTGACATTCTTACATTTATTGATCTCTAATCTAGTTCCCTACTTTCTTGTACCATACAATCCATTAGCAAATTCACAATCGTAGCTTGTTCACACTTCACACTAAGGTAATTCCCTTTCTTCCCCATTTTATTAAATTTTTTTGAGAAATTCTTTTATCTATAATTTATATCTCTATTAATATTCATCATCTTACCTTTTGTCTTTCTTGTGAATTATCTTCAAGCTATTGTGTTTTGCTTAGCACTTTTTCTTTTCATTCTTTATTCTATTTCTAAAATAGCATGTAGCACACTAGAAGCAATAAAAAATCTTCTTCTTTTGTTTCTATTTTTTTTAATAGAAAAGAAATAATGATAATCTTTTTATTTTCCATCTTAATGAAACAAATAGATTTAAACAAATAAATTTTAATAATATGTTGTATCATAGATATGATAGAAACAAGAAGTCACTCTTGAGGGTTTTACTTCAATTGATCAAAATTTTGTCCAAAGTACTGCAAAGTGGTTTTCCTTTTTATTCTAAACTTACCAGTTCTAAAGTTGTCCCTTGAGGAGCTTTTGTATAGAGCCTGCAAAATTATATGTTAATGTTTTGTTCGTTGGGGATGGTGATGACAACTCACATTTGTTTGTTGATAAAAAATTTCTATGAAATGATGTTGATAAACATCTTGTTGCAAAACCCTAATAAGTAAACCAATTACCTCATAAATTGACGAAGAATTGCTGATAAGTAGTTTCTTTGGTTATAGTTTATTTGAATTCACTTATTCATTTCTCTTACAGCTCCATTGTTATTCTATGTTATTACATTCAAGTATTTTCTATGTTAACTATAGAGTGTGAACTTGTTTTTGGATAACTGATTGACTTAGATTTTTGGTTTGGTCACTTGAAACATTGTCAACTTGCTTATATATGAAGTACTGAAGTTTATTTGTTGTATGAATTGCATTTCGAAACATAGACATGTGGCCTCATAGTGGATAGAAGATAACCTAATAGTTCCCCTTGGCAACTTACTAGCTTTGCACTTTTAAGCCATGGCCTTTCTTGTTTCTCATTTTTCTTTTCCTTTTTTTTATAATATTTTTCTTATTCAACCAACAGTCCTCAAAAACTAAGTCCTACATAGATGTATGCATATATTGCTTCTAGCATAATATTGATGAATGATGATGCACCTTCTGTCATCCTCATAGATATCACATATATGATATATATTTTCCACATGTTGATATCCTTGTAATATTGGCATTAGCATATTATTGTGAAGAAGATAATTGTCTTTGCAAAATGAAAAATATTTTACTCTGTACTTGCTTTTTTAACTATAACCACACTTAGTCCATGTCCATTAGACTTGGAAAAAGGAATTTGCTTAAGTCCTAGAGATATGCTTATTAGTTATTAAAATATTATTGTGGACATGTTGCAACTTGCAGTTTCAAAGTTGTGTAACAAAAATAGCGAACCAATTTATTGTGAATTCAATTCCGTGGTATTTTCTAATGAAACCAAACATGCTTTATAAGCAAAATAAGGTTGAGAAACATATAATGATATAAATTGAAGTGCTTTCAAGTTTCAACTATATGTATCCAATTTTGATGTATATGTACACAAAGAGCTCTTTTGTTGCAACTTGCAAATTGCAATGTCTTTGACTTTTTTGGCTTATCCGTTATATTCAAGAAATTAAAACATATGATATGCCTAAAATGAGGTCTATTTATTATATCTAAATCCAATTTTTAACTTTGTTTAATTGAGTAGTGGTTGAGTTGATTATATCAAGATGTCATCTTCTAAATCATCTAAAAAGAGCTCCAAAAGAAGAAATGTACCAAAAAAATAGATCTAATTTCAATTGGAAGCATGGAATTGATGTTGATGATAATGCAAAAAGAGTGAAATGTAAGCACTGCAACAAAATTTTTAATGGAGGTATTTACAAATCTAAGAATCACTCGACATGTACACATAAAGACATAAGGCCATGCATAAGTGTGCTAAAGGATGTTTGAATGTAAATGTTAACAATTTTGGTGAAAGTGGCAAAAATATCATAAAAGAAGGGAAAGTAAATTCATGGGATTGAAGATTCCGATGATGATGAGGTAGAACAATTATCCTCTAAGAAAAAAGGAAAGAAGTTCATGGATTTCTTTTTGAAGAAAAGTAGTGGTAGAACACGGGCAACCTAAGGAACTATTAATCTGTTTATAAAGAAGGAGCTAAGAGAAGAATGGTGCCAAAAAATTGCTCGGTTTTTCTACATTAGCACTATTCCACTTAACTTTGTAAAAAATCTAGGGTTTGCAAAGATGCTTGAGGCGATTGGTCAATCTAGTTATGGGCTTAAGCCTCCCTTTTACCATGAGTTAAGGGAAACATATTTGAAAAAAGAAGTTGCTTAGATAATGGAATTACTTGAGGAATATAAAGCTAAATGGAAAAAAAAAATCGATTGCTCTATTTTGTTTGATGCATGGGATGATAGAAAAAGGCATTCCAGATGGAATTTCCTAGTGAATAGCTCTAAAGGAATGGTATTCTTGTTATCTATTGATAGTTCCGATATTTCTAAGATAGTTGACAAAGGTTTTGATATGTTGGATGATATTGTGGAGAAGGATGGAGAGAAGAATGTTGTATAAGTGAGCACTGATAATGTTGCAAACTATAAAGCAGTAGGAGAAAGATTGTTCGAGAAACGGAAATGTTTATATTGGACACCTTGTGCTGTATGCTGCATTGATCTGATGTTAGAGGATTTTGAGAAGCAATTGAAGATCCATCGTAGAACAATTGCAAAGGGGAGGAAAATTACTATATATATTTGCTCTAGGACTATACTTATTTTAATATTGAAGAATTACACAAAAGGGAGAAACTTAATCAGGCCTAGTGCTACTCGCTTTGCCATTGGAAACCTTATAAGTTTTCAAGTACACAAGATGCAAAATGAATGCAATAGTCGGTAATTAAGTTGATATGAGAGATTAAGCCTCCCTCTAACTAAGGTGCTTAGATTGATAGATTCAGATGAACAACCAACTATGGCCTTCATTTATCCAAAAATGGATGGTGCTAAGGAGAAGACTAAAGCAAATTTCAACAATGTAAAGAGAAGGTAATACTTGTTCTTATATCATTACCGATATCTATATGTTTTTATTTTTTCCTAATGTTCATTTTAGAGTTCAATTTACTAAAAGTCTCATTATCATTTTATGTAGTTATGAACCTATATTGAAAATTATTAACAAGAGATGGGAGCTTCTATTGCATACACCATTGCATGCCACAACCTATTGTTCAAACCCTCATGACCATTATAGTTTGGATTTTTAAGTTGATGCTAAAGTTAAAATTGAATTATATAGTTGTATACAACGTATGGTCTCTAATCCAATTGAAAGGTGTAAGATTAATATGTAACTTAAACAATTTAAGGATGCTAAAGGACTATTTGGTATTGAAGTTGCAAAGTTAGCAAGAGATAAGAAACCTTTAGCAAAATGGTAGGATTCGTATGGAGATGAATGCCTAGAACTACAAAACTTTACTATCCACGTACGAAGCTTGACTTGTAGTTCTTTTGGTTATGAGTGTAATTTGAGTGCATTTGAAATGTCATAGTGCAAATAATTCTTTTAGTTGTCTTTAGTTGCATACATTAAAGATATATTAATCTTCTATAAAACCTTTTTAATTTTCAAGTTCATATATAAAAAAAAGGAACAAGTTGCAGCAAAAAAAGATGAATGATAAAAGGTTTGTAATATACAAATTGAAACTAAAAGATAGGAAAAACAGAAAAATTGATGCCATTACTAGCTTAACGGTTAAAGATCTCTCATCAGATGATGATTGGATAGTTAAGGAAGAAGGTTAGGTTCATTCATTGAATGCGGATTGGTTGGAGATCCTTTCAAGTCTAAGAGGTGAGGAAAAGGATGGAGATTATGATGTTGAGGAAATTGGTGATTATGTGAATTTAGATAGCCATGGAAGTAAGACTTCGGATAATTTAGAGATTCATGATATTAATGTTAATGCTAATAAAGATGAAGTAGGATTGGGTACTTCAAGAGATTTACAGGTAGAAGGTATAGAAATCATCAGTAATAGTACCAATAATGATATTGACATTGATGATGAAGATGACAATGATGAGGATGGTCATATGAGAGATGGTGGCGACAGATTTAATGATGATAAGGCAACTGATGATTTATTCTAGTTTGTTATCTTAGATTATTAATTAATAACTTTTATTTTTACCTATATGTTTGAATCTCTATACTATGGTTGATTTATTTTCTCTTGATTGGATGTTGCTACTATAGTAATTCGATTAGCACATTCTGAGAAAAGTATATGGATACTTTAAGATATCATATGAACATTTACTTTATTTACCTCATATGGTTTTTCTGTTCATTTATATGTTTGTAAAACTCGTTTACTTCATCGTATATTCATATAGTAATAGTATTGGCTATATTTGATGATTTGAGCAAAAGATGGAGTTGGGTTTTGGAGAAATTGACTTATGTTGAAATTTTTTTTAACTTCTATTTTCCATTTTATGTTCTTTTATAATTATTATAAGCAAATTTTCAATTTTTGAAAGCTATTTTTATAAATGTTGTAAAAACTTACGTTTTTACATTTTGATTCTACGAACCCCTTAGCGATTATACGTAAAATTGCAAGTTTGACAACCTTGGGACTAATTACTTGAATGATGTGCTTATTTTGTTATACTTGTTATTGTGTGTTCATCCACTCTCACTCAACTTGCAGTAGTTGAGAGGATAAGTAAGTTTATCTTATCCTTAAGTTATAGATGAATAGATGGAAGAAGGTATTAGAGTAACAAGGAGACCTCAAAACTCTAGTTGAAGGTAGGGTCTTGAGAGAAATTGTTGACCATATGATATGACTTAAGTTTACTGTTTGAAAGTAGTTATTTATGGAATAAAAGAGCAAGTTAAATGTAGGTTTTGCTTTATCCTTAACTCAAGTATGGTAGTAACAAACCTTTCTCAAGTATAAAGAGTTTGAGAAAAAATTTTCAACAGACACCTAGAGGGCAGTATGTTACATGGAACATTTTAGGCATTTAAGTTGAAAAGCTATAACGTTATAAATCATTGATAGGCATAACATTAATAAGGACTATAATTAATAACAAAAGGGATGTTATCTATATAATCAATCCTTTCAATGAGTTTGATGAAAAAACCAATGAAACCTTCTAGTCTAATAACTTTCATTAATCCTAATCAAAACAATAGTTGGTTCACTTTTGCCATCATTGCTTCATAAGCGAGCCCATTTTGTGTGTTCTTCAATAGTAAGTAGACATACATAATCTAGGTTAGCAGATTCAATCACTCTACAACACAATCAAGTTCAAGTGTTTCCCATTCTCATATTCACCATTCCATAATCACATATCCTAAGTTAATTTAGAACATAGTACTTTCACAACTACCTAAAATGTCGTAGTCCTAATTCAAAAGGAAACAATAGTTTGCCATGTATCTTACTTAAGTAGTACACGTAAGGTGTTTCTATCATTAGAATGGGTTTCTAACCAATTTTAATTTCATAAAAATGTTAATTAGATTTGCAAAGTTCTGTCCAATGCAACTGATTCTCAAAAAACATAAGTACTAAGTATCATAATAGTCTCAAGTAGCTTAAAGTAACTCAGGCATATATGCCCATATACCCATAGACAATGTGCTCTAAAATAGTAAAAGTCTACTACGAAATAGTCAACTATGAAGTCATGAAAGGTCGATAGCACTAAACTTATCATGAGTCTCAATGTCACGAATATAACTCACCACCCTTATACTATCATCGACTCCGTATATTATATCATCAAATGAATAATATACATAGTATTTCTCACCTAGAAAAGGCTAAAAAGAATGAGCAATGAAGAACTTAATACATCAATATCCACATATACATACAACTATCACTAGCATGTAGTCTTAATTCTAATGTAACAAATAGGGCTCAATTAAATAGTTACTTATGTGTAGCAACCAACATATCTCGAGCATCTAAGAAATATAATTAAAAAAGAGAATATTCATGACTCTGGAAAATACAGTAGCAAAATAATAGAGTCAAATGTTAGTAGGCTATTGAGGGTAATAAGAACATCTAGATTCTACTTTTATCAAAACATTATCAATTACAATCTATACATAACCCAACTCGTGTCCTATTCCATCATACAACATCCATTATGGCTACTCTCTACTCTTACAACTATTATTTTGATCCGATTCCCTCATATAAAATACTTGTTAACTTACCATTAATGGCCTAATTACCTAACTATCATATTTACCTAGTAGCTACATGTATAGATATAGTCTATGTCTAAGGGCCTTGTTCACTAATGTTGCTCTTTAGATCAAGAAGACTAAGCATAAGCTATAACTAATTATTTAGGTTAAGTTTATGTATTAGTTTGGTTTAGATTTCTATCCTATCCACAAACAACATGCAAGGTACTACATATATGTGGCACTGAAGTTAAGTTCAAGGGTTATATTCCATTAATCAAGTTCAACTAAGCTTAGTACTTGGTCACAAGGATTCATATAGTATAATTTAAATAGGGTTCATAAGGTAAATGGCCCTAAAAGGAAGATAGCTCTAAGTCATAAATTAAGTTTAAAGTTTAGCCTATTAAGTTAGATAAACATAGACAATTGCTATCAATTTAGTTATTAGAATAATTAAATTAAGTTAATCTAAGGAAAATTAGTGTATCTAGTAGGGGTTAATTGATTCCAACTAAGTCAATCCATTCTACTTAGGTCAAAGATTAGGTTGGTTCAATCTTTAATTACTAATTTATTAATTATTTCATTATTTTAGATAATTTATTTATCATTTTTTTGTTTCTGCATGAACTAATTTAGGGTAAACAAACTCAAGCGAACTAATTTGATCCTTAAGGGGTTGCACCTATTTCTTAATAAATTTATTTAATTCTTCTTTTTTTTTGTTTCTATTACTAATTTAAATATTATTTCCTATTTTCCTTATTTTTTAGCCACAAACACCATTTGTTTCCTATTATTAGTCCTTAAAAAGGATCAAACATGCAAAGTTGGGAGTTTGATCTAAGATATTTTGATTAAAGCTAGTGTTTGAGCATTTTGATTTTTGGGATTTTATAAATCAAAATGTACTCCACAAGACTAAATTTATCGGAGAATAATTAGTAATTCAAATTTGATTGGAAAAACATATTCTTTTTTTATGGATTTGACCCACCATAATGGATTAAAAGGGGCTTAACATGAAAAGCATAATAAATATGAACATTAATATGATGAGCAATTAAATGTAAAATTTTGCAACATTTAATCCTTAAGCATTAACATATAGCTAGAAATTATATTTAAAGTATATTTACACTTCCAACATCAAACGAAACATGAAATAAATATCATTATCATCATCAAGCACTTCCTTGAAGCATAATTTTTAGAAATATTTAGAAAATCATACCTATGTGCTAATTAAGCCCAACCATTCATCAATTTTAAAGGTTCAAGATTAGTACCTAGCATATATACCTCATTACTACTGAGTAGACTTAACACACAACTTTTAAAATTGCTAGAATGTTTCTATAATGTCACTAATGATTTTAAATTTGGATTGGTTAATCATAGTAACTCATAACATCAACTTATATGTACAGCTAAATCCTACTCCTAAACCCATTTTTATCAAAAAATATATATATCTAATATAACAAAATGGGACTATAATTAGAAATTTAAATTAACAAAACTGTCTTTTCAAGGCATGCTATGGCACCAAGTTAATAACACCGATCAAATACCTTTCAATATTGTCAACTCTAAACTTAAAATTCTGGGTTTAAATATAACCTTTTATCAATCACCTCCACTCAAATGTTATCATAGTATACTAATTAATCAATTAACATATTAAATATGTGAAAATATCATAGTGGTTCAAGAAGTCCATGAAAAGGGAAGAATATAAACAACCATGCAGTTTACATCATCAAGAGTAATCCTAAACTACTTCTTATAACACCTAAACATCATTTAGTAGTTAAACTCCATAAAATTCCACAATGCATGTGCATATGTCCCTTAACACACTATGGAAATAGAGGAATTTCAATATTCAACCAACAATTTTTTTATAATAATTATTGAATTAGCATCCTTGAATAAGCTTAAATGGGAGGCTTAAATACCTAATTCACTAAGTTATTCTACTTAACCTACTTTTCCACCACAAAGAAGTCCTCAAACTTCTATTTTTCTTTCATTTTATTTGGTAATATTCATGAATGCTTAAAAATTTATAACACCTAACAAGTATTTTATGGATTAAGCACCTAATCTAGGCTTAAAATTTGTAATTCCACTCTTAAATGACCCTTAAAACCTTTAATCACTTAATTAATTATTCTTACTAAATTGGGGTATTTCAGATATGAAGATTAAAATAAGTAGATGGGCTTGGTTGCCATGTTTAGCAACTTTGGGTTGTGAAGAGGTTAAGAAGGTAAGGAAGTAATAGCTAGATGGATGGTATTGATGATAGAAGGGTAAGTAAAGCCACTGCAGCATTTTCTTTAGATTAGATAATGGGTATTGTTGGGTTTAAAAAGCCTTCGTTAGGATGCTTTTAGTAGAAGAATTTATGGGCAAGGTTGAGTTTGAGCCAGTCGGTTGCATACAATGATTAATTGAACGTATGATATAAAACAACTCATTTATGTCCTAAGATGTACTAGCAAGATATGAATTTTCTTATTTTTCTTTTTGATGAGTAATTTCACATTCTCGAATTATAAGGACATAAGAGAAATTTTCTTCATATAACTCAATTGAAGATCCTTTATTAAGGTTGGAATCAATAGAATTTGAACTTTCCTTAAAATTATGCACTTTGTAATTTCAATTAATATACTACCCCAAAATTTTGAACCTATACAATTATCTTAGGATCCAAGCCTCTAAATTTAGGATGCTGAGCTATATTATTCATTTTATTTGAAACTTCACAATAAGGTTAAAAAAGTTAGATGAAGTAATTTAAGTAAAGTCAATTTCTCAAAATAAGCTATATAAAAATATTAATTTAAGAAAAACGTCAATTTATTGATAAAATCAATAAATATCGAAAACATAAAATTTAAGCTTTTAAATATAGTAAGATATTAAAGATAAGTTATTTAACTTATGAAAATAATAAATGAAGTCTAATTATATATAATATACATATATTTACCTGCGATATACATTATAAGTCTTAAATACATATATATATATAATAATAATACTAATAATAATAATGATAATAATGAATTATTAAAATAAGGAAAATTAATATAAAATAATGAAAATTAATAACAAAATATGATTTGATGAGTCATCTAAAGATGTGGTAGCCTAGGATCAATTGGAAATGATGAGTCAAAAGCTAAAATACAAAAAATTTGCACCTCATGCTTAGAAAAACTTAAAAAATGATATGTGTATGCGACATGTCTCATTTTTATTTAATCTAATCCATTTAGAAATTATAAAAAGGCCATGCATGCATAAAAAAAAATATTTTGGAAATCTAAAAATATGAGAAAATCGCTCAAGAAAATTTAGAAAAAAATTAACAAAAATAGAGCACAAATTTTGTCTAAGCCAGTTCAATCTGTTGTCTATGTCCTATTGTGGTGGCCTTTTGGGGTTAAATAGAAGGTGGTAAGATAAGCTTTTCCAACAAGGTAATTGGTTGACCAAAAGTAGTTGGTTTAAGTGAACCAAATTTCTAGTTAAAACTTTATAAATTTTCTAAAAATGGCAAATGATGTTATTTGATTATGAAATTTGGTTAATGGAGTTATTTTATATGTAGATTATTGAATTTATTTTATTTTAGTTAAATAATTAGTGGAAATATAGGGTGCTTAAGAAGTGACTCTATTTGGATGAAAATTAGATTAAAGTCTAGAAATATTAAATAATGTCTTTTCAAGCTGAAATTTTATACCTAATATACTTAATATATGTATTTTATTATAGTAACAAGAATTTTTTAAAATAAGCATGTTTACTATTTATTGTAATTATTTTGGATAAAACAAGCAATTTTGCTATTTTATTGAATTAATTAATTTTTGATAAGATCAAAGTACGAGCCCTATATATTATGATTTTTGAAAGTTCATAACGTTGTTTAGGACACTTAAATTTTATCTTGTGCTTAAACTTACTTATTTGTTTAATTTTTACTAATTTTAAGCCAAAACCACTATTTTCGTAAAAATAGATAATAGTTGGTTTAATGTAATTCATGATCAATAATTAAATTACATATTTTTTTTAGTCCACAAAATTTTTCATGGAACAAATTGGGCTCATATACTATTTATTATGTATTTTCATATTATAAACATATACATTAGCCTAATATATAATATAGTAATTAGTATTAGTGAGATACTTATTGAATTTGTAAAAGATTGATATTTTGGGTACATAATAGATGTTGTTCGATTTAGGAAATTTGGAATTTTAATATATTTTTTTAATTTAGATTTAAGGTTTATTTGAGTTAATTAAAAAGTTACATTAATGTATGGTCAGATTGGTAATCCAACAAGGGTATTTTTATAATTTTGACAATATTAATTAGTCTAAATTCTTAAGATATCTTAATAGTACTCAAAATAATGATCGTGACAATATAAATTTTATTATAATCAAATAAGAAATGAATAAGATACAATAGGAATAAGTTTGGCAATGCGATAGTGAAAGCATATCAAAACTTAGTATTAACCCATAGTTAACTTCGGGTTTATGTGTATTTTCCTACGTATAATAGGTAAGGAAGGACTACATCATGAAGCTTAGGATTTTATGCTATTAGCAAGCTCAGGCAAGTAGATATTTCCGTTTTCGTACAAATAGACCTATATTTACTTGACTTGGAGTCAGTTGAGTCATAAACTATAATGATGTGCTAGATGGATTGGATACATGATTCTATTGAATGTGTATGTTGACTAAGTGAGATGTTTCCTCATGTATGATTGATTCATTGATACGTATCTCTATTTGGAAAACTTGAAAACTAAACTGTCCTTTAGGGTATTCACATAAAGTGAACCCTACATGAAAGAATGTATTATAAAGTTGAGAAACAAAGATAAAGTTGAGATAGTTGAATTGTTATGAAGTAGAACTTAAGATTTGTACTTGATACTAGGTTATTGTATTATTTATTGCATTCATGGCATGGCACGAAAGGACTTACGGGTCGAGTTTTTGAAAGCTTGAATGTTATTGAGTTGGCTTTTGAGCATATAGAACTGCATTGCTCAGCTTATTCTAGCCATAATGTGACAGACTATGTGTTGGATTTTCAAACCATAGTCGGTGGTTTTGTTGGAGGACCTACTCCTAGACAACTCTTTGTTGCCCTGAGTTCTTCGACGTAGTATCTAGATGCTTGGGTATATCGACTAACTGTTGAAGAGTTGAAAAAGTATAGGATATTAGTACTGATGCATGACATGTGCATGAGCATGAGCATGGTATGAATTTCTTACATAGATAGTTTGTATTGATAACTGATTCACTTAATATATATATATATATATATTATAAACAAATAGTAAATACTCTAGTAAATATATTGAGTCAAAATCGAGTAATATTGAGAAAGTAAGGTTATCGATCCCTCGATAACTAAAAAATTACTAATCTAATGCTAGTTCTTATTAATATTCAAGCAATCAAAATTTGATTAATTAATCTAATAATTACTCTAAGACTATTAAAAAGAAAATAATTATGAAGAATCTAAAATCTAAGTAATCAATTGAAAATTGTGGGAAAACAGAATCCACCTTATATTACAAAAATCAAATTGTTATCATGTTATATAGATTAATAGCTATATGGTCATTCAAGTGAAATTGTCATACCTTAAAACTTAAGGATTTAAACCCTTAATTAATTAGTCAGCTTTCACATCTTCCAATTAACAGTGGACTCTAAATTACAATCATTTAACTCCCGTTACTATGATTGTCTATCAATTATCTCTAATATCTTAGTGAATAATCAATCGCCAAACATTGTATTAATTTGTAGATAATTTATAATTAATTCAATTACTTTGCTTCCACATTGATTAATCAAATCAACTAAAAAATTCTAACAAACCTTATATCCACTCCCGTATCATTAGTGTTTTTAATAATTATAATCAATTGAACAATTATAATCGAAATCATAGAATTGCAATAATGAATCATTCATACATCTCTTAATCCTATAACATGAACACAATTATCATCTTAGCTATTTAGGGTTTCATCAATTCCCATAAATAAATTTAACTAGCCATAGATTTGGAAAAGAAAACACAAATACTAATTGAAATTGCAAAGAAATTCATAATTAAAAGCATAAGTAATTCACAAAATTGCATAAGAATAACTGAAATAGGTGTCACCAATTCTGTATTGAAAAAGATAATCTTCAATTGTAACTTCAAATTGGTTTCCACAATAGAAGTAAAAACTTCTCAATGATCAAAGTGATTTTCTCGGAGAATTCTTCAAGAACTGACTAAAGACTATTATATGACTCTCTATGTTTAAGGAAAAATTGTCAAAAAGTCTCCCAAATGATGAAACATAAGCTATTTATATAAAAAATTAAGATTCTCTTGCGTGAAGTTTCATTTCCATGGAGGCTGGTTATGAGGCCAATGGAGCAAGTGCAAGGCTGGCTTATAGGCCAACAGCGTAACCAACAAAGCTAGTGGCATAGCCATTAAGGGCCGATTGTACAAGTTGTAAGTTGACTGTTAGGCCGGTTGCCTTTGGTTCCATTGTACATGTGTTGATCTAAACTTCGTTAATTTGCTTAAAATTCCTCTAAATCGTCCATTATTCCACTCTTGAATCCTCTAATTGAAATGAACCTGTATGCTTTTCTCTTAAGGACTCGATCGACTTTTAAACTTCAAATTCTAAGGCTAAAAACTAGGTAAATTAGGTTCCTAAAGAATTGACTAATTAATTTTAACTAAGTACAAAAATTGCAACATTAGTGAGTAGGGCACCTTAGTGAGTCAATTATTCAAATCACAATCAAATACTATCAATAATTTCTTTGTATAATCTCCAGATTCAAAACAAAAAATTTAAGAACAAGTAAAGTTCAACCTGATAGGAAAGTGTGACTATTTGTAAACAAAAACCAACATCAAAATTGATACTTTCATTTCATATAATTCCTTACCCCTACTATAAGATAGACAGTCTCTATACTGTCTTCTATTCAATATTAAAGAAGAAATAAATAAATAAATAAATTCTTAGCAATAAGAAATGAAAAACGGGTACTCCCTTGGATTCAAATTTGTAGCAACAATGAAATTTCAAGCATAAGATCATTGCTATCATAGAATTCAGATCTGGCCTGTCTCATCAAATGCAAAGAAACATGAAATAGTAAAGATAATATAAAAGTACACTAAAGAGTATATAATAGAACTAATGATCCAGAGTTACCTAAACAGATGAGTACTAAACAAAAATAACCAAACAGCTAAATAAAAGAAAAGGAAAAGAAAAGAAAAGAAAAATGAAAATAAAATAAAATAAATCAGAAAAGCACGCAAATATCTAACTATCTCTATCGGTGTTACTACTCTCTACATTGGAAGTCTCATAATGGAACTGCTTTACAGCTACTAGCTAAAAACAGGAGATAGCAGACTTTAACATATTGAACATAGTAGTTCAAAACTTCTTATTCTTCTTCCTTTCTTTCATAATTTCATTTCGAACTTCTCTAATTTCAACACTCAATTGTTCATAATTACTATTTGGAAGATAAGATGAAGTAGATGTTTTAGCAGTAGGAGGAGGATTTTCAAGAATATCTTCCTCATCAACAGGATAGGGCCTATTATTTATCTTAACCAATCCCCAACCCTTAAATGGTGCAATAGAAATAGTTTTACATGAGATACCATCATCTCCCTCTAACCCTTGAAAAAGCCCCATACCCTTTAATAATGCAGTACTATACCTACCACAAAAGATGACCTGTATCCTAGTATCATCTCTATTCCCAGATTTATCTTATATCCAAAAATCATACTGTATAGATAAAACATGTCAAAACCGGTTACCTTGCTATGACTAGTCTTCTTATAATTGAGAGTATAAGCAATGATATAGTGGAGTAGCCTATGCTCCACTACCAAGAAAGTCGTAGCAAGCAACTTTGAAGGTATAAAATCTTCCCACTTGGGATGAGTCAACTGGAACCAAAATCTCTCAGCAAACATATCACTTGGCCAAGAGTTGGGCAAATTGACTTCCTCCTCCTCACATAAACCCATAAAATAGCCAATTTAGCTCAATTCAATGACATGAATTTCTACATAAACCTAAAATGTAAAAGTGGACATACGCTTACTTCTCTTCAGCTGCAACGTAGGAAAAAAATCAATGGCTACATTTCTATAAGTGGGTTCTTTTACCTTAAATAACCAAAATTACGTTTTATTAGGAACCATCTGTTGGATTCTCTCATCCATTCCATACTCTTGCAAAATAGTCCAATCCAGATATTGTTGATTCATGAATGTCATCCATTGTGGCTTCCTCCTTCTTTCCTTAGCATACTCGTGATGTGAGAGTAAATCGCTGCCCGAACTTCTAGAAGACGAAGCTACTACCATTTTCTGTTTCTTTCTCAGTTGCATCTTCTTAGGCAGCATGGTAAATGGAGAAAGTATAGATTTGTAAGGAAAAATGAAAATTTGTGTAGAGAAAGCGAAGAGAGTAAGTGTATGAGGTTGTGGGTGTGTGGGAGAGGGAGAGTTTAAGAGAAATCTTGAGAGAGAGAGAAACTAGAGAGACGATTTGGAAAAAAAAATGAGTGAGGAGAGAGAGAAAACCGATGGTCGTACTTTTAAAAGCACCAGTACTTACCTTTGTACGCTAGCGACATACATTACTGGTCTATATGGGTAAACTGATTGATAAGCCGGTGGTCTTAAGTACTAGCCTTGTATTTAAATTTCGCGCTTCTCTCCTTTTTTTTTTTTTTGTTCTTAAGCCGGTAGCCTTCATGCTAATGATAGGCTTACAATTTTTCAATTTTGTTATAAATAAATAAAAATTAGCTAATAATGAATAAATTTTTTTAAAAAATAATAAATAATAAAAAATTAGTTTGGTTAGACATGGGTTGCCTCCCATGAAGTACTTAGTTTATAATCACTAGCCCAACTTTTCTGATCTTATTGTAGGCTTTCGTTCACTACCATAATGGTGTCGCTATCCATATTTTCTCCTTCAAAATAGTATTTGAGGAGATGACCATTTACCTTAAAAGTACGATTGTCTCCTACCTTTAATTCAACTGTACCATAAGGGAAAACATTAGCTATTTCAAATGGTCTAGACCATTGAGATTTCAACTTACCTAAGAACAATTTCAGTCGAGAGTTGTATAGTAACACTTTTCGACCAGGCATGAACTGCCACCATTGAATGTTTGTGTCATTCGATCCCTTGGCTCTCTCCTTGTACATCCTAGCGTTTTCATAAGCTTCTTCTCTGATCACATCCGATTGGTTCAATTGGAGCAATCGCTTTTCACCTATAGCTTGTAAATCAAAATTAAGGTATTTTATGGCCTAATAAGCCTTGTGCTCGAGCTCTATAGGTAGGTGACATGATTTACCATAAACAATTTTGTATAGAGACATTCTTATAAGGGTTTTAAAGCTATCTCATAAGCCCACAATGCATCATCGAGTTTTAAAGACCAGTCTTTCCTAGATGCATTGACAGTCTTTTCTAGGATATGCTTTATTTCTCTATTGGACACCTTAACTTGTCCACAAGTTTGTTGATGATACAAGGTGGTAAGTTTATACGTGACTCCATATTTTATTAATAATTTTTGAAATTGCCGATTGCAAAAATGCAACCCCCCATCACTTATAATAGCCTTATGTACCAAACCTAGAAAAAATGTTCCTTTTCAAAAATTTAATTACCACTTTGGCATCACTAGTTTATAGAGCTACTGCTAGAAGTATATATTTGTTTAAAAAAGATAAAGGGAAAGGACACATGAAGTCTATTCCCCATACATCAAAAAGCACAATTACCAGAATATTCTTTTGTGGTAATTCATGTTGCTTAGAAATATTCTCGATCCATTGGCACTAAGCACAAGACATAACATAATTCCTACAATTACTAAACAAACTAAGCCAATAAAATCCACAAGATAAAATTTTAGCTGTAGTTCTTTCCACACAAAAGTAGCCCCCTACTTTTTTAGAATGACAGTGTTGAATTATGTTAAGCAGTTTTGTTTTAGGCACATAATGTCTAATTACTTAGTCAGTATAACTTTTAAAAAGATACGATTCATTCCAAAAATAAATTTCACATTTTTCTTTTGAAATGAGAAACTGCATGGTATGATTTTACTAACTAAGCAATTAACTATATCAGCATACCATGGTAATCCTCAAATCTATACTGCATACAATTGTTCATCAGGGAACTTTTCATTAATTAGTGGCTCAAAACACTTTAATTGTAATCGAAATAAATTATCAGCAATTACATTTTCAATTCCCTTTTTTTCTCTAATTTCAAGGTCAAATTCTTGTAGTAATAAGATCCATCAAATTAATCGAGGTTTAGCATCAGCTTTAGTAAACAAATATTTCAGAGTAGTATGGTCTATGTATACTATGATCTTAGAGACAATAAGATAAGGCCCAAACTTATCACAAGTGAATATAAACGCTAAAAGCTCTTTCTCTATCATGGCATAGTTTCCCTACGCCTCATTCAAAGTTCTACTGGCATAGTATATAACATGAAACAACTTACCTCTCCTCTACCCAAGTACTACTCCTACAATATAGTTGCTAGCATCACACATCATCTTGAAAAGAAGCTCCCAATCTAGTGCAATGATCACTGGTGCCAAAGTATGCTTCTCCTTTAATAGATCGAATGCTTGCAAACAACTGTCATAAAAAACAAAGGTAGAAATTTTTTCAAGTAAATTACACAGAGTTCTAGAGAATTTAAAGAAGTCCTTAATAAATCTCCTATAGAAGTCAGCATGTCCTAGGAAGCTCTTGACTCCTTTGATTGAAGTAGGTGGTGGCAACTTCTCTATTATCTCCACATTGGCTCTATTAACTTCAATTCCCTTTTTTGACACATTGTAACCTAAGACTATTCCCTCTCTTACCATAAAATGACATTTTTTGCCAATTCAGAAGTAGATTAGTCTCTTTACACTTTTTAAGCACATAGCCTAAATTAGTCAGACATGAATCAAATGACTTCCCAAAGATAGAGAAGTCATCTATAAATATTTCAATAAAATTTTCTAGCATGTCAAAAAATATAGACATGATGCATTTTTGAAATGTTACGTGTGCATTACGGAAACCAAAGGGCATTCTCCTAAAGGTAAAAGTGTTATAAGGACATATGAAAGTGATTTTCTCCTAGTCTTTAGGTACGATATGAATTTGATTGTAACCAGTACATTCTTTTAAAAAACAATAATAATCATACCTTGAAAAATTTTCTAACATCTGATCTATGAAAAGGAGGGGGGAGTGGTCTTTACAGGTGGTATTATTCAGTTTTCTATAATCTATACAAACTCTCCATTCGATCACAATGAGAGTAGGGATTAACTCATTAACCTCATTTTCAACTTCAGTCATGCCACCTTTTTTTAGCACTACCTGAATAAGACTAACTCACTTACTATTTGAGATAAGGTACATAATACTTGCATTTAGTAATGTGAGTACCTCTTTCTTCACTACCTCCTTGAGAGTTGGGTTAAGTCGTCTCTATGGTTGTATTGTAGGTTTGCACTTAGTCTCGAGCAATTGTGAGTGTAAATTAAGGAACTAATCCCCTTTATATCTACAATGGTTTACCCAATGGCTTCTTGATGCTCTCTTAGAACTCCTAGAAGTTGTTTCTCCTGGTCACCTGTCAAAGAGGATGAGATAATTATTGGCAAAGTATCATTTGTTCCAAGATAAGCATATTTTAAATTACTAGGTAAAAGTTTATGTTCAAGCACTAAGGGTTGTGTCAATGATGGAATTAGCTTCTACTCACTGGTGCCTAATTCTTCATAATATCAAGCTTTGATTTTTGACACCTATTCCTTACATTCTTCTTCAAGCTCATCGTAATCACTCCATTCATCCAAATCCCTAAGAACTAACTCCATGGTATCCAATCTTACTTTCTCTTCTCTAGATTCATAAGTAATCTCATAAAAAATGTGAATAGTGTAATAGGATTTACAATAATCAAAATGCTTTATGGCTTCATAAACATTAAATGTTACCTAATCGTCCATAACTCTTAAAGTCAACTTACCCTATTCTACGTCTATCAATGCCTTACATGTTGCAAGAAACGGCCTGCCTAGGATCATAGGTACCTCTTTGTCTTCTTCCATCTCTAGGACTATAAAGTCAACTAAGAAGATAAATTTATCTATCTTCACCAGGACATTCTCAACAATACCCCTTGGGTATTTGATACTCCTATCAACGAGTTGAAAGGTGACATGAATCTCCTTATAATCTCCAATTCCTAGCTTCCTAAAAATAGATAAGGGCATTAAATTTATACTTGCACCTGAATTAATAAGAACCTTATCAAAATAAAAATTTCTTGTAGTGCAAGGAACAATAAAACCCCCCTAATCTCTTTGTTTTCTAAGTAGGGTGGATAAATTTTTTTGAAGGATCAGGGAATACTCCCTTGTAAGCATTACCGATTTGCTCTAATCAATCTTTCTCTTCTTGGTGAGCAAATCCTTCATGAATTTAGCATACGAAGACATCTGTTAAAGTGCTTCTACAAAAGGATTATTGATTTGCAGCTTCTTAAAGACATCTAGAAATTTGGTGAATTGAGCATCTAGCTGTTATTGCTTCAATCTTCCTGGAAAGGCTATTGGAAGAACATACAGTTTCACTTCTAGTGACTTCTGCATTGGTTCCTCTTTCCCTTTTTATTCCTTTGAAATCTCTACCTTTCTTTAACTCATTTGTCAACTGTTTCCAATATTTTTCCACTCCTTAACATAATAGCATTGACACCTCTAAGATTCTCTTCGGTATTGCTAGGTAAAGACCTTGATGGTCTGTTACTTAATTGTTGAGAAATCTGGCTAATATGATTCTCTAGGTTTTGAATAGTCACCTATTGATTCTGTAGCAAGGTGTTAGTCTTTTGCATATAGCTGAACATGAGCTCTTCCATTCTAGACTGATTTTGCTAAGGTGGAGCATTCTGAGCAAGCTCTTGCTTTTGGAATCTAAGTAGTGGTTAGAATGTATTGTTCTCATTTCTCCATGAAAATTTTGGATGATTTCGCTACCCAAGATTATATGTATTCAAATATGGTCCTTGATTGTCACGTTGAAAATTGTTGACAAAATTCACCTGTTCTCTACTAATTAGAGCTAACTGATTCCTAGTTAAGTACTTAAGAGTCAAATGTGGTATTGAACATAACTAACAAAAAACAATAGGGTTAGCATTAAAAGACTGTGTTGAGGTGAGCTTACTTACCTAAGTAGTGAGAGCTGCAACCTAAGCTGTTAATTGAGATATAATGCTATTATCACTAGCTACTACCACTCCTAGCTTGTTTCTCTCGTTTTGCTAGTTATGGGCACTAGAGGCCATCTCTTCTATTAGTGCACTTGCCACATTATATGTCTTACCCATCAGAGCACCTCCAGTTGCAACATCAACTAGGGACCTTAATGTCTCGTCTAGACTGAGATAAAAGATCTCAATTAGGAGATTGTCTAACAATTCATGATGTGAGTATTTTCTGGTCGCCTCCTTGAATCTCTCTCATACTTCATAAAGTGACTTACTACTAAACTTGGTAAAGTTGGTGAAGTCATTTCTTAATTTTGCAGTCCTAATCGGTGGGAAAAATCTCCTTAAGAGCTTCCATGAAAGATCAACCCAGGTGGTGATAGACTCTTATGGCAGTGAATGAAACTAAGCTCTAGCTTCATCCTTCAATGAAAAGGGAAAGAGTTATAATCTGATAACCTCATCTGCCACATTGTTCATCTTCACTGTATTGCAATATTAAAGGATTCATGCAATATGCTTGTTAGGACTTTCATTGGGATATTCTCTAAACTGATTCGTCTAAACCATCTGAATAAGGGACAGCTTCAACTCAAAGTTGTTAGCTTGAATGGTGGGCCTCCTTATAGCCAAACCCATCACCATAGGTATTGTAAAATCTCATAATGCTCGCAAAACTCCTTATATTTGATTATTACCCTTGTTACCTACCATCTCGTTTATTCTTCTTCTGTTATCTCACCTCAACTAATGTAAAATGCATTTTATTTCTAAATTTAGTGATAGTATTTCAGCACTTCTACTCCTACGCATAAAACACCTACAAAGAAAAAAAAATTACATATGCCTTCAAGTGTACCTAATTTACCAACAAAACCAAAAGGTTTAATATTTCCAATCCCTAATAGCGGTGCCAAAAACTTAATTCACTTAAAATATATATATATATATATATATATAAATCGCAAATACTACAGCAATTATACTAGGTTAGAATCAAGTAATATAGAGAAAGTAAGGTTGTCGATCCCTTGAGGACTAAAAAATTACTAATCCTATACTAGTTCTTATCAATATTCACGCAATCAAAATTTAATTAACTAATCTAAAACTATTGAAAAGAAAATGATTATGAAAAATCTAAAATCTAAGTAATTAATTGAGAATTATGGGAAGATGAAGGAAAGATTTAGAAGCATAGTGAAAATCCAACAAAATGCTCAAAACAAAAATATATCTAAATCCTTAAAACATTAGGAGATCTTATCCAAGATCCTTGAATTAGAGGTTTGCAAATACTAAATTTGGTTTTGAATTGCATGTATTCACATTTGATCATATTACTCATTATTTTATATTTACATTTGCTATTGTCATCATTTATAGAAGAAAACCATGTATTTAAAATCAAAGCACAATTGTAGAAAATTCTAGATCCTCTTGTTTCTTTCTTATAATTCCACGATTGTAAAATCATGGGGAAACGTATAACAAACAGGGGCTAGATTTATAATCTTATAGAGAATCATGCCATCTTTATCCATGGATAAAGGCTTCAATGATACTTGTTAATAGTTAGATTTTACCCTAATATGTTACACAACAACTCGACTATCGAGAGGTCAACTAATGTTATTTTCGGTTAAGGAAAATAAGGACTTAGTCCATTTGATAGGGCTTAAAGCTCGACCTATTTATATATTTGGTTTGAACTTGGGAAAGTGGTATAAGCAGTTATGACTTTATACGATCTCATTACAAAATAGCCTACTATTACTATGTTTTAGGCATGTGCTTAATTATGGGATCCCTATATGATCCGTAACCAATGATTATTTTCTATTATAGACACTAGATATTTGCTTATAAATAAGGGAAGGAAAATACTGTAAGAACTCTCTTACGCACTTCAATACTTCACTTATTCACTTACATTTTACTAAAACAACCAGTTACTTAAGCATTAAACTGACTACGCTGGACTAGTCGAGGCCTAACTTAGCCTTTATTTGTGCTTTTGTAGGATTAAAGCTCTATACCAAAATCACCCTACAACATTTGGCACTATCTGTTTTATTTTCAATAACCTACCCACCGAGCAAAGACGAAAATGATCAAAACTGTAAGTACTGGTTCTTCACCCCAACACCATATAGGGGGGGAGTAGGCATACTAATGAATAACGTTTAGCTAAATTAAAGCAACTTTGTGTTGATTTACCCAAAGAAAATCGAGATCTCAATAAGAAACACGATGAGATCCTCAATCTTCTTCATAAGAATGTACAACTAGACCAAAACCAGGGGCACGGTGATAACAATGCCGAGAACTTTGATGATTCAATTTATTCCCTTAAGTTGCCTAAGAAGTAGGTCAAAGTTAAGCTTAGAACTTTTGGCTACTGCTCTTAGAAAAGGTGATAAAGGAAAATAATCACAGCAGGTGCACCATGTGGGACTATCACATGTTAGCACTCTTGCTTAAACGAGTAAATAATTTTAAATAAAGAAGAGTCCTTTTATTGTTGAGATTTTGGAAAAAGTAATACCATGGCACATTAAGTTGCTGTAGTTTGAGACTTACGATGAACAAAGGATCCTGAAGATCATCTTGAGTATTACTGCACCTTGGTTAAGCTTCACGGCTTGGGTGATGATGTGGCTTGTCAAGCATTCTCTTTAACCTTACGGAATGTGGCAAGTACATGGTTTAAACATTTGAAACCAAATATGATTTCATGCTTAGAGGAATTAGCAAAAGTGTTCTTCCAACACTTCCTTGCAAGTAAGCTTTTTGTTAAGGATTCTTCTTTCCTTAACACCATAAAATAAAGATTAGACGAATCTATGAGAGACTATTCAACTTAGTTTATGGCCAAGATGGTCTAGATTTTGGAATTAGACATGAGTGTTACTCTCAATGTAATGATTGACGGAGTTAAACCTCATGGAGATTTTTTCACGTTATTGTCCAAAAACAAGCCAAAAACTTTCATCAAGTTTAAGGCTAAGGTCACTTCTTATATTCACTAAGAAGACAATATTAAAGCTTGGTGCAAGGCTGACCAAAGCACTGGAAACCAAAAGAGTAATAAGAAGAAGAATATGAAAGATCAACTTTGTGCCTTCTATGATTCGTATTCTAAGGGAAATAATGGTAAGAGAAAGAGGCTACAAATCCCAACTTATTCCATTTACACATTACTCAATCGTTCAATTACGAACATTTTAATGGAAGTACATAATCAAAGAGGGGTATTGCAATGGCCAAAAAGATCGAGAGGAAATCCATTACGTAGAAACTGTAATAAATATTGTGATTTTCATCATGATAAAGGCTACAATACTAATGAGTGTATTTAACTCAAAAACACAATCGATGATGCAATCCAACAAGGATATCTAAGTAAGTTTCTTACCCATGATGTTGAAAATATTGAATGACCAACTTAGAGACAATGTAATGAGCAAGAAAATGTAATACGTCCTTCTTAAGTCGACAAAGATATGAGATATGGAAGTAGTAGTAGAGCATCAAAAGGTATAATAAATACTATTATCAATAGACTTTCAACCTTAGGCTGGTCATGCTCTTTAGGCTCAACTAACGCCATACACTATGTTTGTAATGTGTAAGGTAAGAAGATCATGGTAAACAATTTAATTTCTTTCACGGAGGAGGATTTTAAAGGTGTTCAAAGGCCCTACGATGATACACTTGTAATTAGTGTGAGGATTGCCAACTTCGAGGTGAAAAAGATCTTAGTTAGCATTGGAAGTTGGGTAGATATTTATTTTTGAACACACCCTCAACTAAATGAAGTTAAAGATTAAAGCATAGTTGAGATCTTACAATTATCATTTATGCTTTTAATAATCAACCCGTTCGGGTTACTAGAGTTATTTCTCTCCTAATTTTGATTGGAGACGATGAGCATGTTATGAAAGACAAGGTGGATTTCCTTATTGTCAAGTGTTGGTCCCCATATGATATGATCATGGGTTGATTGTGTCAATACATCTTTGACATGATTCCTTCATCTGCTCATCTTAAGTTGAAATTTCCTACTCTTATTAGAGTTAAAGTAAGCAAAGCGAACTAGTAATTAAACAAATCCTTATATCTAAGAGTACTATGGCATGAAGATGTTTTTCAAGTAGAAACTAGCCTGAAACAAAAGTCATTTAGCATTGAAAATGCTGAGGAAGAGATAGAGGAAATCTCATTAGGAAATGATCCTGGGAAGATGAAAAAGATAGGGAAACCATTGCCAGTAAATATCCATTAAAGCTTAATTAACCTACTATAGGATAACGCTGATGTATTCATTTGGTCTCTTTCGGATTTGCCAGGAATCATTATAGAAGTGATGATGCACACGCTTTAAATTGATCGTAATGCAAAGATAATTCAATAAAGGAAAAGGAATTTTTCCCTTAAGCGACAAGCAGCTATTGAAGAAGAAGTCTAGAAACTATTAAAGGTAAGGTTCATAAGGGAAGAGCCTTATCTAACTTTGCTACCCAATTGTATGTTAGTTAAGAAGTCAAATGGCAAATGGCACATGTATATAGACTTTACAAATTTGAATAAGGTTTGTCCCAAGGATTTTTTCCCCTTGTTGAGAATAGATCAAATGGTTGACTCAACTTTCAGATAGGCCTTACTCTATTTCATGGATACATTTTCTGGCTACAATCAAATTAAAATAGATAAGGATGACAAAGTTCACACATCCTTCATCACAAACTTTAGGACATATTGCTATACAATGATGGTCTTTTGACTAAAAAATGTTGGTGTAACATGCTAAAGGCTTGAAAATAAGATGTGGCTTGTAACCAAGATGGTCAAGCCCCAAATCCATCAAAACATCAAAGTGTATGTCAACAATATGATTATGAAGAGTATGACAAAAAGTCGGCATCTTGTTGATCTTAAGGAGTCATTCAGCACCTTGAAGAGATACAATGTCAAAAAGAACCTACAAAACTATATCTTTGGTGATACCTAAGGAAAATTTTTGGGGTACATGGTCACTCTAGCGCAACATTAAGGCAAACCTAAGGAAGATTGATGCTATTCGGAACACGAAGTCTCCTGACATAGTTAAGGAAGTTCAAGAGTTAACTAGGTGGATAGTCACTCTAAATAGATTTGTGTCAAGAAGTGCAAATAGATGTATGGAATTTTTTAAAGTGTAGAAGAACCCGAAGGAAGTGGACTGATGAGTATGAGGTGGCATTTAATAAGTTGAAATAATTTCTTCATTTACTACCAATACTCACAACAGCTATTCTTAGAGAAAATTTGTTTTTGTATTTGTTAGTCAATAGTCAAGCTCTTTTATTTATCTTAGTCTGATTAGAACGTGGGGAGCATCGACTAATTTATTACATAAGCCACATCTTACAAGGGCCATAACGCCGATATACAAAGATTGAAAAGTTTGTATTAGTAGTGGGCTCTCAGCAAGGAAGTTGAAGTCATATTTCAAGGATAATCATATAATTGTTCTTACTGATTAGCCCTTACAACAAGCTTTATAATGACTAGATTCTTCATGGAAGATGATGAAGTATGTACTAAATTTAAGTGCTTGTAGCATACAATACAAACATGGAATGGCATTGGCATACTTTGTTATGGAGTTCAATGGAGAGGAAGACACATTAATGGTCGAGAAACCTACATGGAACTTATATGTTGATGACTCCTCCACCAAAAATGGATGCAATACAAGCCTCATTTTAGAAGGGCCCCATAACATGAAAGTTCATTGTGCATTGAAATTTAGGTTTCCAACTAGCAATAATGAAGGAAAGTATGAAGCCTAATTGTTGGACTTAAACTAGACAAAGAAATTGATACAAGAAAGTTGAAGTTTTTTTCAATTCACAATTAGTTGTAAATCAAGTTAAAGGTAGCAATGCAACGAAAGAGGAAGTAATGAGCAAGTACTTGCCGGTAGTACAAATGCTCATGGAAGAGTTTCACTCTTTCTTTATCGAGAAAATACCAAAGACCAAAAACATTACTACTGACAAACTATCAAAGTTAGCTAGTGCAGTACTTCCTGATCTAAATGATAAGCTTTTTGTCTAGTATCTCCCTACTAAGAGTCTAGAAACTGTTGTGCAAAGCTATGAATTGGCTCTCAACCTAAGGGAGACGTCTTAGATGGATTCAAATATTGACTACTTAAAGGACAGTATTTTGTCTGGTGATAAAAAGGAAGCTTGTAAGTTGATATATTAGGTTACAAACTATATGCAGGACAAATACTGTCTAAGTTACATGGAGGTGTTTATAGCAATCTTTTGAAGGGTTACACCGTGTATATCTGTACATTGAGACTTAGCTATTATCTGTCGACTATGAAATAAGATGCCAAATTTGCTATTTGGTAATGTCTACAATGCCAAAAACATGAGGCATTGAACCATGCACCTTCTACTAAATTGTACAGCCTCACTAGCCCTTAGCCTTTTGCCTAGTGGGGATTTGACATACTCGGACCATTTCCGAAGTCTATAGCCCAATGATAATTCATCATAGTTGCCATAGATTATTTTACCAAGTTGGTGGAGGTTGAAGTAGTAGCTATAATACATAATAGAAGGTCGAGGCTTTCGTTTTCAATTACATTATATTGAGGTTTAGGGTTCCATTTATGATAGTTAGTGATAATGGACCATGGTTCGATAACAATAAGTTTCGAGCATTTAATTCAAAATATGGAATTCGTTTGAATTACACCTTGTAGCTCATTCCTAAACCAATGGACAAGTAGAAGCTATTAATAAGACCATCCTATACAATTTGAAAAGGAAAGTTGATCAAGTTAGGGGTAAATGAACTATTGAATTGCCGAATGTTTTTTGGGATTATCGGCCTATAGGACTTTAATTGGTGAAACACCCTTTAAGCTTGCATATGGATCGAAAGCAGTTCTACTGATTGAATTAGATTTACTAAATCTTTAGACATAGAATGTTGATATTATGGCAAATCAGGTTTGCCTTACTACCAATTTAGATACAAGCAAGGAGATTAGGGATATTACAAGGGTAAGAGTTATTGCATATTAGCATAAAGTGACTAGGTATTACAATTAGAAGGTATAGCATAAAGTATTTCGACCTAGAGACTTAGTTTGTAGAAAGTTAGAAGCAACTAGCATGCTAGGTGATCAAGGGAAGATCACTGCAAATTAGGAGGATCCTATTAGGGTCTAGGAAGTCATAGGTAATGTGGCCTATCAACTAGAAAGGTTCGATGAAACAATCATAACTCATGCATAGAATGCTGAGAACTTGAAACTCTACTTTGAATAGTTTCTTTTCAACTAAAGTTTGTTTTTGTTTTCCCTTTTTTGAACTTTGTAAGGAAATGGTCTTCATCTCATTTAAGCATGAAATATTTACTTCAAGTTTACAAGTATCTTTAGTTTCTATTTCTTTTATTCCTAATCAATGTATGATTAATTAATTAATGAAGTTCTAGTTATATAGTAAATGAACTAATACCTAATATGTTCAAACCTATAATGGTTAACAAGCTTAGTATATATAGACAAATAATAAATGTTCTTTGAAAAAAAAGTGTATTGGGCAACTAAAGTTAATAAACTCTAAGTTTCCTTCAACCGACAACTCATAGCTAAGAAAATATAATTAAGTTTACGTCCTATGTGGCTAACAAATACTATGTCTACAAAATGACAAGTATAAAATGCGTATGAAATAAAACGTGCTAAAAAACAAAGGTATTAAAATGTGAAACAATAGTTACGGCCAAAAGGTCAGCATCCCAACCACATAATTCATAAAAAAATTGTGGAAATAAAGTAAAAACTAATCAAGTGACTACTTTAGAGTCCAAAAGACTTTTGCTTTTGGATTGGATGGAAGTATCATCTTGATCTATAGAACTTAAGACCTTCATAGAGCTTACATCTTTATGAACACTGGGGGTTTTAGAGGAGTTGAAGGTCTCTTTACGAATATAGGGGTTCTCCTTTCATGATAGTTCCTTAACATCGATAGGAACTTCAATGTTGGGTTGAATATTGTCTCCCTACTTCTGAACTTCTGTCTCTACTTCTTCGATGATCCCTTCGTCGCTACTACTAGAATCATCATCATCAATGTCAGCAAAATCAAGGAGTGATACTTCATAATCAAGGTAAACCTTTAGAATTTATTTCCTCACTAGTTAAACCCCTCACAAGAACTTCTTTCAAAGAAATCTTTCGTATTGTCAATTTAGAGTTACAATATCAATGCTTCCCCAACAAACAGCTTCCTTATTGCTATCTCCTTTAGTTTAGCAATACTAGCTTTGAGTTGGGAGTTGTTTATTTCCAAGTTCTTTATTTGGACTCTTAGCTTGTCCTCATCATCACTCATTGAGGTTAACATTCTTCCCAACCCCTAGCATTCTTCTTGCTTCTTGCGAAGCTCCTCTTTCAAGTCTTTATCTCTTTATAAAGCTCCTTATTCTTGGTCTTAAGGTTTGAGCCTTCATTGGCTACCAAAGAATGTGTCAGCTTCTCATTAGAGAGCTCTTCCTACAACTTCTTAGCTTCTATCTTAGCATTAACCCTTGCATTCTAAACCATGATAGTTTGAGCATTTGAGGAGTTATAATCCTTCTCAACCTTTTGCAATAAATTAACAAAGCCGAATAAGTTAATTGCTTCTTAATAAAACAACAAAATTTGAATGATACCTTCTTCATTTCCTTCTTGGCCTCGTATAAGGTTGTCAAAACATGGCTACTAATCTATACACAGACAAAATTAGGTCAATAATGGGACATAAGCTGTAAATTAAAAGGTTACAATTATTAATCTTGCATTATATAGTTTGGCAGTAATACGACCTTTATTATAATCGCCTACCCTATCTATATCTTTCTTTGCAATCTCTCTATCCATAGGGAGAATGACACCCTCCATCAAGGTAAAGGACTTAGTCCTATTACCTAAAGCTAAATTAGTGTGTAGAATCTTGCAACTCTAATATAGTACAAAGTATTCACCTACATTATGGTTGGGGATAAACCCAACAAAATTAATGTCAAGAGCTTTATTTCTTAGAGCCTCCTTCGTCTTCTCATCCAAACCCTTTCTATTCTTCGAAGGAGGTTGGTCAACAAGCTCTTTCCTACTTCTCTTCTTGGGACTCAGCTCAACATTTATTTAGTTTGACGAATTATCCACCGTCTCTTGAGGAATAACCTTGGCATTACTATTACTAGCAATATCCTAATTGGCTTCTCCCAGCACTTCCACCTAAGGGGTATTTATCATAGAAGGAATTATCTCAAGCTGTATAGTCCAACTACCTCCATCTACTCAATCCCCTAATCCTTATTAGTAGGAGGAGTTTCCTTTTATCTCGTCCAAACAAAGTTGGATGATTAAACTTATTATTGTTTGATTATATTAAGTTAATTGAGTAAGTTTAATTAATTTGCTTAATTATTAAATACTTTTATTAACTCTACATGATATTTAGTTTTTGAATGATAATCAGATGTTCTTAAAGTTAGATTGCAAAGTGTGGTTGTTCTTTGTGTATTAAAGTTAATTTCAGGAGAATTTGTCCTATCGGCATGACAGCATAAGGAAAGACTGACCTAACGATGTAAAGCCTTAGATAGTGACAAGAAAAGCTTTCTAATCCCAATGAGTCAGCATACCAATACACATGCCAATTTTCTTGCTAACAGTAATCTTGCTTACCATCATGATGGTAAATGGATGGTACCGTCATGTCGGTAAGCATGTTTAAAGTAGCCCTTGAAGCACTTAATGCACAATAATGGGAAAAACTGAATGAGTTGATATAAATGCTTAACAGCCCGACCAAAGAAGATTAAGAATAGATATTTTACTGCAATCAAAAGACATTCTCTTACACTCTTTAGCCATATTACTTACTATTTGTCTCTTATACTCTTTACTTGCAATCAAATAAGTGAAACTTAGTGTATAGTGCTTAAGAGTTCTTGTACTTTCAATCTTGAGAGAGATAAGTACTACACTTAAGATTATTGTATGTGATAGTGATTGTGTAAACTTGTATAACTCTTTGAGCATTGTATTAAGAGATTAATAAAGTGGTGTAAAGTCCTTAATTAGAGCCATTTATGGGTTCGTAGAGTCTAAGGGGCAATCTAAACTCCACATTATAAATGTGCTTGATCTTCTCTATCCCTATCTCTTTTAATTTCTGCATTTATTATTAGTTTATCATTGTTTTAATCATTCTTGTTATTGTATTTACTATGTAATTTAAAAAAGAATTGCAATTTGTTCTAATAACTCAATTTATTGCTCTCGAGTTTAGCCTAGTATTCTTCACTTGGTATTAGAGCTAGTCTCTATTCACTTGCTTAATCACATATTAGAGTAAAGATCATAACATTTAATGCATTAAGCTTTCTAGAAAGACAACCAATTAATAGACTTCCTCTTCTAACTGATAGCAACTATCCATATTGGAAATATAAGATGTCTATATTTTTTAAAGCACAGAATAGATTATTGTAGCATGTAGTTAACCAAGGACCATTTAAGATAGAAGGAAAAGAAGAAAGAGATTACTTGGATGATGATTGGAAATTACTTGATCTGAATGAAGTTGCTATGAACATCTTCCATTATACCATAAATGAAAATGACTTCAATAGGATATTTATATGTAAAAATGCTAATGAAATATGGGATAAACTACAAAGTACATATGAAGGAATTAGTAGAGTAAGGGATACAAAGATAAGCTTGTTATGTGAACAATTTGAAAGTTTTAGAATGGATCTAAATGAAACAATTAATGAGATACATAATAGATTTATCAATATCATTAATCCCTTGAATGTTCTTAGAAAGACATTTACTAATCTTGAGATTAATTCTAAAATTCTTTGGTTTTTACCAAGAGAATGGGAAGGCAAAAGAACCACAATCGAGGAAGCCCATGATCTCAATGAAATATTAAAAGAGCAACTCCTTAGAACACTTAAGACACATGAGATGGTGAAGAGATAGAGAAGACTCTAGAAAGAAGAGAATTGCTCTAAAGTTATGGAGAAGAACAAAGTAAAGATGATTATGAAGTAGCAATGTTGGTAAAGAAGTTTAGAATGTTCATGAAATTCAACAAAATGATTAAGAAGGATAAGGATAGATATGGATTACCTTCTAAGTTCAAGAAGGAAAAGAAAGAAGACATCAAATGCTATAATTGTCAAAAACTGAGACATATCCAACAATATTGCCCCTTACTCAAGAACATCAACAAAGAGTTAAGAAAAAAAGCTATGACTACTACTTAGAGAGATGAGGATTCTAGCAACTTCAATAATGAGACATGTTTCATGGCTATCAATGACGAGATATGCTTCACCTCACATAACTCTTCCATTAATGAACTTAGATGTATATATGATGAATTATTGAAAGAATTCATAAAAGTGCAAAAGAAAAATAAAGTTTTGAAACAAATGATGAGTGAAGTAGGTGATGAATTTGAAATTATCAAGAATGAATACAATAAAGTAGTTAACTCAAAATAAGGGCTAGAAGAAGATATTGAATATCTAAGAATCAAGGTTGGGAAATTGACAAAGAAAAATGAAGAGCTAAGTACTAGAAACAATAAATTGATAGATGAAAATAACAAATTAAAGGAAGCTAACAAAAATTTTGAAGAGAAAGTGAAAGGACTTAAACTTGAGGCAAAAGATAATGAATGCATGGTTGACATGCTAGGTTGACTTGAAATTGAAGATTTAGTTCTAAAATCTAGCTTAGATGATTCAAGAAAAGCAATAGTAAACTTTGTAAATGGAGAGAAAAACCTAAACAAGATCCTTAGCTCACAAAAGCAAGAGCTTGACAAAACTAGAATAGGATATATTAAAGAAAATGTGTATAAGGTGTACATAAGTTACTTTATTAAGGCCTCAAATAAAACTTGCAATTTTTGTGGAAGATATGGTCATATTGCATATACTTGTGCAATAAGTCATAATTTCTCCTCAAATAACAAAGGCAAAATGGTTTAGGTCCTTAAGAGATAAGTTTACATTACAAAAACTAACCCTAAAGGATCCAAACTAAAATGGGTACTAAAGAAATAACCATTTGTTTTGTAGAGTCCTTTAAGGTAAAACAACAAATGGATCTTGAATAGCCATTGCTTAAGACACATGATAGGAGATACATCCAAGTTCACATCTATAGACTTAAAGGATGGAGGAAGTGTGACCTTTAGAGACAACTAGAAGGCCTATGTTATTGGAGAAGGTAATATTCATATCAACAATCATCTTACTATCAAGCATATATTACTTGTTAACAATTTGAAGCATAATTTACTTTGCATTAGCTAATTGTATGATATAAGATACAATGTAATAGAGTTCTATTGAAAACATTAACAATGAACCGATCTATTTTGAGCAGTATAAATGAGGAACCACTTACAAAATTGACTTCAATGTGTTTTCATGTCTACTTAAAACCTGTCCATTTACTCAAAACGATGATAGCTGGTTGTGGCATAGGAAGTTAGGACATATTAGTACGGATATCTTAGCAAAACTAGTAAAAATGAATTTTGTTATAGGATTACCTAAGATTAGTTTTGATAAAGAAAGAACATGTTAAGTATGTCAATATGGTAAACAAATAAAGTCATCATTTAAATCAAAAGATGCCATCTCAACTTTTAGGCTACTTAAACTATTACACATGAATTTATTTGGTCTAACCTAGACCTTAAGTTTTAGAGAGAAAAGATATATCCTGGTCATAGTTAATGATTTCATTAGATACACTTAAACCTTCTTCCTTGTAAACAACAATGAAATGTATCATGTATTCTTAATTTATAGCAAGAAGGTCTAAAATGAAAAAAAAAGGTCTTTTTATTGTCTCTATAAGGAGTAATCATAGGGGAGGATTTAAAAATCATGATATGAAAGATTTTTATAATAAAAATGGAATAGAACAAACCCTTTTGGCACCTAGAACTCCACAACAAAATGGAGTCACCGAAAGGAAAAATAGGACTCTTGTAGAAATGATAAGGACTATGCTTTGTGACAATAATCTACCTAAGTATTTTTGGGGCCAAAGCCATCAATATCACTTGCTATATATCAAATCAAGTTTTCATAAGGCCTATTCTAAAGAGAACCCCCTATGAGCTTTAGAGAGGTAAAAGACCTAATAGATCATATTTTCATCCTTTTGGTACAAAATGTTACATTCTTAATAATAGAAAGGAACAACTTAAAAATTTTGATTCAAAATTAGATGAATGCAACTTTCTTGGTTGTTATCTTGCTAAGAAGGCTTATAGAGTACATAACAAAATAACTCTTGTTATAGAAGAGTCAATTCATGTTGCATTTGACAATATATATGCATATAGAGAGTCTAATGATGAAATAGAAAACATTGGTACTTAATTAGACGGTCTTGGTCTTAACTAGGATCAATCCATTTCAAATGAGAAGGAATCCTCTTGGTAGGATGGAATTATTGACAATTCTAATAGAGACTTACCTAAAGAATGAAAGTTTGTAAAACATCACCCTAAGGATCTAATAATAGGAGAACCATCTAATAAGAAGCAAACTAGAGCCTCTCTTAAGAACCTAAATAGTACAATGTTCCTATCTCAACTTGAATAAAAAAATGTAGATGAAGCTTTAAAGGACGAATTTTGGATTTAAGTTATGCAAGAAGAGTTAAATCAATTTATTAGAAATGAGGTATAAGACTTAGTACCTAAACCAAATGATAGACTAGTGATTGGAACCAAATGGGTATTTTGAAACAAGTTAGATGAAGCCGAAATAGTAACAAGAAACATCACATGCTTAGTTGCTCAAGGTTACAACCAAGAAGAGGGAATTAATTTCGATGAGACTTTTGCTCCGGTTCTTAAATTAGAGGCCATTAGGATGCTTTTAGCATTTTCCACATATAAAGACTTTAAAATATATCAAATGGATATTAAAAGTGCCTTCCTAATTTGTTATATCAACGTTATTTATTAAGCAACACAATGTTCGTATGTTAATTGTCCAAATATACATAGGTGACATTGTGTTTAGTGATAATAAAATGGATCTAGTTAATGAGTTGGTCCAATGTATGAAAAATGAGTTTGAAATTAGTATAATAGGAGAACTCAATCATTTCCTAGGTCTTCAAGTTAAACAAACCGAAGATGAAACCTTTATCATTGGGCCAAATACACTAAGGAGCTCTTAAAAAGGTTCAAAATGGAAAATTATAAAACTAGGCCTACTCCAATAAATACCACTCTAAAACTTAATAAAGAAAAAAGTGGAAATAACATTTGTGAAAAGATATTTAGGCGCATGATAGGAGGTCTTCTATATTTAACTGTATCTATCCCGACATTATGTTTGTTGTGTGTTTATGTGCACGATTTCAATCTTACCCCAAAGAATCTCACTTAAATGCGATCAAATGCATCTTTAAGTATCTTACGGGCATTATTGAAATTGGCTAGTGATATCCCAAGTTCATCTCATTTGATCTTGTTGGATAGTCCAATGACAACTTCGCTGCTTACAAAGTTCGTCGAAAAAGTATAAGCGGCACATGTTACTTTCTTAGTAACTCACTAGTATCATGGCATTCAAAAATGTAAAACTCAATAGCACTCACAACCATTAAGGCTAAATGTATGGTAGTTGGTAGTTGTTCTGCTCAAACCTCATAGATGAAACAAACTTTGCATTATTATGATCTAAAATTTACTAATGTTTCAATAAGATGTGACAATACAAATGCAATAAATCTAACAAAAAATCCAATTCAATACTCAATGACTATGCATATAGAAATTAAGCATCCCTTCATCCATGATCATGTGCAAAATAATGATATATGTTTAGAATTTGTTGACACTAACAACCAAATAGTTGATATCTTCATCAAACCCTTGAGTGAGGATAGATTTTGCACATTAAAGAGAGAATTGAGAATGATTATACAAGATGAATCTTAGGTACATAAGAACCAAGATAGTGTTTTTGAGAAAAAATGACATACTAAGTGGGTAAACCAGCAAAAGTCATACCGTGAGGACCAAGAAACATCATCATATGGATTTCACGTATAAAACATGGTGTTTAACATGCTTTCGACACACTTAAAGTCATTCATGCCAATCCAAGTTCATCTCTGCACAAATTTATCATGTATTGGTTTTTGTGCCAAAACCGAGCTCCACATGTCTATTTTCATCCATAAATCATGTTTGAGTGGTTAATCTAGCTTGATCTCAATTTTGTGCAAATTTGACCTCTCCAGACTCTTATTAGGAGTTAATTGCTATTTGGAACATCTCATATCTATTTGTGCCCATATGAATGTTGCTTGGTTTGATCATACAACTTTTATGCTTCTTGATATCTTTTAAAAATGTTTGAAGCATAAATTGTCTTGAATTTGAGGAATGGTCCCTCCTTGCTCTCTAGCTGCTTATATGCTTCACTTTTAATCTCAAGGAACTCAAGTAGTGATTTTACAATTTGTTGAACCTTAAAGCTATATTATGTTCCAACCATGCTCAAACATGTATTTAAAACTTGCTTCAAGTGTTAGTGTGTAAAAACTCAATGCCTATATACATAACTTGCTCATACATACACACTTTAACTTAGTCATGAGCTCTAGTGCGTTTAGGATTTGATTTGGCTAATTCTTAGGAATCTTGTTCAAACTTAGATTTTTCAAGCCTTAATGGACTCAAATAAACTTATCTGAAGTGTTGGAACACTCATTAAATGAACCAAAACAAACTTGAGTTGACAACATGGACAAATGAAGAGGACTTAATCAAGATTCTGTAAAATTGTAGAATACTAGCATGACAGTAACCACAACTACCGACATGCCGATAAACTCCATTAGATAAGAAGTTGAAATCAATTCTACTCGATGAATCAGCATGACAATACCCATAATCATTAGCATGCTAGTATACTATTTTAAATAAGAAGTTCAAATTGATTCTATTCGATGAATCGGTGTAACGATACCCATCATCACCGGCATGCCAGTATACCATTTTAAATAAAACTTAAAATCTATTGTGTTCCCTTCCAATCATGTTGGAATCCCCTAGTTTTGTTATGCCAATACCCTTATTTTTAGGCTTAATTTAAAAGGAACTCGATCCTTTTCTCTCTCCTTCATCTTCTTCCTCAAACCTCTTTCGCTCATTTTCTAACCCTAGCCTTTTTCTCCCTCTTCAATCCCCCCTGTCCCATCCCTCAAAATCCTATTTTTCTCTCATCAATCATCTCCAAACTCACTCAATAACTCGCCAATCTCCTCACTTCACCCCATCTCACTCTCATCTTCTCCCTCATGCTACTATCTCTCTCTCCAAAACTTGCATCAACCGTCATGCCACTACTACCATCTACCATCAACTCAACTTTCATCGCACACACTCTCCTCTTCCTTACCCATCTTTGCCTCTTCCATCTCCCTCGTCTTCACACACTACCAACCACTATGCCACCTAGAACCACCTATGGTCTAGCACCCCCCGTATTTGACCACCATCTCTTTCCTACACACCAACATGCTCAAAGATTTGAGAAGTTCACTAACTTAGAATTAGACACCGACATATTCTATCCCTAGAAAGTGCTTAACGAATTTTGCATTTCAACAATTCCTAGAGTCATCTCCAACCATGTCCTCAACATACTTTGGCTTCTAAATGAGGTACATGATGATACTCTCAAGTATTTCTATTGTAATATGTCGGATTCTTTAGATGATTAAGGTCAACCTAAGTTAAAAATGAATCTTAGTAATGAATTGTGCTGCATTGTCTTGTAAACTTATGTTTATGGCACATTAGTAACCATTACTCCCAAGGATATTTGTAGTCTTATTGGGGCTTCTATTAGGAGAATTGATGTTAATGTCAATTTCTATGATGCTAAGGTTTTATGAATAGGTCTTTAGATATAAGGATATTGGAGGAAATTGAGGGAAGGTAAAAAATTTAGTTGTTGTTCAACTTGACCTTAGGACCAAGATCCTACATCACATTGTGATCCATAACTACTGTCTTCGTCAAGGCCAATAGTCAAATATTACCTATCATGACTTATGGATCTTCTATTATCTCCTCATGAACAAACAAATTAACTTCTTCTACATTATGGTTTAGTGTTTTAAGCATGTCATAAATAACCCCTCTCAAGCTTTCCTAAGGTTTGAAAGGATGCTTACTCAATTACTGATCCAAAAGAGTGTTCAGCTCCCTATACCTCCATGGGTAACTTAAGTCAAGCACCTTAAATTAGTTGACATCTATCGAGGGGTTTAGAAGAAAACTAGCATTAATTGGGTTAGAAAGAAATCCCTTCCTCTACTTATTCTTGGCTTTGAGTGTAAACCACTAGAACCTATCGAATCCTCTAATGAGCCAAGAAGTCATAATGGTCATGGTCCTTTTGGTAAGCCTATTGATTATGTTGCTACTCTTCCTCCTGCATGCTCTTCTCACCAACCTCCTCCTAACTTTAGATTTCCTACTTTTGATCCAGTTGCTCCCTTGGCATCTTAGTACCTATTCTATTAATACTCAAAGATTTGATTCAATCAACTTTGGGAGGACATTTATGATTACATTCACAACGGGTTTCAAAGTTTCTACAATCATTTCTAAATGAATTATCACTACCTATCTTGCTCTTTTCCTCCTTTAGCTCAGGATGATGATCTACATGTTGTTTAAGTTGTTGATTCCAATTTATTTCTTATATTGTTTTATGTTTTATTTATGGACATGGCCTTTAGCCACTTTATGTTTCCTTTATCTTGTCTTTGATGGACTTTGAGCCTTGATGGCCTTTGTTGATGATGCTTAGCTCTTTGTACTAAGCATAAATGACTCTTACTTGTTTTATTGACTTATATTGCTCTTGGACGTTATTACTGGTTGTTTTATTGTTAGATTGCTCCTTTCAAGCCTTGTAACTTCTTTGTTCTTCTTCTTGTAAGGGGCATATTCTAAGGCTTGAGCTGTGACTATGCCGAAATTTTAACTTAAATCCTATTCTCTCTTCACCGCTTGGATCCTCCTCTTTTTTTAATAAGGCCAAAGGAGGGGAAGATATTCAATTCATTAGAGAGTTAAAAAGTATATTTTATTTATTTAGTTGATGTGATAATAGTTGACTTATCGTGGCGTATTAGACTTGTCATATATCTTAGAATATTTTGAATCTTTGTAAGATTGATATATCTAATTTGTAAAGCTATTAACAAGTGATTTTTTTTTTTTGGGTGCCATAATACATCAATACTCTCATTTTGCAAGCATTCGCTTAATCTTATTCAAAGGCCAAATATCTTGAAACTTATTGCTAAGTTAAGGGGGAGTTCTTTAGTATATATGAGTTTTGTCCTCATAAAAAAAGGGGAGCTTGTTGAACCAAAGGGTCTTTAATTGATTTTAATGATAACAAAACAAAAGTGGATTAATAAACTCACTATTATTTGATTATATTGAGTTAATTAAATAAGATCAATTAATTTGTTTAATAATTAAATATTTCAATTAATTGTACAAGATATTTAGTTTTTGAATAATGATCAAATGTTCTTGAAGTTAGATTCTAAAGTGTGGTTGTTCTTTGTGTGTTAAAGTTTATTTTAGGAGAATGTAGCTTACTAGCATGACAGCATAAGAAAGGACCATCATAACAGTATAAAGCCTTGGATAGTGAGCAAAAAAGCTTTCTAATCCCAATAAGCCGACATGCCGGTACACATGCCGATGTTCTTACCTATAGTAGTCTTGCTTATCGTCATGACAGTAAGAGGATAGTACCATCATGCTAGTAAAACTTATTTAAAGTAGTCGTTGGAGCATTTAATGCACAATAACAGGAAGAGTAAAATGGGTTGATATAAATGCTTAATAACCCGACCAAAGAAAATTAAGAACTGATATTCTACTATAATAAAAAAAAAACATTCTATTACATTTTTTAGCCTTATTACTTACTATTTGTCTCTTATACTCTTTACTTACAATCAAATAAGTGAGACTCAGTGTATAGTGCTTGAGAGTTCTTGTATTTGCAATCCTGAGGGAAAAAAAAAAAAAAGCATTACACTTGAGATTATTATGTATGATAGTGGTTGTATAAACTTATGTAGCTCTTTGAGCATTATATTGAGAGATTAATAATGTGGTATAAAGTCCTTGATTAGAGGCATTTGTGGGTTTGTAGAGACTAGAGGGCGGTCTAAACTTTACGTTATATTCAGCCTTGATCTTCTCTATCCCTATATCTTTTAATTTATGTACTTAATATTAGTTTATCATTATCTTGATCATTCTTATTATTGTATTTAATACGTAATTTGGAAAAGAATTGCAATTTTTCCTAAGAACTCAATTCACCTCCCTTTTTGAGTTGAGCATAGTGTTCTTTATAAGGGTTGCTAATATTAGGGTTTGCGTTATGGGTAGATTGGAATTGTGGTATGGAAGAAATTAGGTTTTTATGATGTATAAAGGTCAGTTTCAATGTAATGGGATTTTAGATGAAGGAGCAAAGATTATGGCGTCGGTAATGAATTGTTAGGTAGTTATTGACACTTGGCATTAATGCTGCTTAGAAAGATTAGGATTTTAGATGAAGGGGAAAAGATTGTGGGCTTGGTAATGAATTGTTGGCTAGTGATTGACACTTGGCATTAATGCTAAAGACTTGGGAAAGGAAAATACACTTCAAAACTAGGAAAATAATCGGTAGAAAAGATATGATGAAAGGAGGAGAAAGAAATAATAAGGGCAATGCATTGCAAAAAAAAAAAAAAGAAGAAGAAGAAGAAAGAAAGAAAGAAAAGACAAACTATTGAAAAAATGAAGGTAAATCTTCACTTGACCCCATTAAGGTGTAAGCTTCCAAATGAGGGAAGAGAGAGCTCTCGATGAGAGAATTTTTATTTCAATAATTTACTTTATGTTGATGATTTACCTTATTTATCCCTAAATAGGGATGTGATCTTTATCTTTCTACATCAGCATATGACTTTCGATGATAAATCAATGTCTATTCATGTAATATGTTGTGCAACTAAGATAAAGTGCAATCGGAAAATTTGTAAGCCTATTTGCTAAAATGTAAAAAGGAAAGGAAAAAAATGTGTTGGACTCACATAAATTAGGGAAATAGAAAACTAAAATGGAATTATCACTCTATTTTCATTGTTTTGCTAAAAATAAAAAAATATACATAATATTAGATAAGAGAAAACATTACATAAAAGTTCAAAACATAAGATCCTTTCATGATGCTAATGAAGATATTTTCTCTTGAAAATTGTATATATATTATTATCCTTATGCATTAACTATATAATTACAAATGAGTTTACTTTTAATTTTACCCAACCATCAATTGGGGGGTACTAAGATATCGGTCTTCTCTATATGCTTTTCCCTCCTAGTATAAACTTAACATTTGTGAGCTTTTTTTCGGTTCATTTGTAGAATGCTTTTCTTTATCTTTGGGATTAAATACTCCCTTGATGTCGTCCATTCACACGATCCATAAGGTATTGATAAAGAATATACCCTAAGGATGTTTTATCTTACCTAGTTCTAAATATTTTCACATGACTATTTTCTCTTATCTAATTATCCAATTGTCTTTCTTCATCCATCTCCATATACATCCTAAATATAGGATAAAACTAATATGAGTACTTGAACTTTTATATTTTTTTATTTTAATACTTAAATTTTGAAGTCGTTCATTTTAGTACTTTTTAAATGAGATAAATTTATATCTCTATTATAATGGGCGTTATTATAAAATAGTAGAATAATAATATAAGTATATCAACTCTTATTTTATTTTCATTTTAGTATTCAAACTTTATTTTTAATTTTATTTTGGTACCTCAACTTTTTAAAGTGAAACAAATAAGTATTTTTTACAACGACCGTTATAGCAGAATTACTAATTTATCTCATTTAAAAAGTTGGGTTATTACAATGAATAAGTTTAAAATTTAGGTACTAAAATAAAAAAAAATGAAAGTTTAGGTACTTGTAATAACTTTATCCTTCCTCAATATATAACTAGCCTCATAACTCATAGTTTAAATCTTCATTTTCCTATTGGCATCTTATACTTCTTATATAGGTAATTATTATGTCTCTAAAGATAAGAATCAATTAATAGCTCATTTTGATAAAATCCGCTAAATAAATAATTTCATAGGATTATGACAAGAATTCCAAATCTATTCCAATCATTTCATTCTCTTTGCTCTTAATTCTTAACGGGTATTTAGCTAAAGAATTATAATCATCCCAATGCATATTAAGTTAAGATTTGGGGGCAAGTTCAAGTTACTTTAGGCTTAATGGTGATAAAGTAAATCTAGACAATCTAATAGTAAGCAATGATCAAGAGTAAAATCATAATATGGAATACAACTGTCACAATAGCATAACATTATGCAATCACTCACATAAACCAACTTAGTGTACAACCCTGAATAGTTACTCCTCCTCCAATTTAGAATGATCAAACTAAAGTTTACTTACCTAACTATAAAATTATTTTAGGTAAGCCATTTAGGCAGTTATTTAATAAATTCTTCATAGTCTTGATCATGGACAGCAATAAAACATTCCTTAAATCTAAATCATAAAAATTTCCTAATAAATCGATTTAATTCCACAAACTTGTAGTAAAAACAATACATGTTATTAAAAAATAATAGTTTTGACTTCAAAATCTCATTTATTTATAAAAATTGACCATTCTTATTCACCAAAATCCAATTTAAGTCCACTGAACAACATCAAGTTACACTATAATTAATTAAGATAAGATCATACCATTTTCTTGGAAAATCCACAAATTTCTAAAATTCTAGCATATTAAGCTTTTAAATCCAAAAATTAGTAAAATTTAGACGAGTTGCTATGACAAACACTTTTACATTACAATAAACCAAATATTATGGGAAGTCCATAAAAATGATTTTGGAGACAAAAAACATCATTTAGGGTTTTGATAATTACATCTAAAATTCCTCTAAATAGAGTGATTTATTAAGAATAATCTATAAAACTATCAAATTTCATCAAAATAATAATTTTTCCATGAATTTACATACAAAATAACCCAACAATAAATTTTGTAAAAATTTCCCATCGAATTTAGTATTTTAAAAATTAATCAAAATTTGGATCAAAAACTAAGCTTACATAGCGTAGGAAGCTCTAGCTAGAGTCAGGCCAAACAAGGTTATAGGAAGCCACTTTTGGGGGTGGCTCCATCATATTGAGGTGATGGTTAGATGTCAAGTCTTAGTTTAATAGGTAAACTCCATGTAACCCCCTATTTTTTCTTGATTTCTTCTAAATTCCTCCCAAATGCTTAATCGTGGTTCTCCATTTTCTAGATACTCCAAACTACCTAAATGTTGTGATAAAATGACGAATGAGGTAATTTATAAATAGTGTATGTTTAATTATGGGGATTTTCTCTAATGTTAGTCCATATATCCTTTTTTCTTAGTTAGGTGTCATCTTATTCATCACTTTTCTTAGTTCCATGGATTCCATCAACAACACATGCTAGATTCTATGCTCATGAATATTCATGCTCTTTAAATATTATTTCCTGTCACTTATTAACTTTATTATCTAAATAATTTGTCTTCAATAACTGGAAATTCCAATATGGCAATTACTGTTGCTACAGTAAGCTTCTTAACTATATAATTATTTTATTATTTCATTTTCATAATCCAAATTCACAAGTCACCTTAACTAATTGATATAGTCCCATCGCGAATTTTTAACTAAGCTGAAAACAACATATATACACTTTGTGTATTACGTACATGTTTGTATGTATATATTATCTTTGAGTACAATTTCATGTTTAGACTCTAGATCCAGACTAATTACTCTAAGATTAGGATCTTACAATGCTTAAACTAAAAAGACAAATGGACGTAGCAAAATACTCTTCAAAACTGGGAAAATAATAGGAAGTGCTTTTACCCATATTCATTCTTATAGGTTTAATTTTTCGCCTTCAATACTCGAAAGAAATCAGGTAGAGTTAGTAAGCCATGTCATTAATAGAAAAAGATAGAATTAAAGGAGGAGAATGAAACAACATGGGCAATACTTCGGCAAAAAAAAAAAAAAAAAAAAAAAGACCGACCATAGAAAAAGGATGGTGACTCCCCATATGACACCATTAAGGTGTAATAGCTTCCAAATGAGGGAACGGAGCACTCAAGACGAGAGAATTTTTATTTTAATAGTTTACTTTATGTTGATGATTGTTCTTATTTGTCCTTGTATAGGGATGCAATCTTTATCTTTTTGCCTCAGTATAAAACTTTGGATTACAAATCTATGTATGTCCATGTAATTCATTGTGCTAGTATGACAAACTTGTGAGTCTCTTTGCTAAAAGATAAACAGAAAAGGAAAAAATGTGCTAAATTCTCACATAAATAGGGTAAATAAGAAATTGAAAGGAAATAATTGTATTTTATGTTATGTTAAAATCGAGAAATATACATAATACTAGAAAAGAGAAGACAGTACCTGAAAGTTCAAAACCTAAGATCTTTTCGTGAAGCTAATGAAGATATTTTCTTCCAAAAATTGTAATATATATCATTATGCTTATGCATCAACTGTGCAATAGGCAGTAGAGAAATAGACATAATTTTCTCCAACTCTTTTATCTTTTGTGTAAAACTAACCATGAAGTCTACAATTAAGTTTACTTTCCTTAGCAATATGAATAGACAGCTTCCACTACTTAATTTGCAGTAATTTTTCTTTATAGGTATAAACTATATTCATAAACCTATTCCAAAAAACATTTCCACCATAGCCAATTGAATTCGCAAGTCCATATAAATCTCTATCTCTCAAATAAACCCTAGTTTAGTCCCACAATTCTAAAAGGAGGATATCAATTCTATCTAACTTCTATTCGAATTTCATGATTATTGGTTCCTCTTATCTCTTATTACTCCCCCATTATGGCCTTGCTCAAACATAATTTATTGATCCATCTCTATTTAATTTAACCCAACCATCATTCGAGAGGGTGTGGAGATATTAATTTTCTCTTAATGAAAATGATAGGCTTTTTCCTTTTAGTATAAACATAACAATCATGAGTTTTTGTTCAGTTCATTAGTAGTAAGTTTTGTTATCTTTGGTTGATCGAATAGTCTTGTTGCCTGCATATAATCCATCGGGTAGATGAAGAATATTCCCCAAGGAGATTTTATCTTACTTAGTTTTTTTTTTTCTTTTTTTTTTATAGATATATATGACTATTTTATGATCCAATTCCTGTTAGCATCTTCTACTTCCTATATGGGTAATTATTATGTCTCTCGAGAAAAGAATCGATTAATAGCTCATTCCTAAAAATCCTCCAAATAAGTAATTTTATAGGATTATGGCGAAATTTCCAAATCTATTAGAATCGCATTAGTTCTCTCCATTTTGTTCTCCTCAAGTGTCCACAATATCCTTAATTGGAAGTCCGTCAGTATTCTTAATTGAGCCATAAAATTCATCTTCCTTCAATGGATAATGGTAAAATTTATTATGTTCTCGTTCTATTTGGTTTAAGATATCCATGCCTCTTTAACTGTAGGTTGGTGCGCATTCCGATAATTGTATTATCCCATTGCTATGTCTTCCAATGACTGGGATCAAATCTTGGACAAAAGGCTAATGGTTTGAGGTGTAAAAAAAAATTTTGATAAGGGGTCATTTATTTGCAGCATATTTTAATAAGATGGATAGTACAACTACAACGAGAGATTATAGAGAGAGACTTTTAGGACTCGGAACGTATATATCAATCAAGTAATTACGTAGGAATCTCTTGATTGACAACACATGGGATGTTGTCTCAGACACCTGCCAACCAGGCATTTCCATCGGCTCACTTTAAAGGCACTGTCCCCTCTCTGGCCTGTTCCCCTACCCCCCACTCGCTCGCCCCCTCCAACAAAAAAGCTTCAGCTAGCTGCCCCACACATGACCAATCAAAGATCACATATGTGCAGCTTCTCTACCATACGTGACCTCCTATTTTTCCAACCAGGCCTTAGTCGAGCATGTGATATACATAGTTTCACTAGTAGGTCCGGTTGAACATTTAGTAAAAATTTTATAAAATATTGATATTTATATTTTTAATATTGATTATATATTTTTACCCGAAAAACACAAATATCTGCTTGTGTCAACCAATAGGAAGAGAAAAAAAATGCAAAAAAATCAATTATAAAAATGTGGCATCTTAAAAAATAATTTCAGATATATCATAATTAAAATCGCCTGTTCATGAGGTCATTTTTATCCTCTCCTCCCCCATTTTGCATACTCATTCTCTTCCCAACACTCTCTCTCTCTCTCTCTCTCTCTCTCTCTTCAGCCACCTACAAATACTCTTTGTCAAATCAACCATTTAGGTTTATTTTTTTACGAATCATTTATAGAATCGAAGTAATTGCATGGTATAGGTCTATATTGTGAGATTTTTTTGGAAACAGAGAGATAATCAATATGTTATTGTTACTTTCTCTCTCTAGATATCAATATACGAAAATGTATCATTTTTACTTATTTTGACCTATTTTAAATATATGTTTTTCAAAGAAAGAGTGTTGTCATTTGATATATGATGGTTCATTGTTGTTTATTAATAATTTTTGGGCGGGTAAGTACATTTGTTTGTTTTTATGTCATATAGTTTAATAAAATACTTTTCTATTTCCTGTTGCTTATAAACCAAACTATTTTTTTTTTTGTATAAATTTATGTTTGGTAGTCAATTATATAAATGTACCATATTTAGATTTTTTTTTTTGTATAACGTTAATGTTTTTATAATTTTTTTCCTAAAACATTGTGTTCGTTATTTAATACAATTTATGTGTACATGTATGTAGGTATTGTATTGTATGTACACATGCGTATTAGGTAATACATATATAGATAATTAGTATTGAGGGTGTAACTAATGAATTAGCTTGCGAGCCTATGTAACTTCTTTATTTGTTTCAATTAGAGTAATTACTGATTATGGTGCTATTAAGGGATAATGATAGCAAAATCAAATTAGGTGATGTATTCATGAACTCAAGTAGAGTATGTCTACTAATATAAGGTAGTATTTTTACATGAGCATACTAAAGTTTATATAATTGATGTGGTAAACCAATGTATAATGGATAATATGAGGTTAGTTTGTTATGTTAGTAGAAATATGGTAGAAGGAGAGGATGAGGTATGGTATGACAGGTGTTCGATAACAGTAATTAAATTTTATTTAGGACTACATATGACCAAGTAGTTAGATTAATATATAATTAGCTTTAAGTTGACATGACAACAAACCAAATCAAGTTAATTCACAAATGCCCCCTTGTAGGTAGGACTAAAGACATGTTTTATGCCGTCCCCATCAACGATGATTACGATGTCTAATAGGTGACAGCTTCTTTAGTAGGATGTAGTGGAGTCAACAATTCTATAGAGATCTATATTGAAATTCCTGAAGTGAATCCATCACCGATAGCTCGTCTCGCGATTCAGCATGATGTTAGACAGCACAATGATGAAGTTAGACTGCAAGTTAAAACCAAGGTATTCAAATCTCGAGCAGTCCCCACCAAGTCACATACAAAGTAGTAGTCACATGTCTAATGAACCTAATGTATTGATCATTAGTGAGTCTACTAGAGATACTGATGTAGAGAATGAACTAGCATTCACCAACATTGATGAAGATTCTGATGCTATAGATTGTATTGCTAACGTTAGCCTAAGTGAATGTTGGTTGTAGGAAGTAGAAGAAGCATAAGGACCATGTAGATAGAACAATTAGAGGCATGGGTTAGGGACATATGTAGACATAATCGAGATGTTGGAACCCGTGCCTTTGTATACGGCAAGTGTAAGGGATGGACTAGTTGTATTTGAGGATAATATAAGTAGTGATTAATGGAGCTTCAATGATGAATTGAAGGTAAGCATGTGATTAAAAAAAAATATATCTACAAATAGTTTTAAGATTACATCGTGTTATGAACTACTATGACTTCATCGTGAAGGAGTATAAACTGATATTATGGCCCATTAGATGCATTGACTGGGAAAAGGGCTACAAGTGGAGACTTAAAGCTTATAAGAAGTAACATGTAAGATGCTTTGTGATAACTAAGTTTGTGGGTTCACACACATGCCTCAATCCAACAATAAGCCAGGACCACTCAAAATTGAACTCAAACACCCTATCCTACTTTTTTATTAAGGATGTTTAAGAATCACCAAGCGTTAAGGCAACGTACTTGCAAGTAAGTATTTACAGGCAATACGGTTATAATGTACACATCAAGAGAATTAGGGAAGTGAAGCACAAAGTGATTGAATAAGTTTACGATAAGTAGGAGGAATTATATGCGGTGTTCCCATATCTACTAAATGCAATATGAGAAACTAAACCCGGTACTATAGCAGAGTAGAAATGGTGAGATAATGATACTACTGGGCACATTTTCTTTGATAGAGCCTTTTGGGCATTCGGACCATGCATTGAGGCATTTGTACATTGTAAGCCTATAATTATGATCGATGGAACATTTCTGTATGGAAAGTACAAGTATAAACGGCTGATTATAACAAGAGTTAATGGTCAGAATCACATGATCCCACTTAGTTTCACCTTAGTTGATAATGAATGTTAGGATAACTAAAGTTGGTTCCTAACGTGTGTGCTCATGCACGCTACAAGAGATCATATTAATATATGTTTGATTTCAGACCATCATGCTAAGATTTGATCTATGGTAGAGGGTGAGAATGTAGTTTAGCCAAGTGGTTAGCCTTAGTAGTGGTGTATCTGATACGTCGCCAGTAACTTCAACTCTCGAGCTAAGAATAAAGAATGCAAAGAGCTAATAAAGAAGGTCAATTACCAATTACCAGTTACAACCTCGACAGTTTCACATCTACTATGACGAGGTTAAGACTATGAGCCCTCAAACTAGAGCTTACTTTAAAGACCTACATGTAAAAATGTAAACACTTACATACGATGATGAAGCTCAATTTGGTCATGGGACAACCAACATTGTAGAAAATTATAATAGTACTTTGCATAATGCTAGAAACTTATCCATCGTAGTACTACTTAAGAAAACTTTCAACAACTATAATAACTACTTCAACAAATATAGGATCGAGTTAGCAGAGCAAATGGACATTAGCTAAGTGTTGACCTAATTCGTAGAGAGAAAGTTTGACAAGTGGCACAAAGTGGTCAATAGTTATTGTATTGTGAATTTTTACTACAATGAATAGATAGTAGAGGTCATCACAGTGCCAAGACCTACGACATATGAGCAGAAAGAAGAGAACAGTCATACAGTAGCACTTAAGACTGCACGGTGTACTTACAGTAAGTGAAAAACATATAAAAGTCCGTACTTACACAATATAATTGTTATGAGAAAAATGAGCATGGATTGTGCTGTACATATGGGATTTGGTAGACATTACAGAATTAACTACATGTATACATGCGTTCCTTCATGTACTGTATCGATAAGTCCAGTTAGTCATATCTTAACATTCTTGTATGGCATTTGGTTATAACAAAAGACAAGGTTAGAAATCTAGGAAGGCTACAAGAGAAACAATTTCAAAATGAGATGGACATCCGAGAGAGACCGTTAACGTATACCTGTAGACTATTCGGTAGGGATGCACATAATAGGAGAAGATATTCGCAGTGAGAAAGACAACCAATATCGAGTGGATCCATTAGTAGTTGACTTAGTAAAAGCGAAAAAACCTATGATAATATTGATTAATTATATATATGGAAATGTATTTAAGAAGTTGTTCTTTTTCTAACGTTTTGTTTTTACATTATGTGTTTTGTAGTAAGCTTAGTATTTTTTTCCTTCTTTTGTACTTATAGGAGCAGATGGATCCAAAACTAGCAGATCGGTCACTGCTTTACTTGCAACAATCCCATAAGTTTGAACCAATGTGGGGTGGTCAGGTAAGGAATAGCAAATGAAAAACATACTTGTGATTTATTCAATTCATGTACAAATTGTAACAATAGTTCTTCTTCCTTAGTTACAGGAAAACTACTTACTTAGGTATCGTAAATGTGATGTGATATTTAGGTGTTAAGATGGTGAGGAGATCTCTATAGATCTACTTATGATCCCATATTTTGAGTAGTCAAGTTTCATTAGTGTGCGGCAAGTTCCTTTCATGCAGTTAGATTGGCACTTGATTACTACTCTAGTTAAGCAATAAAGAGAGGAGACACATATATTTCACTTCTACATTAGGGAGATCACTGTAACACTATAGGATATATCTATGGTCATAGGTTTGCTAGCTAACAGCAATACAATTACTAACGTGATGGTGTCTATTGGCTAGGTTAAGTTATGCCATTTCCTATTAGGAATTCGTCTACTAGAGAGTGCCCTAAAGAGTTCTAGATTAAAGTTGTTCTATTTGAAAGATAATTTCATTGATTTGCCATATGATGTAGACAAAGAGATAATGCAACAATTCATGAGGGTACATATCATGCAATTGATTGAGGGTATGCTATTCTTAGACAAGTCTAATAATGTCTTACATGTAATGTTCTTCCATCTCTTATCAGACCTCATAATGGCCAAGCGACATGTGTGGGGAGCAGCTTACTTAGCATGGCTATACTGCTAGTTGTCTCTAACTTCTAGGGTAAACGCAAGAGAGATTAGTAGTCCATTAGTAATTCTACAAGCATAGGCATAGGAGCATTTCCCACACATCGCTCCTTTATGTCATTGGATTACTAGAATTATCGAAGGTTGATCACTAATGAATTGATGAGAGGTGGAGTTTGACATAACTAAGTTGCTTACACATGTAGTTGGCTAGTATAGCGAGGCATTTGATTGTTAGTATCCAAAGCAAGTGTGTATTTACTAAAAACATCTCCTTATTCATTTAGTAACTATAATTTTTTTTCATCCTCATTATTGATCATCAATTTAGGTTATTTGGATTCCCTATGACTACGATGATGTTGCTAGACTCCCCACTTATTATTAGGACAGGAGTGTTGTATAGCTAACTTGTGTACCACTTATATGCTTCCACATCGTAAAAATACACTATCCCGACTACGTAGCTCAATAATTTAGTGAGATGCAAGAGATCTTAATCCACCTTGACATTGGATGAGCATTACACGATATCGACCTAAGGGGCAAGATAGAGATAAATTGAGTGATACAACATGCAAATTGGATAACACATTAAGAGAATTGCCCAAACTGAATAATTCAAGTCCAACCACTACTTGGTATACATCCTGACTATGCCCCCTATACCAATAAGTTACCTATAGATACATCGATCGGTCATGAACTTCATAGATGTATATGGTATGTATAGTTTTTTTTCTAATTACACTTTTATTTTTCTATTTATATGCAACTAAAACTTTTGCGTTCGAAATACAAGCGCACTTCATACATGGAATGTTGCATATGTTATATGAGGACATAATATCTGAGCAGCATCGAGTTGATGGCCTTATCTAAGGCATTATTAGGGTTCATCTAAGTGACCCAACTACACCCGATCCTAATGTCGATGAAGACAACTCCCCACTGGACGAGTCATAGAGAGATAAGGGTTGTCGAGGATGTAGTTATCGTCGAGTTAGAGGTTGAGAACATAAATAGCCCAGATTGCAGATTCACGATGATACTTCTCCCCTATACTTCTCTCTATTAACATCTCCTAGATCTTTAGGATTTAAGTACTGCAAGCCATTCATTGAAGAGAGCTTCAGGGATCCTATGTGTTATACTCTTATCGTAGGAGAGACCTTCACTAGTTACGTTCATACTCCCTAGTACCATTAAGAAGGCTAATTAGAGATCTTTAGTACAACATGGGTAAGGGAGTTATGCAGATGCACCCTTCTCCAGTCTTTATGCATATATCATTTTTAGATCCTCACACTTAAGATTGTAGACAAATCACTCAGTTAGAGGCGAACTAGAAGGTTGAGCCCTAGGACAATGTAGAGCCTTAGGAAATTGTAGAACCCTAGGATACTCAGCCATTGGCTTAATGACAGTATTGACGTCATTAGATTTAGATATTTTACTTCTGATTTACTTTCTTTATTTTCGAAACACCGTTTAGCTATTTTGATAATGTAATTACATTTCCTATAATGGTTTCATATCTTCATAATTTTAAGTTATTAATATGTTTCAATGTCGATTCAAAACGTGTATCTGTATAGTATAAAAAGAAAACAAAACCGAATATCTTACCAATAAATAACCAGACAAAATTCGATTAATTGATTAAAAAAATAACTATCTATAGAATATTGTATGTTAATTACGTTTTTATTTAAAATTGCACATGTGCTTGACAAAATTTAAAGTAATTATGTTTTCAACTAAAAATTTATATAAACTTGACCAAATTTAAAGTAGAGGGGTAGATAAAATGAAATGAATGCATAAAAGTCACCTCTTGTAGAGGTGATTTATAGGTGCACTGAAGTTGCCTTTTTAAGAAACAATTTTAACTATGGTGTTTTTAGAAATATTTTTTTAGAAGACACATTTTTGTAACTCCTTTTTTTTTTTCCCTTTTCCCTTAATAGGTTATCATTTTGATTAATATAGTTAATTAATCTATTGAAGATTTTAGTAGAATCTCCATTTTTGAACACTTAATCGATCGTTTTCTATTAATGTAAATGATTGATTTCAAGAAATAGCCTATAAGAAGGTAATTTAACGTTTTTTTTTACTTTTTCTTTAACCTATGGTAAATTACAAATATATTCTTTATATTTATTTTATATGTATTTAGCTTCTTTTTCTTTATAGTTGACATTCAAGTCCAAAATATGCTTTTTGAACTATTTTATTATTTTATCCATCGACAAAATATAAAAAGTATGTACTAAAAGTAAAAAATAAAAAATAAAAAGTCAACAGCAAAATGGTCATCTAGGTTTTTATTTTTAAATGAAAACGAAAAAGCTATATTGAATTCTAAAAGCATATATTTTTTTAGAAGATTTAGGTTTTAATGCTTACAACGAAATATTAAAAACACTGGGTAATGTGCTTGTGATAAACTTTAACCAAAAGTTTACCCGACACCATTCTGTCTTGGATTTTGGAGGGACAGCTAGTTTTGCGAAGCAAAAGGATCCATTGAGACAACAAACGAAAGAAGTCATAAAGATGGGAATTTTTTTTTTTTCTTGATAATGGCAAGTAGATATAACGAGTGTTACAGTTGCTCAGTTGTGTTTCCTTAATTAGTATACATGGCCTACTTCTGTGGAGCAAAAGTAGGTAATATATTCCTGGGTAACAGAGATACGGCTCATCACTTTCTTCGAATATCAACCAAGTTAATTAATACTATAAAATAAAATAAAATAGAATAGAATAGTGTATGATTTGACTTTCTTCCGTGAAGAGGCATAACAACAGCTGTCTGACTCATCCAAAATACTTATATAATATTTATGGAATTATGTGCTTTTAGAAAGATGCTTTGTCGACTGGGTTTCTTCTATTGTTTGTTGGCTTGAATTTGCAACGAAAGAATGCCAGCTGAATAACAATGGGTTGGTCCGAAACATATGCCAACTATCCCCAACTTTTCAATGATCGAATTTGCAAGGCAAGTTACGAGGTAAAGTCCCTGTTAGGGTTAGGTGCTAACCATTCTTCTTCTTTCATCTAATTGAGTATTATGGTTTGTTGGGGGAAGAGGGAAAAGGATTACTCTAGTTCTAATTTAGATTTTTCTTTTCCCCCTCCCCCCTTTTCTCATGTCTTCTTCAAAATGAAAACATGACTAAGGTTGCATTTAGATATAAATAGGGCCTAATTAGGCCTAACCCACCTAGACCTAATGTGTCTTAAGGTCTTGGGAAGGCTAAATTAAAATTAAAACATGCCTTTTCAATTTTTTCATGAGTGTGTGGACCCATCAATTTTTACAGGTTCAATTTATGAAAAAAAAAGGATTCATTAATATTTACACATTATGTATATTAGAGAGTGGAATATATGTGCTAATAATGGTGTATAAATTTTTAAAATATTATTATTATTCATGTGTTAAAATTTTATTAATAAATATACTCTACTAACCTAATTCATAAGTCTAAAACTCATTCAATCATATATTGTTGCATGACGTAGTAATGTACATTTTTTTTCACTATCAACAAAAGCTATAATGGATTTATCTAGTTGTACTATGGGTTTAGACCCAATTGAGCAAGTCGATGTGTTGAGGCATAGGGCCAAACTTAGGGTCGAGCTTAGATTAGTTAACATCTATTGAGCTGTGATTCAACTATGTGTTGAACTATAATTGGCCTAACTAGGGTAGGTTTCGAACCAGTTCATCATGCTTTGAAAGTTCACAAGGTAGTTCTTAGGCTTATGAATCGGATTATCTTTTCTCCTTTCTTTTTATGGTTTGCAATTTATATGTGTGTATATATATATATATATATGTTATATATGAATATGTATAATATAAATAATATGTATAAATAATATTAATATAACATATATGTAATATATTATATATGTATATGTAAATTGCAATTAAAAAAGGAAAATTAATTCAAATATGACGATTCAAGTGGGTTAAGAGATTAAACCACCTAAGCCCATATAATCATATGGACCGATGAGATTTTAATTAGACCTATACCAATTTACGATTTGAAACTAACCTTTTTACTAAGTTTAGGTAGACTAGCCTATGTCCATATCTTTACTTTTCTTTTTAATTTATTAATACTATAACTATACAAGGAAAAAGAATTTACGCCTGCGGTAGGTCTCCCATCATCAATCTCATCATCGATCCCATACTTTAGAAAACCATCTTTCAATTATAAAACATATGTGAAATTGTGAAAGCTTCACCTTCTTGTTTTATTTTTTATTTTTTATTTTTTCTTGCTGCATAACGTAGCTTATAGAACTTAAGAAGGTCAAGGAAAGATGGAATTCAGTGGTGCAAAGTAAAAATGTACGAGTACGTTATCTAGTATATGGACTCCTTGGTTATTTCAAATAAGTATAATACAAGAATATAAATATAAATCTAACATAATAGACTAACGAATTAGATCAAGTACTTAGTAGCAATTTCAACGCAATTTCACTTTGCTAAAGTGCATTGGTTGGGCATGAAAAGCATGCCTTTTCTACTTCTCCTCTACCGTTCTCACTACAATTTTTTCTTTGGCATATTATATATATACACATACAAACATTGGATAATTATAGTTACTTAATACCATAGTTATTAAAATCATGAGTTAAAAGTATGATTTTACGAGTTTATGATTATTTAACTTTTATCTTAGTTAAAATAAAAATAAAATCGTTTATGTATAAATATTTGATAAAATAATAAACTTCCATATATAATTCTATAAATTTATGATTTTAACGATTTTATATGATTCTATTAATTCTATACTATAAAATGAAATAAAATTCCAATTTTGACAATCATACTTGATACATCATCGTGTTCTCCACAATCTTGCCTCTTTTCACTACTGATGATGAATGGCAATATTCTTGGACACATGACATGAAATTTGATACCAACAACAAATACATGCATATACGATGAAAAAAATATACCATGGCAAGAGATACTATTATGAGAAAGCAAAAGGCTAAAGCTTTCCATAATTATTATATTTTTTTAGATTTTTTTCCCATTTTGGTTTCTGATTTTTCTCTCGTCGTTGGTATCTAAGCTTTTGCTCATTTATATTGTGCTGTTTAAACTTTTGAAAACACTATTATATGGTATATCTTTGCCGTAAATTAAAAAAACAAAAAAGATCTTATCTATCATACGACTTTAAGATAAACAATTACTCTATGAAAGATTAAACAATCATTAATTCAAAAACAATAAAAAACATCAAGTTTGACTTTCTGCCATGCTCCTACATTTGAGCGACCAAATTTGCATATTCTTATGCTACGTGTCTTCTTAGTGATATCTCTCCACGTGTCATCACCTTAAGATATCTCCTAGATCGATCGGCATAATTATTGCACATGATTGACCAGTTATAACAACCTCACTCAATAATAATGTAGGATAATCCTTTAAAGTGACTTTTTAAAATGTCTAAAGATTTGTAGATATATTAATTAAAACTCTCAAAATGTAATTTACCTCGAACCTCTGTATAACTTTTGAAAATAGAAACATATTACAAAGTATTGTTAAAACCCAAAATTGTCATTAAAAGTGTAATTACATCCCATTAAATTCAAAAATTTGATTTCTTCTCCTCATAACTTTTAAAACTATATACACATATCCATACTATTACTAAACCCCAAAACTACGACTAAAGAACTATTACTAGTGAGAGTTTTAGGATCTTAGCAATAGTTGGAGGTATGGGTACACTCTCACGAATTATAAGGAGGTAAAAACATACTTTCAAAGTTTAAGGGATATATAGGTATAACAACAATGATATTGGAATGTATTTGCATTTCTAGATTCTTAATTTCCAAAAGTTATAATACAAAGCATAATGCGAAATAGCTAGAATAATATAATTATTATTGACAATTTTAGAACCAATGCTACCGGTTCTTTTGAATGCTTTAAGTACCTACTTTAGCTTACTATTGATAAATACTCCATCTCTCATTCTTGTTTCATTATAAGCTTAGGGCGACGGCGGTCGCCTACTCGCATATCGTTTGGTGCTATCACTATTTCACTGTAGGACTACTAGAATAAGAATTAGTATTATTTTAGTTTTATGGACCCATCTCCCTCCACCAACAAAGGAAAATTGCTTCAGAGTCTTGCTTTTTAGATCCAAGTTTAATCAATAGTTTTCACTTATTATTATTATTATCAGCATTATTATTTGATATCGCAAAACGAAGAACTTAGAAGCCATTGATAGAAAGTTAGAGTAATGTGCCCGCAATGACATCCATCAAATCATAAATTTGTAATAACATCTTCCATAAGATAACTACCAAGATAAATCCCATGGAATTACATCAACTTTTTAAAATTTTTATTTTAATACCCAGACTTATCTGAAATTTCGTTTCAGATTTTTGACCGTATAAAATATCTCATACTGTGATCTCCGTTACTCTCATTGCAAATAGACGTTTAAATGTGCCGATGTGGATTTGATATAATATAGGACAAAGAAAAAAAAGTTGATGAAGTGGAATATTGCACCAGCTTTATTAAATTACAAATATTTGTAAAAATAATATGGGCACTAAAGATTTCTCGCAAGTCCTGCATTTAAAACCTCTCCCATTGCATTCACGGCCATTTAGCGTGCCTGCTTAGTGTACTGCAATTTCTGACCCACCAAATTGTCTTGTAAATCACTTTCATCCACTCCCCCTTAGTCGTTGTTATCAAGCATGGCAGAGAAAATCCGAGGAAAGATGACTCGCACGCAAAGGATTGAATGGGATGATCTGTTTTGTAAGTCCATATGCAAGCGCACGAATCTAAGAGATCGAGAGGCACGTGGAACATAGAAGATATGTCGTTCATAACAATGAGGTTTTCTTTTTTTCTTTTCCTTGTTCTAAGGTTAAATGTCGATTTTGTATTGTTCTCAAATCCTACCAATCGCTTTGTTCGTCTTTGGTGGTGTATCGTTCATAACAATAAGTTTTCTTTTCTTATTTTTCTAAGATTAAGTGCGACTTTATAGTGTTCTTCAATTTTACAAAGCTAGAATAACCGGTGTATTGTTTTGTTACAAAGCTGAAAATCAACGACAATGTTAAGATACACCGATGTTTAAATAGTCCATCATCAAATCACTTTTCTACCTGCACGTGCAGGATCATGTTTTTTAAGCATGTTAGTATTATCGCAACAAAACTAAATGGATGCATGTAGCATCTGGTCTTCCATCATTTTAGCAATGAAAATTAGAATGGTCATTGATGTTGTAAATATTGACCTCAAGTCTTGTCATGTGCTTATTTTTTTAGAGATCACATTATTTTATGTTATCCTAGAAAAGACAACATAAACAACTTCTATATCCAATTCACTTTGTTCTTCGAAGACATTAGGTATGTGGAAGCATGTCATTGTTGATGGAGACTCATATCTACTTGTGTTACTTTCAATTTCCTACATATTGGCATACTTTATGAGAAATATTTATCTTAGCGTCCATGTTTTTTCCCATTCTCTATGCTATTTGTTAAATCGATTTAACTCCACTGAGGATATTTTCATGAAGTGCATACAATATTTCAATTACTATGCTTTTAGACCAAAAAATATAAACATTGCTAACTACAAATGTGCTCCCTAACCATGTTTCAAGTTTGCAAATAGGTGAAAATTCTCTTACTATGTTTTTCAAGTGAGCATGAAGAAAGGGCACATGATGTGTCTTATAAGGATGATAGCAATATCATCCATGTTGTTCAATCAGGTGAGTTATCTAAACAATACATTATGAATTTACTGTCAAGTATTGGGTGCTATAACATGGAAGTTATTAGATATAGGATTCTTAGGATGATGATGGTAGATGGCAATAGGGTAATTTGTAGTGAGTTTGATGTTATGAGCCTAACTAGTCATTTTGCTATTAGTAATAATATTAAGATACATATACAATACCCATCTGGTGGAAGCTTTGGAAAGTCTTCTAAGCAAAGAAGTAGTAATGAAGAAGGAAAAAAATCTAGTGAGGAGGAAGAGGAAAATCATGTAGAGGGTCTTAGTAGTGAAGAAGAGTTAAATGAGGAGCTCATGAAAACTAGGAGAGCTCTTAAGACAGCTAAGGATAGATCCCATGGTAGGAGTAGGCAAATTGGTCGTGAAAGTATGTATGGATCAATTGTCATAGGTAGTGATAACTTTGATTATAGTACAACAAAAGGAGAAGACGATGGTGTTAATGAGGAAACCAATTACAATGAAGATGGAAATTTGATAATTTTGAAATACAACAAAGGGAAGAAAGTGGTGAGGAGGAAATTGTTATGGAGAAAAACAAATAGCTAGTATATGATAGCAATGTAAGAGAACTTGTGTTTTGTTTGTCAATATTATTTTTAGGTCAAAAAGATTGAAGGATGCAATTGAGAAAAGGTCAATGATAAAACTAGGACATATAACGTTTGTTAAAAACAACTAAAGCCAATTCCAAGCAATATGCCCATGGTAGATCTAGGGTTCATATGAAAGGGAGATGAAGACATTCCACCAAAAAACATATAGAAGAAAACATACTTATGGTATCACTTTGAAAAATAAATGAGTTAAAGAGTAGAAAAGCATTGAAACATTTAAGTTGACTATAAAAGCTACATTAGATATTAAGTTACATGCTTTGAAAGAGTTAGTGTGGGAGCATATGGCATTAGAGTTACCACATCCCAATCTAGTGAGCTAGTTAAGGGTTATGTAGGACCTCATAGGCTCAAAAAGTGAAGGTGTATGCGATGTTATGGGATTATGCTCAAGAGCTTTGTAGGAAATATATGAACTTTGCTATTGCCTTGAATGTTCACAGGGACTTTGATGTCAAAAGGATTACATTTGATAGGTTCTACGTCTCTTTTTACACTTATAAGAGAAGGTTTTTAGATGGTTATAAGTGAGTATTTGGGGTTGATGGTTGTTTCTTGAAGGGCATCTGCAAGGAATAAAGTGTTGTTTGTAATAGCTCCAAATATAAATGATTAAATGTCTCCCATAGCTTAAGCTATTACTAGGACAAAAAACAAAGATACATGGACTTGGCTTATGTAGAGGTTAATGGAGGACTTAGAAATTGACAAGGACAATAGAGGTGAAGATTGGACTATAATAAATGATAAGCAAAAGGTATGAGTATTTGTACTTATAGTTTAATGTGGTCATTTATTGTTTTCTTTATTAAAATATTGTAGCACTTAACTTCCATAAATGACCTATAACCAATGTAATTCTATAATGTGCATGTAATTCCCTATTGAAATATTGCCGCACTAAGAGTTTTTGTTGTAGACTAGAAAATGAAGTCTCTCTTCTTCTTCTTTTTTTAATAGCAAACTGTAAATAGAAAGAAAGTCCATTCTTTTCTTATGACATAAATTGCTAATAGCACTATAAATAGAAAGAAAATTGAGATGATCAGAAAGCATTATGAATGAACATATTTTTTATGGTCAAATTGTAGGAAAATCTATCCTTTTAATGAGAATAGATAATCAAATAGAAGGAAAGTATGATCAAATAGAATGAAGAAAAATATAATCATTCTTTTAGTTATTTGAATTTTATAAAAATTGTAAGTAATTAAGATATTATCTATTGGTTTAAATGACTTGGGTAATGTGAGAATAATTTTACTAATGGCATCTTGGCTTACCCCTTTAAGTTATTCTCTAGTGCCTCAATGCAATAAGCATTTGTTGAGTAAAAATCTATAATAACATAACTAGTATTTGGTAGGCTTGATGATAGTGTAATTGTTGTTGTATTTCATTGTTTATTTTCTTTAATTTTTATTTTATGTTTTTCTAGGAAAGGGTGGTCAACTTATTCTATATAACTTCGACACATCTTTGATTATATATTGCATACAAGCTTTGCTAGATGCTATAAACACCTTAATGCCTACATTCGAACATAAGATGTACATAGGGCACATTTATGCAAATTAAGGAAGTAAGTACAAGGGGCAATTTATCAAGAAACTTTTTTAGGTAATTACCAATAGAACAAACCAGTTAGATTTTAAGGCCACTTGTTCAATGCTAACATAGATGGGTAAACTAACTTAATGAAAACTAAAGTAATGTATTGGTGTAAGTCCTTCTTCAACACTGATGTTAAGTGTGACATAGCAGATAATAATCTATATAAAGCATTTAATGGGTAGGTTTGTAGAAGTGAGGACAAAATCCATTATTAGCATGCTTGAGAACATTAGAGTAATGGTCACAAAATGCATATGCACATAATACAATCAAGCAAACAAATGGTTTTACTACCCATGGAGCATTACCTTTATTTAGCGAAAAGGTATGACTAACGAAATCAAAGTTTGCAATCATATTTTTCTATTTTGATTCATAGATTACATTAATAATTTATTTTTATGTCCTAGGAGATGGTTAATGATGCTCAAAATGCCTCTTCTCATGACCACACCAAGCTATATACTAATGTTTTTTATGTTTAGATGTATCCCCTTCAAACTTACTAGAATAGCTATTAATGGCATGGAGCATAAGCATTTGTGCCTTTTGGTCAAACCAATAAGCTTCTTTTAACTCCATAACAAACAATACAATCTCTTGGAAATTACAAGTAAGTTTGATAAGAATTAACCCCCTAGACCGATCACATGTAATCAAACTAGAGGAATCTAAGGACTCGTTCACAGGATCCTAACTCTAGGTCATAGTTGAGATGGGGATTCTTATCCCGAGTTGGTCTCTTGCAGACCTGACTATCGGGTCCTTACCTGTATCAAATTTATCCCTGTTCAGCAACAATACTTTAAACCAGAAGACAGCCCAATAATAGCTAAGGCAAGCTCTCGATCTAACCACAGGCATCCGACCTCAAATCGAGCTAACTTCTCTTCGGAAGAAGTAATTGGTCCTTGGCTTGGTCTAAATTAGATTGGCCTCTGACTACCAGCATTTCCTGTTTCGCCTACTTATATCATATTTCTAATTTCCAGTCGCCACGTGACACATGTCTCCTAAACATAACTTTCCATAATGATTCTTACTTTTCCGTATTGAATATTTCTTATCTCTTTTACCCCTTTTAATATGTTTTATGTAACATCATTATAAAATACCCTTTTGTCTTTTCATACATATAAAGTAACCCTAGTAGATAAATATATAAAGCCCCATTTTCTTGTACCTAATAACAACAAACTAATCAATACATAATTATTCTCACTGAGCAATCTTAGTGTTCTCATCATCATTTCAACTCTTATCTATTCCCTTTAGCAAGGAGCAATGACAAGTGACTCTTTAGTTTGGATCGATGTATCATATCCAGTGGATTGTAAGCTAAGTAAGATTGAGTGGTATGTTATATCCATTTGGTAGCTACTCAAACTTTGCTAACTTTTTCTCTATCTATTTGGGTTTGCTTCATTGTAGTACTTCTCTGTGTGTTTGACCCTAAAGATGCATTAGCTTTACTAGTATTGGAGCACTGTTTTGAGAGGAATTGTGTGAAGTTATAGTGAAGTTTTGGTTTACTTTACTATTAGTAGTTGCTATGTTCCTTCCGTTGCTATTGCAGTGTGTTTGTGTGACAATAACTATGGTTTCATTGTTACTCTGTTTTTCATTGCGAAAACATGGCAAGTTTGTTTCTATTCTCTTTGAGTGACTATTGGTACTAGAGTTGCTGGTGAATTGTTAGTATGTTCAGGAAGAATTATATTATGTCAGATTCAAGTATTTTGGGTGTTATTGATAACTAGAGTAGTGGTGCTCAATCTGGTCATGGTCATGATGGTAACAACACCTTAGGGTCCATTGATGACAAACTTAACAGACTCATAAACCTTATCAAGAGTCTAGTCATAACAATACAACTTAATAGGCAATAACCTTAAGGTATGCCGCCACAAAATCTACCTTACAATATTTAAGAGAGGGGTTATGACCAAGTTGGTCAAGCCCATCGCCTAATTAAACCCCCTCAAGTTGGAGGAGCTACTAGATGAAGACTGGAGTTGCAGGAGATTGGGGGAGATGATGAGGAGCTAGAAGTTGAAGAGTTTAAGGAGAAAGAAGAGGAAGCTAACTATTACTAAGCATAGGAATGAGGACGCTAAGCTCCTCAAGGGCTAAACAATGTCAAGATTCAAATCCTGCTCTTTTATGGAATTAAAGATGTAGATGAGTACTTAGAATGGGAAGAAAAGGTTGAGAAAGTGTTTGAATGTTATGGTTATATGGATGTTATCAAAGTCTGACTTGTTACACTAAAGTTTAGTGGGTATGCCACAATATGGTGAAAAAATTTGAATGCAGTTAGAACAAGAGATGGAAGATGAGGTGTTAGAACTTGGGATAAGATGAAAAGTTGTTAAGAGGAAGATTTATGCTCGAAACTTACTTGTAAGATATGTTTGCAAAGTTGCAAAAGCTTCGCCAAGAAAGCCGATCTATTGGTAATATGTTAGAAAGTTTCGAATGCTAATGATCCGAGCTAACGTAGAAGAACCAAAGGCCTGTACAATATCAAGTTTCATATTTAGGCTCAAGTATAAGATTCACAATATCGTGGAAGTATAGAGATTTTATACCTTAGAAGAGGCGATTAAGATTGTACAGATGGTCAAAAAGTAGAGGAGAAATGTTCCGAGCTAACCTGGGTTGACATTCTCACAAGCCCTAGTACTACGTCGATCTATTCAACTAGAGCCAAGAAAAGGAGTAACAAACCTGATGACAGCCGGGCAAGCTAGTAGGGCCAAGTCAGTTGGCTGAACCGATATGAAGTTAGGCATACTCTAAGGACATACAAGAAAGGGCAAACCTCTGAATGGAAGACTAGCAAGGTGAAGTGATTTAAATGCTTAGGCTTTGGACATATGGTTGTTAAGTATCCAAACCGATGTGTCATAGTGCTCCAAAGAGATGTAGTGAATAGTACTAATAAGAGTGAGCCTAAGGAGGAGAAAGATCTTTAAGAGGTAGAAGCCGAAGAGGAAGAGACATATGTCTACCTCAACGTAGGAGAGGTAATGACCCTAGTTCTGAAGTGAATATTGAGCTCCCTACTGAGCCCTAAGGAAGATTAGAGGGAAAATGTAAACCCTACTTTTAGTGGGCCAAAGATTTGATTAAGAGTACTTTCTAAACGTTCCTAAGGATCAACTAAGCAAAAAAAATAAAAAAATTAAGTTTACATTTAGAAACGAATTAAAATTTTCTAATTCAAAAACCAATTATCGATAAAACCCAAGTTTGAAGAACTGCGAGCTCTAAAGTTATTTAAAACCCTAAACCCTAAAACCATTACGGAATTTTAACCCTAAGTAATTAACCAATAATTTTATTTGAATTACAATTTTATAAAAATCAAATCATAAGTTACAAAACAATGTAAGATGAAAACCCTAAAGCAATTTCCTACAAGACCATACCCTTATCTTCATGTTTGGGCCTTACACATCAATAAGTAGACCAACCAATCACTTTAGATAACTTATCAATTGAGAGTTAGAATTATTTATCAATTGATAACTTATCAAAATCTAGTGATAAGACATTTTCCTTATCACCCCTTCACTTGTACTACATATGGACAATTTTTCACAAGATTTCACATGCTTAACTTTATTAAATGAGACAAGACCATTACATGACCCTAAATGATACTAAATGGCAGATTTGGACAAGGAGAAAAGGGGAACTATACTCTTGTCTTTCAACTATTAATCACTTTCTCTGACGTACCAATATTCACTCCTTAATACTTACATCATCAATAGCTGCAATTGTTGACTTTTGTGTAAGCTACAAGACAACACTTTTAAGACATTTTAAACACTCCTTCTCTTTCATTCCTAACCAGCCACTCTTCCCCTCATTTCTCTCACTTTCGATTTCATTTTTACTTCTTCTTTCTCTCATTTGAAACAAAAATAAAAGGAGAAACAACCTTACCCTAAAAAATAAACTTTGCCACCATTTTTCCAAACTTCACTTACGGCATTTCCTTCTCCTTTTCTTGTGTCATTTTCTTTCAACATCTAAGCTCTTTTGGAATCATTAGAACCTTCCACAAACCCCATTCCAAAGGATCAAACAACTTGGGTTTCCAAAAGGTGGCAAAAAAAAGAAGCAAAGTTTTGAGCTTAAGTAGAACTTTAGTGCACAACCATCGTATTTTGCTTTAAGGATGAGTAAGTATTTCTTGTGATTAGTGGGTTAGTGTTTATGTTAGGAGACTTTGATTTCTCGAAGATATAAGTATGGTTTAAGTTGTTATAACACCAAAGATCATTCTAAGAAACAAACTGATGAAACCCTTGCATGAGTTGAAACATTAGCATGCAAAGTTGGTGTTTTGTAAAAATAATTATTTAACACTTTGAATGGAAGATTTTAAGTTGAGAAAATCTTGAAATAAGAACTTGAATGGAAGATGAACATGCTGGACGTAAGGATTCAAAATTCCTTTGAATGTTGATTTTATTTCCATTAAGTTAAACATGCTCAAATCTAGACTTAAGTTAAGGAAAAATTCATCATATGAAGCTTTATGAAGAAACCAACTTTGTATGACGTGAGTTATGATACGGAAATTGTAATAAGTATAAGATCTTCTATTTCTTTGTGTAAAGCACGAGTTAAAGAATCATCTTATGGAAGAAAAGTTAAGTGAAGATTTGGATACAACTAGTTTAAGTGTATAATCTAACTCCTAAACTTAGGGAAATGATGAAAAAAGTTGAAAAACCAAGAGAAAACCCCTTGGAATCATCACGACCAGATTTGGAACATGAATAAGGGACACTTAAAAATATGAACAAAGTAAAAAGATCAACCAAAGCAAGTATAGTAAGTATATAAAGCCTAAAACTCAAAACTAAGCCTAAAACTCTCAAAACAAGCCTAGAACTCTAAGTTGAGCCTTCAATAAAATTCTAATCAGCACTTTAAAACATTAAGAGAGGTTGTTTTTAAGCCCATAAAAAATCCACCTAAGACTCCATAGTCCCAACAAAGTCACTAACTTTAGTTTGAACAGAAAACAAGCCCATTTGATAACTTAAGCCCACTTAACGGCCCATAAAGTGGTTGTTAGTCTTAGGAGTATAAATCAAACTTGGAAATCTAATCTCAAGGAGCATTTTGAGCTTAGGATAAAATCTTAAGACCAAGGCCAAAGGATTTCTCAAGTTATCAAAAAGCCCATTTACCATATAAGGCCCAAAAGCACTCTAAAACATAAGGAGCGCTACTATTCTGACCCATGAGCATATTTTCATACCTTATTTCAAAAATCTAACCTCACCACATTAAAGTACACTCGAAAACAATGAATATTGACTATAAGATCATAAAAATTGGATTTAAAACGCAAAAGTTATATGCAATTGAACTTTTAAGTAAAAACTAGGAAAAGTTACGAAAATTAGTCAAGAGTATAACTTAAAGAAATTTAACTTAGTTTCCTAAGTTTATTTCAATCCCTTATAAATATTATTTCGATGACCAGGGGATACTGTGTACGGAGACGACTTGCCTGTAAATTACTTTGATTGATCCATATGGTAGAGTGACTAAATTCTTGATGACTCTTTATTTGATTTTGCTTGTAAAATAAATGCACCTAAACTTATATATATAAATTTGGATGCTTGTGAGATATGGGAAATACATGTGTATGAATTTGTAGATGAATGCGATGACTTGTTAATTATATATAATAATGGGAATTGTTTGTACTAATATATACATGAGAATTGTATGGAATGAAATTGTCTGATAACCTTGAAAATTGAGTTAATCACTTATATAATTAAGAATTCAAAATGAATCATGCATTCCCCATATTGCATACAAATAACACCGACTGCCGCTTCACACAGAAGATGGGAAGGGACTCACAGGAGGATGTGTCTCCTGCAGGATTGGGCACTAGCTATGTTATCATATATATTGAGTCTCTATCCTAAGTTAATGGGCTTACTAGGGGTTAGGAGACGCCAACTGTCGATGAGGGGCTGAGTCTTGTGGCTTCTACTTAGGACGTGTATTTGTGGATTGTGGAGACCACTACACCGTTAGACTTAGGATTTTAAAAATATGATTTGTTATTCGATAAAGAAAGTATACATATATAGAGAGAGTTTTGTTTTGGCTTAATCACAATAGTGTAAATGAAATAAAACCTAAGGTCTAGAATGTGAATTTTGGTTAGGGTCGATTAATTATCTCCAAATCCCGACTACAGGAGGTGTAATTCTAAGTCGTATGAAGTTCCTAAGTCACTATTGTTCATGCTTTCATATGATTGTACATCGAATAAATTTTTGCCATGTGGTACTGACGGGGGTATTTATCTCACTAAGCTTAAGCTTATACCTCTGTAGATTTTTGTTGTTGTAAGAAAACCTCTTCACTAATCCAAACCAAGGCATGCCCGTGGTAAGACTCGTGTAGGGACGGGTTGGAGTGATCAAAGGGTGAAGAGGACATTTTGTAATGGATTTACAGATATTTAGTTACTTTTATGTTTTTACTCATAACATAGATTTAAAATCTCTAATGCAATTCCGTTATGAATTGCATTTGTTTGTAATATTCTTTTGGTGTGGGTCTTACAAACCCACACAATTAGTTAATTTATACCATAAAAGTAATTTTAGTTAAATTGCTCTATATTACTTGTTTATGAGCTTAGTGATAACGTAGGGTGGAAGGAGCCTTGTATGTTGTATGAAAGGTCTATGATTAGCAAGGGAGTTGATAATAGACCTTTATATGGTACACGGTGACCTACTACGATAATGATACTATTGGGTCATAATAGAAAATCTGTTCTACATCAAATGTACCATCAATGGACAATTGTATACCATTATAATGGATGGAGGAAGTTTTACTAATGAAGTTACACAATCCTTTACGTAGAGGTTAGGTCTGCTGACCTCCAAGCATCCTCAACCATACCAACGGTACTGGCTTCATAATAAGGGTACTTTATATGTAACTGAACAAGTAGCTGTACTATTTAGTGTTGGGAATGTGTATAGGGACGAAGTAGTTTTCAATGTCGCCCCATGGGATCTTCATATCTACTACTTAGACAACCTTGGTTGTTCGACCAATGTGTTACTTGCAATGGGTATAAGAACACCTATACCTTTGTTAAGGATAGAAGGAAAATTGTGTTGCAACCTATGACCCCTTCCCAAGTGAATGAGACGTATGATCAGTTCACCTAAGCTAGTAAGAAAAAGGCCTTAGTAATGAGCTAAAGAGAGCTGTGATCTGTTGAGAAGGCTAATGAACCAATATTCTTGTTGGTTAGGAGATTGTTAGAGATGAGGGAATTAGAGAATGTTCTAAAAGAGATCCAAAGCTTGCTAGATGAGTTTTTTGACCTATATCCCGAAGAACTATCTAGATGACTTCCTCCAGTCTAAGGCATAGAGCACTGTATTGATTTATAACTAGGCACCACCCTACTGATCCGACCTACATATAGAATGGACCTTGAGTAGGCTACTGAACTGAAAAAATAAGTAGACGAGCTCATAGAACGGGGATATGTGAGGGAGAGCATGAGTAGTTGTGCTGTACCAACTCTATTCATTCCAAAGAAGGATGGTTCATGGCACATGTACATCAACAATCGAGTAATCAACCAAATTACTGTTTAGTACAAATACCTGATACTGAGGCTCAATGACATGTTAGATGAGTTTTATGGCACCAAGATATTTTCAAAGATTGATCTACGAAGTGGCTATCACTAGATTCGTATAAGACCATGAGATGAGTGGAAGACTACCTTCAAGACTAGACATAAACTCCACAAATGGTTAGTTATGTTATTTGGACTTATTAATGCACCAAACACATTCATGAGATTATTAAACCATGTGATGCGCCTTCTAATTGGAAAATGTGTGGTCATGTACTTTGATATCATATTGGTATATAATGCCAACCTAAATAACCATGTTCAACATCTTCGTGAAGTATTTAACATTTTACGAATTGAAGAGTTTTATGGAAATGTGACGAAATGAACATTATGCTAAAAGGAGGTGATCTTCCTAGGGTTTGTAGTATTAGGGGAAGGGATTCGAGCAAATGAGGAAAAGATTCAATTTGTTCCGAAATAGCTGATACCGAAGAATGTTATCAATGTTCGAAGTTTTAATGGCCTAGCTTCTTTCTATAGGCAATTTATTAAAGACTTTAGTACAATAGCCACTCCATTGACTGAGTTGATGAAGAAGAGTAAGGGATTAAGGTAGGACGATCGAGCTAAACAGAGCTTTAGAGAGTTTAAGGAAAAACCCACCTCGGTACCTATCCTATCACTACTAGATTTTGACAAGCCCTTTCGAATTAAAATGTGATGCATCGAGAGTTAGAATTGGTGCTGTCATGATGTAGGAGTGATGACCCATCGCCTATTACAGTTAGGAACCTAGTGGTTTAACCCTGAACTATTTTGTATACAAAGAGTTGTACTTCTTCTTCTAAGCCCTTACTGTTTGGCAATACCATCTGCTACTACGAGAGTTTGTTATTTACACTAACTACGAACCATTGAAGCATCTTAGGAGTCAAAACAAGATTTCAAAAAGGTAAGCCAAGTGGTTAGAGTTTATAGAAGGGTTCTCGTATGTAATATAGCATGAGAAGGGAAGTACAAATGTGTTCGCCAACGCTTTGTTAAGATGAAAAACTCTACTGACCATTTTATAGGCAAAATTATTGGGATTCTCACTCATCACTGAGTATTATGCTATTGATCCTCACTTTCGCCCCATTGTTGAATAGTGTCGAAAAGGGGTAGTTGTTAGAGGATATTATCTTAAGGATGGCTATCTATTTAAGGACTATAAGTTATGCATTCTAAACTACTCTTCACACGAGCTATCGATCATAGAAGCTCATAGCGGAAGATTATTTGGTCATTTTGGGGAAACCAAGCAGCCAATCTATTGAGGGAAAACTTTTATTGGCCTGGTTTGGCTAAGGATGTAAGGTTGTAGGGTGTCGTGAGGTATACAAGCGAGCTAAGGGGAAGAGAGAACCCCATGGAGAGTACATGTCGCTACTAACACCAACCTTACCTTGCGCTAACCGACACATGGACTTTGTCCTAGGGTTACCCCAGACGTCTAGAGGAAAAGATTCTATTTTTATTGTAGTGGACCGCTTTAGTAAGATGGCACACTTCATTCCGTGCCATCTAACTAACGATGCTTTATATATTGTTGGTTTGTTTTTCATAGGAGGTTATCCGACTACACGGGGTACCAAAGACTATTGTCATAGATCGAGACATAAAATTTTTAAGCTATTTTTGGAAAACTCTTTAGAGAAGACTTAGAATTAAATTTGTATTCAACTCCAGTAGCCACTCCTAGACTGATGGCCAAGCTGAAGTGGTGAATAAGACATTAGGCAATCTGCTCAAAGCTATTGTAGGGAAGAACTTAAGGGATTAGGATTTGTGTCTACTAGTTATGGAGTTCACATACAATCAAACTATTCATAGCATGACTAGGAGACCCCATTCGAGGTCATCTACGGCTTGAATCCTGCTATTCCCCTGTTCAACAACGATGCTTTAACCTAGAAGACAACCTAATAATAGCTGAGGCAAGCTCCCAACCTGACTATAGGCATCCAACCTAAAATTGAGCTAACTTCTCTTCAAAAAAAGTAATTGGTCCTTATCCTAGTCCAAATCAGATCGGCCCTTAACTATTACCATTTCCTGTTTTGCTTACTTTTATCATGTTCCTAACTTCCATTTGCTACGTGATACATGTCTCCTGGACACAACTTTCCAGAACGATTCTTTCTTTTCTATATTGAATATTCTTTATCTCTTTTACTCCTTTTAGTATGTTTCATGTAACCTCATTATAGAATACCCTTTTGTCTTTCCATACATGTAAAGTAAACCTAGTGGATGGGTATATAAACCCCCACTTTCTTGTACGCAACAACAACAAACTAAGCAACCGTAGTGTTCTAATCATCATTTCAACCCTTATTTATTTCCTTTAGCAAAGAGTAGTGGTGAGTAACTCTTCAGTTTAGATCGGTGTATCATATTCGACAGATTGTAAGCCAAGTAAGATCAAGTGGTGTATCATATCCATTTAGTAGCTGCTCAGACTTTTCTAACTTTTTCTTTGTTTGTTGGGTTCGCTATATTGTATTGCTTCTTTGTGTGTTCGAACCCGGAGATGCATCAAAGTTAGAGCACGGGAAAAGGATGAGGAATGACAAGCAAGCCATGAATATGAAGTAGATGCATTAGTAGCTACCTAAGCATCTGATAATGACAGTATGGTTCCCACTTTAAATAAGAAAAAGAAGACAATTGCAGATAAAATTGTTTCCTTCTTCAAGTTGCTAAGTCCACAACTAATGTCATCATTAAGGAAAAACTACTCTAAGACATCTAGGAGAAAATCAAAGCGGGATGATGAAGATGTAATGATTGAATTAGAATCAAGATTATCATTTTCTAAAAATACTATTAGGAAATGTTGTTATCTTTTATCTTTTGTGCATTAAGCAACTCCCTTAGCATATGGTTTTAGAGAAACTATTAGGAATGCTATCTATGATATTGAAGAAATTATCTATGTTAGATGTTACAAAAGCTTTTGGTATTAGCTATAGAATCTTAGCAACTTCAAATGTCAATATTGGTTGCACCTCTTGTAGACGGATGTTTATGTAGTAGTAGAACATATGTATGTAAAAATTAGCAAATCTATATTATTATATTCTATGTTGTCATTACTAGAAGCTTTTTTAATTCCTTCTCAATCTGTAGAAAATCATTGACTCCATCTAAAAAAATTCTTTTTCTTCTCTTTCTTATTTTAGTTTCACATTATTTGGCTCAAACTATGGAAATACTTTCCCAAATTATTCATGAGTTCGAAGTCAAAGTTGCCATTAGTTTTATATTTTGACCTACATTTACTATATAGTAGAATTTGCTATGTTTCTAGTTTTAGTAAAAAATACCACATTAGACTTATGCCTATTTTCATTTATTTGACAGTGATATATGTATTCAAATGAAAGTCATGAATGGTTGAATAAGCCAACTATAGAAACTTTTGACTAAGAGACATATAAAAAGGAACTGAATAAATTATGTGCATGGTATAAATGGATGCTACTGCTTAATATATTAAGCAACTTTATATTTTACTTAAATGTATCATCATAACAAATATAAAAAAGCTTAATCAAATTTCTCACAATAAATTGCTTGGTGAGAATAAAGCTTAACAAGAATACAAAAAACAAAAATAAAATAGATTGTAAATGAAAGCTTCACCGACATTACCAATGAAGTACCAATACATTATCCCAAATAAGAGTGCCAAATCAAATAGCTACATATTACATAATCCTAATGCATTATCACACCAAACGACCTATTTTGGCACTATACACCCTTTTTGACAATCCAAATTATCCATGAAAAAACATTATGATAATAACTCAAGGAATTAACACCAATTCACACACTTCTATATCCCATTGTCATGTTTTACATTTTTGTGTGCCTTCATGCCCTACCTTAACATATGGTTTCTTGTTGCAAAGAATCCAATTTTTGTTGCATAGCTAAAGTATTAGGCTCTCCAATATCTAACTCTTTAAGTTTCAATTTCCTTCTCACTAGAGTAACCCTACCATCTATGGTATCAACCTACCTAAAGAACCATAACTTCTAATCTCGTGAAGTAAAGGACAATTGTAGAACCTTCTTCCGTAGTTTTCTGAAGTTCAATGTCTTTACATCTTCTATCTCAACTCACAAAAACATTGTACATCACTTAGACTATTTATGGAAGGAAAAATAGAGGTAAACGATGATGACACGTCCTGAAGTGTGCTTCTCCTTACCATTAATGTGTGCCATTGGAGGTGAATCAATATGGGTAGACAACTTAGACTTAGATTTCTATTTAGGACTTAATTAGAGTTTTTATGGTTCTATTATACATTTCTACCAATTAATAGTGCCAATGAGCAAATGTAAATTCTCCTTTTTTTTAGTTAGGTTAAAGCGAAACATTTTTAGATTGGGTCAGTCAACTACTAGTACGATGCTAAGTAAGGGAGAAGCACGCCACATTAGCAAATATTAACCTATGTTACATCTTAAGCTAACAAAGCTAAAATATGATGCATTTTAAAAGATCTAGGTCCTAATATGAAATTTCATAAGTCCAGGTACTAAAATGAAATTTTTGAAAAGTTGAGGTACTTATATAAGCTTTCTCCTGCTAACTATCCCAACAAGTTTCCTTAGGTAAGTTAAGAATCATTGTTAAATTGAATCAGATGATTACGAAGAGAGTAATATAAAAAACATAAATTGTCTTATCTTGCAAGCGAGATAGTTTTTCCTTACAAGCCTAATGTAAATTGTAAAATTTAACTTTGGATTAGAAAATTAAGCAAAATAATTGTTGCCTTTACATTGCCATTGATTTCAATAAGCAAATATTTTCTTGTACATAAAATCGAGTTAAGGAAAGAATATAGGTTTATTATTTATCTCGTATAAGATATCAAAAGAAGGGAGGTGTGAATTGATATCTTTAACTTTTTGAAATTTTTTTGATAAAATAAAATTTACCCCTCTTAACAACTTATAATGGTGAATATTGATAATTTAATAATCTAACACACAACAATTAATAAAGCAAATTAAAAGAGTAGGGAAGGAAAATATCAAGTAGAGATTTTATAAAGCTTCGGTCTTGTGCCTACTGTCCTCTTTCAGCTCTACTATTGGGGACCCGATCTACTTCACCGGTATCGTTCCACATGATTTACTAAAATAAATCACAAATAGATTACAAGCATTTGTCATAGTAACTTTATAATACTCTACTCTGCCTATCTAGCCACTCTACAATCTAAGCTAATATAGATCTACAGAGTATAAACTATCTTTTCTCTACCATAAAATATATAGAGATTACAAGTGAGAATAAAAATATAAGTCTGAAACAATTTTGCACTTGAAGGAATTAACACTTGTTGCAGAACTTTGATTTGGTGCAATCTTTGAAGAAGTATTTGAAGGACTTTCTGAAGCTTTTCAGAAGACAAAAACTGATCAAAAAATTTTTTTGTGTTACGATAGTATTTCTTTAGAATTGTATATTTAACGTTTTGAATCTCTTTTCCTTTTACATTGAGATCGTCCAACGGCTAAAAAAATCTGATAATTATCTTCAACTTCATAATTATCCAATCGTTAGAATGTAAAGGATAGTCCTTGGATATTTTAGGGAAAAGATCTCGATCATTTGAAAATTCAAAACTAGTTCTCCTTATCTTGTTTAAATCAGATATTCATCAATCCGTAATCACTAGATAATCTTTGATTTGAATTTAGAAAGAACAACTTTCATTAGCTATTTCCGAATAAGGCTTGTGTTCTAAATTTGAAATCCTATAAAATCCGATATAACCTTATCCTTATCCATTCTTGTATATATCTTGATTTATCCAAATGTATTTTCGATTAAAAATAATCCCCATGGATCATGATTCCATCTTAAGTGAAATGAGATTAAATGCATTTTCCTAATACACATAATCTAGTGGAGCTAAGGCTTGAATAATCCGAATCTAATTAAAATTAATATTCCATGTAATTTTTCTAAACCAACCTTCTGAAGAGTATTAGCCTTCTTTTCTTATTAGTCTTTGAATAAGCTTTTGAAGAGTTGTACCAATTCTTTTTATAAGGGCTTCTATAATACTTTCTGAAGACTTTCTAGAATAGTCTATTTTCAAGTAGTTTGAAGTTTCTAAATAAGCTTCTAAATGTAACTTAAATATGCAAAAATATAGTTTTTGGAAAACCTTCTATAAGCCTATACTCTTAAAGATTCATTAACTTTTTACCCTTTTGTTATCATTAAAATGTATAAGAGATATCTAACATTCTCTCCCTTTTTCATGATAACAAAAATGTTATTATAAAACCGGATCACAAAAAAAATGATCACATATTCATACATCATGTAGAGTTTATCTAAAGTAATGGATTATCCAATATAACGTAATATGAGTGTGATTGATTATGGTTTTCCTCTCCCCTTTTTTTTGTTATCATTTTGAATAAACTCCCCCTTAATCTTTATAAAATATGCAAGTTTGAATATGATAAACAAAATAGCAAGTGTAGAAATCACAATGACAAAGAGATCAAACTGTATTGATTAAGGAAGTAATATAACAAAGTTTAGAAATAGAAATAACAAGTCTACAGATGTACAAACAAGACAAAGTTTTTGCTAGTACAAGATAAAGAAAAACATAAAAGCAATCATTTTTTGGATCTTCTTGTTTTCTTCTTGGTACATAACTTAAATCTGCCAGAGTATAAAGGAAGAACTTTGTTAGGAGTAGAAGTTGTTTCAAAAGCTGTTACTACAGATGAAGTAGTTTCTTTGTCTTTATCAGATGGTGGTATAGTCTAGATTGGAGCAAGTGGAGAAGTATCTTTGGTGGAGGCCACAAACAGAATTTCAATATGACCTTCAGGGGGTGTTTGTTCTTCAGGGTTAATAATAGGAGTGAAAGCTTGAGGTATCTTTTTAGGGGATTATGGTGAAATGACTAGAGTCTTTTCTGAAGTTAGAATAGGACTGAGTACATTTTGATTGATTGGTGGAGAAGAAGGATCAGGTCCTGGTAGTGTGACAAGAGTATCTGAAATAGGAACAAATGCTTCTTCGGAGGGAAAAAGAGGTTTAGATGTAGGTTTAGAGGTTTGGTATTGTATAGAGGGTTCAGGATCAATAGAAATATATGCTTGGTCAAAAGGATTGGTTTCTAGAACAGACTCCTTAATCTAAGCCTTGAATAAGTCTCTCATGCCAATCATTTGATCCTTGATAGCCTTTTCTACAACAGCTTTGATTCCTTCAAAGAGCTGTTCTATAAAAATTGAGCTCTCTCCTTGTTTATATTGAACTGGGTGACTCTCGAAACTATCTGAATCTCTTTCTGAAACTGTCCCAATACGTTCTCTAAACTCAATGCCACTTGACCTTGTAATTAGTTTTCCTTTCTTCTTTGCTTCCTTCTTAGTTGGCTCCTTTCCTCTCTTCCTTTTTATTCCAACTTCTTTTTCCTCAATGATTTATGACCTTACTTTTTAAATTTAAAGGATGAAAAAAATATTCCCCCATTATGTAAATGTTATAGTTTGTCATTCACATAAATTCCCATCATCTTAAAGATTTTCTCACCAAGATTGATATGAGAAAAGGGACAATTTGTCTCTCTTAGAAATTTTTAGCTATTTTAAACTTAATGAACTACTAACCGATGGTCCCATTACTTATGCACGGCTTCAAGGACTCTAATCCTTCACTTGACAAATTCTCTCTCGGTAACTTACTGATGACGAGAAAGTTTACGCCGAAAAAATGTGGTCAAACTCCTTAAGCTCCCTTAATTATCATACGTTGATCTATACACTCAGTAGTGATGTACCGACCATTCCCTTGCTAAGGATCCTGTGCTGAGTAATTTGACCAACCACTGCTGAGAAGTTCCTGCCGAATGATGAGAGACCTACTTAAATGGCTAAATAGTTTTCTTTCGGCATGGTACCATCTCTCTCATCCCAGTCCCTTTATTGCCATAACATTTTGACCATTTTCGCTTACTGTGCTTAGAAAATATTTGCATGGGACCAATGTTACATTGCCACCTATCCACCTTATCTAACACTGTAGTACTTTTCCATTTTTGGTCTTTTGTCCTTTTTACCCTTTTTGGTATGTACTCGGAATCTTCTTTTTATATATACTTTCTTGTAATTTCATTATTGGTAATGCTACCTTAAGAACTTACTATAAATAGTCCTTTTCTTTTGTAAGCCGAAGATAACTTACATTTTAATATTGAATATTCTATTCTTGTAAGATAACCCTCTCTAAGTCCATATTTCATACACTCTTATCTAATCTTGTCGAGTAGCTCAAGATTAGTGGCGAGTAGACCATAACATCAACATGTGTGTCATATCAAGTGTTGAGTCAAGTCGTATTGTGTTTGTTGGTGAGTCATATCCTCCGAGCAGCTTCACGTTAGCTACTTTTGTTCGATTGTGGATCATTTTCCTCTAATTTTCTTCGGTATCTCGAAGGATCCATCTCAGATCAAATTCGCCTTGGTAAATTCTAGTGATAACTGAGCTCCTAAGCGCACCATATATTCTTAGTATCAGAGCTTAAGGTTGAGGTTAAAATCGAGAGTTCTATAGTAATAGTCAGTTTATTATTTGAGATATTATGTATGATTGTAGCTATCTTTATGAAGTGTAGTTACTGAAATTTCATGTTAAGAATGTTGAACCATAGTATACAGGGAAAGATTCACAATGTCAAAAGTGATGCTCATGGTCATGGTTAAGTTACCCAACAAACACCAAGTATTACTGATGAGCAGATACATGATCTTCCTGCTATTGCAGCAAATTTAGCTATCTCAGTAAATAGGGTCTTAGAGAATGGACCATGTGAGAGAGTTACTAAGCAGGGCCAAGAAATGAGAGATAGGTTAAGGAGGCAAATGAATGAGAAAGCTCTAGAAGCCTTTCCAGTGAACTACGCACCACCGCGATGTGCTGACAGAGTCGCGAGGAGAAGGTTAGAGTTGGACGAAGTGGAAGAGTATGAAGAAAAAAAATATTAGTATGTTAGGATTGATGAGTGAGAGTTTAGAGCACCAAGAGGTGCCTAACATCGTAAGGTACAGATTCCAAACTTTAATGGTTCTAATAGTGCTGATTACTACTTAGATTGGGAAGAGAAGATAAAAAAAACATTTGACTTTTATGATTCTAAAGATACTATCCACATTAGAGTAGCTGCATTAGAATTTTCTAGGTATGTGGCAATGTGGTGGAGGAAGCTACAGAATGTTTGCTTGAGGACCCAACACGAGGTCCGAACATGGAATGAGATGAAGAGAGTTTTAAGGAATAGGTTCATTCCTGAACACTATAAATAGGACACTTTCTAACGACTCCAAGACTTGAGGCAAGGAAATATGTCCGTAGATGACTATGTCCAAGGGTTTCAGTTGCTCATCATACGTTATGATGTTGACAACCCTAAGACTCGAACTATAGCACTATTCATTTTGGGACTCCGAGCTAAGATTGGTCATGTTGTAGAATTGTAAAGCCTCATAACTTTAGATGAAACCATCTATGTAGCCTAAAGAGTTAAAGGTAACGGTGAAACTAGGTTAGTAGAATGCCGAGTAACCAAACCATGATGCTGAATAGGACTAGCTTACCAAGTAGATTAGGGAGTGACAAAGCATCAAACAGTTTTGAGGTGGAGCGCCAAGGTCACATGCCGAGCCGATCAAACGAGGATCAAGGTAAGAGCAAGACCGAGAAACCTGAGATCCAAAGAAAATATAGTCAGAGTTCAAGGAAGAAAACCCAAGAAATTAAATGTTTTCAATGCCTTAACTATGGATACATAGTTAGTTAATGTCCAAACCACCGAGTCATGACCATAAAGGGAGACAAACCCAAGTTTTAAGTAGAAAGTACGAGTGAACGAGAGGAAGCAGTAGCAACTGATCAGATGCTGGGAGAACTTAAGGAAGATTAGGATGCCGAGATACCCCCTAAGGACAGAGCTAAGTACTACTTTATTGTTCAATGATCTCTCAGTATTATTGTAGCTAATGAAATGAGCAAAGAGAGAACCTCCTTCATACGAATTGCTAAGTGAATGGTAAGCTATGCACCATGATCATTGATAGAGGGAGCTGTACCAACATCATTATGCGAGGGGTAATTAAGGTCATGAAATTGTAGACTCTTCTATACCCTAAGTTGTATAAGATTCACTAGTTGAACGAGAAAGGAAGATTATACGTTTCCAAGCAAGTTAGAGTGCCGATTACTATTGGTGATAGGTATAAGGACGAGATGATGTGTGATGTCCTTTCCATGTGTACGTCTTACATGTTACTTAGCCAACTGTAGCTATTTGACTTGAGAGTATTACATGATGGGTATAGAGACACCTATATGTTTCAAAAGGATAGGAAGAAAGTTATATTGACACCTATGAGTCCTAAGGAGGTGCAAGAAGCCTAGGAAAAGGTTATTCGATCTCTATAGCAAAAGTCCTTGGTGATTTCCTAAGTTCAGTTTGTACGACAAATCAAGGCTGAGGACTATATAACCCTCTTGGTTAAGAGACTCTTAGAGGTTAGAGAGGCTGAAAACTTAACTGCCAAAGTACAGCAGCTACTTTAGGAATTTGCTAACCTCTTCCTCATTGAGATGCCGAAAGGATTACCTCCCTTAAGAGGAATTGAGCATTGCATCGATCTTCAACCTAGAGTAGCCTTATCGAATTGACCTGCTTATAGACTCAATCCTGTAGTCAAGCTAAAAAAGTAAGTTGATGAGTTGATAGATTGAGGATATGTCCATGAGAGCATGAGCCCATGCGCCGTCTCTGTCGTATTATTTCCAAAGAAAGATGGATCATGGAAGATGTACACTAACAACCTTACTATCAATAAGATCACTGTTAAGTACCAATACCTAATCCTACAGTTAGATAACATGCTCGATGAGTTGCATGGTGCACGCATCTTTTCGAAGATAGATCTAAAGAGTAGCTATCATCAAATACGAATAAAATTGGGAGATGAATGAAAAATAGCCTTTAAGACTCGGGATGGTTTATTTAAGTGGATTGTTATGCCGTTTGGTTTAACTAACGCACCAAGTACATTTATGCGGCTCATGAATCAAGTACTCAGAACATTGATAGACAAATGTGTTGTGGTTTATCTTGATGATATTCTAGTCTACAGTACCGACCTTCTCGTTTATGTTGAACATTTGAGATTGGTGTTTAACATGCTCTACATCGAGAAATTATTCAATAACCTGAAGAAATGCGTATTCTATTAAAGTGAGGTTGTATTCCTCAAATATGTTGTTTTCGAGAGTAGAGTTCGAGTTGATGAGGAAAAGGTGTGAGTTATCAATAAGTGGCTTACAACAACTAATGCAGCCGAAGTCAGGAGCTTCTATGGCCTAGCCTCGTTCTATTGAAGATTTATTCAGAACTTCAGCTCCATAACTACAGCATTGACTAAATTGACTAAGAAGAACATTGAGATTAAATGGAACGAAAAGGCTTAAAGGAGTTTTGAAGATGTGAAGTATAAGTTGATGTTTTCTCCAGTACTTGCCCTACCAAATTTCGAGAAGGTTTTTTAGGTTAAATGTGATGCGTCTGGTGTCAGCATTGGTGCTATCCTTATGCAAGAGCACTGACCCATTGCTTACTTTAGCAAAAAACTCCGAGGTATTGCCTTGAATTAATGAGCCTATGTCAAGTAGTTCTATGCCCTTATCCATACACTTTAGAAATGGCAACATTATCTATTACCGAGAGAATTCATCATCTACTCGAATCATAAATCTCTTAAGCATCTTCATAGGCAGCAAAAACTTTCTTGGCATCATGCTAAGTTGGTCGAGTTCTTGGAGACCTTTTGCTATGTCATCAAGTATAGGATGGGAAGCACTAACATAGTGGCTGATGCACTTTCTCACTGTCATACCCTCATTATAACATTGTAAGCTAAAGTGCTTAGATTTGGCACTTTACTTGATCGTTATGAGCATGACTCACATTTTGGGCCTTTAGTAGCCAACTGTAATGATAAAGAAGCTGTGGACAGATTCTACTTTAGTGAGGGGTTCTTGATGAAAGGAAAGCAGATTTACATGCCGAGTGGTTCTGCAAGGGAGCTACTAGTTCGAGAAGCGTACATCGAGGGTCTGGCTGGCCATTTTAAGGAGAAGAGGATAATTAAGATATTGAAGGAGCACTTTTACTAGCCTAAGGTGATGAGGGATGTGTACTAAATACTTAAGAGGTACATGGTGTGTAAGTATGCAAAAGGAAAGAGAGAACCTTATGGAAAATATACACTCCTACTAATTCTTGAGCAACCGTAGATTGATCTAAGCATGGATTTCATGCTCAAACTTCTCCATACGCCGAGAAGATACAATTCGATCATGGTATTAGTCAATTGGTTCAGTAAAATGGGCCACTTCATCCCCTACCTTAGACCTAATGATGCTTTATTCATCGTTAACCTCTTTTTGCAAGAAATTGTGTGATTGCATAGAGTACTAAGGAGTATTGTGGTAGACCGTAATTCCAAATTTACGAGCTTCTTTTGGAAGACCTTATGGAGGAAACTTAGTACTATGCTCCTATTCAGTACCTCTTACTAACCTTAGATAAACGACCAAACCAAAGTAATTAATAGAATCGTTGGTAATCTCTTGTACGCTACTGTTGGAGGGAACTCTTGTGATTAGGATTTATGCTTACCTATCATTGAATTTGTCTATAATCGCTCCACTCACAGCTCCACTGGAACATCACCATTTAAGGTTGTTTATGGACTTAACTTGAACCTACCTTTGGACTTAGTTAACAACCCAACTACACAAGGGGAGAGTCAATCCAGCATGTAGTATACTGAGGAATTTCATAGGTTACATTAAAGAATTGTTGAGCAACAGGCCAAAACTATGGCCTAACAGAAGGAAGTGGGAAGCTATGGAAGGAAACGAATCGTTTATGCCCCTGAGGACCTTGTTTAGATCTATCTTAGCAAGGAACGCTTCCCTAACAAGAGGACGAACAAACTATCTCCTAGAGCCAATGGCCCCTACATGATCCTGAGGCACATTAATGATAATGCCTATGAGATTGAGCTACCCGAAGATCTCGATGTATCTACCACATTTAACGTCACTAACTTAACTCCATATGTGATCGAAGATGACAAAGACCAAGATTTAAGGGCAAATCTTCAACAACCTCGGGGAACTAATGAACTACCGACCAATGATCCCATTACTTGTATACGGCTCCAAGGACTCTAATCCCTCACCTAATGAATTCTCTCTTGGTAACCTACTAATGACAAGAAACTTTACACCAAAAGAATGTGACTGAACTCCTTGATCTCCCTTAATTGTCATACGTTGATCTATACACTCGGTAGTGATAATGCCGACCATTCCCTTGCCGAAGACCTTATACCGAGTAATTCAACCAACTACTACCAAGAAGTTCCTGTCGAGTGACGAGAGACTCACTTAAATGGCCGAATAGTTTTCTCTCAACATGGCATCATCTCTCTCATCCCAGCCCCTTTATTGTGACAACATTTTGACCTCTCTCGCCTGCTGTACTTAAGAATATTTGTATGGGACCAATGTTGTACTGCCACCTATCCACCTCATTTGATATTATACTGCTTTTCTATTTTTGGTCTTTTGTTCTTTTTACACTTTTTGGTATGTATTAGGAATCCCTTTTTTGTATATACTTTCTTGTAATTTTATCATTAGTAATGCTACCTTAAGGACTTATTATAAAGTCTTTTTTTTTTTTTTTGTAAGCCGAAGATAACTTACATTTTAATACTAAATATTTTATTCTTGTGAGATAACCCTCTCCAAGTCCATATTTCATACACTTTTATCTAATATTGCCGAGTAGCTCAGCATTAGCGGCGCGTAGACTTTAACATCACGTTGTATGTCATATCAAGTGTGGAGTCAAGTTGTATTGTGTTCGTTGGTGAGTCATATCCTCCAAGCATCTTCACGTCAACTATACTTGCTTGGTTGTGAATCATTTCCCTCTAATTTTCTTCAATATCTTAAAGGACCCATCTTAGATGAAATTTGCCTTAGTATGTCCTAGTAATAACTAAGTTCCTAGGCACACCAAAACTAAAAAGGGCCATTAACAAATTTCCATATGGTCTCACATCTACATGTTACCACATGTGTTGCATCATTAACTTAACAACATCTACTTGTTTCTTGTCCAACATTACCAATATCACCAATGCATCTTCTCTAATCATTGAGGTTGCACTACCTTTCCTTGGTAGTACAAAATAATTAACAAACTTGTGAAGAATTCTTATTAACAACTCAAACTCTATACTAAAAATATCTCTTCCTATCCCCAAATCAATTCCATCATTCAATTTAGTAAATATTTGTTCTTTTTTCAACTATCCTATGCTTTCATCATCATTGAATTCTTTAATTCCAAAGCATTTCAAAATATCCTTCTTAGTGATTTCTAGTTTGTGTCTTAGCATAGTTGATTTCCCTACTTCTTGATGTTTACTATCAAGTTTTCTATAAAACTCATCAATCAAATCTCCATATATTGCTCTATGTAAATCAGTCAATCAACTTAAACCCAATCTATCTAAATAATCTTTCCAATAAAAGCCATTCTTCTCAAAGTATTCAGAGTCTAAATAAAATGAGTTTTTAATGGAAAGGCTTTCACCTTTGACTATGTACCTTTTCTTGGGTTTCTCCTTTAAAGGGGTAATTGTGATCTTAGCTTTGTTTGAGTTGTTCACCTTTTGGGAAAACTTTGATTTCTTCTTGATTGAGGTAGCCTTCTTAGATTTTTGAACAAATTTTCTTGGTCTTAGAATGGGATCAGGTTTTGAAGGATCTCTTTCAGAGACTTCTTCATATGATTTTTTTAAGGGAGTAAATTCTTCTAAATCAGCAACGTCTTTGGAGGAGCTAGATTCTTTATCATTCTGAACCACCTTTTGAACTACTTCCTAGACTTGTTCAGAATGTACTTCAGAGGCATTCTTCTAATTCACTTCTTGAACAGTCTCTTTTTAAAGGTTCATCTTAGAGTTTGATGGTTAGGGTTCTTTTAGATGATCTTTGGTGTGTTACAATTGGATTTGATTGTGTGTTTGCAGGAGAAGAATAGGGAAGGTCTGATGAGAAGGAGGAAAAATAAGAAAAGAAATGAGACTCTTAATGAATTTAAACTACCAATTTCATTTGCAGTTAGTAGAGAATTGTAGACCTACTAGTGACATGCTAATCACCTACTAAATGGATTTACTTAATGGACCCACTAAGGAAGATTTTGTGGACCCACTAATGAACATGCAAATGCCCACAATGTTTTCGTGTCCAGTAGATTTCAAGTGAGCTTGCTTGAAAAAAAAAAAAAGAAAAAAAGAAACATCCATGTAAAATTAAATGAAAAAAAAAATTAGCAAAAGGGATTACACGCACCTAATTTGTTACAAATGAACTCAAATCTCAATTTATCTAGAGGTTTAGTTAAAATATCAGCAAATAGATATTCAATTGAAACAAAATCCATACTCACATCATTATTTGCAACATGATCACATATGAAATGATGCCTTTCTATGTTCTTTGATCTTGAATGATGAACAAGATTTTTTGTTAAATTGATAGCACTTGTATTGTCACATTTTATGGGAATATTTTTACAACTTATTCCATAGTCATTTAATTGCTGTTTTAATTAAAGAATTTGTACACAATAATTTTCAATAGATATATATTCAGCTTCTACAGTTAAAAGAGTAATTGAATTTTATTTCTTGGAAGACCAAGAAACTAATTTATCTCCTAAGAATTGACATGTTCTTGAAGCACTCTTCTTATCTATTTTATAACCTGCATAATCAGCATCTGAATCGAAATTTTTACTTTTGGGATACCAAATTCCCAATTTTGCAGTACCTTTTATATATTTAAAAATCTTTTTAATTGCAGTTAAGTGTATTTCAATTCATAAATTCTGAAATCTAGCACACACACAAGTACTGAATAAGATATCAGGTCGTGAAGCAATTAAATATAACAAGGATCCAATTAAGCTGCAATAGAGTTTTTCATTTACCTTTTTACCATTACATATGATGTTAAGCTTTGTTGAGGTACTCATAGGTATTGAGGAATTCTTGGTATTATCAAAACAAAATTTCTTCAATATCTGTTTGGTATATTTCTCTTAGTCAACAAAAAATCCATTCCTTGATTGTTTGATTTGTAATCTTAAGAAGAAGTTTAATGTACCCATGAGTGACATCTTAAATTCTACTTGCATCACACTTGAAAATTCCTAACAATATATTTCATCAGTTGCACCAAAAACAATATCATCAACATAGATTTGTATAACTAGCATGTCTTTACCAAAGTGTTTCATAAGAAGTATAGTATCTACTTTTCCTCTTTGAAAGTCATTTTTAGTCAAGAATTGACTTAATCTATCATATTAAGCTCAAGGAGCCTATTTAAGTCCATATAAAGCCTTTTTTAATTTAAACACATGATCTGGCTTGAAGGAATCTTCAAATCCAGGAAGTTATTCAACATATACTTCTTCTTTTATAAATCCATTCAGAAAAGCACTTTTTACATCCATTTAATACAATTTAAAATTTTTCAAACAAACAAAAGTAAGTAATAATCTTATAGCTTCCAATCTAGCAACAAGAGCATAGGTTTCATCATAATCTATTCCTTCTTCCTATGAATAACCTTTAGCTACTAAACGTGTTTTGTTTCTAATTATTTTCCCATGCTCATCCAGTTTGTTCTTAAATACCCATTTAGTTTCAATTATTGAATTGTTTTTAGGTCTTAGAACCAAATTGCAAACCTGATTTCTCTAAAATGGACTTAGTTTCTCTTGCATGGCCAAAATCCAGTTATTATCATTCAAGGCTTCTTCTTCTAAATGTAGTTCAATTTTAGAAATGAGAGCAAACTGATTCTCAAAATTCTGTAAACTTGATCTTGTTCTTATTTTAGATCTAACATTACCAATTATAAGCTCAGGAGGATGATTGGTTTTAAAAATTAAAGTTGATGGAGGTGTATGAAAGAGTTTAGTACCTTTTAACTTACCTTTTGAAGGTTTTTCAACAAACTTGGTATTACCTTCTAAAGTACTACCTGATACAGATTTTGTTTCAGTTCCATCAAGCATTTTAGAAGCTTCTGAAGTACCTTCTAAAGGAGGTTCTATCTTTCCTTCTTTTGAATTAAGACGAACTGTCTTCTTTTTGCTTGAAGCAACTAGTATTTCATCATCCAATTCTTCATGGATTGTTTCCTCAATAAATTGAACATTTATTGACTTTTCCATGACCATTGTTTCTTTGTTGTATACTTGATATGCTTTTGAGTTTAGAGAGTAGCCCAAAAATATGGCTTTATCTACTCTTTCTTTAAATTTTCCCAAGACTTTTCCTGTTTTCTTAACAAAACACTTACAACTATATGTGTGAAAATATGCAATCGTAGGTTTCCTTCCTTTGTAAATCTTGTAAGTAGTTTTATTTGTCAAGGGTCTTATATATACACAATTAATGATATAGTAAGCTGTTGAAGCTACTTTAGCCTAAAAGTAGTCAACTATATTACTTTCATTAAGAAAAGTTCTTGTCATTTCTTGAATAGTCTTATTTTTGCGTTCAACTACTCCATTTCGTTGTGGAGTATAGGGTACAAAAAAGTTAAGGATGATGCCTCTATCTTCATAAAACGAAATGAAATCAAAAATTTTCAAATTCCTTACTATGATTAGTTTGTAACCTGATGATGGAGAGGGCTTTTTCATTTTCAACTCTTTTTGAAAATGTTTTAAAACTTTTAAAAGCACCACTTTTATGACGAAAAATAAGATCCAAGTAAATATAGGAAAATCATCTATTATGACAAGACCATATTTATTTCTTCCTAAACTTAATGTGCGAGTAGGGCCAAAGAGATCGAAATGTAATAATTCCAAAGGTCTTTGAGTTAAAATAACCTTCTTAATCTTATGAGATGATGAATTCATTTTAATCTTCAAGCAAGCAGAACAACAAATATTTTCATGAGCACGTACCTTAGGTAAACCTGAGACTAAATTCTTTTTAAACAAATTCTCCAGTTGATGAAAATTCACATGTCCTAGTCTTTTGTGCTAGAGCATAACATTATCATTTATAGAAATAAAGCAACTTTCAGATGATACTCCAGATGGTTTAATTTGATAAACATTCTTTTTCCTAAAACCTTTAAATAGCTTTAAACCGTCTTGATTCAACCCAACACATTTATCATGTTAAAAAACTATTCTATATCCTTTATCACACAACTAACTTATACTTAGTAAGTTATGTTTTAATCCTTTAACTAGTAATCATTTTTTTACTAAATGAGGTACCAAACCAATTGAGCCTACTGCAATTATTTTACCTCTACCATTATCACCAAACTTCACATAACTATCTTCTTTCCATTCTAGATTTGTGAACAGCGAAGCATCACCAGTCATATGTCTTGAACATCTACTGTCAAGATACCATGTTCCTTTTATCTTTGTTTCGAAGTCTTGCACACATTAAAGCATAATCAAATCTATTTATGAACTCAGCGAAGGTTGGGTCTACAGGAATTCAAGCTCATGTTTTGATTTGTACCTTGGTTATTACTGAGCTTTTATTTTTTGTAAAAACAGTCCTTCTCTATATAACCTATTTTATTACAAAGAAAATAAGTGTAAGATTTCTGTTCAGTATACTTGTTACTTACCACTTCTTTTTGATTTGGATTCTTTTTGTAATAGCCTCTATTCAACCTTCTATTGTAACCTCTGAAAGGATACTTGTTATTTTGAGAAAATCTTCTATTGTTCATTCTGATAAGTTCAAACACTTTGTTATTTTCCTTACTTTTAATCATTTCTTGCTTTTCATCTTTTGATTTCACAGAAACTATTTCTTTCTTTGTCTTAGATGTTTATCCAAATTCAAAACCTAGTCTAGATTTTGAACCATCCATCCTTTGGCTAGAAATTAACATTTGTAGTTTCTTGTCACTTTCATCAAACTTACAAAAGGTGTTCTTAATTGACTTAGACAGATTTTCTACACAGTTTTTCAAATTCTTAATTTCTTCTTTTAAAACTAAATTTTGTTAAGTAAAGCTTCACAAGCAATATGAAAACCTTTAAAGTCATTTTTCAAAAAATCATTTTCATCTATTAGAAACTTATTTGCTTGATTAAGTGTATCCTTTTTTATTTTCAGTGTTTTAACCCTAGATTCAAGCTTAGATATTTTATTGCTTAACTTAGAAAGGGCTTTGAAGAGTTTGTTAATTTCAGCACATATATTGTTAGGTACATCTAAATCAGAATCAGAATTAGTTTTAGAATCTACTTTAGAAAGTGTCATAAGACATAAATTAGCTTCCTCACATTCTTCTAAGCCTTCTGATTCAATTTCTGAATCCTCCAGATCACTCCATGTCACCGTCAGAGATTTACATTTCTTCTTGAATTTCTCCATTTTCTTAATCAACAAAGGACATTTGGATTTGATATGCCCAAGTTTCTTGCATTCATAGCAAATAATCTCCTTTTTAACCTTCTTCTCTTCTTTTTCTTTGATTGACTTCCTTACATTAACAAACCGATTCTTATTAGTGGTAAACTTTTTAGTAAACATTCTCCTACCCTTTTCCTTGAGCCATTTATTGAATTTTCTAGTTAGTGGTGTCATGTCCTCATCTTCTCCTTCTGAATCAATATCTATCTCTTCGGCTTTGAAAGCTATGGTCCTCTTCCTTGTATCTTCTGAAGTGCCTTCTAATTTGAGAAAATCAGTTTCATATGCCATGAGCTTGCTACGCAATTGACCCAATGTTAATGTCGTTAAGTCACAAGCTTCTTTAATGGTTGTTTTCTTTGCATTCCAAATTATGGAAAGAATCCTTAGCATTTTATGAACCATATCTGCATCACTAATAGTTTTGCCACGAGAAGACAATTCATTAGTTATAGGAGTAAATCTACTGAAGGAGTCTTTGATTTCTTCACTAGGGAGAATTTAAAATATTTCATATTGTTGAATCAATAAGTTAATTCTTATGTCTTTGATGGTTTTTGTACCTTCATAAGTTTGCACCAACGTGTCCTAAATATCTTTAGTTATTTTATAAGAAGCAATTAGATAAAATTCAAAATGTGTAATAGTACTCAACAAAAGATTCTTAGCCTTTGAATTTAGTTCGGCTTTGGTGATATTATCTCTTAAAGTGATGATGGTTAGAACTTTGAGATCTCTTGTAAAAATAATTTGCCAAGCTTGATATTCTGATGCCTTTATATAAGTCTCCATCCTGAATTTAATAAGGAAAGTTAGTTCCATTAAAAAATGGTGTCTTGCTAGGCTGAACTATTAACTTACCACTTGATCCACCCATGATCTTGAAATTTAAAAGATATTAGAGTAAGGCTCTAATACCAATTGTTAGTCCCATATAAGATATTAAGAGGGGGGAGGGGGTGAATTGATATCTTTAACTTTTTGAAACTTATTCGATAAAATAAAATTTACCCCTCTTAACAACTTATAGTGGTGAACAGTGATAATTTAATAAGCTAACACACAACTATTAATAAAGCAAATTAAAAGAGTAGGGAAGGAGAATATTAGGTAGAGATTTTATAGAGCTTCGGCCTTCTACTTATTGCTCTCTTCTAGCACTACTGTTGGGGACTTGTTCTACTTCACTGGTGTCAATCCACTTGATTCACTAAAACAAATTACAAACAGATTACAAGCATTTGTCATAGTGACTTTACAACACTTTGCTCTGCCTATCTAGCCTCTCTACAATATAGGCTAATACAAATCTACAAAGTGTTAACTATCTTTTCTCTTCCATAAAATATATAGAGATTACAAGTGAGAACAAAAATACAAGTCTCAAACAATTTTGCACTTGAAGGAATTAACACTTATCATAGAACTTTCTTTCGGTGCATCTCTCTAAAGAAGTATTTGAAGGACTTTTCGAAGCTTTTCAGAAGAAAAAAACTAATCAAGAAATTTTTTTGTGCCATAATAGTATTTCTTCAAAGTTATATATTTAACATTTTGAATCTCTTTTCCTTTTATATTGAAATCTTCCAACGGCTAAAAAAATCTGAAAATTATCTTCACTTTCATAATTATCCAACCGTTAGAATGCAAAGGATGGTCCTTAGATATTTTAGGGAGAAGATCTCAATCATTTGAAAATTCAAAACTAGTTCTCCTTATCTTGTTTAGATAAAATATTCATCAATCCGTAATCACCAGATAAGCTTTGATTTGAATTTAAAAAGATCAGCTTTCGTTAGCTATTTCAGGATAAGCCTTGTGTTCTAAATTTGAATTCCCATAAAATTTGATACAATCTTATCCTTATCCATTCTTGTATATATCTTGATTTATCCAAATATATTTTCACTTAAAAATAATCCTTATGGATCGTAATTCCATCTTGAGTGAAACGGGATTAAATGTATTTTCCTAATACACTCAATCTAGTAGAGCTAAGGCTTGAATAATCCGAATTTGATTAAAATTAATATTCTACGTAATTTTTCTAGACCAATCATCTGAAGGGTATCAACCTTTTTTTCTTAGAAGTCTTTGAACAAGCTTCTGAAGAGCTGTACCAATTATTTTTATAAGAGCTTCTATAGTACTTTCTAAAGACTTTCCAGAATAGTCTATTTTTATATAGTTTGAAGCTTCTGAAGAAGGTCATGAATGTAACTTAAATATGCAAAAATATAGTTTCTGAAAAACCTTCTGTAAGCCTATACTTTTAAAGATTCATTAGCTTTTAGCCCTTTTGTTATCATTAAAATGTATGAGAGATATCTAAGATTTATAAATGGTAAAACTTGGAAGCTCTGTTTAGAGGCGATCACCATCTATCTTGGAGCTATTATGCGGATAACATAAATTTCCAAAAGAGGATCTTATGGATTTCATTGAGCACTTTAGGGAATGCTCCTTAAACATCTAAGATATATGCGACAAGAAAGAGCTGGTTAAGATATGTATTCAAGGGATGTTTATAGAATATGACATACATCTTGAGAATTTATCTCTTAAGTCTTTCTCTATACTAGTAGAAAATGAACAAAAAAAATAATAACTTCATCACCGAGCAAAGAGGTGACTTTGGCATGAAGCAATAGCCATCTATGAGTGATGTACAAGGAGGAAACTATAAAGGAAACAAAAAGACGAGGAGGAGTAATGGTGTAAAAGTCCCTCATTTCCCATGTTCAATGAACAAAGTGAATGCTTTCCTTGACCGATGGTTCAAGGATGGAGTAATTAGGTTTCTAAGGGTTAAAAGGGAACCCACGGTACAAGAAAAGAATGATGTAAGATTTGTCACTTTCATAGATCAATCGGCCACCTAATAAGAGAATGTTAGACTTTATCTTTAATGAGAAGGTCTAAAATGGTGAGTTGAATTTGATAACAACAATGACGTATGAAGGAACCTACTTTCAGCACACAATAATCAAGTAATTGCTAATGCAATCTCTTATGATTTGACGACCTTGCAAGAAGTTGACCAACTTTAGGATAAGGTGCAAGAGGGTGAATTACAAGAAGACACACTTGCAAACTAAAGGAAAGATGATGAAATGGTCCTAAGAAATCCTATTGCAATAGCCCTAATCATGACAGCTAACGTTAGGAGCTTCTTTAACCTCCTCGGATTTGGCAAGAAATTTAGGGTCATGGCTATAATTGCTTTGGTAGAGATTTCTAAACAACAATATGAACAATGTAATGTAGTGCAGCCAATTCATAAGATGGTAAAAGCAAGTGAGAATGCAATTATTTTCACCAATGATATGTATGAGTGATCGAAATCAAAATCAGCTATTATATGTAAGCTCAACAACCATCACATTAGGCAAACTTTCATTGATAACAATCCTCATTGAACATCATACCACTAACGACTTTTAAGGCTACAAAGCTTTACGTAAGGAGATTGATGAAGCAACTAATAAATTTTTTGCAGCTTGAATGATGTCCCTATAAAGACACTAGGGATCATTAATATGGATTTCAAGGTGGAACCTATTCAAGGAGAAACTAAGTTTCATGTCCTAGATGCTCTGGTTTCCTATCATTTGTTGATAGGAAGGATATGGCTCTATGAGCACAATCTAGTTCCCTTGACATTGCATCAATGTATTAAGGGAAATTGGAAGGGGAACAATATCTTTATTCCTATTGCTAGGAACCCCTTTGAATATGGGGAAACCTATCATACTAAGCCAAAACATTTTAATGAATATGTTAGCAAAGGCGAAATAATAATAGGAAGTTTAACTAGCAACCCATTAACAAAATGGGAAGATGTGTAAGAGCAAGATGATAGGAAGTAGAAGATACCTCCTATACATGGAAGCTAAAAGAAGAAATGGGGGAATAATAAATCTGCAAAGATTAAAAGTTACATCCGATTAGTTACTGTATTCTGCTTATAACACGTTATAGGTTCTGAGGAAGCATTTGTATGCAAAATGAGTTGTATGCTAAATGGGTTGATATTATGCAAAACGAGATGTTAGCTCTTGATTCTAATCATTCTTGGGAACTCACTTCATTGCCTCTAGGCAAGCAAGCAATCAATCGGTTCAAAATGGGTTTATAAAATTAAGTACAAACTCAATGGCTCTATTGAATGTTATAAGGCACACTTGGTAGCTAAGGGTTATACCCAAGTTGAAGGTATAGATTATGTTCATACTTTTCTCCTGTTGCTAAATTGTCCATTGTGGGTGTTTTATTAGCTGTAGAGTTGCTAAACAATGGTTTATCCATCAATTGGATGTGAATAATGCTTTTTTGCATGGTTCTTTGGAGTAAGAAATTTACATGAAGCCTTTGAAAGGTTATTTTTTAGCTTCGTAAGGGTAAGTTTGTAAGCTTATTAAGTCCTTGTATGGCCGTAAACAAGCTTCTTGTCAATGGAATCATTAACTTACAACTTTTCACTTTCTTTGGGTTCTGTTCAATCTTGTAATGATTACTCTTTTGTTTACTAAAGTTAATTGTGATGAATTTTTGGAATTATTGGTGTATGTAGACGATTTATTGGTTATAGGGAGTTCCTTATTAACTATTCAATAGGTTAAAACGTCTCTTCATCAAGCTTTTATGATAAAGGATCTTGGTGAAGTGCATTTTTTTTCTTGGTATAAAGGTTTGTTTAACCACTACAGGCATTTTACTACATCAGCGAAAATTCTTGCTACATATATTGGATAGTATTGGCTTAATAGGGACCAAACCATGAAACTCCCTTTTCTACAGAATACTTGGTTAGATAATACATCCATTGAAGTGCTAAATGATCCTTCTATTTACTGTCATTTGGTTGGACATCTTCTTTATCTTACCATTACCCATCCTAAAATTATGTATGTGGTTTAGCAACTTAGTCAGTTTATTTCTTGTCTACACATCCCTCAAATGAAGCTGGTGTTTCATCTTTTACAATATTTGAAAGGCACATTCCATGTTAGGTTATTTTTGCTACTGCTAGTCCATTGAAATTGTTGGGTTATTTTGATGCTGATTAGGGTTCTAGTTGTTTAGATTAGAAATCCTTGTCTGGTTACTGTGTGTTTCTTAGTTCTTCCCTTGTTCCTTGGAAAACCAAGAAGCATGCTACTATATCAACATCTTCAATTGAGGCTGAATATTGTAGTATTGCTACTTTGACTAAGGAGCTTCATTGGATTTCGTATATTCTTCAAAACTTGCAATTGCCTATTTCTTTACCTATTCCTTTGTTTACTGATGGTAAAGCTGCTCTTTTAATTGTTGAAAACTCATGTTTTCATGAGTGGACCAAACACATTGAAGTGGATGTCCATTTTGTCCAAGATCATATTTTCCGAGGCTTTCTTCAAGTCATTTATGTTTCTACTCGCCACTAAGTTGTAGATATCATGACCAAGGCTTTGAGTAAATCTTAGTTACTATGTTATTGTTCTAAGTTAGTCCTTCTCTATAATCTAACTTGAGGGAGGAGGGTGTACTGGGGGGTAGGGTTGGGGTTGGGGTTGGGGAAGTGTTTGTGTATTGAGATATGCAGTATGGAGAATTATATTTATCAATACAACCTTCTTGTGTTGTATTTATTAAAGCTTTAATCTTACCATTATATGGTATCCAGCTATTGTATTTTCACACATGTTCTTTACAAATTAGTTAGAGTCAATTAGTTAGCTAGTCTACAGGTAGTATAAATATGAGTTGCTTGGCTCTTATTTGTAACTTTCTACATTGTTCTATTTTTGTAATGAAGATCAATTTCATTCTTTTCACACAAATCAAAACACTTGCTTTATTTCTATTCATTACTTTGTTTTGGATTGATGAAGCTTGAATCCTGGATGGAAAATTTGACAGTTAGCTCTCTTCTCAAATAATATCCTACCCTATGAGTAAATATTCCCTATATTTGAAATTGAAAATTACTTTATAATATTTTGGAATCACCATAAAGTTTGAACCTTTATGTACTAAGGAACTTGTAAATTCTTTATTTGTTCCTTTATATCATTAGTGGAAAATGAACACAAAATCCATGCATCGAATCTATATTTATTAAAATGGATTGACCTATTTTGGGGTTCAAACTCTTTTCTTAAGAAATTATATATAAATTTATATGATAATAATCTATATTATTAACTATATAACTTGTAAAAGATTAAATACAACATAAATAACCTCTCCTATTTTATTGAGAGGATGGTCATGTATTTTTCTCTTCATCTATCACTTCAATTCAATTGAGGTAGTTATATCTATATAAGTGCTAAAAGTGTAACTCTTATTTATCAATTGTTTTGCACGCAAGCACCATAATTTATCAAGGTAAACAATATTACTATATGTGCAAATTGTTATTGAAGATGTTTAAATAATACATAGCTTTTTCTATGCGCAGAATTAATCTTCTACATTAAGCAATCTGATACGGATTAGAAGAAAAATTAAAACTTCAAAGCATGTATAGACGTTATCATGTCGTGGGTTGGGTACACAGCGTAATAATACAATAAAAAGCACCATTGATGCTGGAACACGTGATATATAAAATACATGTCTTACAATAGTTTTCACCATGGCCAGAGATTGGTCCTTAAGTGCTGTCCTTAGAAGGTGTAAGATCATGCCTTTTCTTATTAACACCCTTGTTTTATATACAGATAAATAGAAATCTGACTCTACCTAATAGTTTCACTTTCAACATTCGTTATTTATACATGGGGTGCCATCGTTCTACCGAAAAACATTTTGCTGAACTCTTTTAAAACCTACCGGAAAAGCCAGTATTTGTAATATGACCTTGGAATCACCACTACGATGAGTAAACAAAAATGCAGAGTTATTCTAAAGTCATTTTCGGCAAAACAAATATAAATCCCATAATTTCAATCTCACATTGGCATGCGTTAAAGAGGAAGAATGTGTTTAAAGAAATAGTGCCGATTTTACTTCTTAAAATAGAGGAAAAATATTGCAGGAAATTAGAGAGGAGAATATTAAAAATGGAAAGCACACAGTTTTTGAAGCACACACAGTTCATTCAACTGGGGACTCCTTAAATACAGATGGAAACTTATCTACATATCAGAAAAATGAGGAAGCATAAACCTATGTTCTAAAAGTGCTCCTAATATATTGAGGACAAAATAACAAACCAAAAGACTAGAACTTAACTAAACAGAAAAATATTAGCAGAAAAACAGGGCAGCAATCACAGTCAAATTTTTGCATTATTCCCTAACATACTCTCCCTTAATGCAAAAATCTGCAAGACCTAATTTATTTCTCAAATAGGTGAACTTCCCTAAAGAAAATATGACTTTGTCTTGCTCTTGAGAATTGCAACACTACTTTTATGCTTTCTTCAACCACCAATTCTCTTATAAATGATGTTAGGTATAATGTGCCTTGTAAGATTATGATGAACAAGATTTTTGGTCATTGTAAGGGTAGATTGATTATTGCAAAAGATTTTTGTAGCCTTTTTTTGATGGGAATCAAACTACTAGGCTATTGACCTGCAGTCGAGCCTGAGGACTAGATGGATTGGTAAGATGAATCTTTCTATTCTAATTAACTCATGCAGAGGCTGAGTATCTCTTTGTTGACCCATTCTGCCTACCAAGCCGAGTGACTGCTTGTTTCTCACATGTTGTGTGTCGAGAGGCGAAAGATCGAGACAACAACCCATTTTCATTCTTATACACGCTTAGCTAATCACTTACTCAGTTGTACCCCTATCGAGATACTAAAAGAAAGAGTTTGGATTGACCAAACTGCCTTTCCTTGGACAAGCAAGTAGTCCGTACTTTTTGTCCACATCTTCCAATAGCAACACCAATATAGTATCACCACGTGTATAGTATCATGTGTAGAATCTATTACACCAATAATTGCTTTCCTTATATATTTATATTTACCATTTTGTATCTTATACATTACTTCTTTAGAAAATACCTTTTTTTTCTTTTCCTTTTTAGGTAAATTTCCCTAACTTATAGCTATAAATACTATTATAATTATAGCTATAACACATAGCGAGAGATTATCATTAATAAACTTCTATGTTTTCTTCCTTGTATAAACATTTTATTTACTCTTTTGTTTATTCTTGGCATCACTCTTATTCTAACAATTGAGCAACGCTAGGTGGTAAGTAATCTCGCTAGTTTAATTCGTGCATAATATCGAATTATGACATGAGTCCTCGAAAGTTCTATTAGTGTATCATATCCTCTGGAGCTGTTCATGAGTTTTACTTACTTCTTCATTTGTAATTATCATTTTACATGTTCCCCACCTTTTCCATTTCAAGCTTTCTATAAGCATAAAACCATCTAACAATCAACCTTATCTATTCTTGATCATAGTTTGCAATATCTTGGTATCAAAGCAAAGGTTTTGTTTAAGTTGTTGGTTTCTTTGAAGTTCTATTTATACTCTGTTTTACACTTGATGAGGTGGCTAACCTCTTAGTATATCTAACCTAAGCTGTTCACACGCTAACCTACTGACCCACTGAATCATAGACCAGGTTGTTTAGGATTGTAAGTATGAAAGAACAGTATTCTAGGGATCTACACTTTAGATCCATAATCATGTGATAAGTTGATGAAAGAACAGTGGATGAGTATCATGTAGAGGATGGTTACTTGTTTTGAGGTAGAAAAGTATGCATGCCAACTTGTTGACTACAAGAACTATTGATTAGGGAAGCCCACAGTAGAGGACTCTCTAGGCATTTTGGAGAAAAAAAGACCTGTGAATTGTTGAATGGCTAATTCTTTTAGTTAGGAATGAAGAGAGATGTGTACCGAGTTGTCACAAGCTGTACAGTATGCAAGAAGGCTAAGTGTCACACCGAGTAAGGGAAAGCAATGCCTTTACCTATCTCAATGAAGCCATAAACTGATTTGAGCATGGACTTTATTCTTAGACTACCATAAACTACCTAAGGTAAAGATTCTATAATGGTCGTTGTAGATCGGTTTAGCAAAATGGCACACTCCGTATCCTACTCCAAAACTAACGATGCTATGGCTATTGCTTCTCTTTTCTTGTAAAAGATTATACGGATACATGGCGTGTAAGAAGTGTAGTCTCCAATAGAGACTCAAAGTACTTGAGCCATTTTTAGAGGACCTTGTAGTATCACATGGGGACCAAACTACTATCAGTACTTCTTGTTACCCTTAAACTGATGGCCAAATAGAGGTGCCTAATTGTACTTTAGGATCACTACTTCGAGCTATAGTAGGCAAGAACTTGGCTAATTGGGGCGTTTGTTTGCTAGTGGTCGAGTTCGTTTACAACCGAACAGTGCATGACACCACTAAGCAAACTCCCTTCGAAGTGGTCCATGGTTTCAATCCCAAGTTACCCCTCAACCATACCCCTGTACTTGCACTCGGGCAAGAGGACCTTGATGGCTCGACTAGATTATGATCCCTCCAGCACATCTATGATAAAGTCATTCGGTACATTGAGTAAGCTGCTAGAAGAATGCAGGAGAAGACTGAAGGACCTTTCAAAATCCTTAGTAAGGATACTTGGTATGGTTGCACCTTAGTAAGGAACGGTTCCTAAAGAAGAAGAGGAACAAATTATCTACAAAAACTGAAGGACCTTTCAAAATCCTTCAAAAGATCAATGAAAATACCTATAGGTTAGAGTTGCCCAAGGAATATGGGGTTTCTAATGCCTTTAATGTTATCGACTTCAATCTATATCACCCTGACAGAGAGCTAAGCAAAGATCATTCAGATTTGATCCCAAATCTAAAACAACCCAAAAAAAATGATGGTAATTATGCTATCGAGCTACTGACTTGCAGTTGAGCTCGTAGACTAGAGAGATTGGCAAGACGAATCCTTTTGTTCTAGCCAACTCATGCAAATGCCAAGTATATCCTTGCCGACCCATTCTTCCTGTTAAGCTGAGTGACTGCTTGTTTCTTGCATGTTATGTGTCAAAAGGTAGAAGGTTGAAACAACAGCCCATCCTCATTCTCATACACACTTGGCCAATTACTTATTCGATTGTAACTTTGCTAAGATATTGAGAGAAAGAGTTCGAACTGACCAAGCCACCCTTACTTAGATAAGCAAGCTGTTTATATTTTTTGTCTACATCTTTTCATGGCATCACCAATACAGTATCACTATGTATACAATATTATGTGTAGAATTTGTTGCACTAATGATTACTTTCCTTGTATATTCATTTTTATCCTTTTGCATCTTATAAATTACTTCCTTCGAAAATACCCTTTTTTGGTAAGTTGTCTTAACTTATGAGTATAAATACCCTTGTAATTGTAGTTGTAACACACAGACAAAGATTATCATTAATACACTTCTTTGTTTTCATTCTTGCATAAACACTTTGTTTACTCTAAGCATCACTCTTATCTTAACCCTTGAGTAAGGCTAAGTGGTAAGTAACCTCATTGGATCGATTTGTATGTCATATCGAACTGTATCGTGAGTCTTCAAAAGTTCCATCAATACATTATATTCTCTAGAGCTATTTGTAGGTTTTGCTTACTTCTTCATTTGTAATTATCATTCTGTACGTTTCCTAACATTTTCATTTCGAGCTTTTTATAAGCTCAGACCCATCCAATGACCAGCCTTATCTATTCTTAGTTATGGTTCACAGCACCTTCTAATGTTGCTATATGTCTCCTAGAATTCTCCTCAACCATATGGCTTGACATGCTGTTGAAGTGATAGCCATTTACTTAGCTTCAAAAGTTGATAATGCAATAGATGGCTATTTCTTTAAACACCAAGAGATGGCATTTATTCCAAGCTTAAACAAATATACACTAATACTCTTGTAATCATCAAGAGAACCTACCCAATTACCATTTGAAAAAATAAACTACTTAAAACTATTAGATTTAGAATACAACAATCCATAATATTGTATTCCTTTCAAATATCCAAGTACCCTCTTTACCATACCATAATGCATTTTGCTTAGATTTTGCATAAATCATGACAAGAGATAATTAGTTTATAAGATATCAGGACGGTTGTTTGTAAGATATAGCAGACTTCTAACTAAACTTTGATACATTAGACCATCAACTCTTACTTCCCTATTATCCAAACAAAATTTTAATTACTGATCATTAGAGTTTTAAACAAATTCCAATCTTTCAAGTTGAATTTCTACAAAGGATCTTTCACATATATTTGCTGAGAAATAAAAATTCCATCTTAACATTGCTGCACTTCCATGCCCAAAAAATAACTCTTAAGACCCAAATAAGTCATCTCAAATTCAGATTCCGTGATCTTAAAATCATTAATCAAGACAATACTATTTCTAGTGTAAATCAAATCATCCTCATGGAGACATACAAGTAATACCTCATCAACTCCTTTGGTTTTGACATACAATGTGGCTTCACTTGAGCTCTTTTGGAACCTATTTTTGCTGAAGAGCATCTATCCTCTCATATTAGGTCCTCAAGGCTTACTTGAGACTATATAGTACTTTAATCAGTTTGCAAACCTTCATCTCTTCTCCTTCAACTTAATAACCTTTGGCTTTTTATACATAAACTTCTTCCGAAAATCCTTTCAAAGTGGTTGATTTAACATCAAACTAATAAACTTTCCACTTATAATTAGTAGCAACTAACAAATTAGTGAAAATAGTATAATACTTGTCTATTAGAGAGAAAGTTTCTTCAAAATCAATACCTTCATATTACATGTAGCCTCTTGCAACCAAGCTTCATACATTTGAACTAATTTATCAACCTTTAATTTAAGCTTGTATACCCATTTTAACCTCATAGCTTCCTTATTTGCAGGTAAGTTAACCAATAACCATGTCTTATTTTTCTCTAAAGACTTCATTTCTTCATCTATCGTGTCATGCCATACACTACTCTTTATAGCCTCCTCAAATGAACTTGGTTCTTCAACTTGTGCAAGTTGACACCTCTTAGTTTGCTCATAAATTTCCTTCAATGATCTCCACTTTTTCAGAGGTTTACTAAAGGAAGAAGAGCTAAGTGATGCTAAACTTAAGGAGCTAGGAGTGGAAACAGAAGTAGAGGAACTTGAACAAACATGATCATAATTTTCTTCACCTATTAGCACCTCATCTTCCTGATTAATGGCTGAATATTTCTACAATTCATTCCTACTACATATACTCTTTTCATCAAACATTACATCTTAACTTATTAGCAAATTTTTTAAAATGGGATTGCAAAAATTATAACCTTTAGTTTCTAAGCTATGGCCTACGAATATGCATTAACACTATTGTCATCAAGTTTCTCCCTCTTTTAAGATGGTACAAGAACATAAGCAATACATCCAAAAAATTTAAAATGAGATACATTCGAATTTCTTCCATGAAAGGCTTCAAATGGTGTTTGATTAAGCAATGCCAATGTTAAATTGTGATTGAGTATGTAAGCTGCCATATGAATTGCCTCCACTAAAAACATTTTGGAAGACATTTGGCTTTAAGCATACTTTTAGCCGTCTCAACAAGACTCCAATTCTTCCTCTCCACCACTCTGTTCTATTGAGGAATGTAGCTAGCCAATTGCCTTTGAATGCCCATTCTCTCACAAAAGTTGTCAAATCCCTTGGAGACAAACTCGCCACCACAATCTATTCTCAAGACTTTTATTGCATTTCCACTTTGCTTTTCAATAGGAGACTTAAATTTCTTAAAGACTAAGAATACTTCTAACTTTTCTTTAATAAAGTAAACCCAAGTCATTCGACTACAATAATCAACAAACACTACAAAATATCTATTATTATTGAAAGAAGGAGTGTACATAGGTTCACAAACATCTCCATGAATCCATTCAATTGACCTTGAAACTCTCATTTTACTACTCTTTGGAAAAGAGCCGTTATGTTGCTTTCCTTGCATACAACTCTCACATATTGCATCAACATTTTTTATCATAGGCAAACCATCTACTAAATTTTTGTTAGACAACAAACTCAAACTTTTAAAGTTGATGTGCCCGTACTTGTGATGCCACAACTAGTTGTCATCCTCTAATGAGATTGTAAGTACTTTCTTATCGTCGTCAAAAGCAAGTGGAAACATGTTTCTAGCCATGGGAAACTTAAATAACATATTCTTTTTAGAATCATCAGAAAAAACTGCACATGAAAAAACATAAAGAACATCTTAAATATAGCAGCTGGTTCCACATGAATTCAGCTTTATAACTCCTTTTCCTTGTGTGTGACTAAGAGTTCCATCAGCCATCCTCATTGTTGTTATAATTGACCTATCCGAACTGATAAAAGCATCTAGTTTCGAAGTCATGTGACTGCTACTTCCACTATGCATATACCACACATCTAGATTACCAGATTTAGCACCATGATAAGCAAGAAATAAACACTCAGATTCATCTTTATCTTTCTCTTCAACAAAATTTACTTGCTTTCCATGTTTTTCTTTCAATTGACAACATTTCTCTATATGGCCATGTTCATTACAATAATAACACTTGAACTTACGATTTTGATTATGACCTTTGCTGTTAGTAGCATTTGAATTTTGATTTCTATCACCTAATCATCCACCTCCTCTGTTTCCCCTACCTCCTCTCTTTCCTTGAAAAGAATGACCTCCACGACTATTATTGTTGCTGTTAGCATGCTCATGCACAGCTTCATTTTCCTTCAAATTTTGCAACTTAGCTTGGAATGCCTTCTTAGTAGAACTCTCCTCATAGCTTTTGTGCCTATCTTCATGAATTGTAGAGTGCCCAATAATTCATCAACTATTAGGACACTTAAGTCTCTTGATTCTTCTATGGCAGCAATAGGAGCCTCATATTTCTATGGTAGACTTCATATTATTTTTCTCAACAACCTCTTGATCAAAGACTTCCTCGGTAAGCCTCCTCATTTAATTTACTATTTCCATTAGATTGTTGAAATAGTCATGCAGAGTCTTTCCGTCTTTCATGAAGGACCTTTCAAACTATCCACGAAGTGTTTGGAGCTTGACCGTAAGCCCTTTCCTATGCCTTGTTACCCATTTTTAAGAGCATCTCATGCTTCCTTTGCTTTTGTTGCTGCAGAAATTGAAGATGCAAACATTGCATCTTCCACTGCTCATTGAATAAAGAAAACGGCTTTGGCATCCTTTTTTTGTACACCCTTCAAAGTTTCAACTGCTGTAACTTCTTCTGTATAACCTTTCTCCACTAACTCCCACAAATCTTAAGAGATGAATAAAGTTTTCGTTTCTGTACTCCAAACATCATAGTTGCTACCCTGAAAAAAATTGGAACAGTAGGTTGTGAAATGTTTACCGCATTTGGACCGTGTACCATCAAGACTACATTTCACAGGCCTAAAAAAGTTGCTCTCATACCAAATGTAAAAGAGGATAAAAGAGGAAGAATTTTTGTGTTTACAGAAACAGAGCAGATTTTACTGCTTAAAATAGAGGAAAAATGTTGTAGGAAATTAGAGAGGAGAATATTAAAAATGGAAAGTATATAGTTTTTGAAGCACACACATTTCATTCAACCAAGGACTCCTTAAATACAGATGGAAACTTAACGACAAAATGATAGGCCAAAAAACTTGGACTTAACTAAACAGAAAAATATCAGTAGAAATATAAGATACCAATAACAATTAAATTTTTGCATTATTCCCTATCAGCATGTTCATGTCAAAACGAAACCAGTTATGATGAGAAAACCTCATACTGATAAGTCCTGTAGCAAGTAATCTATTGATGCAAAGGGTTGATCCAAGGGACAAGAAACAAGTTTGTTCAACTTGATGCATGATGCCCACGATTGAGTTTAATAGCAATACGTATTAGTATATCACAAAATTCATAACTACTATAGACAAAGTAAGAGCTAATGGCATTCTATTCCCACGGATATAAATGGCTAACCTAGGAGTATCTTGAGCATTAAACAAATGGCTCAAAAAACTTAGCAGAGCCAACTTTAAATCACCATCAAAAAGCTGCTTAAAAGGGCTTGAACAAGCATTCATCAATTCTTAGAATGTTGTTCATCCACATATGTATTGAAGCAAAGCAAAATCCTACAAGGTGATAGTACAAGTTAGCTAACAGAAACATGGATAGAACCGTTTTATGCCAAACCAACTATGTAAAAAGGGTGGATTGGATTAGATTCACTCTGCTAAAATGTATTTTGAGTTGATATGTAAAGGGAAAGAAAAAAAAAAATTTCCAGTGTAAACAATTTTCATTTGAATGAAAATGTCAAATCTCCCTTCATATCCCTATCACTTCAATGCAAAAATTGATTGACACCAGAGGCTTGGGGCCAATGGAAACTTCTAGTTAGCACAAAATGATCTGTAACATTTAACAATTATAAACACTAAACTATAGGGAACATCATAAAAATACAAAAGACCCCATCCACCAAAAAATAAATAAACATGACATAATTACAGCATTTAAGAGGCTTCATGAGCTTTTAGTACCTTTCAATGGCAAAGTGTTAGTCATCATCCAAATATATAGGAACCAAACCAACAATTATCAACAAAAACTGCATACTCATTATCACCCAACCAGCAATCATTGGCAAAGATTGAGCTAAAGTCATCATAATCCTCATAATCATCAAAACCAGCATACTTAAATGGACAATCTTCTTCAAAGCTGTAGCTATCTCCTCAGTGATCTTCATTAGGCATTGTACCATTATATTGATAATCTTCTTCAGAACTGTAGCCATCTCTTAGATGATCTTCATAAGGCATTGTACCATTATATCGATAATCTTCTTCAAAACTGTACCCAACTCCTACAAGATCTTCATAAATTATTGTACCATTATATTGATAATCTTCTTCAGAGCTATAGCCAACTCCTAGATGATCTTCAAAAGGTATTGGACCAATATATTTGATGCCAACTGTAAGATCATTAGGTAGGTGTAGAACTTTAACTGTTTCAGTACATCTTTTTCTCAAGCTTCCCTCCAAAGTAAAATTAAAGCATCGATGCAAGTCAAGTCATTCCAAATGAGGACAACCATCAAGTATGGCCTTCAAGCCTTGGTTTGTCAGCATGCTTTTGATGAGTTTAAGATGGCATAATTGTTGCATGCTTTCTATTATAGCTCCTGCTATTTCTATGCCTTAGCTTTCATAACCAATGATGTTATACTTAAAGGATTTTAGAAGTAGATAGCATATCCCAACAAATGTTATAGTTTGATATGAAACTGACTAATTTGTAAGGTCCATCTCCTCTAGGAAAGGTGGAAAACTGCTTCACATAGACCTTTATCAGAAACTTCATAGCAAGACAGGAGCCCAAGGTGTCTAATGTTTTTGCACATGCAAGAAATATTCGAAACATATTATGACCCATTAGATACAATGACAAGAAGCTGCGAAGCATAAAGGTAACGACCAATGTTATCAAAACAAAATACATCTTCTTAGTATGATCTCTATCATCATCTCTATTCCCTTCATCAATTCTCATATCCTACTTAACTCTATGAATTTCTCAATCAATTCCATTACCATATCCTGACTCATGAGGTTCCAACATTTGATCCTTAATTGACCTAGGAGTTGTTCCAAGGCATCCTCAAACAGGAGGTTCTTATACACCCCAACCCATCCTTTAGAATGAAAGAGGTAGTACTAAAGAAAGGAAATAGCAAGATGGTGGTTTTTTTTCCTCTAACAAAGCGAAGATCATTCTCTTGGTGAATGAAGTAGGTCAACCACTTTTTGGCTTTGGCCAAACACTTTTTCTCACTGGTCAAGCTTTCTACAATAAAAGCGATGTGAGAACATAATCTCTAATTTCTTCCTTGTTTGTACAGCAGTAGATATAAATATGGTTGTATCCAAGGTAGTTATAGAAACAGAAAAATAACAAATTATTTTCTTCTTTCTTTGCATTTTCCTCAATCACGCTCAAACTATTCGCTCTCGATTTCCTCTTCCCTTGCTGCACAACCTTTCTTTCAGTTTTCTTTTCTCCTGCTGCACAATTCTCATCATGGTATCAGAGCCCAAACTTTCGCCACTAGAAGACATATCATCACCTTATTATATACACCATTCAGACAATTAGAATTCGGTTCTTATGTCTCCGGTTCTCACAGGTCTCAATTACAATACCTAGAGTCGTTCTTTCCTTTTGGCTTTATCAATTTGTAAAAAGACTGGCTTTGTCGATGGATCGTTCACAATGCCGTTGAAGGAAGACGTTCTATTTCCGATTTGGAGTAGATGCAACAATTTAATTGTTGCGTGGCTGTTGCGATTGATTTCACCAACAATTGCTACAACAGTGATCTATATGAATACTGTAAAGGAGATTTGGGACAAATTAAAGGTTAGATTTTCACAGCCTGATAATACGTGTATTGTCAGTTATTTCATCTTTTAAGCACTGTAATCCTAGGTACTAGGAGTGTTCATGATTACTTTAATGAGCTCAATACGATTTGGTAAGAGTTCAGAAATTTTAAGCCACTTACACATAGTTCTTACGGTAGCTATAGTGAGAGTGTTTTAGTAAATTTGTTGAAATGGTTGAGAAAGATTATGTCTTTAAGTTTTTGAATGGATTAAATGAAAAATTTTCAACCTTGAGGTCTCAGATTTTGGTTTTGAGACAGTTTCCATCTCTTGATGAGGCATACAATCTGGTCCTACGTGATGAATTTCAAAGACATAATCAGCTTAAGGATTTTGTGCTTAGTGAAGTCTCAGCAATGTTGTCAATTAATCAGAATCAAATGAAAGGTGTTTAGCCTGATCAGAGAGGCAAAGGTGAACTGTATTGTACCTATTGTTGAAGATGAGGACACTTAAAGGATAAGTGTTATAAGTTGACTGGTTTTCCACTGCATTTCAGAATTAATAGATCTTGAGTAGTTGCTGCGAATCAAATTTGCACAGGACTCTCTGTCAGTGTGTTACTGATGTTGCAAATAGATCTCTAGTCAGTGTGGGAAAAGATCTAATACAGTTTAATAATTTGAGTCTTAACTTGACAAAGGATCAGATTCTTCATCTACTTTGTCTTCTTAATATTCTTGATAAATCAAATCCAAGTTCCTTAAACACACTTCCTCCTTCCTTCTAATGCTCCTAACATTCCTTAAGTTTCCATGGTATAGGGATCTAATCCTACAGATACAGCTCATGCTACACATGTGGCAGGTGTTTGTTCCTCTACCATTTCTTCTTGTGATTCAAATGCTGTACTTTAGGTATTAGATTCTGGAGCTACTGATCACATTGCTAGTTCTTTAGATCATTTTCATAGTTTTGTTCCTATCACTAATACATTTGTTCAACTACCTAACAATAATCAATTGTCAGCCACTCATAAAGGAACTATTATTTTTTCATCTCAGTTGGTCTTATGCGATGTTTTTTTTGTGCCTACATTCAATTTTCATCTTCTTTCAGTTTCCAAGCTTTTAGTTGATAACAAGTGTTTACTCATGTTTTCTCAACACGGTGCATTTATATAGGACTCTTTAACTTAGAAAGTGATTGGTTAAGCTAAGGCCGAATCTCACCTTTTCTATTTGGAACAGCAAGTGCAGCATCGTTGTTCTTTCAACTTTCATGCTGTATCTTGTAAACATTCTTCAATGTCTTTTATTTCACAAATACTAAATAGTTTGCCAGCTACTTTTGATGTTTGGCATTATAGATTTAGGCATCCTTCACTTGATCATACTGTTGAATGTAATAAATTTGACTACTTGTTTGTCCCCTTGCTAAGCAGCGCCAACACTCTTTTCCTTTACATGTACAAAATACAACTTGTGCCTTTAAATTAGTTCATATGGATGTTTAGGGTCCCTTCTCTACAAGTAGTTTAGATGGTCATCGCTATTTTCTCATCATAGTAGATGATTTTTCAAGAGTCACTTGGGTTTTCCTTTTGAAAGCCAAACATGAAGTTGCTATCTTTGTTTCTTCTTTTTATCAGCTTGTTCTTACACAATTTGAGACAAAAATAAAAACCATTTGTACCAACAATGGTTGGGAATTTTTCCTTTGAGATTTCTATACTAGTCATGGGATAGTTCATCAAGTGTCTTGTGTGGCAACTCCTCAACAAAATAGTGTAGTTGAGAGGAAACATCAGCATATAGTTGCTATTGCACAATCTCTTCTTATTTAGTCATCCATGTCTTTGCATTTTTGGGGTGATGCTGTGTTGACAGTTTTTCATCTTATCAATAAGATTCCGATAAGTGTACTTCATAGAGTGTCACCCTATCAAATACTCTTTAGTAAAGCTCCTTTTTACTCTCATTTTTTAGCGTTTGGCTGTTTGTGTTTTGCGTCTACCCTTAAACAAAATTGATCTAAATTTGATCCTCGAACTCACCCGTATATCTTTGTGGGATATTCTACTAACGTTAAAGGTTACAAGTTGTATGATGTACATGATGCCAGATATGTTGTTTCTAGAGATGTTGTTTTTCTTGAACACATATTCCATTTCTAAATCAAACACTTACATTCTTTTCTTCCTATTACTTCGTCACATGATCCTACCTACTGTTGATCATTTGTTTACCTAATTTTCTGATTCAAACATAGTGTTTCCATTTGTTGCTTCTTTATTTGATCATTTGTCTCAATCTTCTACTGATCATCATAATTCTATTGCCACTAAACCTTTGGTTCCCACTAACATTGCTGAAGATGTTGCTTTATCTCATCATTCTATTCCTTCTGATATTTCTGAGCCTTCTGCTCTTAAACATAGCTCTAGACTTACCAAAATTCCTTCTTACTTAAATGATTACCATCATTCCCTTAGCTTAGCTTTGACTAATCACAATTCTATAGTTAATTTGTGCTCTTCTACTGATCATCCATTACAACATGTTCTTTCTTATGATGCTTTGTCTCCCTCTTTTAAGGCCTTTTCTATTATTTTGTCTCAACATTTTGAACCTACCTCTTATCATCAAGTTAAACACCTTCCATCATGGATTAAGGCTATGGATGAGGAGCTTGATGCTTTGGGGAAGAATAATACTTGGACTATTATGCCTTTGTAACATACGGTTGGTTGTAAGTGGGTTTATAAGTTGAAAAGAAAAGTTGATGGTTCCATTGATACGAATAAAGCTCAATTGGTTGCTAAAGGGTATAGTCAGTAGGAGGGTTTTGACTATAATGAAACATATAGTCTGGTCATTAAGCATACTCCAGTATGTCTATATTTTTGCCTTGCTCCTATTTTTAATTGGCATATACATCAAATGGATGCTCACAATGCTTTTCTTAATGGTGATTTACATGAAGAAGTTTATATGGATATTCCATTAGGCTTAGAGGTTAAGGGGGAGTCTGATTCTCCTCTTGTTTGTAAGCTCAACAAGTCCTTATATGGTTTAAAACAAGCTTTAAGGCAATGAAATGCCAAGTTGACTAGTTACCTTTTAGCTCATGTCTTTCAACAATCTTACTATGACTATTCTTTGTTTATTAAAGGGAAAGGTGATGAGTTTATTATGGTCTTGGTCTATGTTGATGATCTTATTATTGCAAGTAAGAGTCTTGTTGTTGTTGATGAGTTCAAATTTTTCCTTAATTCTCACTTCAAGGTTAAGGATCTTGGCATACTTAAATACTTAATTGGTTTGGAATTGGCTCGATCATCTACTGGATTAGTCTTGTCTCAAAGAAAGTCTGCTCTTGACTTGTTACAAGAAGCAGGCTTTCTTGGTGCTTGGACTTCCTTTACTCCAATTATTGCTAATCACAAGTTACATCATCATGATGATACAGATTTGGTTAATGCTACTCGCTATTGACAACTTGTTGGCAAACTTCGATATCTTTCTATTACTCGACCGAACATTGCTTATACAGTTCATGTGCTTAGTCAGTTTATGCAAAGTCCAAGATAATCTCATCAGCTTACTCTGAATTGTGTTCTTTAGTACTTGAAGCAACATCTAGGTCAAGGCATTTTTTTTTTTCTTGACAAACAAATCAAGGGCTGTATGTGTACATTGATAGTGATTGGGCTAGGTGTGCTAATACTAGGCGTTCTACTTCTGGTTTTTGCATTTTCTTTAGTTCCTCCCTTACTAACTGGAAGTCGAAGAAGTAGACCATAGTGGCTCGCAGCTTCACCGAATCTGAGTATCGGGCTATTGCTGCTACAACTTGTGAAGTCATATAGTTACTTGCTTAGTTGAAAGATTTTTTGGTTTCTCCTCATGATCCTGTTTATTTGTTTTGTGATAATCAGTCTGCTTTGCATTTAACTCTTAATCTAGTTTTTCATGAGCGGACTAAACCCTTCGAGATAGATTTATATTTTATTCGCAACAAAGTTGCAAATGGAACTATTGTTCCTATGTTTGTTTCAAGCAAATTTCAACTTGCAAACATCTTCATCAAAGGCTTATTTGTTGCTCAATTTCATTTTCTATTGAGCAAGATGGGAGAGATTGACATCTACTCTCCATCTTGAGGGGGAATGTTAAGCATAGTTCATAAGGTGTACTGTAATTATTGTGTGTTTGTACATATTAGATTATAAGCCTTAGCCGTTGATATAAATATGGTTGTACCCAAGTTAGTTATAGAAATAGAAAAATAACAAATCATTTTCTTTTCTCTTTGCATTTTCCTCGATCACGCTCAAACTATTCTCTCTCGGTTTCCTCTTCCCCTGCTGCACAACCTTTCTTTTAGGTTTCTCTTCTGCTCAATTCTCATCAATGCGTGAAGCCCCCGTTGACCCGAAGTGATTTAGAAAGATTTTTGTTTATCGATGGTGATCGGTCATGGTAGAGTTTGTCAAGGATATGGCATACTCACTACATGGCATGACATAATTAAAAAAGCTGTATACTAAATCAAATATATAAAAATCTTTGATATGTGACTACTCATTAACCAAAACGTTCGAGTGGAAATTGTATTAATTCCTTTAAAAAACTTTGTATTGAAAATGATGTATCTCAGTATAGGTTTTTAGTAACAGTCGAAAAGGTAAGCCTCATACTATGAGGTGAAATTGCTATAATACTGTTGAAGTGCAACATTACATTTTTCCTGGAAACTCTAACCATTCTTTTGTGAAATTATTAAAAGTTGATAAGGTTTTTCATCATCTTTTCTATCAGAGATCTTGGATGAAGTACAGTAATTTTATACTCCATGGACCAAGTTCCCCATAACCCATTTTTAACATAAATTTTTCTTTAAATTCTTGTGCTATTTAAGTTATAAAAAATTCACTTTTTTTGCTAAAAATCCATTTGAGCAAAATTTGTTTAGTCCATCGCATCACATGATGTTTCATATGAAAAAAAAAATAAATTAAACCATCTCATTTATTTACTTTTTCCTTTAAATTTTCTCATACATAATAACAAATGATCTCCTATGATACAAATACTGTCCACCCCACGGTAATAAGTCTTGATAGAACAGGACAATAAAACAAAAATAAAAGAAGAAACAAAAAAAAAAAAGAAAAGGTACGGTGTGTACCTGTTGATAATATACATGGAAGTATCATCATCAGGAAAATACTCAAGGTTGATGGAATATAAGTCAACAGAAGAGCGATCCACAGCCTCGCGATAGATCTTTTTAAGACTATTACCAACTTTACAAGCATCATCATCAAAGTAGTGGATATCGATGGTATGCCACATGGAAGGTTCTTTGCAAATGGAGCCTCGTTGTGAAAGCACGTACTGTGCGTTCAAAAGAATCTCTAGTGCACCTACCTTTAGAACGATTTTAGACGTTATTTCTCTTGGAGCTCGAGCCAGTTCAGGTAGTTTCATGTTGTTTGTGCAATGTAGCAGGAGGAAGAGAGAGATTAAGGTTTGGTAGCTCCTCCATGGTGGCGGTGGCCATTAAGACAACAGAGAGAGAGAGAGCGCGCGCGAGAGAGATTACAAGAACCGTGCGGAAGTCAGAGAGATCAATATTCAAAAATCGAAAGCAAGTAACAATTTCTTTTTCGGAAAGAAATTTGGGAAAGAAATGAAAAGTTCATTCAATTTCAATCTATCATATTAGAGCACAAAAGTGCTTAATGTCTATGCATTTTTAATGATTTATTAATAAAAAATTATGTACTCATAATATGTGTGTTTAAAAATTTTCTTTTTTAAAATATGAACTTATTGAATAAATTAAGGAAAAGAAAATAAATATTGCAAAACTACAAAAAATAAATTACATAAATACGACTCTAGGAAAAATATTCCTAGAAATATAACTTTTGAAAACCCGAATAATTGTTGTAACAGAATCTGCTTTTCAAAAGCTGATTCTACCGACACCAAAATTATACAATCCTTCTTCCTCCTTCAGTTGTGCACATTCCCTTATCTCTCTAAACTCTAGCCTTAATGTGCAATACTCTTCAATCCTCAAATTTGGGTGATTTTTTGCATCAAAACCAAGGTAAAAAATTGCAATCCCATCACTCCATATTAACCAGAGATTTGGATTTTATGGGTTTGATAAAGAAATACACCGATTTCTTGTATTTTTTTTTTCTATAACCATTTGTGCAATTCAAGGTATTTTTCTCTTCAATTTAACTTTTCTTATAGTACATTTTCTACTATTGGTGATTGGATATGTTGTTTTGTTGATATATAATGTCATATGGTAGTTTTTTATATAAATGTAGTACAAGTATAATTTATAATTAGTACATGTATAGATATGTTTATATGTGTATGTGTGTGAGTTTGTTTGTGTAATTAGAATGTATATGCTTACTGTAGTTGTTTAAATTTATGGTTTAATATAAATGTGTATGTAAAATGATGGATTGTATGTAATGTATTATCTAGGTTAGTTCAATAAATTGTAAAAAACTGTGTTAAGCTAGTTAAATAACTTTTAAAAAAATGTGTTATATTAATTAGTTCAAGCTACTTGGATAACTTATAAAATATCATGTTATATGTATACTTGGTTCAAGTTAATTGGATAATTTATAGAATGTATGTTAAATGTATAATAAGTTGTCATTAGAACTTATAGATATTAGATGAAATGAACTTAAGTTATGTTGAGGTGGTAATGAATGAATAGTAATTAGCAATCGGACAATAGTTGCATGGTTTGTTGACAAGCCATCTTTAGTGATGGTTTGATGCAAATGTAGACTTGTTTACAAATAATTGTTGGATGTTGTTAAGTCTAAAAATAAGTGAAATACAATTTATTTACTTTACAAAGAGTTACATTATGGAAGGGGAAGAGCAAGGTTTGTTATGATAGGCAACCAATGATAGTAGTTAGGGTTCTGTATGGCATAAGTTATCAATAGTTGGTCAGCATCATTTGTAGTTGTATCTAGGTTGATTTACACATCGAGTATAGTTTATCCATTAGTTGGAACTAGTAGGGATTATTTCTATGCTATACCAATGAATGATGATTATGGTGTTTAATAAATGTTGGTGAACTAAGGATGTAGTGGGGTTAGTGGGTTTGCTAAGTACAATGTGTTACAAGAGAATGATATTGATTGCCAAGTTGAAACTCAAGTATAGATATCCTAACCTATCTTAACAAATCAAGAAGTATGTAGGAATTTAGACCTTCCTGATCCTAATATTGTTATTACTAAAGAAGGTAATAAGGAGATGGATGTTGAAAACAATATGGCATGTAAAGAAGTATCTAAGGACAAGGATGATATGTTTTTGGATGATAGTAATGGAAGAAGCGAGAATTGGCTTCAAACCCTTGATGAGATACATAGGTCAATTACAAAAAATGATTGGCAGAATAGATTCTCAATTAATGTAGATGTAGTTAGGAGTTTAGAACCCATGCCATTCTATGCTGCCAATATGGAAAATGGGTACAATTCATTTGAGAATAGCATGAATGATTGGAGCTTCAATGATGAATTCAAGATTGGTATACAGTTTCCGAAAAAAGAGCATCTACAATATGCAGTGAAAATGCACCATGTAATGAACTACCATGAGTATGTTGTAGTAGAGTCAGAGTCGAAACTATGGTCCATTAAATGTGCTAATAGTGATAAAGGTTGTAAATGGAAGCTTCAAGTAATGCCGTTATGATTATTGATTTAAGGGTCTACATATGCATGTTAACCCTACTATTAGCTAAGACTATCAACAGTTAAACTCAACTACCTTATCTTGGTGCATTATTATAGAGGTAAAAGAATCCTTGAGTGTTAAGATAAGATAACTATAAGCAATAATCTATAAGTAGTTTGGATACACTATACACCTTAAGAGAGTTTAGGAGGCCAAGCGTAAGACAATAATCTATAATCCTTTAATGTTTTGTTTTTTGCAAATAGATTTCATTAACCAAGATGACATACATGGATATCGTTACTAAGTAATCATAGCTTAGTAAGATTACCCTATAGCTTTGAGGCATCACCTTACAAGAGCCATATGATGCATCGATGGCAGGCTTTGATGTTGAAGGTAACAACTTCCCTCTAAAGGATGTGCTTAATGAAGACATAATCGTAGTCGGGGCCATGGACATGGTAAAGCACGACTTGGGTGGCATAGTTGTAAGTCAAAGATGATCAGTTGCTTAAGCATTACTCATTGCAACATTAGTCATCGCAGTAACCCTTCCTTTACTAATCTCCTCTACAGCCTTTGGTCTAATATAAAATGCCTATGGTAAGGGAGAGTTCCAACAGCCCTTCCTAAATACTCCCAACTTTGTTTGAGTGAAGACCTGTAGATCAGGCTAAAGACATAAGCAAGAGGCTTACATAGGTTGACCCCTCTCCAATGACCATGCAGATGCCCTACTCTTCAAGCTCATTAGGTTAGGATGGCTCCAAAATTACGCAACTAAGTCACGATCAATTGGTGTAGCCTCAGCTTAGTTCTCAAACAGATGAGTAGGAGGAGATGCATGCCTAGAGGTGTCGTTAGCGTAGACACCTTTAGATGGATATGTTGATACGTACTTGCTTATAAATTTTAGACAAATATTATAAGTAAATGTACATGTACTATGTTAGTAAAACCTTGCAAATTTGTTTATTTGGCTGTTCAATCTCTCTTCTTTTTTATTTTTTGTTATTTTTGGTTGGGGCTGAAATTTAGTTGAGTATGGAAGTTTCATAGGCATTATATAGTAGATTTATGGGTCGAATAGTTTGGATATGTTGTTGAGATATATCATGTAGGAGATGTGTTTGTGTATGTTGTAACATATTTCTATGTTGGGTATATTATGTAATACATTTGTATTTAGATTCGTCAATGAAAAGCAAAATTGATTTTACTTTTACTGCTAATATAAATGCTTTTTGAAAAGATAAATTTAACTCATTTTAGTTAAATTTGACTTTTCAAAAGCCAAATTCTACCATGCCTTTAAAATCGGCTTTTAGGAAGTGGATTTCACTAAATTAATGAAATCGACTTCCTAAAAGCCGATTTTAAAGACATAAATGAGTTTGGCTTTTGGAAAGCATATTATATGTTTTACCATATAATTGACTTTCCAAAAGCCGAATTTAAGATTATTGAAAATAAGATTTTGTAAACCTAAATTTATTTGCTGTATTTTTAAAAATATTTTTTCTAGAGTTGTATTTTTGTATGTTTTTTTTTTATTTTTAATTTCCTTGACTTATATAAATTAACATATCAAAGTATGTAGGGGAGTGGGAGGAGAGTGGAATTAAGGAGAGTGAGAGTCACCTATGGATAGAGAGTTGTTTTAACATTTATTTTAGTAAACACTATATAGTCAAAGCATGAAAAAAAAAAAGAATATTTGAAAAAAGAAAACATGAAAAAGTCAATAATATATATCTATTCTATTAACCTATCATATTAAGGCCCAAAAGTCACTTTGTGTCTTGCATAGTGAGAAATGCTATGTTAAGTTGTGTTATTAAATAAAAAATTAACATGACAGTTACAATTATTATATTATTTGGAAGACTGCAATGAAAATTTTAACAAATAAGAAGAAGTTATTCAAAGCACCTTTATAGAAACATCTATCTACTCCTCCCTAATAAATGGTGACTATAACATAAAAAATGTCACATTATTTCAATCAATCCCATAAATAATTCATTTATTTAATTGTTGTCATATTTTGAACAATGCTAACGCGATTGTGGCATGAAAATGAAACCAAAATTCTTATCGATTCTTATGGATTAACTTTTTAAAGTAAATTACATGGTATCATCACTTGCCAAAAATTGCCCATTCATAAATTAGCATTTATATTAATAACCTACAAAGCGGGCTTAAAAAGACTAATAATCATATCAGGCTTCAAATTGGTTAAGTAAGATATCAATAAAATATGATTAATTAACTAATAAGTTACTTAAAGTTAAAAGGAGAACATTTATGTTTTACCCAGTTAGTATTATTATCTAAGCTAGTTGAGGTGTGTCCATCGTAAATATTTATGTCTCCAACTATATTTCATGCCAATGGGCAACTTTATAAATGATTTTTTTTTTTTCCTTTCCAACTATTATATTACAGCAATTAAGGGAGGAGAGAATCTAATCTTATTTAGGAGATTAGTGTCCACACCATTAGACATAAATTATTTTAAGTAGGTTTCTTCACCATGAATTGAGCTACATTATGTGCTCGAGGAATACACATAATATAGGAACTACTGAATCAACATAACATAAGACAGTCTTTTGGAACGCCCAATAAAGCCAAAAAGAAGGCTAAAAGTCACAAATCGTCTAATTTTCATAAGGCGGCCCAATACAATAAAATGAAACGTTTTGCTATAATAGACCAATGTGTTTATTATAATTAAAAGTTAAGCTAAGATGGTAACAAAGATCCTTCACTAATAACTGCAATTAAAATCAACGGTCTCCATATAGATTGTTATACACTAAATATCACTACATTATCATGACCATAGTTATTAAAATGACGAGTTGATTTTACAAATTTATAATTTTATGATTTTGTTTTAGTTAAAATGGGTATAAAATCATTTATACACAGATTTTTGGTAAAATTATTAACTTTAATATATGATTATATAAACTATTAACTGTAGTAGTTTTATATGAATTTATATGATTCTATCGATTTTATACACTCTAATGAATAGTAATATTATGATTTTGACAACCAAAGCATGACCATGATTCATTTTTTTAACCAAATTACTCCAGGTTTAAGGTAATTAAGAATATACTCCCTTTATATTTGTTCTATTTATGTTGAACCATCTATACTTGAAATTAAGAATTTAGAACCATAAATCTTAAAAAATGTGCTTAAATATCATTATATGACTAATTTTTCCCTAAGAAGAATAATAAATGAAAAATAAATTAATAATAAAATAATATTAAATATGATATGATCTTTACAAACGATATGTAGATACATGAATACATAAATGGGAGCTCTCACCCTTTTCCAATTTATTTAATGTACTTTAGTTAATTTTGATAACTTCTCTCACAATTTTTATCAAATGTAAAATGGTTGTGAAGTAGTCTAAAAACATGCTTCGAAGAATTGACGATGTAATAATTTGGTATTATATATAATATATATTTATATAAAGATTATGCACCCATGGAGCAAATATGAGAGGTAAGTTGATATGATATGGCATTGTATTTGAGTTGAATGCACAGAAGATAACAATTGCAAAGAAATAAAATTATTAATTCTTTTGGGGATTTTACGATTTCTTTTTCTAATTTTTATTGGTTTTAGGGATTTAGATTGAATAAGAAAATAAAAAGATATGAATAATTTATAAATTGAATATGATGCACCAATTTAGAAATTGAACAAAATTTGTTTAATTTCAATTGATATTATACACAATTTGAAATCAAATGGGTTTTTAATATATTGTTAGCTAAAAAAATAAAAAGGAAATCAAACGGGTTTTTAATTCAATCAATTGATATTACACACAACTGATTGAATTAAAAGATTGAAACTACTCAATGGATATGATGCACAATTGGGTAATCTCAATAAGTTTGTTCAGTACGATTTCTATAATTGACAAGAATAAGGTTTTGAAGAGAATACACTCAACAAAGTGTTTCATTCAATATTCAAAAATTCATTATAACCGATTAAACTATTACAATAGAGTATTTATAATAGCTCTTAACATCCTTAGGAATAAAATAGGTAACACCTGATAGAGTAACAATAATAAAAATCTAAATAACAATTGACTAATCAAATCTCCAAAAATAAACCTAAATTATTATTTCATAAAATAAAATAAAATAACTAATTAACTTGCAAGTCTTTAATCATTCGCATACTCATCACCACGGAATCTCTAACAAATCAATTAATAAAATAAAGGGATCAGCTCTACGAATTTGATTCTTATCATCTTCCCTAAGCTTCAAAAGCTTGGCCCTCAAATCTAGACAATAGAATCTTTCAAGTCAAAAATGATCTTCCCAAACCTAAAGAGTGTGAAGTAAAAATGCCTAGCCAAGCTAAGCTCATAAAACTACCTCTAATCTAATACCATCTAAGACACACTCTATGAATCACCTTTTAAACAAAATTCTTAGAGCATCTCAACAATAACTTTAAGAACTTTAGCCCTCTCATAAGCTTACTTAACCTAATACATTCTTGTCACGGTATAAACTTCACATAAACAATTCTTCTTTAGCCCATAGTTTACCAATCTCTCAAAATAACCATAAAGTATCAATGTGATACACTATGGCTAAGTGTTACACATAGATTATGGGAGGTTGTAGTACTTATTTATAAGATCATGGTGGTGAATACCTTGTTAACACATGGCTGTAACTTTTGAGCCAAGTGGTTGAAATGAATCATTTAGTGTTTATTGACTTGATTATTCACTATTTTTTGCTTGGAATGTTGCAGTCAGCCTTATTAGAAGAGATGCATACACTTGATCTTGAAGTCCTAACAATAAAGGTATGTGCTAAACTAACTAGTTTGAGGATCGAAACCACTTTGATAAATAAAATCAAGGTAACCCAATTGGAGGATAAAGAGATCTAAGATATAAAGTGGAGATGAGAAATAGGAAAAGTAGTCAAATTTACCATGGACTCTAGAGGGATTCTAAGATATAAGAACTGGTTATGTGTTCCAGCTAAGACCGAATTAAAAATGAGTTGTTGAGAGAAGTGCATTACTCAGTGTATGCTATACATCTCAAAAGTACAAAGATTTATTAAGACTTAAAAGCTCACTATTGCTAGAATAATATGAAAAGGGAAATTGCTGAGTATGTGTCAATGTGTCAAACATGTCAACACATTTGGATAGAACATTAAAGACAAGCTAGTGAATTACAATCGTTATCTATACTAGAGTGGAAGTGGGAACATGTGACTATGAATTTTGTTACTACCCTTCGTAAGACTATGGCTAAGCATAATGTAATTTAGGTAATTATTGATAGATTAACCAAATCGGCCTACGTCATTCTAATTAATATCATGTATTGATCAGGAAAGCTTACCTTATTGTATATCAAGGAAGTAGTAAGGCTACATGGTGTGTCTGTTACAATTATGTCAAATAAGGATATAAGGTTTATTAGTAACTTTTGGAAGAGCCTACAAAATGCTTTAGGCACTAAGCATCAATTCAGCACCACTTTCCACCCAAAGATTGATTGACAAATTGAGAGGATGATATAAATCCTAAAAGATTTGTTCAGAGTGTATGCTTTGGATTTTAAGGGCCAATAAGATGAGCAATTGCTATTGGTGGAATTCGCCTACAATAATAGTTGTCAAGCAACTATTCAAATAACTCCTTATGAAGCCCTTTATGGTCGGAGTGTAAATCTCCTATCCACTAGGAAGAAGTAAGAGAGAGATAGGTTTTAGGTTTAAACTTAGTGTAGAAAACAATGGAAAAGGTCAAACTAATTAGGTAAAGGATGTAGGCTACCCAAAGCCGACAAAAGAGTTATACAGATAAGCAACATTAACCCTTGGGGTTCTAAGTAGAAGAGGAAGTCCTATTAAAGGTGTCCTAAGCAAAGGGAGTGATGAGGTTTAGACTTCAAGAAAAACTGACTTCAAGATATGTCAGACCTTTTAGAATCATTGAAAGAATTGGAAGTGTTGCCTATAAACTAGAATTTCCTCCAAGCTTAGAAGGCGTACATAACATTCTCTACATATCGATTTTGAGGAAGTACAAAAAGCTTGACCTAAGTCAAGAAGAAGAGTAGCATGTGCAGATTGTAGACCTAGAGCCCTTAAATTTGTAGCTAAACTTGTCCATGGTGAAGCAACCTATTAAGATGGTAAGTACCAATCTTCAAGAACTAAGAAGGAGGCAGATACCCTATATTAAAGTGCAGTAGTCGAATCAGTCAGAAAGAGAAGCAATTTGGGAATTAAAGGAAGAGATTAGGAAAAAATATCTAGATTTTTTCCAAGATTTAGATATGTAAAATTTTCAACTTTTGAAGACGAAAATTTTCTTGGGTTGGGGAGAGAAGTAAAAGCCAAGCAATAAATAATAAAAAAGGGTTTAAAGGGAAAGGAAAAAAAAAGAATAATAAGAATAAATGCAAGGGGTGATTTTAGCATATTAAAATTTTTAGAAACCTTAGCCTTATAAAAATAAAAAACCAAGTGAAGGGTGATTTTAGCATATTAAAAGTTTTAGAAACCTTAGCCTTATAAAAACAAAAGATCGAGTCAATATATATTCTTTTTCCCTCCTCTTATGCATGAGACTACTTTAGATTGATTCATAATGCGTGTTTAATTAAGAAGCGGTAGCAAACTCACAAGATTAAAAGAAAGGATCAACATAAGTTTTGAATTTAAGTATTTCTCAATAAGTTTCTAGTTATGATTTTTGAGATTTCATTTCACTTAAGGCAAGGGAAGAAAAATGCATTGAAGGTTGGTTCTGCAATTGCAAAACATTAAGATTTTGAAAGTAATGTCAAATGTTAGTCTCTAACTATAACTTTTGAGATTAGATTGTTGTATATTTTAAGTTCTAGTGTTTGATTGGAGATGATGTTTAAGGGTTATAGTATGTAGAAGATTGATTTACGTATCTAACAATTATATTTTATGAGGTTAGAGATGTTGATGAGGTTAATTGATAGGATGGGTTGCAATGGTGATAGAGTTTCAGTATGAGAAGTTGAGTTTTAAAAATTGTAAGTTACGAATAAAAGAATCACAGCCTAAGATCATGGGTATGATCTTGAGCATGATCCCTTCATGGGTGCTAAAGTGGAGTGTATGCAAGAATATTGAAGATATTGGTAGCCAAGAGGATCATAACTAAGGTCCAAGCCATGATCCTGAGTATAGTTGTGCCATGCTTTAGAAGGGAGTTATGGTTAAGGTTCGCGACCATGATTTTCAGGCGTGAATTTGAATCTTCTATCTTTCTTCTTATTTTTAGTTTCTTATCATCCTAAAGTGTAACCTAATTGATTCTATGTTAGTTTCAAAGTTTAAATTGGTTTTGAAACCTTAGTCAACTTTAAGTTTAGACTTAAGAATGTAGTTACATAAATAAGAGGACTTAACTAGGATAAGGAAACTTGGAAAAGAATTCTAAAAGTTGTTGTCTCTATGTTGTACTATAGGAGTTGACATTGAAAGGACATCTGATGTGGACTTTATCAATCATTCTTAATATTTAGGTACGAGGTATTGCCTATTGCTTTTGCTTGCCAGGGTAGTGAAGCAACCTAATTAATAATTATTTAGACATTAACAAATGAGTATTGCTTGTATTCAACTTCAACCAAGGGATTAGGAGGACTAATGATCTTAGGATAGCACCTTGATGATCTATGCGTAATGATATCCTAAGTAAAATCTTGTAGAGAAATGGTATAGGTAGATATAGGTCGATTCTTCATTTCTAGGGTGTTTGGGAATGCCCAATACTAATATCTATATATTATACATATATTACTTACTAGAATCATGAGCTAATCTAAGTTCTAAGACGCTAGAACTATATTGTTTGCTAGACTTAAATAAAAATAATAACTTCTAGTTGATGCATTTCACTTAAACTTACTGCATGTGCTATGTTGATGCTTGTCTTATGTGCATGTGCTTGTGTATCCTATATTAGCCATTACTTATCCTTTAGAGACTATCTTGTTTTTAGTTTTAATAACATGATATGGGAAGTATGAGCAGTACTATTTTGATGATTATGGTTATCAATATGATGATTAGGCTAGAGATTATGATTACTATTTTTGTGATGATAGTAGTAGATCGGTTTGAGTTTTGTGATTTCTCTAGAGACAAAGTTATAATTATCATGTTTGTTGTTTCAATCTAGTTAGAAGAGTTGCTTAAGACTTTAAGGATTAAGTTAAATGTTATTGCTACAGTTGTTAGGTTTTTGTTAGGAGTTTATGGGATTATAGGAGTTATTTACTTTTCTTTTATATTCAAGTTAGTATGTAAAACTCTATTTAAGATCTTTGATAACTATAGGACTATAATAATCATATTTTGGTTTTAAGGTTATTTAATGACAATATTTGTAGATATTTACTTTATGGTGATGTCAATATGTGGAGGTACTACTATGATAGTGAAAATCTGGATTCCACTTTGAATCACTACAGGTTAAGTAGAATTGTATCGTAGAATAGAATCGTAAAATAATAGGATTCTACAACCTGTATAAATTTTCTTTTTACAGATAGTAAATATGCATGAAATAATTAATGGAAATAGAGGGATTCATCATAAATTCCATTCACAATATGAATTTATTACAAATAACTAAGCACAAATGATAAATCATTATATAAATCAATAAAACATTAATAGAAGTACAAAACAAATATAAATCATTATCAAAACTACCATCTCTTTCATCACCATCATCATCATTATCATTCTCATCATCACCACCATCCTTATTAATGTTGCTACCAATTATATATATACCTTCTAAGTCTTTTGAAGCACTAATTCCTACTTCATCTTTGGCAAAATCAATATTGAAGTCATGATTATGGTGTTGAAATGAAAGAAGAAAGGAAAGTTGAAAGCATGATTTCTTAAGTTGAAACATAAACAAGGGGTTAATAATGATAGGCTTGTTAAGTTGCAAAAATAGTAGGCTAGTCTAAATGCCCATCAAGCCAAAGTATTATATATTTCTATCCAATTATGTGAAATTGGTAAAATCAAGAGCAGAATTGGGATTCTATCGAATTTTGCTCAAAAAAGATTTTATATGAGTTTTAACTAGTAAGTGGCTCATAAAATTTTAAAATTATAGCATTGTAGGAGTTAAATCAAGATTTTGACAACCATAAGTACTAGGAAGTCAACAAGTTCTTGGTTGTCTAATGTGTCATTAGAGTCTAGGCATATATGGTAAGTTGTAGTACTTTAGGTCTTGAGGCATTACAACTTTAAAAATAGTATCAAAGCTAACCCCTTACCAATAGACAAACAATTTAGGTTTGGCTACAATTTAGAGAAGAGGTTAAAGGTGGTTTGGGAGTGTGATTAGGGTGGTGACTTCTGGTATGTTTTCAAGATGACCTACAGGTAGTGGGTAGCCTAAATCGTATGCCGAAAAGGAAGAAGATCTAGGCCCAATTATAAAGTCTCATGATGAGGACATCACATGACCAACGGGAAGGGAGAGGGAGGGGGAAGATTATAATACCCTATGGTTAAGCATCCCATATAAATTTTGGGAGGTTATGATATTAGTTTACAAGAAATAGTGGTAAATACCTTGTTGATACATGATTACAAGTTCGAGGCCAATTGGTTGAAATGGACCTATTGGTGTTTGTAGGCTTGGTTTTATATTGCTTTTGGCTTAAGGCGTTACAGTCAAATATCTAGCATTTACCACTAGCTCATCTACAGCAATGCTTAATGTAAGTAAAATTACTCTCCAACATAAATAACCATCAACATGGTTCTAATAAGTACCAATAAATATCTTATATGGTCTAATAGGTACTCTAGAAGTGCAATATCCATTAAGACCTCGCAATCCCAATAACGGATCAAAATATATTATTCATAATGGTAGAATAAGAAGATATAAGTTCTTATAGTTCCTATTCATTTTAAGGGTCCATAATAGTGAGGCCACATCAACAACTAGATCAAGAACCCCTATTGTAAGCTATACTTTATCTTCTAATATACTCTCAAATTCCTCCTCTTCAAAACCTCAACAAGCTCCTTTTTAAATGGATCCATTTGTATTCTCATAGCTTTAACTTTGTTTAAGCTTATAAATATTAGTTTGACACTTCTAAAATCTTTCATAAAAGAATAGAATTTACAATCATTGTCACATGCCTCTCTCCTATCTCTTCTCAAGGGATTTTTCAACAATATGTGAGATGAAGTGTCAAACTACATCTCTTAAAATTCAATGAAAATATTTGCTTAGAAATAGAATTGGAGACCTTACTTGCTTTGTGATATAAGCTAAATTCCTACGATCCTTATATCAAATATAATATGGATATAGATGAGCTATAGATGGTAACTTTAGCTTGTCTACCATACCCTTTGTAGTAATATTACCACAACTTTCATGATTAATTATGATAACATATACTATACTATTAATACAACATTAGATATGAAACACACTCTTTACCTGCTCATCTCTAAAAAAGGGATTGATTGCCCCATTAAACTGCAATACCTTTAGCTTTGATAAACTCCTCCTTACATCTTCCACGAACTCATAACTATGGAAAACTTTTTAAAAAATGATTTTTTTTTTTACATTATTAATTGAAACCTCCAAAAGAAAATTCAAATTTTTTTTAACGAAACTCCAAAAAGAAACCTAAAAAATAATAGTAGTTTTTTTTTTCTTTTTTTTCCCTAAATAGAAAATTAAAATAAATAAAAAAATAACTAATAAAATATTTCAACCTTCTTCTTCTTGCAACAATCTCTACATCAACAACATATACCTAGTTATGTTGTCTCCTTCACCATCGATCACCATTAATTACACTCATGACAGCAACCCTAACGCGTAGCTTACCATGCTACTAACAACCATCGATTAACACCATACAATCTCATACAAATTGGATCTTTCACATACCTGAATTTGGATGCCTAATAATTCTAACGAAGTACCTTATAGAGTCAAATAGAGCACTAAGAACTTGATTTGATCACAAGTGAATGATTTCTTATGCTGCATGTTGATATTCAGTTTTCGTTCACTTAGCTTTTCAAGCGCTGATAGTCAAATCTTCACTCACTTATCTATTCGACTATCGATAGGCTAGGTAATCAATATTCTTGGCCTCTCGCTAAGAAACACAGATCCATTCCTAATTTGAATTCAAGGGAACTGGTGGAAACAGTTATCACCAACACGGTTATATTACATAACTACCTACTCTTCTTACATTTTAGGGAATGTGTCTAAATAAGAAGCTCTTACATATCCCGATAGTTATTTCAATAATTGATACTTCAGATACAATATTTGCTTATAAATACAAGAAAGAAACTCTATAAGAGATATTAGATAACTCTCAAAGGCTTACTTAACTTTCTGTACACTTGTTTACTAACTTAGGCATTGGAGTGGCCACACTAGATTGGCCTTAATACTAAGTTCTTTTCTTTTCTCTTTGTAGGATATTTCCAACTATCAAAATCCACCAACAATACTGCACCTTATCAATTCTTGTGTGCCTCTATTTTGTCTTGAATAGCCTTAATGCCTAAGGCGTTTATTAGGCCTTTTCACGCAAAATCTAACCTCCACATGATTTAAAGAAGAAACTTCAATAGTAGATTCTTTTTTCTTTTTCTAAATTTCACAAACCCTAAGATGAACTTAAGGCTCTGATGCTAAGATGATATCATATGAGATTATATTTGAGTTGGGCATCCATAAGTAAACAATTGCAAATAAATAAGAGTTGATTCTTTTGGGGATTCTTATGGGTTTTATAGCTTTAGATAGAATAAGAAAAGAAAATAAATGAATATGAAAAATTTATGAATTCGATATAACACATAATTCACAAACTAAACTAGGTTTGTTTGATTTCAATTCATATTTTGTACAATTAAAATCAAGCGAGTTCTTAATTCAATCAATTGATATCACACACAACCAATTGCTTAATCTCAATAGATTTGTTTACCAGAATTTCTACAATCGATAGGAACAAGGTTTTGTAGAGAGTAAACTCAACAAAGGGTTTTTCAAGATTCAAAAAGTCACTCTAACTACCTAAACTGTTATATTAGAGTATTTATAGAAACCCTAACAACTCTTGGGGGAAAAAATAAGTAATACATAATAAAATGATAATAATAAAACCTAAATTATAATTGATTAATCATATCTCCTAAAATAAACCTAAGTTACTATCTCATAAAATAAAATAGAATAAAATAACTAATTAAATTACAAGTCTTTAATCATTTACATAGTTGTTGCCATGAAATCTTTAACAAATCAATTAATAAAATAAAGGATCTGCACCATGGATTTGATTCCAACAATAAGTACTTAGGTTAAAAGGTAAGTATTTGATTTATCATAGACAAATAACATCAACTAAAACATGTGTAAAAGCTAGGTTGCTATAATTATCTTTTAGTAACTTTTGATTAAGGTTGTTAAACTTACCATTCTATCTAGAATTCTCATGAGTTCTATAGAATAGGAATGTAGAAACACTACATAAATTAGCTTTAAAAAATAATAACTATACTTATAAAGTAAAAAAAAAAAAATTGAGTTATGGGGTAAAGAAATTGTACATAAATTTTAGTTATAATATAAGTTATAGTATAAATAATTACGTATAAATTATAAAACTAAAATATTAGTATTGATATAAATTACATTACAACATATATTATTGTGATAAAATATTAAACTAAAACACAACATTAATCATCTACTATCTTGTGCTTAATAAAATTACTACAAGCTCTCCTAACGTAATTATTATCATCATTGCCAACCATTATCAATATTATGGCTAATAATATTAATATCTTCAAATTCTAAGTTCTTGGAAGCATCAATTCATACTTCATCTTTAATAGTACTAATATTATGAATCACTTAATCATATTCAGTTCTACTTTGATATGCCATGAATCTCTATATCTATAAGCACACCAACTTTCTATATAATATTATGTTCATATTTTTTCTTATCTCTTTCACCTAAAAGGACACTCATCAAATCATCATTCAATAAATTAAATATATTGGTTTTTTTATTGGTACGTAATGGCTCTTTCTTCTGTAATTATTTATTCATCTTTGGTGAGAGATCTCAAACATTGAAGCTAGTAATGTAATAGGTTTAAGTTAAAGAAGCAAATAGAGTGTCATTTCACTTATAATTTTGATTTGTTTGCCCTAAATCATAGATTCCTAGTTCTTTTTCTTAGTATTCATAGCTTGTTATATTTAAATAATGTCGAATCACATAGAAACTTATAGTAGAATCATAAACTCGTAATACCGTACACCTAGACTCACAATTCTACCATAGGTTTCTATAAAAATGATTTTATACATGATTTAGCTTAAATGGGCTTATAGAATCATAAACTCATAGAAATATATGAAAAATCTCATGATTTTGACAACCATGTTTTTTATGCTAAGTGTCTTATTATGCTGTTTAGATTTAGTCATATAAGAGCATGGATTAAAAGGTCAAAGCTAAGCTCCTTGATGGGTTCATCAATAAGATTTTGATCAAGAAATGAAAGTGATGATGTCACTACTATTAGACTTGTGTGATTATGAGAGGGAGATATGGCAATGTTCTAAGATGTTTATCCATAGTTGTACAAGAAGGTACAAGGGTTAAATCAGAAAGATCAATTCAATTACAACCAAATCAAAGGCATGGATAACAAGTTGAAAGGGCATGAGGAGTTCTAAAGAAAAGTGTCACCAAACATAGATCAAGTTGTCTACAATACAATAACTAATATATTGTAGCAATATTAATGCTTACGTCACCAAATTAAGTGTAGACACCAAAGCAAAAGGTAGATCATTCTTCATATCTCACCTACAAATAGACAACCTTACCATCTCCCTCGTAATGTCATAGCAATATTTTTGTTAAACTTTAGAAACTCAATGAAGTTATTAAAACTTAAAATAATCGACACTTTTATAATGATAATCTAGTCGCATATTTAGTTATGAAAGTAGCTGTATAAGGAAAAAAAATCATAAAGAAGGATAACAAATCAATGTGATGATTGAAAAATGAAAGTAGTAAATTCATAAGACATTAGCTTAAGATGATAGAGGATACCTAGCAATAGGAATGAAAATTCAACAAAGCAAGTATCAAATCCTATAATTGGTAAGGTTAGCTCATGCAAGACGTTTGGGTTATTCTATTAATACAAACAAGTACCATAGAGAATGCTCAAAAGTTGTAGTTTACCCAATATTAAGGAAACTATGATAATTCCACAACTCTCTTGCATTTATAATATAACCATAAAAAGGGAAATGTTAATGTACATGTAAAGGTACTTGTTAAAAACCAAAAGAGGAAACTTTTACTTATTTCCATGCCATTGGTTTTTTCTAGAGTATATAATCATTCTTATACATGTACAAAGTTTCTTTGTTGAACTTCTTAACTAGTGTCTTGACTATTATACACTATAATAAAAATCACATTACATTAATTCCTAAAGCTAACATTCTAAGTGAATCCTAATTTTCAAATAATCATAGCACAAACTTATGAAAAATAACTTTGATTATTGAATATTAATATGAATGTTAAATAAATAATTAATAATGAATGATAATTAATAAGGATGGAATGGAATTGTAATTTTTCCTCTTTAAAGGTAGAGTCAAATTCCCCTTTTAAGTTGAAGCGATTGTGATTCTACCTTTTAAAAACACTTCTAAACATGAAAAAGGGAATAGTATTTGAACTCATGCTCTACTCCAAATGCATTCTAGATTACCAAATATAATATTACAATAAAAGTGTTGGACATCCTTTAATTATAAGTGAAAAACATAAAATTGAATTTGTAGGTTTATTTCTAGTTTTGATTAAACAAAGCTTAATCTTTTTTTTTTTTAAACCGAACTTAATTTGTCTAATTCTTTCCTGAACTCAATTCATATGAAACATGTTGTTTGAACTTGGGCTATGCTATTATGTTGATGAATTTTGTTTTTGTAATATATATTTGTATATTACGTACAACTTTTTTTTTCCTTTTTTTGGCCAACATATTATGTACAAGTTAAATAGGAGAAAAGAAGGCTTAAAAGTTGACCTTCTAAAATAATAAGGAATATTGATTGATTGGGATAAGCTTTGTTATTTAGTTAATAAGGCATTCTTAAGAGGAATTGTAAACCCTAACCTAAGGAATAGGAGGTAGCAAGTGTGGTGATGAATCAATTGTACCTTTATGGTTTTGAAAAAATTCAACACATTATGTGCTTTACACTTACTTGAGTAACTAATTGATGGAGAAAATGGCAAATGGTTTGTTGTAATTAGTTTGATAGCAACTTGACTAGCAACTGGTTGGTAGGGCCAAAATCAGTTGCTTACTTCATTAAATGTTAATGATAGGAAGAAAACTTATGAGGGATATAAATACTTCAACTACTTGACATTGCAATGGTATAATAGGCTCTTCAAATGAAAATTCTTCTTATTCTCTTCTCAATCATTCCATTTTATATCCGTTATTTGTATTCTATGTATACTCTATATCTATTATGTGAACTTTATATTTATTATTATGTGTTTATTATATATATATAATCGATATTCACCATGCGTATTTATCATTTTACTTTTTATACTCTTATTAAAGACCCATTAATTTCTTTTCCAAATGATTTTTGGATGGAATATATAAAGTTGAATAAATACCTTACCTTTAAGTTTGTATAATTTCTCGTCTTTAGTATAGAATTACAACCTACTTCAATTTTAGTTTGTGTAATTTTGAATCATCTAACTACTAAAGTGTACACACATGTCAGAAAACATGCATGGACAGTAAAATTTTTCCATCAAATAATAGCAAAAAGAATATAATACTAACTAAGAAATTTATGTTAAGATTTTACTTTCTTGAAATAGTTTTACTAAATATTACATAGAAAGGACAAAATAATTAACTTCTTCTTTAAACAAGCTCATGACCTTTTCTATTCAAAAGATAAAACTTATTCATGAGCCAAAGCTCAAATCTATAATTTATCATTTAATAGGTTTCCAAATACATTTAATTAAATTTTTAACCATATGCCAACAAAATTAGATTTGCAAGAAACTCTTATTTCTTTAAAGTAGTTAATTATTTTCCTTAAAACACTAACCAAGGATAATGTATATGAAGGTTTCTAAACTTATGATTTTGAGCAATTTAGTATTTAAACATTTTAAAACTTGAATTTTAGTATTTAAAACTTTAAGATTTGTTCAAATAAAGGTTTAAACTTTAAAATAAATAGTTAGATTTGTTTAATGAGTGCTTAAACTTTAAAATATCTTGAAGTTTAGGTACTCATTTAAACAAATTTTAGAGTTTTAAACATTGAAATTCGAGTTTTGAATGTTTGAGCACTAAACTACTTAAAATTACAAGTTCAAGTACTTCCATATGCATCATCTCGATTAAAAGCACGATTGATTATGGAGGAGCAAACAATATTACAAAAAATGACACAATTACTCTTGAAACTGTTAAAACTACATAAACACATGAAACATACATAAGACCAATGATTATCAAATTTATTTGCACTTGGTATCAAATGGGTGTCCATGTAGTTAAAAGTTTATTAAGGGAACTTATGCATTAATAATGAATCTTATTGGGATACAATATTATATGACATACATAAAAATTTAGAGATATTGTTGTAATTTTGATAGTATATTAGGCAAGCTAAAGTGATTAGCTCTAATAGAAAGGGAAAAAAAAGAAAGACAATAATAACAAAAACACTTACTTCTTTTTTCTTCTTCTTCTTCTTCTTCTTTTTTTTTTTTTTTCAATATCCAAAATGAAGAGACTTTTTCTCTATGATTATAAGAAGACCGTTATTACAACTAAAGGATGACATTATGAATTCATAAGTTATTAGTTATGGTGCCATTGTTAAAGCTTCAACAATCCAATGTAAAATGGCATTGCTATACCAAATGTGGAAATTACCCATTATGCAACCTCCTAGTCCATCATGTTAGGCTTTGTAGTCATCTCTATACTTCATATCAATTGTATAACCCCATTCTTGTTGACTTCTCTTTGCTTCTACTAGTGATGCTTATCCTTGGTCACTTAATGTAAGGAGGTACAGAAAAAACATTAGGTTACGTACCTTGACATATGCTTTTGGAACATTTGTCTAATGTTTGTTTTCATAATCCTTGCTATGCACTCTTTTGATTATCTAGTGTTATGTTAGTATTTGCATTAAATTTTATTTAGTTAAAGAGTAATAGCAGTATAATTTCAAACATTCGTTGTCTATAATTTGTTAAGTTCTCTAAATTTGTTAGTTTAGATTAGGGTTATAAATGAACTAACCTAATTTACAAGATACTTGACTTAGAATCATAGTTTACTTTAAGTTAATTTTGCTACAATTGGGTCGAGTTATAAGCTTATTCTATATTTAAATATTATATTCCAATTAGATTCATTATAAATTAATCCGTACTAGTTGGAATCTTTTCTCCTCTCAAGAAAAGATTCATTTACACTTACCTTGTATATGCAAAAGTGATGCATTTCATTTATAGTTAAAGTTAAAAAACATAAAGGAGAAAAAATATTTAGCCTAACAATGACACTCACAAGAAATCAACAAAATAGGAAAGTAAACCTCTAAATCGAACTTTGCCTTCATGATTGATGTTGAACCTCATCAACAAAATGTGAAAAAATTTAATTCTTAATTGATGATAAATGTATTTCCTGAATAAAGTAATGCTAGGAAATTTCTTAAAACAAGTTTAACTATAAGTGAAATTGACGCTCTGTCATTGACTCATATTAATATGACCAAGACCTTTACGACTCATAGAGACCAATGGTTTCAATCATATCAAGATAGATATCTAAACAAACACCAAGAACTATGCGAAAATCGAAGAGATCAATATTCAAAATTAAAAGCAAGCAATTTTTTTTTTTGGAAAAAAATTTAAAAAAATTAAGCAACTCATCTTCATATGTTTGGTACTGAATTCACTGATGAAATCATAGGTGTGTTGCATTTAAACAACACCTAACATATTGATTATTTTTTTTATCCATTAGTTGTATTCTATATATATTCTATATCTATTATGTAAATTTTATATCTATTATTTTGTGTTTATTACATATCTATTCTATATTCACCATGTATATTTATCATTTTTCTTTTGGTACTCTTACTAACCAAATATCCTTATTTAAAACAACACCTAATGAAACAATGGCCCTAAAAACCCATTGATTTCTTTTTCAAATGATTTTTGGATGGAATATATAAAGTTACATTAAATTCCTTACCTTTGCGCTTATATAATTTGGTGTCTTTAGTATAGAATTAAATCTTTTTAACTCATAGTATCATTGCAATAGTTGAACATTGTAAATATAGGTATATTGCAATCAAACCTACTTCAATTTTGAATCATCTAACTGCTAAAGTGTAGATGGATGTTTAAAAACATGCATGGATATTAAAATTTTCCCATGAAATAATAGCAAAAAGAATATAATATTAATAAATAAATTCATGTAAAGATATTGCTTTACCTCAATATTTTTCCTAAAAATCACATACAAAAGACAAAAATTATCTTCTTCTATTTCTTAAACTTTTTCATTTAAAGAATAAAATTTATTCATGAACCAGAGCACAAAATTATAATTTATTTTCTAATAGGTTTTTAAATACATTTAGATGATTTTTTAACCATTTATTGATGAAATTAGATTTGCATGAAACTCTTATTTCTTTAAAAGCAGTTACTTATTCAGCTTAAAGTCCTAACCATAACCTTCATATGGACTGCCATGTAATCATCAATATAACAATTGCATTCAGTCTGATTTGACTTTAATGGCAATGACTGCTTTTTGCCATCTATTGTGATAATTGCTTCCTAGGGGATGATTTAGATTATTCTTGTGGTTAGATAGTTTAAATTCTAAATTGGTATGAGCATACATGATATGATATTTTATGAAATCTTAATTATTGAGGTATGTTTTGGTATTATAGCTTAAAGTTCATTAAATTTTAAGGTCACACACATTTAGTAAGGATCACTTAGGTATCCTTAGAGGAAGTAGCTAATACCTACGATCAAATCACGATGCATAGCCAGTCGATATCTTAATGTGAAGTTTCAATCAATTAGAAATTGTATCAAACACTTCCATAATCGGGTAGAGGGAGCTATACAAGTGTTATACAAGGTAACGTATCACATTATATAGCACCTCTTGAGCTTATAAGGAATCACCTTAGAGTCCTTGTTATTTGATGTGGTCTTGCACATATGTAACGAAAGTATTAAGGAAATCATTTATATAAATAAGGAGTCCATCCTATCTGATGTGGTCTTATACGTATGTAATGAAATTGTTAAGAAAATCAGTTTTATAAATAGGGAAGATTATAATATCCCTCAAATAAAGCTTAATAGATTTCTAATTATTGAGATACCTTTTCATTTAATAATTTATAGTTCATTAGAATTTTAAGATTAAGCATATAGAGTGAGGAAATACTCTTATGATGGTTGACTTTTTAAGTAGTAGCTAATACCAAGGATAAATTATAAGGTTTATAACACCAAAGGAGAAAATACCTTGGTGCATAAATTTTCAATCATTATGAAAATTGTCATCTCAAATGCGTACGGCTAAAGTTTACCTAATTTGCGTAAGCATAGGTTATACTATATACAAATTTTATCAATTAAAAGCATGATTGATGATTGATGAACAAAAAATATTATGAAAAATGACACGATATTTATTACCCTTAAAAATTTTATTATAAGTACATAAACATACTCATCTAATGTATATAAGACCTATGATTATCAAATTTGTTAGCGTTGTGCACTTAGTTATGAAAGGTATCAAGTGGGCATCCATATAGTTAAAACTTTACTAATGACACTTATGCATCAACGGTGAACCTTGTTGAGATGCAGTATTATATGGCATACATAAAAATTTAATTGAAGTTATGAGATATTATTATAACTTTGATAGCATATTAGACAAGCCAAAGTGATTTGCCCCAATAGAAAGGGAAAAGAAAGAAAGACAATAAGACAAAAAAGGCTTTGTTTTTTTTATTTTACTTTTTTTCCTCCCTTTTCTTTATTATTAAGGAAGGCCATTATTAGAACTAAAGGATGGCATTTTGATTTCACAAGTTATTAGTTGTGGTGTAATTGTGAAAGCTTCAACAGTCCTACATACAACAGCATAGCTGTACCTCCTCCCAGTCCATTATGTTGGGCTTTACAATAATCTCTACATTTCATATCATTTGCGTAATCTCATTCTTGTTGACATCTCTTTGCTTCTACTAATGGTGTGTGTCCTTGGTCACTTAATGCAAGGAAGCAAAGGAAGAACATTAAGGTCATGTACTTTAACATTTGCTATTAGAAAATTTCTCCGAAGATGGGCGACATTGATAGTTTGAATTGATATGGGAGAGAGGTGATATCTAATCAAGTTATGGAAAATGTTGCAAAGAGGATCTTTTATATTGTGTTGAAGATAGATGATATTAAGAAATTGCACATCCTATGAAGATTACTTTCTATTTTAGCAGGCCTTAATCATTTAATTAGAACCAGGGACGATGTTTGTAGCTTCAAGAGTGGATATGAGAAAAAATATATATAAAGGAAAAGAAAGAATAGGACACACACTCTTACTTCACAAATGGATTCATACAGTGAAAAATATTATTTAGTCAAAATGACAAGGAAATGCAAAAAATTAAAATATTTGATTGACAAAAATATCCCTTAGTTTCTTTCTTTTAACTTCACTTTTAGGGTTATTTTGGTGATTTAATATCAATTTCTACTCATTTACATCTTTCCATCTTAGAAAGTGGATAAAAATTAATGTGATTCAAAATGGAAATGTTTCCATCTTTTTTTTTTTTTCTAAATTTCCATCCTTTCCTATTTTTATTTTTATTATCTAAATTTAACATTTTCACTGTTGTCCTTTCATTACCTTTTATTCCTATTGGTTTCCATGATTGCCTTCCATTCATGTAAAAAAAAAAAAAAAATTGCCACCTTTCCATTCACTCAAAAGATTTCATTCCATTCACATGAAAAGCAACTAAACAAAACAAAAAGCTATCAGTGCTATGATTAGTAGCATTTAGTAAGCAAAATAGTATAGTATAAGAAGAAAGAGACAACACAATATAAATAGAACAAAACGGTATGTTCTTCTTTTACCATATTCAGTGTGTGCAAGTGCAAAATATATGAAAACATATGTGTGTGTGTGGTATGTGAAATAGAATTTTCTATTACCAAACTATATAATACGGATTTTTAAGTTTAGTCTGGTAAATAAGGGCCTAATTGACCAATAACTTGGACTCTTACGCAAAGTATAAACCAACAAGTGGATTAAAGAATTTATCTGATACTGCACTTCAAAAAAAAAAATATGGTAACCAAACAAAATATATATAAATAAGGATGATCAACGATGCTTAACCATTAACACATTATTCGAAGTAGTAAGTGTAAGCAATTAAACATTACTAAAGAAGTGAAGCTTATCAGCATGTGGGCGAGAACCGTTTGCACACAGAGTGGAACTAGGACTCAAGCTCAAACGTATAGAGTTAAAGTACATGAAAGAAGATTTGTCCAACAAGAGCAGTTTGCTTCTTGAAACTAACCCTATTCATAAGAAAGTGTCCGTTCTCATTCATAATGAAAAAATAATCATCTAGCCTTTGGTTATCTCAGACTACATAAATGAGACAAGGAAATATGATTATCCTCTCTTCCCTCAAGATCCTTATGGTAAAGCTATGGCATGGTTTTAAGCTAGATTCATTGATGATAAGGTAAATACTAATATTTTCTACATATGTGATATGTGTATATTATAGCTCAATTCCATATATTCGATCCTTTTTGGTTTCAATACTGCATGCCACTCCACGGAACAAATTGTCAACTGCTAACTCTTTTCTAGTTTAGACAAGTTTGGCTATGCCAGGAGAAGATGTTGGTAAAGAAAAGAGTTCATTTTAAAATTCTATAAATTTGCGTAATTTATGATGTTTTCATTGATTTCTTAATGTAAAATTAATAAATTACACATTTGATTGGTCAATACAATGAAATAGTGAAAAATGATCTAGCTTATATTGTGCTTATAAGTTTTTATTTCCAATATGTGCCATTATATTGTGTTTGTTTTTATATATGTGATAGAAAAAATGTTCGAAATTGCAAATTATACACACTAGTTATTATAAGTATAAAAATAAACAACAAGCGAATGCCCGAATCGAGCATCGAGTCCAAAATTTAACGGAACTTATTTTCCATTTTGAATTTTCACGTCTGGAAGCCGGAGCATGTAGGTATTTCATTTACAAATGATCATTTCAATATGCGAACCAAGTGGGACCCTCAAGACTACGTTTCTCGTTACCATTTCACAAGCTACACGTCCAAGAGGCTTGGTAAGCAAATGGGGCCCTTTGTTTTGTCCCGGCCAATCTACGTCCAGGAAGGAAGAACTATAATTACAATTTCAATCCATTCACAGATTGACAGGTGGGGACCATTCGGTCCTTCCCTATTTGCAAATGACACCTAGGATTTTGGATATATAAGAAGTCATCTCCCTTTATTTTGGGAGACCCTAGAAAAGAAGGTACACACAAGCTCCTTGGGACCTTGGTTTTGGATAGCAGCGCCGCAACCTTCAAGGCCTTCGGATCTTCCCTTTTCTTATTTTATTTTTCTTCGATAGTTTAGTTTTAGGATAGTTTTTAGTATAGTTTTCAATCAAAATATATATATATATATAATAATAATAAGGGTTTTCAATTCAGAGACATTCAGGAAAATTCTTTTAAGTTAGGATTTGAGTATAAAACTTCTTTTTAAAAGTTATTTCTTCCCTTTTTCTAAACTTTATTTGCTTTGGATATTATTTTACTCGATACCTCTCTTAAGCTTATTTAGATTTTGAATCAATGCTTTCATTAGATTGTTTAATGGTGGTTTTAGTTGTTTTCTTTTGTATCGATATATAGTGGGTTGTTAATTTCATTCATAGAGCTTGTGTTTCAATATATGAATATCAAATAGATTAGAACAATGTAATATGTACAGGTAATTGCATCTATGAATGACTAATGTGAATTAGGAATCGATGCCTTCTAATTCAATTAGGGCTTAAATTAGTAGTCGATTGATAATTCGCTCCTGATACGAATTGATGGAATGACGTAACTGCTATACTATTAGATAATTTGACTATTAGTTCTTAATTGTACTCTTTTAAGGTGTTGGATATCCTAGTTAACTAATGTAGGGTAGTTACTAGTTTTACTTTAGTAAAAATGGAAACATGACATATTTATTTCAATAAAAATTTAAACTTTATTAGTCCGCTTAGCTATAGATGGGACAAGTATGATTGAGAGGTATCACTCCATTCACTTGGGATTGACCTTAAATCTATCACAATATTGCACTTGTATGATTGATGCACTTACCAGTTCGTTTCTCAAGGTTATTTTATAAATTAAGTATAATTGTAGCTGAGTAAAAACTTTCATAGTCAGTAAACTTGAGTTTTATTTAATTGCCTCACTTTAAAACATGAGAAATCATACACCAAACAAAGACCATGGAAGAAATTTTTGATCATTTAAGAACATTTGAGAAAGAGCTTAAGGAAATGACTTCTTTGGATGTGATAATGTAACGTCCTACCTTATAAGCATCTACTTAAAAACTTTTTCTCAAGCTTTTTGTGCCTTAAGACTGTTTGTTACGCCATTCTTGAGTTATGGATAAGGCTTATAAAACCCTACAGGTTTTTATTTTCAAACGGAGTCAAATACAAGATTCAATGGATAATCTTTAGAATTGCTCAAGATATAAAGATAAAATCCCTAAATGAGACAAGAAAACCTTAAATAATAAGTCGTAAGCCTTAAATAATAAGTCAAAAAACCCTAAAGAAAATAAAATCCTAAAACCCTAATAGTTTGTATGAAACCTCAGAAACCTTATTATATGGGAAACCTAAAAATGACACAAAACTACCAGGAAGCTAACTAAAACCCTGATTGGAAGTTCAAAACCTTCTTTGACAAATAAACTCTAAATATATTCCAAAACTATACGCTTATTGTGAACAACTTCTCTATACACTAACAAACCTAAAATCACTTGTCTTGTATGTAGTCTACAAACCTTAATCGGCCCTATATACTAAAGGACCTTGATAAGTAAGATAATATAGGACAATGACCTTGATTAAAGTGATACAAATATGATAAACCTTAATTACAAATTAATTATACCTAAAATTGCTTAATTAGGTTTAATTACAATTAATTAACTTAATTATGCTTTAATCCACCTACCAACCCTATTTTTATTGATTAGGAAATGCATAAGATAAATTAAGGAGATAAGACAAAGGAGTTAGTTATACAATTGGGATATTTTGAAGACAAATCTTTAGCTTGGTTGGTAAAAATCACAAAAAGCAAGTGGTCCTCCCTTACTCCTTATAACACCTTAGCTAGAAGGGGAAAAACCTTCCCTCTAACTAAATTGCTCTCTCTCTACCATTGTCGGCCTCTACTTACCCTTATTCATCCTCATTTTCATTTTATTTTTCACTCTCAATAAGCTAACAGGCACCCTCAATCAAGGCCAAACTAACCCTTTCCCTTCCCCTTTTTTCTTTCTCTTGAATTACCCTTGCACCTCCACCATAGCTCTAATAAACAAACTACCACCCATGCCACCTCACACACTCCTTCCTCTCCCAGGTTGACACCCTCTACTACTCGTAAGAGCCGTTATGTTGTCAGAAAAGCAAAGGAGAAATCGTATGCCCACATCATTACACTAAGTAAACCAACTCCTCTTGTCTATTTAAGATTTAAACCTATAGCTTATAATTTCTTGCATGTAGGACTTATATACTTATTTTTCTATTCAAGCATGATAATATAGTTGAGTATTATGTAAGTTCAAGTAGAGTAGATCAAAGTAAAGCTCCATTTAGCTAAAATGAGCTATTTATGTACACAAATAAGTAGAGATGGTGTAATAACTGTAAGAAACTTACATGAAAACTATGTGAAATCCATGGTGCCTTAAATGCCACCCCTTCCCTAGTGTAAGTCCATCTTATTTTCATCATATTATGTAACTATATTAGCTTAAAAAAAGTAGAAATGTGAGTAAAATAAGGAAAATTCCTATAATAAGTGTTGGATGGAAGTTGATGAAGGAAACCCTTAAAGAGCCCTTCTTGGCCACTACTATTAATGAATTTGATAAGATGCAAATTGTGATTTGCTATTGTAATGACATGATTAGTTAGTATAAAGCATGATTTAGAATATAATTAATCAAGTTAAGTTAGGTAATGTTAAGTTAATAGCCTAAACTAACTTGGTTGGTGATTAGGGCCTTAGTAATAAGATTAGAAATTCAATAAATATAGAAGTTCAAATCTGAACACTGCTAGAAATTGGACCTATCTTAAGGCTTTTAATGGGCTTAAGCCTTAAATAGCAAATAGGATTAGATTTAGGGCCTTAAGAAGCAAAGTAAACCTAAAAACCCTTCAAAAGACTAAAAATAAAGCCCAATAACAATAGGACTAGATCTAACCCCTAAGTTAATGGACTCATAAATTAATATATTAAAGGACCTTTTAGTCCAAAAGCTCATTAGAACCAACTCCTATAAGCCCCCTAGTGATATAAGGCTTAAAATTAGCAAAAAGGGCCCATTTAGGCTCACAAGAGTCAAATTATAGCCCAACTAGAAAACTTGAGAAATAAACTGAAAATTTATCTTAAAAATACTTAAATGAAAGCCTAAAAGCCTAAGTTTAAGGCTCGATACTCAAAATTAGCCAAAGGGCCAAGACTAAACCCAAACCTTAAAGTGGTTAAACTAAAACCTTTTACCACAAAGTTGTTTAGCCCAAATCAAGACCTTATGAACCTAAACACCTTAAGAAGATCTCAACAATTGAAAGAACATTAAAAAAATGATGGAAATTGACTATAAGAACATGAAATTCCAACTTAAAATGAGAAAGATATGATCAAAATAAGAAGTAAGTTAAATTAAGGATCTATAACAAGGCTAGTAAATAGACTAAGTCTAAGATGAGTCTTATTTAATTCAATTGTCTTACCTAGGTAATTTGGATATTGAGTATAATGCCATGGATAAGTAATGGGATTGTTAGATGCTATGACTAAGTGAGTACATCGCCCCTTATTTTATATGCTTATGCTTATAGTTAGAGCGCTATGTGATTATATTTGATAATTGAATTAGTTGCATGTTGGGGGGTATTTGGGAACTCGTATGTGCTTGAATCAATTGACTCTTGCTTACAAAATACCTTATGATATTCTAAATGTCATTGTTTGTTGCATTGGCACTTAGGGTGTTAAAGTATCTAAATTATACTTGCTTGATCACCCTATGAATCTAAATTAATAAATTATTTGAACTATAAATGAACTAATCATGCATTATGTCTTCCTTGCATAAAGACTATAGGTTTCGACACTACACAGTAGAGAAGGATATCCTGCAAATGGATCATAAAATTATATTATTTTGCTGAGTTCTCTTTGTACGATGTATTTATGCAATATGTTCTTACCCTGACTTTTAGGAACAACTTAGTTTTGGGAAGTGTTGCCCTCAACTTAGGGTTAAGCTATATTTACTACTATAGGTGCTCTGATATGACGAGAATCTATATTAAGATAATGATTGTGGATATCTGGATCCTAATGTGCCTAAATATTTCTCAAAACAGGTAATGTTAGGCATAAAACTATGCTTTACATACTCAACAATAGTTTATGTACAATGTTTGTATTCATGTGCTTGCTTCTACATTCATATGCTTGTTAATGAACTTGCTTATACTTGCTTTATTAGTAAGGTAGAAAGGTTACTCACTAAGTTAGTTATTTGCTTATACTCCTACAGTTGGTTAACACATGTTGATCTTTGGTTAGTGCTATAATTGAGGGATGCTCAAGGTGAGTTAAGCTAGCTTTTGAGAGTTAAGTGGGAAGGTGAGAGCATAAGTGAACTTGAACTTTATTTTTTTAGACTCTTTGGAGTTGTTTGTGTCTTTTAAATAGTTTAGTAGTGTATAAGGCTATTGTAATATCTATGGGTATTTCTATAGTACGTTTTATAGACTTGTTAAAGGGATGAACATCCTTAGACATGATAATTGAGTTAAATTAATGAATTGTTTATCTTATATTGCTCTGCCATTGTTACTTAAAATTAGTCCTCTATAGAGGTAAAGGTTTTAGCGAAAGCCTTACATATTGCAAGAAAGGTTCATGATCAATAGTGGTGACTGTTCTTGAGTCTTTTCATGGTAGAAAATGGTATTGCCATGACTAAGATGCCCCTCAGATAGCTATAAGGCTAACTTGTAATCAACTTGTCAACTTAACTTAACTACATGGAGCTACTTTAATTTATCTTATTCCACATAACATACCACAATGGAAACTTTTATACATGTTGGCTATTGATAGTTGAATTTCATTCACTAAGCAACTTAACTGTTGACATGATGAGTGACTTGAATATTGGCTAATAGCAAGTAACATAGATTCGCATTTGATTGGAATTTAAGGAAAGTTATGCAGATGGTTATCACTTAGCATGGTTATATTATATAACTGCCCACTATTCCTATATTTTGAGATTGCATTTGATGGAGAGGTCTCTACATATGCCGATAATCATGCCATTAACTACTCCTTCAAATGCTCCACATTCATCTATAAATATGGGAAAACTATATTGTAAGAGGTAATTGATAACTCTTTACTACTTAGTCTTTCCAACATTCATTTATTGACTTAGGCATTGAAGTGGCCGCACTGGACTAACTCCGGTACCTAAAGTCTTTTCTTTTTACAGGACTAAAGTTTTAACCTAAAATCACCTAACAACATTTGGTGTTGTCTGTTTTTCTTTAACTCACCTACATGACAAAAACTTGATTAACTAAAAGTGCAAGTGCTGGTACCTCATCCTATAACCTTAAAGGGGAAAGTAGGCATACTAACGTGTAACGTTTGGTTAAGTTGGAGCAACTTTGCCTTAACTTAGCCAAAGAAAATCAAGAGTTAAGAAAAAAACATAAAGAGATTCTTAATCTCCTCCATAGTAATGCCCACCCATATCAAAACAAAGAGCATGGCGATCATAATGTTGAAAATAGTAACGACTCAATCTATTCACCTGAATTGCTAAAAAAGCAAGCTAAGGTTGCAATGGGACCTTCGATTCTTGTACTCCAGAAAGTTGATAAGGGTAAGTAACCGTAGTAGGTGCACTATGCTGGACTCTCTCATGTTAGCACTCCTACTATAATGAGTAAATCGTTCCAAATTAAGAAGACCCCTTTTATTCCCGAGATTTTAGAGGAAGTTATACTATGGCATATCAAGTTATAACAATTTGAAACTTATGATGGGACAAAAGATCCTAGAAATCATTTAGAATACTACCACACTTTAGCCAAGTTGTATGGCTTGAGTGATGTTGTGGCTTGCCAAGCTTTTCCCTCTACATTAAGGAATGTAGCAAGTACATGGTTCAAACACCTCAAGCTAAAAACACTATTTCATGTTTCAAAGAACTAGCAAAAGTGTTCCTTTAGCACTTCCTTACAAGTAAGCTTCTTATTAAGGATTTTTTAGTTCTTAACACAATAAAGTAGAGATTAGATGAGTCTATTAGAGATTATTTAGTTAAGTTTATGGCTGAAATGGTCTAAATTCTAGAATTAGACATGAATGTAGCCCTCAATGCTATCATTGATGGAGTCAAGCCCTACAGAAACTTTTTCAAATCTCTTGCCAAGAATAAGCCAAGAACTTTTGCGGAGCTTAAAGCCAAAGCTACGCCCTACATTTGACAAGAGGACAATATAAAGGCTCAATAAGAGGCCAATTAAAATAGAGGAGATAGGAAAAATGACAAGAGAAGAAGTGCAAAAAATCAACCTAAGATGGATGATGGCAAAAATGCTAAGAGAAGAGACCTCGAATTTCGACATATTCATCTCGCATACCAGTTAATTGTCCAATTTCAGATATATTAATGAAGGTAAGTTGGTATAGAGGCATGTTGTAGCGGGTAGAGAAGATGAGAGGAAACCTTTTAAGGTGAAATTCCAACAAATACTATGATTTCCATTATGACAAAGGCCATAACAATTATGATTGCATCCAGCTTAAGAACGTAATTGAGATTGCAATTCAACGAAGGCATTTGTACAAGTTTCTGGTACATGAAGTCAAGAATATCAAGTGACCATCTTAAAGGAGACACAAAGACTAGGAGAATGTTACTTGACCAGCTAGTGTCGGGAAATATGCAAGAGACAAGAATACCAATAGAGCATTTAATGGGATAATCAACATTATTATCAATGAACCTTCTATCATAAGTCGATTAAGCTCTTCAAGTTTAACTAACACCATAAATTATGTTTGTAATATCTAAGGAAAGAAGGTCAAAATCGATAACATAATTTCTTTCACTAAAGAAGATTTTGAAGGTATTCAAATGCCGCATGATGATGTACTTGTAGTTATTGCAAGAATTGCCCACTTCAAGGTCAAGAAGATTCTTATTGATATTGGAAATTCAGTAGACATTATTTTTCAACATGCTTTTAATTAGATAAGACCAAAGATTAAAGTATAGCTAAGATCTTACAACTATGATTTGTATGCCTTTAACAATCAACTAGTTCAAGTAAATGGATTAATCTCTTTGCTAATCCAAATTAGAGATGATGAGCATGTTAACAAAGGAAAATTTAACTTCCTTATTGTTAAATGTTGGTTTCCATACAATATGATCATAGGACGGCTATGTCAATACTTATTTAGCATTGTCCATTCTATTGCTCATCTCAAAGCTAAATTCCCTACTCCTACGGGAGTTGGTGTGTATAAAGAGATCAACAGTTGGCAAGGTCTTTGTACATGAGGGCTTTAAGTGTGAAAAAATTTTTCAAGTAGAAACTTGTCTAAGCAAGGAAACCTTTACCGACATACATCCGTAAAAGTTTAATCAACTTTGTGTAGGGAGATGCCAATGTGTTTACATGATTCCCTTTGAACATGCTAGGTATCCCTAGAGATGTTATGGTACATAAGCTCTAGATTAATCCAAGTGTGAAAGTGATCTTATAAAATAAAAGGCATTTTTCCCCACAAAGGCAAGTACCTATATAAGAAGTTTAGAAACTCTTGAAGGCAGGATTCATTAGGGAAGAGCCTTATCTGACTTGGCTAGCCAATTATCTGTTAGTTAAGAAGTCTAATAGTAAATGGCATATGTGTATAGACTTTACAAATCTTAACAAAGCCTATCCCAATGATTGTTTTCCATTGTTGAAAATTAATTAGATGGTCGATTTGACCATTAGGCATACATTGCTTTCTTTTATAGATGCTTTTTCTAGCTACAACCAAATTAAAATGGGTAAGGGAGATGAAGTTCACATATCATTCGTCACTAATTTTTGAACATATTGTTATACGGTGATGCCCTTTAGGTTGAAAAACATCAGTGCAACTTGCTAAAGGATTGTCACTATGATATTCAAACCTTAAATCTATCGAAATGTTGAAACATATGTCGACGACATGATTATAAAAAGTGTGACTGAGGATTGGTATCTTGTTGATCTTGAGGAGATATTCATTACTTTAAAGAGATATAACATGAAGCTCAATTTGCAAAAGTGCATCTTTGGTGCTACCTCGTGAAAGTTTTTAGGATACATGATCACTCAGTGCGATATTAAAGCTAATGCAAGAAATATTCATGTGATAATAAGCATGAAATGTCCTCATAATGTCAAGGAGGTACATGAATTCATTAGGCGAATAGTTGCCTTTAATTGGTTTATGGTGAGAAGTACAGATAAGTGCATAGAATTCTTTAAATTTTTAAAGAATCCAAGATACTTCAAATGGACAGATAATTGCAAGAGGGAATTCAATGAACTTAAAGAATTTCTCGCATCACCTTCGATACTCTCGATACTGATCTCAGGAGAGAATTTGTATTTATACTTATTAGTTAATTGCTAAGCACTATCTTCTGTATTGGTTCGAATTGACTACAAGAAGCATCAAACAATTTATTAGTGAGTTGTATCTTGCAAGAATCAGATCATTGATACATGAAAATTGAGAAGTTTGTATTAGCAATGGTTCTCTCGGTAAGGAAGTTGAAACCATATTTTGAAGCTCACCAAATTGTAGTCCTTACTAATCAATCTTTGTTGCAAGCATTACAACGACCAGATTCCTTATGAAGGATGATGAAATATGCCTCGAAGCTAAGTGCCTATGGTGTACAGTACAAACCTAGAACAACATTAAAAGCTCAAGGGCTAACAAATTTCTTGGTCGAGTTCATAGGTAGAGAGGACAATGTAGAAATTGTCAAGAAACCATATGGTATCTTTAAGTTGATGGTTCCTCCACAAAAGAAGGAAGAGGTATTGACCTAACACTGCAGGGACACCACAATTCAAGGTTAATTATACCCTAAAATTTGGTTTTTTGGCCAGCATAACAAAGTGGAGTATGAAGCCTTGATACTTCAACTCAAGCTTAGGAAGGAAGTTGGTGTAGAGAAACTCGAAGTTTTCTTCGATTCACAACTTGTTATGAATTAAGTTAAAGGAAGCTATGTAGTGAAGGAAGGGGAAATGAGCAAGTGTTTGTTGATAGTCCGAACGCTCGCAAAAGAATCCCAATCCTTTTCATTTCATAAAATACCAAGGAGTAAGAACATTGCTGCCAATAAACTATCAAAGTTAGTCAATATGGCATTTCCTAATTTGAGTAATAAACTATTTGTTGAGTTTCTCTCATACAAGAGCTTATAAATTATCTCGTAGAGCTATGAATTAGCTCCTTACCTGAGAGAGAAGTCATGGATGGATCCCCTGTGTATTATTTAAGGAATGGTGTCCTCCTTGATGATAAGAAAGAGGCTCAAAGATTGGTTTATTGACTCACAAATTACATACTGACAAATGATCAGCCATATAAATGTGGCATATCCCAAACTTATTTTTGATGCCTTCTTTCGGGAGATGCCCAATGGGTGTTATATGAGCTACATGGTGGTTTATGTAGCAACCACATGATAATACAGACGTTATACATCCATGCATTGTGACTTGGCTATTATTGGCTGACAATGAAAGATGACGCGAGAACTACTGTTCAACATTATCCATAATGTCAAAACCATGAGGTGCCAAGTCATGTACCTTCTGCTAAATTATGTTACCTGACCAATTCTTAGCCTTTCGCCTAGTAGGGATTAGACATAGTTAGACCATTTCTGAAGTCTACTATTCAGTGACAATTCGTTAATGTTGCTATATATTATTTCATGAAGTGGTCAAAGGATAAGCATTAGCAAGGATAACAGAACAGAAGGTCGAAGCCTTTGTCTTCAACTTCATAATATCAAGATTTAGAGTCTCATTTATGATAATTATGGATAATGGACCACAATTTGACAATAACAAATTTCAAGCATTTTGTGAGAAATATGTCATCTACCTAAACTATACATCTGTAGCTTATCTTTAGACTAATGGGTAAGTTGAAGTTGTTGATAAGATCATCTTGCATGGCTTAAGGAGGAAGGTTAATCAACCTAAAGGAAAATGGGCTAACGAATTGCTGGGTATCTTATGGGGCTATAGGACTACCCATAGAACTGTAACAGTGAAAACACCCTTTAGGTTAACGTATGGTATGGAAGTAGTTTTGTTGATCGAGTTAAACTTGCCAAATCTATGCACATAGAAATTTTACGTAATGATGAATCACGTTGGTTTGATGGAAAATTTGGATATAATTGAAGAAATCAAAGATGTCACAAGAGCAAGTGTTGTAGCATATCAGCATAGGGCAGCCAGATATTATAATCAAAAGGTAAGTATAAAGTTTTTCAGACTGGAGATTTGGTTTGCGGAAAACTTGAGGTGACTGGCATACGAGAAAAATAAGGGAAGCTTAATGCAAACTAGGAGGATCCTGTTAGGGTTCAGGAAGTCATTAGCGTGGGGGTTTGTTGACTAGAAAGGTTAGATGGTACAGTTTTCCTTCGTATATGGAATGCCGATAACTTGAAACATTATTTCAATTAATTCCCTTGATGTTATGCATTTCTATTTGTTTTGTAAGGCAATAGCCTACTTGTTTCAGAATACAATTATATTTAAGTTAAAGCTTTGATTTGTTTCTCAATCGTTTTATGATTAACGAGTTAATAAGTTCAAACTGCACGGTAAAGAGAACTAGTACAAGTTCAAGCCTATTGTGGTCAATGAACTTCATAAATCAGTCAAGAAACTGAATAATGAACTTTATACTAAGTTCAAGTAAAATAGCTAGTTTACGTCTCAAATGACTAATGGATAACATCTCAAAAGATGCCTAAATATCGCGTGTGAAATAAAACATATTGAGAAAATATCTTGTATGAAATAAAAGATGTTGAGGAAATATTGTGTGTGAAATAAAACATGTTAAGAATGCATCACATGTGAAATAAAATACGTTGAGGAAATGACATGTGAAATAAAACATGTTGAGAAGCTTCAAAACACATGAGTTGAAAGTGCTAAAACCACAACACTAAAAATGATACTAATACAAAATGATATGTTCAATCATTTGGTTGAAACATGCTTATACAACATAAAGTCCTAAGATGACAAACTAAGTAGGCCTATGGAGCTTATTTGTAAACTCTACTTTTAGTGGGCCTATGATTTGATTAAGAGTACTTTTCCCACGTTCCCAAGAATCAATTAAGCTAAAAACTTAAGTTTACATTTGGAAACGAATTAAAATTTTCCAATTCAAAAACCAATTAACGATAAAACCCGAGCTTGAAGAACTGTGAGCTCTAAAGTCACTTAAGACCTTAAACCCTAAAAAAATTAAGAAATTTTGACCCTAAGTGACTAATCGATAATTTAATTTGAATAATTTCATTCAACTTTAGAAAATTTCACAATTTTATAAAAATTAAATAATAAATTACAAAACAATGTAAGATAAAAACCTTAAAACAATTTCCTATAAGACCATACCCTTATCTTCATGTTTAAGCCTTACATATAAATAAGTAGACCAATCAATCACCTTAGATGACTTATTAATTGAAAGCTGGAATCATTTATCAACTGATAACTTATCAAATTTTAGTGATAAGATGTTTTTCTTATCACCCCTTTACTTATACTACATTAAATGAGACAAGACAATTCCATGACCCCAAAGGACACTAAATAGCCAGTTTGAATAAGAAGAAGAGGGGAGCCATGCTCTTGTCTTTTAACCATCAATCACATTCTCTTACACATTACTATTCACTTCTTAATACTTACATCATCAATAGTTGCAATTGTTGACTTTTGTGTAAGCTACAAGACAACAATTTCAAGACATCTTAAACATCCATTTTCCCTCATTCCCATCCGGCCACTCTTTCCCTTATTTCTCTTACTTTCAATTTCATTTTCACTTTCACTTTCTCTCACTTGAAACAAACATAAAAGAGGAAAACAACCTTACTCCATAAAATCCTTCATTTGGTCACCACTTCTAAGTCCCACTCACAACACTTCCATTTCCTTTTCTTGTGTCATTTTCTTCCGACATCTAAGCTTTTTTAGAACCATTAGAACCTTCCACAAACCCCACCCCAAAGGATCAAACAACTCAGGTTTCCAAAAGGTTGCAAAAAGAGGAAGCAAAGTTACGAACTTAAGTGGAACCTTTGTGTGCAACCACCATATTTTACTTTAAGGACGACTAAGTGTTTCTTGTGATTAGTGGGTTAGTGTTCATGTTAGGGGTTTTGATTTCTTGAAGATATGAGTATGATTGTAAGTTGTTATAACACCAAAGACCATCCTAAAAAATAAACTCATGAAACTTTTTCATAAAGTTGAAACATGAGCATGTAAAGTTGGTGTTTTGTAAAGATACTTGTTTAACAATGATAAACTATGAGGTATATGACACTAGCGAAGAATAGAAAATACCTTAGTGCATAAATTTTAAGGTATAACTGGGCTAGTCGTTACAGAATATCCAACCCGTCAAATATGATAAAAACCCTATAGGATTTAAGATCGAGTTTTTGGATTAAAAAAAATTAATGGGAAACCTGACCCGATAAAAAAATGTATATATTAATAAAAATATTTATTCTTAATTTATGCAAAATACATATCTTATATAAGTTTACCTTATACAACGCATTTAATTCTCAAATTTTATTATTGTATAAATCAGTAAATATAATTTTAATTCTAATTTTACTTAACTTCTTTTTGTTCTATTCTTCCCTTAATCCCATCTAAACCCTATAAAAACTCGCCCTTATAAAGTCTATTGAATCCTATAAAAACCAACCCAACTTTATGTAATTGTACAAAATTCATTATAACTCTAAAGTTAATGGAACTCTAATCATTAATGCATCTTTTAATGTAATTGTACAAAATTCATCATAACTCTAAAGTTAAATGAACTCAAATGAGAAGTACTCCTAATATTATTATTATTATTATTATTATTTCAAAAAGTAACTAACACCAAGGATGTAAACTCTACAAATTTAACTATTTAAGAGCAGAATTGAACCCTAATACTGCAGATGACTTGAGAAGTCATTAAAGCCGAACATGATAAAAATTTAATAAATTATAAATTTGAATATATTATTAGTAATAAAAACTATAGAAAAATCTATCAAAACCTAAATCGTGTACAAAACCCTAAATCCGATGTGCATGCAAATACTCGAAATCGAACCCGAACTTAATCGAAACGCTAAAACTATAACTTTAAGCCTATAAAATAATTAAATATCACTTAATAGTGATATAATTGCACTCGATTGCAATTATCAACTAAATCGCGTAATCGCATAAAATTTTAACTAAATCGTTACAATAACTTGTTAAAATTATAATTGTAACGGGTACCAATTAAATTGATAAATTTTTATAAATTCTAAAATTAATTTATGATGAATATTTTTATGATTTTTAAGTTTCGAAGAATTACATATAATTATTTTTAATTTCCATTTTCGTGCTTTTTCTTTCTTTCTTTTTCTCTTTTCCTTTCTTTTCTTCTTTTCTCCCATTTTTCCTTAGCCTATACGTGAATTCTAGCTGATTAATTTCAGTAGCCCATGTGCTTTAAATTGAAGTACATGTGTCATAAAATAAAGAGAGAAAGGACAAAAGAATAATGTAAATATCTAATCCTAATTAATACCTAAATGAAGAGGATAAGCCTCTTTATTTTTTTTATATTATATGTTGCAAAATCAGCAGCATTCACACCCCAAAATCTTGGAAACCGAAAGTTCAAAGTGGAAAAATCAAAACAAAAGAAAAGAAAAGCAAAGTAAAAATAAACCAAACACCAAACCATGAAGAACAAGGAGAAGAATAAGAAGAAAAGAAGAAGAAGAAGGAGAAAGAAAAGATGAAGAAAAATTAAAAATAATAGATAAGTTAAATTATTTTTGTAGTATATATGTATATTATATGGTATGTACATGTATATATGTAGTAATTATATTGTATTTTAGTAAATATTACATTATCAACACATGTATGTATGCATAAGTAATTAAATTATGATATGTATGTATAAAGATATGTATGTGTACATGTATGTATCGATAGGTATAATATATACAGTATGTGTATGGATTCATAAGATTATATATAATATGTATTAAGTATTTTTTTATAAAATAACTATAGATATATACACATATATGTACACGTGAAATACTTATTTATGTATATATGTATATAAGTTTATTTTCATATGTATATATATAGATGTATTCGTATATTATATACAAGTAAGCTATCTTTTATGTATACATCTGTATATATATATTTTTCTCTATGGCATAAATCATATTATATTTATCCATGGCATAAATATATATAATATATAGTATGTGTTATTATATGTATAACATATAGTATATGTACAACATATAGTATATCTATATATAGTATACCAAATATTAAGTGGTATATATATAATATAATAGTTACTAAATAAAATAAATTTATAAATATGTAAGAAGTAGGTACATAAATATGTATATATATATGTATATTACCGTAAATTAAGGATTACAAATTACAGTAAATTAATCAAATATAGTATAAGTACATAAATATATATATCATAAAATACAAATGAATAATAAGAAAATAATAATTAATAATAATAATAATATTACTAAAATCTCAAAAATAGGAAAAAAATGAGCCAATAAGGTAAAATATGCTTAAAATAATAAAATTTTCAAATATATGATTTAAATAATTATTAAATCATAAACATATTAAGAAAAAGCTAAAATTAATATTTTATAATTTTTAAATTAAAATAATAAATTTTGTGATATTTTTATATCATAATTCAAACTGTGAGTCACAACATCCAAAACGGATCTTATTAGGAGAAAACACGCTTGAAAAAGACAAAATGGACTATAAGTTCATAACGATTTAAGCTAAAACGAAAAAGTTATACCCGATTCGATAAAAAGCTCAAATTAATGATTTCATATAAATTAATAATCGATTTAAGTAAACAATACGATTTAGCATGCTAGTTTAGTTATTTAATTCCCAAACTTATTACTTTCCATATTATCCTAATGTTAGGTGATCTTGAGATCAAGACCGATTTTCCTTTGGACTATTACAATCCCTAACATCATTTATGACTAAGTGAGTACCCCTGATGATTCTATATTTGTTTTGTGCTTGTAGTTAGTGCACATGAATTAAATATTACTAACTTAATGCATAGGGTTTCGGGTTATGTACGTGACTGATATTGATTGATTTCTGTGCAAAATACTGTTAAATGTAATAGTTGAAGATTTGGTTATATAATTGATTGTTGCATTATTTGAATGATTTGTTGATAATATTTGACCATCTCATAAATTGACTTAATCATATTCAACCAAACTAAAATTAAACGAATCATGCATAGAGCACGACCATTGCGTATAATGTTCCAGTCGTTACCTCACGTGGTTGGTAATGAAGGGTCTTGGAGGGATGGATTCCTACATGATTTGATTAGTACAGTGCAGGAGCATTGGTATAACAAGACCCTATCCTTGGCTTGCAGGTACTACTGGTGCCAGAGACGCTAACTGTAGGTGGTTGGAGGTTGCATCTAGAAATTACTGCTATAAGGTGTGAGCGTGGATTGTAGGGGTCACCTCACCGCTAAACTTGGATATTTGTATACTATTAATTGTTGGAAATAGAAACTTGTTTTGTGAAATAGGGAATTCATATATATATATATATATATATATATATAATGATATAAAGTTAAAAAACCCAAGTGCTAGAGCCCGGTTGTGATTGGTACCGATGTATCTCTAACCCTTACTTTAGAGGGCATTAAATCCGATATTGTCTGCAGCACCGGTCAATTGCATATATAATGTTTGGCATATTGCTTATTCATGTATTCATATGTTTGGTAATAAACTGTTTGATAACTTGATTGCTGATATAGTACAAGGCATAACTCACTAAGCTCTTGTAGCTTACTCTTCAATAGTTTTCTCTTGTAGGTTGCTAGATGATTGGGTATAGGTTAAGACCTGAGAGTTAAGTACCAACGTCGAGATGCATAGAAGTTAGAATCTGAGGACATACTGTATGGTTTATTTGAATTGTTATATATGTAATTATTAATACTATATTTAAATTTTGTGACTTCAGTAAATTTGAGTTTTAGAACTTTACTACTTAATCTTATTATTTGGTAGGGGATACCAATTCTCTGTGATTCCATTAGACTGTGGTTATCGGATATCCATAGTCACATATATGTGGTCGTAAGTTAAATAAAAATAAATCAATCAGTAAATAAAAACTTTAGTGACTAATTGTTTAGAATCTTGTAATCTCTGACTAGGAAGATAATTTTCAAATCATGGATGCACACATGATACAAGAATTTTAAGTAATCCTACTAGGCCTCCTTTAGGGTCATGATAAAGGATAAAACTACATGGCAAATTAAGTCAAAGCAAGCAATACCTCTCTCAGGTAATCATAAAGGACATTAATTAAAATACTTAGATTACATGTACTGTAGTTAGAAAAGTTCTTAATTATGTCCATGTTTTCCTAATGAATGGAATATTGTTGACTTTTGTATTTTTCAAGTTGTTCATCTTTTATAAGATTTTAATATCTAATCATGACATCAAAGTTTTCAATTTCAAATTTACATAAAAAGGGGAGAAGAAAAATCTAAACAATAACTTAATTTTGGTTAAGAGTTTAACTCTTAGATGTATACTACTAAAGTTTACTTAATCTACGTAAGCATAAGTTATACTATATGCAAAAATTAAAAGTATGATGAATATGGATAAATGAACAATATTATAGAAAATGAGACAATATTAATTACCTTTGAAACTTTTAAAACTACGTAAACATACACTCTTCTAGCGTATATAAGACTCATGATTATCAAATTTGTTGGCGCTGTATGCTTAGTTATGAAAGGTTATCATGTTGGTGTCCAAGTAGTAAAAATTTATTAACGGCACTTATGCATTAACAATGGACCTTATTGTGATGTGATATTGTATGGCATATGTAAAAATTAAATTACAAATTTTGAGATATTGTTGTAACTTTGATAGTGTAGATGTAGGGGTTCGATTGGAGTAGTCACATGCGTACTATATAAGTAACGTATTATACGTGGCTTCAAAGAAGTGATGTGAGACTATTACCTAAAAGGATGATTAGGTGAGAATAAAGCAGGGAAGAGGAACAAGTAATCTCAGTGTCTCAAATACACAAGTGATAGACAAAGCAGTGTTAAGGGACCTCAAGCGTTCACTTTGTAGCTTAAGCGAATGAGACCAATTCTTTGCCTGAATACTATTTGATCTTAGAGAGTAAAGTTTTTACAGTGGAATACCATTTTTCCACTCTCTCTCCAAGAGTTCCAAATGATGAGAAAATGTTGGGTATTTATAGGCTCTTAGGCATGGTGGCATCCATCAGATCATATAGGTGATCAATAGATGAGATAGAGCTTACTCGATTTATGGTTATCTAGAATGAGCTAGCTAATGGGCCTAGAGCCAGTAGCTTTCCTTATAAGTGCATAAGCCTGCTTGAGAAAGGTTGGAGATAGACGGATCGTTCTAACGATTCTTATTCTGAGCCTACCAAGCTAAATCTCCCTAAATAATTTCAATACAGATTGGACTCCTTAGACCCTGTCACCTAACCTTAGGAGTCAAGCCTAAATAAATAATGAGCTTATCCCAATAATTAATATAACAATTTTTAGCCCTCTATAGATAGTATATTAGCCAAGTCAAAGCGATTTGCCCTAACAGAAAAGGTAAAAAAAAAAGAAAGACAACAATAGCAAAAAGGCCTAGTTCTTGCTTTTTTTTTTTTTCAATATTTGAAAGGAAAAGATTTTTTCTTTGTTATTACAAGAACACCATTATTAGAACTAAAGGATGCCATTGTTATTTAACATGTTATTAGTTGTACTGTAATTGTGAAAACTTCAACAATCCCACATACAACAACATCATAGTACCAAATGTGGGAATTGTTCTATAACACAACCTCCTATTCCATTATGCTGGGCTTTGCAATCATCTCTACATTTCATATCATTTATGCAATCCCATTCTTGTTGACATCTCTTTACTTTTGCTAATAGTGTGTATCCTTAGTCACTTGATGCAAGGAGGCAAAGGAAGAACATCAAGGCTACGTATTTCAACATTTGCTATTGTCAGAGGAAAGGTGGAATCAATAGTTTGAATTAGTATGGGAGAGAAGTGATATTTAATCAAGTTATGGAAAATGTTGCAAAGAGGGTCTTTTATATTATCATGAAGATTGATGATATTAAAAAATTCCACAATCTATGAATATAACTTCTATTTTAGGAGGTATTAATCATTTAATTGAAACTAGGGACAATGTTTGGCATCTATAGGAGCGGATATGAGAAAAAATATATAAAAGGGAAAAGAAAAGATGGGACATACAATCTTACTTCATGTTTGGATTCATTCATTTAAAATGGAAGGAAGCATAATTAAATGTTTCATATTTCTATTATTTAGTCCTAATGACAAGGAAATGCAAAGAATTAAAATATTTGATTGACAAAAATGTCCCTTTATTTCTTTCTTTTAACTTTGCTTTTAGGGCTATCTTGGAAATTTAACATCTTTTTTCCCCAAGAAAGTGGAAAAAAATTAATTATATTTAAAAATGGAAAATTTTCCATCCATTTTTCACAATTTTCATCCTTTCCTACGTTTGTTTTAATTATCTAAATTTAACTTTTCACTATTGTCCTTTCATTACCTTTTATTCCTCTTGATTTCCATGATTTCCTTCCATTCATGTAAAAAGAAAATTTTCCATCTTTCTATTCACATAAAATAAAATAAAAAACAGAAAATATTCCAATGATTTCCTTCCATTCACATATAAAACAACTAAACAAAACAAAAAAGGTATCGACACTATGATTGGTAGCGCTTAGTTTGCAAAATAGTATAATATAAGGAGAAATGAATAACACAACATAATAACAACAAAATAGTACAATCTTCTTAAACCATATTGGTGTATACAAATGCAAAACGTAAGAAAAACTTGTATGTGTGATCTATGAAATAAAAATTTCTATTATTATAATATATAATACAGATGTTTTATTTTTGTCTTGTAAATAAGGGCCTACTTGACATGTAACTTAGACTCATATGCAAAGTACAAACCAAATAATGGACTAAAGAATTTATTGGATACTGTACTATAAAAATATGGTAACCAAACAAAACTTATATGAATAAGGATGATGAATGATGCTCAACCATTAATACATTGCTTAAAGTAGTAGGTATGGGGGATTAAACATGATTAAAGAACTGAAGCTTAACAACATGTAGGTGAGCCCATTTACACTCCAAGTGGAATTCGGACTCAAGATCAAATGTATATAGGGCTATAGTGCATGGAAGAAGATTCATCTGACATGACTAGTTTGCTTCTTGAAACAAATCTTATTTATAAGAAAGTGTCTGTTCTCATTCACAATAAAAAACTAATTATTGAGCCTTCAATTATATCAAAGTACATAAAAGAGGTATGGAAATATGATTATACTCTCTTGCCTCACAATCCATATGATAAAGCTAAATGGTTTAGAGCTAGATTCTTTGATGGTAAGCTAAACACTAACACTTTCTATATATTTGATATATGTATATTATAGCTTACTTCTTTTAGTTTTAATACCGCATGCTACTCTACAAAACAAATTGTTAACTACAAGTCTTCTTTAGTTTAGAGAAGTTAGTGTAATACTTCTTAAATGCTAGGTGGCAAAACTCTAAACTATCGAGGTACCTTTTAGTGTAGTGGTTTGGAACATGTTGGAACTCTAAAGTCAAGCGTGCTCAAGTTAGGTCAATCTTAAGATAGGTGACCTCTTCAGAAGTTGCTGCACTAAAAGACAAAGCTATATAGCATTTGATGCCAAAGTGAACAATACCTTAGTGGAAGAAGTTTCAGCCAAGTCGTTATAGGTGGTGTTAACATAGTACACCAATTAGAAGGGCATAGTCCCTACTCAGTGTTGGTTCTAGACCTATGTAATTAAATTGACGAGGACGTAAGCTTTGTAAGGGTGATGGATTATAATCCTTAAATATTAGGTGACGGAACTCTAAATCATTGAGGAACCTTTTGGTGAGTGGTTTTGGAGCACATCATAATTTTAAAGTTAAGTATACTCAGGCTAAGTGAATCTTAGAATGGGTAACCTCTTGGAAAGGTACTGCACTAAGGGGCAAAATTGTATGGTGTCAAACACTAAAGCGGACAATATCTTGGTGAAAGGAGTTTCAACCAAGTTATATAGTTGGCTATGCTTGGAAAAAATGCTAATAAAAAGAAGACTATAGAAGAAATTCGTGATCATTTAAGAACACTTGAGAAAGAGCTTAAAGGAAATGACTTCTTTGGATAGGATAAGATTGGATTCCTAGATATTGCAGCAAATGTTATTGCTTCCTCAGGAAAATTTTCTAATCTTATACATGTGGATTGATAAGGTTATTGAGAACTTAATCGCCAATTGAAGTCAACCTCCCAAGGAAAAGCTTAAAACTTACGTAAAAGCTAAATTATCTCTAAAATGATGTTTGTTTTTGTAGTCCTTGCTATGCACTCTTTCGCTTATCTAATGTTATGTTAGTCTTTGTGATAGGTTTCATTTGGTTAGAAAGTAATAGCAGTATAATTACGATCATTCATTCTTTGTAATTTGTCAAGTTCTTTTAGATTTGCTAGGCTAGATTGAGGTTATAAATGAACTAAGTTGGCTTACAAGCTACTCGACTTAGAATTGTAGTTTACTTGCATTGAATTTCATTACAATTGGTCGAGTTATAAGCTTACATATTTAAAAAATATACCCCAATTGGATTCATTACAAATTAATCAGCATTAGTTATAAACTTTTTTCCACTCAAGAAAAGATTCGTTTGTACATACACGATGCATGCAAAAGTGATGCACTCATTGATAATTGAATTTAAAAAATGAAAGAAAAAAAAATATTTAGCCTAATAATGGTACTCACTAGAAATCAACAAAATAAGAAAGTAAACCTCTAAATTGAGCTTTGCCTTTAAGATTGATGTTGAACCTCATCAACAAAATGTGAAAAAAATTAAGACTTCCATGATGATAAAAGTATGTTAGATATAGTAACTCTAGGAAGGTTTTTAAACAAGTTTAACTCTTACCAAAATTGACATTCTCTCATTGACTCACATTAGCATGACCAAGATAGCTAAGGCTCATAGAGAGCAATGGTATCAATGATATCAAGATGGATATGTAAACAAACCCTAAGAACTACGCGAAAGTTGGAGAGATCAATATTCAAAAATCAAAAGAAAGTAATAATTTTTTTTTTGGGAAAAATATTGAAAGAAAAGAAATGTCCATTCAATTTCCTTTCTTTTTTTGGAAATCAAATAACTGCCACCATTAAAATTACCTATTTACCCTTTATTTAATATCATTAAACAAAAACACTAATATTCAAATAATCTATTCAAATTATAAAAAATGTTTAAATATGTCATTTTCCTCTTCTTTCTCTCTCTTTTATTTCTTTTTCCAACACTCAACTTCTCTCCTCTCTTACTTCCCTTCTTTTTATTTTCCATTTTCCATGCTATTTGCTCTTTTTTCAAAGAAATTTCCTTGTAAATCCTCCCTTCAGTTTCTGCTCTTTCTTTCTCTTTGTCTGTGATAGTAGTGGATTAGTTGATAGTTACGGTTTTTTGCATGCCTCAAATGGCAAGAACAATGCCGTTAAGAGAAGCTCCTAAGTTGGAGAAGGTGGAAACCATCGATAGTTAGGACTCCCTTGAATGGAATAAAATCAAGGTACTCTTTATTTTCTTGCAACTAGTGTAATTAAGTTTGCTTAAACGGCGGTTATTTACATACCGTCTTGAATGGACTAAAATTGAGGTACTCTTTACTTTCTTGCAATTGGTGTAATTAGGATTTGTTTAAATCGCAATTATATTAATTGAATAGTCTAAATTTATGTTACTACTGGCTGTTATTTACAGTCGCTTTCCCGATCAGTTTCCATAGTAAAGTGCAAGCTAGAAGCTGAAGAAGTGACAGTAGAGGTATGTGCCTTACTGTTTGATTCACTATTTTAGAATTTTATTTATACATTTAAGATTTAAAAGTTTCATACTTTATGTTGAAATTAGGGTTTATTATAGTGGAGCTATGTGCCTTATTGTTTGATTCACTAATTTGCAATTTTATTTATTCACTAAAGATTTCAAAGTTTTGTACTTCATGTTGAAATTAGAGTTTGTTAGATGCTAAATGTGCATGGGTTGCTCTAATGATACCGAATTGCTATCTTATGGATCTTAGATTAGTTTGTGGAGTTAGAGGTGGTTTGTTTGTGTTTAATATTCATTTGCCTTGGGTTAATGTTGATTATAAGGGAATATTTCCCTATAGATCCTCCCTTTAGTTTATATGTTCCTATGAAAGAAGATAGTGTTATGGAGATGCAAGAAACAAGATTAAGAGATCAACGAAGTAATGGGAAGAAAGATAGAGAAAGGAATGATGGGTACTTCCATTCCAAGAAAGGCTCGTTAGGTAGGATTGGAAGTAAGGTAGGTAATTACAATTTGAGCTGTATCCATTTTTTCTATTTATTCATGGTTTTTCTTATTATAAATTTTGGGATTAGTTACGGGTTTTTTGTTTTCTTATTTGGGTCTTTGAGTTTCATTTGATACAGGTGTATTTTTATGATATTTTCAGCTTCTACAAAGAGGTCTTATGATTGTTGATTAAAGTAGTGGTGGCTTTGGTGGAAATGTAATTGGCAACCCAAATGAGCAAAATTTCTGGTAAGCTTTGACATCTCAAGTCTAGATAAGCCTTGGGATGTTGGGGTCTCTAGTATGACCCATTTCTCCCTTTCATCGAATGCATTAGTTCGGAAGAAGTTATTAAGAGAACTGTCACATTTGTTCATCAAGTTGTAAAAGTGTATATAGTTTTCTTAATTTTGTGTTCTCATTCCTTACTTTTTATTTGTGACATTAGTCTAGAAGAAGTTGGTAAGAGTGAACTATTGCACGTTTTCGTCAAATTGTAAAAGTTTATGTAGTTTTCTTAATTTCATATTTTCAGTCCTTTTTTTTGTGATGTTTATCATCACTCTTACATATTATAATTATCTATATGTAACGTCTTTTAGATAAGGTACTATTAGGGACTAAGATATAGGCAAACATTTAGTAGAATAATTGATAGATTCTAATGAAATTAATATTATGTCAATGAACATGTGAAATGCATTAACTGAGGTAATATTGATAAATCCTTTGATAATAAAATTTCTTTTTAAGCTTTATAGTAAGTCTCTAAGATGACTCATCTAAGATTTCTCCCTAGAACTAATGAATCATTATCAAAGGTAATATCTTTTTCTTAGCTTAAGGCAATCTAAATTTGAGGGTTTACGTTATTTATTTATTTATTGTTTTTTTTTTATTTTGGTTACATATGATTGAAACATCATGAATTTTTGTTAGGAGAGGTTGGTGGTACTATGGGCAAGCCATTTTCATTATTCTTCAAGGAGAAGAATGGCGTCCATAGCCCAGCTCCTTTACTTGCAATCTACATTCAACATTTGATCCTTAAGCCGAGTTCATTTTTATGTTTTAAGGCTTTTTTTTTTTTTTAGAGTATAATGGTTGTTGGTTTGGTAATGTTGAATGATCTTTTCTCTTAATGGCATTCAATGTTATTTTTCATATCCATCCATGAATATTATGACATTATGAACATATATGAAGCTCACTGGCCTTTAAGTTTTCTCATAGATTTATAGAATGAGATTTTCTTGGAGTGGTCTACTATTTTGTTAGAAATGTTCCCATTTTCTTAGCACTTTCATGTATAGATATAGGATATATGGTAGGAGGTATTTTAGCATGTGAAAAGCATTTTAGTGTCAACCTTTAATTGTGAGCATAATCCATTCAAATGTTGGAATGATTTAGATGAGTTGTGGTTATATCAAAACTTGCATAATTAACGATTGACAAATAGTAGAATGTACAACAACTTTCTTTTAGTGACATGCTACAAACAATTATAAAACAGTTAATGTACTAATGGAAAACAAAAGAAATAGTTATTTACCAATTTTTATAGTCTTTTTATATATGATTTTTTTTATTGAGGTGTCTTTATTTACTTCTTTATGTATTGTATTAAACCATAAGGAAAATGCATAATTAATAAACCAATTATCAAATTTCTACTGTATTCTTAAGATATTTAAATTTGTGTTGAACAACAACACAAATGAAAAAGTGACAAGGAGAGAAATACAAGGAGTGTCCAAATTGAAAAAGAGACATAATTCAAATAATCTCATTACTATCCTTATCAAATGCCATAACAAAGATTGTCCCATAAATTTTCCATTCATAATCTATTCATTTCTAACTATTTCTTTAACCCTTTTACATAACTATATGGTAACTTTTTAAGTGTTATATGATTGACATATATGCAAAATTTATGTTTCTATTAGTCAACACTAAATCAAAATTAATAATATCAAAGAATAGTGTATATATAACAATTTTCCTTTAGTGTTGTGTGCAAGAAGATGATAGAAAAGCTAAAATAAGCTTAGAAAAAAATAAATTCAAAACTTGCATTATTAACAATTGATGAATAGTAGAACATACAATAATTTTCTTCCAGTTACATATTGAAGAAGATTACAAAACAGTTAAAATATTTAATAGGTACTAATGAAAAAAAATTGAAATAGTTATTCACTAATTCTTATAGTCTTCTTCTATATGATTTTTTTTTATTTATTTATGTTTTTTCATTTACTTTTTCATTTATTGTATTAAATTGAAGGAAAATGCGTAATATATAAACCAATTATCAAATTTGCATTGTATTCTTAAAATTTTTCAATTTGTATTAAAAACAACCCAAACAAAGAACAAAAAATGAGAAGAAAAAAAGAGCATCCAAATTGGAAAAGTGACATAATTCAAACATTGAATAGGCACTAATGAAAAAAAAAATTAATATAGTTAGCATAATCAATAGCTAATCTATGTATATTTTATGAAACCTTTTGGTTTACATTAGCAAACATTTCATTTTTAATTTTACCATATAAGTCTTGAAGCACTACCTTAATTGACCAACAGTTATTTCCATATTGTAAATGACAAATTAATCTTTTCACATTTCAACACTAATGGGTCAAAATGGACATTATGCCTTTTTTATCTATCTATCTACCCATCCATCTACCTATTGGTTTATATGAATCTAAATCTAAATCTATATCGATATTTATATCTTTCTACATATATATAAATCAATAACTAAATCTATGTCTATTGATATATCTACATCTATATTTATTCTTTTATCATTTAAGCTCAAGTAGGCTTAAGCAACCACATTGTATACGATTTTCAATTTGCCTTATCACTTTCAATCTTCAATTACAAATATTTTCTGTTTCTTCACCAATCTTTTTGTTGATTAATCGATAAATAGTGATTTTCTTTTTGTATTAATGGTACTTATTTACCATTGTTATTATTTTTTATTTGTTAATTTATAGGAGAATTTCACTTAATTGAGAGCTTCTTCATGGTAAGCACATGGTATAGGTCTTTTTTTTTTTTTTTCTTTTTTAAAGGCCACCTATTAGGTGTAATTGTAATGGTATTTGTCATTAATCTTCCAAATGCCAATTTATAGGTGGTTCGACTTTATCGTTTTTTTTTTTTTTAATGGAAACATCAATTCATTGGTATTTATTTACAAATCCTTTTTTGGTTAATTTAAAAAGTTGAAATTCAATTTACTTAGATTCTCTTCAGAAGAACATATTTGTTTCTTATTTTACTTTTTTTTTTATTTTTTATTGTGTACACTTTATAAACAACTTATATAACTTTCTATTCTTTTTTAAATGTCAATCTCGATGGTGTTTCATTTAGTAATTTAGTCTATCATAAATTATACTATACAACTTTCATTTAATTTTTGCTCATGTAACACAGATGCATTATTTACTAGTATCATATTAGAGTACATAAGTGTATTAATGTCATTGCATATTTAATGATATTATTGATAATAGATTATGCACTCACAAAAGTGTGTGCTTAAAGAAATAAGCATTTATAAAAAATATGTGAACTTTGTATAGATTAGTTTGATAGAAATGATTATTGTATTAACATATCAATGAATCGGGCAAAAAAATTAAGAAGAGTGAGAGTTTAGTAGGGATAGAGAGTGGTTTTTACATTTATTTTAGTAAGCACTATACAATGAAAAGCATATAACGATTTTAATTTGGAAAAATAAAACATGAAAAAGTCAGTAATAGATATCTATTGTCTTTAGCCTATCATATTAAAGCGTAAGAGTCACTTCATGTCTCGCATATTTAAAAATGTTATGTTATGTTATTAAATAAAAAATTAATAAGAAAGTTACATTTATTATATGAAGGTTGCAACAAATAAGAAGTCCAAAGAGTTATCTGGCTCCTCCTTAATAAATGGTGATTATATTATAAAAAAAATGTTATACTATTTCAATCAATCCTATAAATAACTTATTTATTTATTTATTGTATATGATCAATTGTAACGCGATTGTAGTGTGACAATGAAACCAAAAAGAAGGCTCAAATTGGCCATTCATAAATTAGCATTTACATTAATGACCTAGAAAGTGGGCTTGAAAAGACTTTTTTTTTTTATTTTATTTTTATCCGTGGGCTTAGAAGGATTAAGAATCATATTGGGCTTCGAATTTCATAGCTGAAATAATAGTAAAATAGGATTAATTAACTAATAAATTACTTAATGTCAAAGGACTACATTTATGTTTTGCCCAATTAGCATCATTATCTATTTCAGCTAGTTCGGGTGCGTCTTGCATGGTAAATGTTAATGTCTTGATCTATATTTCATGCCAATGGGCAATTTTATAAATTAATTCTATATAAGGTTTCCTTCACCATGAATCGAGCTACATTACATACCGAGAAATCCACATAATATAGGAAATACCGTAATATAGGAATCAACATAATATAGGCTAGTCCTTTTGGAATGCCCAACAGAACCAAAAAGAAGGCTCAAAAGTCACGAATTTTCTACATTTCATAAGCCAGTCCAACACAACAAAATGAAACGCTTTGCTATAACAAACCAAATCTTCATTATAATTAAAAGTCAAGCTTAGATGATAATAAAGATCCTTCACTAATAACTGTAATTTAAGTCAGCAGTCACCATATATATCGTTATAGCAAAAGTTGTGGAGCTATTTCAACACCACTATGTTGTCATGACTATAATTGATTTACGGAACCGAATGACTAATAGCTTATTGACTTCACTAAATGGAATAAAGAGGGAGTAGAATTGAAAATCCTAAGTAACGTAATAAAGTTATATAATACTGATTACTTTATTTAGTTAGATTTATAAGTAATTTAAGAAGATATTGTAATAGAACATTAATGATTAAATTGCTCTCGATCCATCTTTTTTCTCAACTAACCCTAAAGTAGCGATAGTGACAATGGTAGTAGCAATCGACAGTAATAGTGATGATAGTGGTAATGGAAGTGGCGGCGGTGGTGGAGGTAACAGTAGTGGAGATAGTGGTAACGGTAGTAATGGTGATGTGGTGGTAACAACGGTGATGGTGATGGTTGGTGGCGGCGGTGGCAGTTGGTGGTGGTAGTGATAGTAACGATAGTGGTGGTAACGGCAGTAACAATAATGGTGGTAACGGCGACGATGATAATGATAGTAATGGTTGCTGGTGACAAAGGTGATGGTGGTGGTGGTCAATGGTGGTGGTGATGGTGTTAGTGGTCGTTAAATTCTGATGAGGTTATTTTTAGGAAAAATATAAAATTTTGTAAGGAATTGTGATTTTTTAGTTGAAGTAAAAAATTCATATTACTTTATTTCAAGTAATAAGAATTCTTACGGAATTGTGATTTGGTGATATAAAATAAAGTGAATATTGTAATAAAAAATAAAGAATGAATAGAATTCCAATTCCTCCTAATGAACAACACATAAAGGCTAAGTATAATTAAGAATATACTCCTTTTTATATTTGTTCTATCTATATTTAATCCGCTATACTTCAAATTAAGAATTTAGGACAATAGATCTCAAAAAATGTGCTTAGTGATCTTTATATGACTATATTTTTTTTCCTTGGTGAGAATAATAAAGTAATATTAAAACTAATATGATATTTATAAAGGATAGTTAGATAGATAGATAAATAAATGGAAGCTCTCACCTATTTTCATTTTACTTAATGCATTTTTGTTAATTTTGATAACCATTTTTCACAATTTTATCTAATGCAAAATGATTTTGAAGTGGTCTAAAAACATGCGTTGAAGAATTGATGATGTAAAAATTTAGGTTTATGTATAAAAGGTTTATGCAATCTTGAAGCAAATATGAAAGGTAAGTTGATACAATACGAAATCTTATTTGAGGTGAACGTGCGAATTCAAACAATTGTTAAGAAATTTTACAAATATTAATTCTTTTGATGATTTTAAGGTTTTATTTCTAATTGTTATTAGTTTTATGGATTTGGATTGAATAAGAAAATGAAATATGAACAATTTATGAATTGAATGTGATGTACCTATTCAACAATTGAATTGAGTTTGTTTAATTTCAATTGAATTATACATAGTTGAGATCAAATGGGTTTTTAATTCAATCAATTGATATTATGCACGAATGATAAATTTCAATAGGTTTGTTCGCCACTATATACATAGTTGATAAGAAAATGGTTTCATAGAGAATACATTCAATAAAGGGTATAATTAAATATTCAAAAAGTCACCATAATTGATTAATCTATTAACAGAATATTTATAGGAACTCCTAATAATCCTATAGGTAAAATAGGTAATACCTAACAAAATAATAATAATAATAATCTAAATAATAATCCACTAATCAAATCTCATAATATAAACCTAAACTATTATCTCATAAAATAAAATAAAAAAAAAACTAATTTCCTAGCAAGTTTTCAATCATTTATGTACTTATCACCATGGAATCTTTAACAAATCAATTAATAAAATAAAGGGATCTATCAATTTGATTCCTATCATCTTCCCCTACCTTTAAAAGATTTACCCTCAAATCTAGACAATAAGAATTCACATCAAAGATGATCTTCCAAACCTTAACAACTACGAAGTATAAATGCCTAACTAAGCCAAGCTAAGCTCATGAACTACCTCTAATCTAATGCTCTCCAAAACATATTTTGTGAATTCCCTTTTGAACATAATTCCCAGAGCATCTTAATATTAACTTTAAGAACTTTAGCCCTCTCATAAGCTTACTTAGCCAAATACATTCTTGTCACAATATACACCTCACATAAACAATTCTACTTTAGTCCGTAGTTATCTATTCTCTCAAAATGACCATAAAGTATCAAATACCTAACATGCACCACTAGCTTATCTATAGCAATATCTGATGAAAGTAAAATTCTTACCCATCAACATGGTTCTAATAAGTACCAATAAATATCCTATATGGTCTAATAACTTCTGATTTATCTTTTGCTATACTCAGTGATTCCTAACCTCAACAAACTCTTTTTTAAGAGGATTCATCTATAACCTCATAACTTTGACTTTGTTTAAGCTCATAGATATTAGTTTGACACTTTTATGATTTTTCACAAAATATTAAGCTTCTCAATCTTCATCATATGTCCCTTTCCTATCTCTTGCTTAAGGGTTTCCTAGTAATATATGAGATAAAGTAGCAAGTAGTAAGTACTTCATTGCATAAAATTATATTCAAATACTTGCTTAGAAATAAAATTGGAACCCTTGCCAACTTAATGATATAAGATAAATTCCTACTATCCTTCCATTAGATATAATATGGACGTAGATGAGCTTTAGTTAGTAACTTTAACTTATCCACTATTCCCTTAATAGCAATATTAGCATAGTTTTCATGATTAATTATGATAATACGTATTGTACCATTAACATAATACTAAGTATGAACAAAACTCTTTAACTACTCATCTCCAATAGAAGAATTGATCGCCACATTAAACAGCAACATTGTTAACCTTGATAAACTCCTCATAACATCCTCTACCAATTCTAAACCATAGCAAAATTTTAAAACAATGGTTCTTTTTTTTTTTCCCCTTTTACATTACTAATTGAAACCTCCAAAAGAAAATTCAAATTTTTTCCTACTTAACGCCAAAAACAAACCTCAAAATAACAACATATTTTCTTTTTCTTTTTTTTCATAAATAGAAAATTAAAATAAATAAATAACCAATAAAACATGTCATTTTTTTTCTTCATGTAACAATCTCTACATCGATAGCATACACCTACTTATCACCGTTTCCTTTACTACTGGTATCCACCAATTACACTCATGATAGCAACCTTCACATGGCTCACTATGTTGCAAGCATCGATTGATCAACACTATACAATCTCACACGATTGGAATTTTCACATATTTGACTTTGAATGCCAAAACATATAGGGAGATCGACCCAAAATACAACTATATCGATGACCAATAAGTCTACCTGAGTACCTCACATGGTTAAATAGAGTGCTAAACACTTGATTTGATTGCACCTGAGTAATGATTTCTTATGTTGCACCTTATTAATTCTTGTTTACCTCTATTACATCTTGGGTAGCCCTAATGCCCAAAGCTTTCGTCAAGCCTTTTTACACTAAATCTAAGCTTTGCATGATTTAAAGAAGAAAATTCAATAATAGATTTGAATTTTTTTGAATTTCATAAACCCTAGGATGAAGTAGAGTAATGATACTAAGATGATATAACATGACATTGTATTTGAGTTGAATGTGTAGAAGCGAAGGATTGCAACAAACAAAAGTTGATTCTTTTGGAGAATTTAGGGTTTTTATTTTTCCATTTTTATGGGTTTTGTAGATTTAGATTGAATAAGAAAATAATAAAAAAATGAGCATTTTATGAATTGGATATGATGTAGTAATTCACAAGCTAATTTGGGTTTGTTTAATTTTAGTTCATATTATGCGCACTTGAAATCAAATTGTTTTTAATTCAATTGATTAATATTATGCATAACCAATTAAATTAAAAAGATTGAAACTAATAAATCGATATGACGTATGATCGAGTAATCTCAAAAGATTTGTTCACTATGATTGCTATAATCGATAAGACCAAGGTTTTGTAGAGAATAGACTCAATAAAGGGTTTAATTCAATAGTCAAAAAGTCACTCTAATTGATTTAACTATTATATAATAGAGTATTTATATGAACTCCTAGTAACCTTAAGGGAAAAATAGGTAATATCTAATAAAATAATATTAATAAATACCTAAATAATGATTAACTAATCAAATCTCCTAAAATAAACCCGAATTAATATCTCATAAAATAAAATAAAGTAAAATAACTAATTGACTAACAAGTCCCTAATCATTCACATATTATCATGGAATCTTTAACAAATCAATTATTAGCTCTATGGATTTTATTCTTATCATAAGTACTTAAGTTAAAAGGTAAGTATGTGATTTATGATGAAAAAAGAACAACAATTAAAACGTATAAAAGCTAAGTTAATGGAATTATCTTTTAGATGCTTTTGATGTAAGTGTCTCATGATGCTAGTTAGATTTAGCCATATAAGAGCATAGATCAAAAGATCAAAGTTGAGTTTCTTAATGGCCTCATCAACAAGATTTTGATTACAAAATGAAAGTGACCATGTCATAGCTATAGGACTTGTTCGATTATGAGAGGGAGATATGGCAATCTTCTAAGATGTTTTTCCATCAACTAAACAAGAAGCTTAATGGTCAAATGGGAAAGATCAATTCAATTGCAAATGAATCAAAGGCATGAATACTAAGTTAAGAGCATATGGGGAATCCCAAAGAAAAAGTGCTACAAATGTAAATCAATTGTTCGCAATACAATAACTTATATATTGCAATGACACTAGTACTAGTGTCACCAAACATATACAAACACAAAAGCAAAGGGTAGATCGTTCTTCATGTCTCACCTACAAATAGATGACTATACTACCTCCCATAACAACCATTTCTATTAAACTATGCAGACTCTATGAAATCATTTAAACTTATCATAATTAACACTTTTATAACAATAATCTAATCGCATATTAAGTTATGAAAGTAAATGTACAAGGAAAAAAATTATCTAAAAAAGTAAAAAATCGATATGATGACTTAGAAACAAAGGTTGCAAATAATGCATAAGACATTAGCACAAGATAATAGAAGACATAAGCAACAAGAACTAACATGTAATGAAGCATCGTATCTTATGATTGGTAAAATTAGCTCATGCAACACATTTGGGATATTCTATTAATATAAACAAGTACCATAGATAATATTCAAAAGTTGTAGTTTACTCAATATAAAAGAAAATGAGACAATTCCAAAACTCTCTTGCATCTATAGTATAAATATACAATGGAAAATCTTAATGTACGTGCCAATGTTCTTGTTAAAAGCCAAAAGAGGAAACGTTTGTGTACTTTTGTACAATTGTTTTTTTCATAGGGCGTATAATAATCTTGTCCATGTGCAAAGTCCTTTTCTTCAACTTTTCAACTAGTGCCTCGGCTATTATATACTATAATAATAATCACATTACATTAATTCCTAAAGGTACCATTCTAAGTGAATCCTAATTTTCAAATAATCATAGCATAACCTTATGAATTTTTTTTTAATTATTGAATGTTAAATAAATAATTTTTAGTTAGTGATAATTAATGAGCGTAGAATAGAATTGCATTTTTCTCCTTCATTGGTGGAATCCAATTTCCTTTAAGTTGAAGAAATTATAATTCCACTTTTTAAAAGCACTTCTAAACTCGAAAAGGAGAATAATACTCAAAGTCATGATTCAATTCCGAATATATTTTAGAGTACCATATATAACATTGCAACAGAAGTTTAAAACATCCTTTGATTATAAGTGAAAAACATAATCTTGAATCAAAAGGTTCATATATAATCTTGATTAAGCTTATTTCTTAAAAATGAACTTAATTTGCCTAATTCTTTTTTAGATGACACATGTTGTTTGAACATGATTATGTACATTTTGGACCATACAATTATGTTGATGAATTTTGTTTTTGGAGTATATATGTGTATATTATATACAAGTCAAATAAGAGAAAATAAGGCTTAAAAGTCAATGTTCTAAAGTAATAGGGAATGCTAACTAGTTGAGATAGACTTTGGGATTTGGTTGGTAAAGCATTCTTAAAAGAATTGGAAACCCTAGACTAAGGATAAGAAGGTAGCAAGTGTGGCGATTGATCGTTGTACCTTTAAGGTGTTGGAGCATTCTATGCATTGTGCTTTTTACACCTATTTGATGAGCAACCAATCAATGGAGAAAATGGAAAATGGAAAATGGTTTAGCTTAATTAGCAACCAATCTATAGGGTCAAAATTAGTTGTTGACTTTGAAAAATGTTGATGATAGGAAGAAAATTAATGAAGGATATAAATGGTCCAACTACATGATTGCAATGGTATAATTAGCTCTTCAATTGCAAATTCTTCTTATTCTCTTGCTCAAACATTCTATTGATCACTTGTACTTTAGATTGCAATTATTTGATAGAATCATCGTACAATGCATAATGCTATATAGTTGCAATGTTTATTGAAAGCATGAGCACTATACTCATAACATTTTAAGCATGAGAAACTATGTGTAGGCTCTTTGAGCCATTGAGTTGTGATTAATGAAAGCAACGTGAAGTCTTCAAGTGGACACGCATTATGTATCTATGAAGAGTAGAGGACAGTATGAACTCCATGTTAAATCTAGCTCAACTCCCTTTATCCATATCTCTTTAATTTTCTACACTTGAACACTTTCAATACTAGCTTATTTGTTAATCTTTATCAATTTTGAAAGACAATTAAAATTTGTGATAAAACTCAATGCCTATTATTTTTATGTGGCCTTTAGTGGAAAATCTTGAAAAGGAAATTCGTTTAAACCTTCTCATTTTCTATTTTGGAATGATGGTTTATTACTCATGTCTATTTTTAAACAAGAATCCTATTTTTTGAATGGGAATAGCGAAAAAGGTGTAAAAAATTATTTCTAAGCAAAATTGGCTGATCCGTGTCCTTTGAAAATGAAGGAGTATGGATTTTGCAATTTCTGTCAATAGTCCCTCATATTGATGGATTACAAATCATCCATTTAGGCTTCCAGTCACCTAATGAAGTTCCAATTATTTTAAGGGTAATAGTCGAAAATGTGTAATATGATGTTTCTAGAGCAAAACCAAGTGATTTAGGTTCGTAAAAGTAGATGAGTATAAAATTTTCTAATTTTATCAAAAATCAGTATTTTTATTTTTTGATAGGCTATAAATCATGAATTTAGGGGCTCTAGAGTCCCTCTATCAAATTCCCTTTTTTTTTTTAAGAGGTGAATGGTTGAAAAGGATCAATAAGATGATTATGGAGCAAAACCAGCGAAGTTGAGTCTATAGAAATACTCAAAGTATGGATTTTTCATGTTTTACCTAACAAAAAATCACCAATTTTGATAGCCCATATATCGTGGAATTGGACCTTTTTAATCACCTGATCAATCCCTTATTTTTCAATGGCAAATAGTTGAAAAAGTGTGATTAGATGATACTTGAGCAAAATTGGCTGATTTGGTTCCTCGGAAGTACATGAGTATGGATTTTTCAACTTTTGGCGAGAATTGTCTATTTTGATAGGGCCTTTGGGGTCACACGGTGACGTTCCAAAGGTTGTCAGTAGTATGTAGTGTCCCCCAGGAGTGGATGCAACGTGAGTTAGTTACCCTCTGAAAGTGCCTCTAGTTGTGCTTGTGCAAGCGACATCAACTAGTACTAGTAACCATGCATAGTTAGATTCCACAACAATTGGCCGTGCACAATAGATTTTAGACACCAAAAGGACCAACACTGTGTTTGAATGGGTGAAATCCAGTAGAAATCAAAGGAAATTATAGGAAAAATGTGTTTGGATAACTTAAAAGGAGTGGAAAATGGGATAAATCTAGTAGAGACGGGTGACAAAAGTTACACCCAATTGCCATTAGATTTTGGAGAGAAAGCTATGGAAATGGATAAAAATATGACAAAGTTGCAAAAATACCCTCAAAATTAATCTTTTTCTTTGCCTAAGAAAAATTCGTCGTCATCATCTTCTTCCGTGATGGGTGATTGAAGAAAGTGTGATGTGATTTTAGGTGAAACCACAAGCGTGTTGTGAGTTGTAGTTGCAAGCTAGAGAATTTACTGGTGAAAGATTGAGAATTCACAGGTGTGTTTATGTTTAAGTGACTCATCTTCGTACGTTTGGTGCTGAGTTTTGAATGTGTATGCTTGGTATTGTTTTATAGATAGTGGGGTGTTAAAAACGAGAACCAATTGTCAATTCCATCAGTACCTTAATTATGTATTGTTATCTTCTTTTTCATTGAGAAAACCCTCATCATCATCATCTCTTACATCTCGAGAAAAACTCCATCATGCATAAGGTAGAAATGGGTAACAGATAAAAAAATTAATTTCCTCAAGTCAAGGAAATATTTCTACTCATTTTTGTTACATTTTCATTTTTAATATCCAAAAAAGGGTAAAAGTTTTATTTAGTTTAATTTTTTTTCTATTATTTGCCTTTCTATAGTTTCCTTTCAATTTCCATTTTACTGAAAAGTTGCCCAACATAGCATTAAGGATTTGACACATACCAAATCGGATCGAGGCAAGCTAATTCAGAGACCCCGACAGTTAGAGCACTTGTTGGGTCATATCGCAGGTCGTTAACAGTTAATAAATCTCCAAGATTGTAAGAGCAATCATGATACAAAGATTAAAGTCCTTTATAATATTTCCTATTGATGGAAGATAAGGGATAGAGATAAGACTATAATCGGACTTCAGCATCCAATATAAATTCTAAAATTCAAGGATTTAGATCTTCTTAATTTTTTTTAATTTATGTCAAACGATATTATTTTTTTCTTATTGATTTTACCTGTTGATTACACTTATCCGTATTTTAAGATGATAAATCGAAAAAAATTGAGAAAATCTATTTTTAGGATTAAAATGTTGAAATTGGACATATCGTTAAATGGCTTTCCAACACTGTACGTGTAAGTTAATTTACTCTTTTCGAGGACAAGATGAGCAGCCAAGTGGAAGACATCAGCTATGCTAATCGGGATTGCCCCTGGAAGATAGGTTTCTGAAAAAAGCGGGGAGCTATTTTATATATTTTGCCACTCATACCTGGTTAAAAGAAAATTGCCCTATAGGAAAAGCAAGCAGAAATTTGTAAGAAACCCCGGGTCATTCGTTGTACTTATATGGGGCATCTTATATAATCACCCAACTGACTTCTCTAGTCTCCTTCCTTCCTTTTTGTACACATGGACATGGTGGAAGCTCATAATGAAGCTATAAATGTGATGCTACGTACGATAAAAATATTTTCTCATAGTTTAATATCGTTATCATTTCGTTTTGCAAGGTATAGGATGTATAATGTTTCTGTTTTAATTTTAATTTCTGATAACCGTTGATAATAAATGGAGGGAAAGATGAAAAGGGGAAAAAGAAAATGGCATAGGAGAAAAAATGATTTGGAGAAAGTGCAGATGATCTTCCAAAACTTTAACTTATGTATGAATATACTTTTGAGCTTTTGAATATTACATATAATTATCCTAAATTTTTTAACATGATGCCGAAATATCTTCTTGAACTTATTAGAATATTCTTAAACACTCAAATATAATGTGTTTTTTAACTGAAAAACAAAACAAATGTTATTTATGTTGCTAAATTTCAAAATTTAAGAAGATATTCGTAATATTAAAATGTTGAGAGGTATATTTACTTGTAGATTGAGGTTTGAAGATTTATTTATGATTTCTTCAACCGATTTTTATTGCATGATTAATGTATTCGTATGTTTTTGCATATAAGTACACTATATATCGAATGAGTACATCACATATGCAATATACGTGCTATAAGTTCCCTTAAAAGTTTCTTATGTATCAACTCAAGAACAGATTATGTTGTCAATGGTTATTTTGGGGAAAAAAAAAACGTTCACTATATGCTTTGGTTCAAGGACGGAGAAAAGCTTTTGAAAACAGGGCAAAAAAAAAAAAAAAAAAACTCAATCTTTTGTATTATTTGTGTACATATTATTTGTGATGGAGTACAGCTCGAGTAACAGGGCTAAAATTTTAGGCATACGCTATAACCTAAACATTTTGAGGAATTTAACCTAAGAGGGTCTGCAACTTGTCTATAGTTATTAAAATCACAATTTACCAAAACTTAGAATATATAGAATTAATAGAATTGTGTCAAGTTAAAAAAATCGTAAATTTATAAAATTGAATATCTAAAATCATACTTTTGATAATAGTACGTGTTTAAATGATTTTGTGTTTGTTATAACTTGAAAACACCTTATAAAATTATAAATGCTCACTCATGATTTTAATAATTATGATGAGTTTCATAAAACCTAAACAACTCCTATAAGATCCAATGTTTCCTTAACCATATAAAAACCAATAGGGCTATACCTCCTTACTAAAACCCACCACTATAGGGTTAGGACCTTATAAAGGTAGGTTTAATAAAGTTCAAATAATCTCATATGAGCAAGTTTTCATAAAGTTTAGTTGAGATGAAGAAAAAAGTAAAATGGAAAGTAATTATGTAGGGTTACAATTACACTTACTAACTTAACACAAATAAAATTTAAAAATTAAATATGTTGAACAATGTAGAAATAATGTACGACATATATGGTGCATAGTTTTAGAGTAAATATTTCTACTAATAAATGATATTTTACTGAGCCGAGCTTACCATTCATTCTATTTTTCAATCCAAAATCTTAACCCTAAACCCTATAAGTTATTTTCCTATGGTGTCTTTATTAGGTAAGGTTAATCAAGAACTTTATAACGATTCATCCAATTACATCTCTAATCCTTTTAAACACATATTCCTTTAAATTTGAAATTGAAGACTATTGTAAATCCTTTAAATTTTGTGAATAAGACTTTAAGTCAAACCCAAATGTCGTAGATATTTCCTTAAATCAATAAGATCAGACATATTTAAAACCGATTAAATTTTAATTCAAAACATAAAATAAACATGAAAAGCCCTAATATACAATTCGAGAACTCTAATCGTATAAAAAAACCCTAAACCATATTTACACATACTTATAAAAATTTAAAACTTGGATTTAGTGAAAACCCTAAACTCTAAAAAGCTAGTTCAAATTTACCCAAATACTAATAAAACCCTAGTTCAAAAAAATTATCACTAAATACAAAAAATAACTTAAAATCGATAATGATTGACTATACATAATTTTAAATAATAATAATTAATATAATTAAACCAATTAAAATATTAAATTAATAAAATTGCAAATAGAACCCCCCACACACCTATATATGGCGCAAAATGCATATGTATGTGTTAAATATTTATTTTCTCAAGCACATGATATTATATACTATATTATGCATACATATATATATATATCTTGCTAATGCACTTTATTAGATATAATATAGTTAAATTGTAACTAGATTAACCAAACTACTTTGCTTTTCCTTAAGATTAAACCTTCCCTGACTAGAAGCAAACTACCCTCAATTTTCTTTATTTTTCGCAAACAAAACATACCAAAACAACCTCTAATTTCTTTATAGCTGGATTGACACACTTCCCTCCCATATCCTTCTCATTTTTTGTCTTGTTTTCTTCCATTTTTTCCTCCACTATAACTCCCAACTTAATGCAACTTCCTCCACAACTTTCTTCTAATCTACAAGGAGCATCATAGGAGCACAATAAGAGAAGTAAAGTAAGGAGTTGAAGCTTCCCAAGAAGCCCCAAGAAACATCCCTTCCATGGCCTCCAAAAGTAACACTAGAAATTTTCTTTCATCATTTTCTACTTAGCTTTTTCTTTAACATGTATCTTACTAGTTTTCTTGTAATCAATTCTTAAGTATATTGTCCCTAGTATTTCTTAGTGTACTAGGATAGTCAATGTAAAAGCATTAGGGGTTTGCATGTATATGTAAGTTGAATACATGTAAAAAATAAAAAAAAAAATGTAGTATATTCCATTTATATCTTGCGACTAATGTATTCTTTAAAAGTTTAACGAAAATTCGTTCAATATACACATGTACGATTTGGGTTGAAAATATATATGCTAATCCCCTAAATACACTTTGATTTTCTACACAAATAATAACATGCAATAAAATATATATGTATATATTTCAAAAAATAAGTATGAATGTATCTATATATATATTTCACTAATCGATAAATGGGTTAGTTTAAATCGATTGGGTGAATCGGTTTTAACCTAACTAGTAGTTTACTTAGAAAAACTAAAATTTAAAACGGTTTTTGAAAGCTAAAGGTTTTAGATTCAGGGGTTATCCGATTAAACCTGTAATGGGTACCACTTTCAACTTTTTGAATTTAAATTTATCTTTTAAAATACTAATTCTAGAATGAAAGAACAACTTTAAATTAATAAATAAATAAAGTCTTAAAAAACAACAAAAATAAAATTTATCCATGAAAGGGAAAAAATAAAGAGTTTCCTTATTTTAAGTTGTCTCATAAGTACTTATATACCCTTTAATAGGGATTAAACTTTTTATAGTTCATTTATAAACTCTTAATATGTTGGTTTCTTTTTAAATTTGGAAATAAATCAGATTTATGTTTTTTGTTGGTTCAATTTTTTTTTAGGAAAAATTCTAAAGGGTCCTAATTTTAAATATTTTCTTGGATAAAATTCTAAAGAAGGCATAACTTTGGAAGGGTTTATTAGTTTTTATTTTTATAAACAAATTTTTCTAAATGATTCAAATTTTTTATTAATATTTTTCTTAATATTATTTTTTACTTTTTTTTATCACCTTTGATTGAAGAATAAATAAATAAAATAGAAAAGAGCTTTACTTCCTTCTTTCTTTTTCCTTTATTAAATTCTTTTCTTTTACAATTTATACAATAGATAAACTAAAAAAAAAAGAAACAAATGGAATAAACAAGGTTGAACTAAAGGAGAAACGTGCGCGAGCTAAATCATGGGCATTGGAGCGATCGAGTTACGTTAGTTTGACCAACCTATTTTACATGCATAGCAAGTATCTTGGCCAAGGAAGGAGATGTAGTGGCTAGTAAGGGGTGCTCTAGGTGGTTTTTGTAGCATTTTCGAGTGGGTGAAATAAGGTTCATGTGAATCTTATTAGTAAATTGGCATTTGGCAATGGTATTGCAGCAAATGGTAAAGGTTAGGTGGTTATAGGAGAGTGGTGGTGGCAATGGTCATTCATGGCCTTAGCTAAGGCTTGTTCGAGGTGAGTGGATGCTTAGTTTAGGGGTTTTAGGGGGCTACAAGTACAGTTGTGGCATTAGTTCAAGGAGAAAACCATCGCTTCTTAGTGGTTTGAAGTGGGCATGGTGGTGGCTTAGGATTTCAGACCTTAGGTGTTTGGTGGATGGCTAAGGGTTATGACTGATGTTGGGGCTAGTGGTATTAGATAGCTTAGGGCTTGGGGAATTTGTTTATAGTGTTAGTTTAGCTTGATAAGCCTTAAGCTAATACCAATTATAGAGAGAGAGAGAGAGAGAAAGCTCCCACCTTAGAGTGAAAGTAGATGGGAGATTGTTTTTGAGAACTCGAGAGTGAGAGCTTGGTCATCAAAATGCTTGTTTGAGCCCTATATATACTGTTGGATCTTAAACTAAGCATGGAAAGTAGTTAATCTTGTGAATTCAAAAGTAAATGCACATGGATTTGATGGCCTTCAATGTGCAATCTGACTGAAAATTTCGTATAATTAAAAGTTGAAACACGTTTGCCGGAGCTTAATCTTGCTACACATGATGATTGGAAGCTTTGAAAAAGCTTAAATCAAGCACATGGTAAGATGAAGTTGAGATTACGAAACTGATTTTCGTAGCTTTTCTAGGTCAAATTTGACTGGATTAGTAAACAAATCAAGACTAGATGTTTTATTAAACTTGAATTAAGTTGTTTGCACTTTGCAATTTCGCCATTAATTTGGTGAAATCGTGACAAAACATGGATAAAATATGTCCATGAAATGAGCTGTCTAAGCTAGTTGTATATGAGAAAGAAAAGGAAAGAATAGGAAAGAAGAGGAAAAAGAGAGAAGAAGGCATTAATGTGGTGCCATGCGTCCCAACCAAACCTTGCCATGTGCCTTATTATGACATGTGGCTCAATAATACCACTAAATGTAGCATAAGTATGTGAAGAAAAATAAAAAGTGCAATTTTGTACTTTGTCAAGATCGAACCCATGACCTTTGATAATCTCTGAGTACCAAAACTAAGTGTAGTACCAGTTAGGCTATTAACCCTTAACTTGTCATAAGTTACATACAAAATATATTTAACAACTAAAACTAGCTAGAATATAATTTTACTAAGCCTATAACGACCCTAAATTAAAATAGTACACTTATCCAAGGCCTTAATATTTCTAAAAGGCTATTGTATTTTATTTAATCCTCTTAACATTCTAAATCTTATAATTAAAGGTTTTCTTTTTCTTTTTTCCTTTTTCTATAAAATTTTCTTTTTATTTAATTTTCTTTTTTTTTCTTGTATTTTTCTAAACTTTTTATTTTTTTTGAACTTTTCTAAATTTTCTATTTGTTGAATTTTTCTAAATTAGCACCTTTTTTCCCTATTCTTAAAAAGATATAAAACCGAACTATAGAGCGACAAAAATGTGATGTCAACAATGCATAATCATGCATTGCATTATTATTGTTTTAGTCATCACATCACATGAAGGTGAAGAGAGGCAATGTGAGGGTTATGTGTGTATGTATAAATACATACATATATATATATATATATTTGAAATTAAAGTGTTATAGTATAGTGTACTCATGCAATATGATCTTGTTATAGCCTACAAGCTTACTAAACATTAGAGATACCAACCACCTAGGTAAATGTCAAGTCTTAAGGCCTCTATTTAGGAGTAGGTATGTACTACATGAGCTTACTCACGACGACCCTTGGGATATGGTTTTAAAAATTGCAAATTTTAATAAAATATTTTCTTTGGAAAAGAAAACTCAAAGATTCGTAATTAGGAATAAGTTTAGGCATGGTATTCAAGTCCAACAAGCATCGTATGTTCTTTAATTATAACTTTAGAGGACGTTAAATTTGAGTTATATATAGCACCTAATCAATTATATGTATTTGTTTGGCATTCTATTTGATCATGCATTCATATGGTTGTAATTAATTGGTTGGTAACTTAGTAAATAGTATGGTTAAGGGATATCTAACTCAGCTTTATAGCATACACCTCTTATAGTTGTGATAGATAAAGGTGGTATTAGAGCATAGTCTAAAATAGAATAAATAAAATCTAACTCTAAGTATTAAGGTAGCCTACATAGTGAAATTGAGAAGAGTAGAACTAAGATAAGTATTTGAACTTTAACACAAATATGTAAATCCTGAAGTAAAAAAATACTAAAATAAACAAGTGTCTTATTGATTCAGCTATCTAGCATTGAGGTTTATGTGAACTAAGTCTTGTTTTATATCCGTGCTGGGGAGACCTTATTTAAGTATAGGCACCAACTACAGATCTTTTATGAGGACATAACACTCATAGGGAGTCCTTGTACTTTAGATGATGTTTATCACCTTGGAATTAGGCCTTAGTGACTATTAGTAGAAGCAACAACATTTGCTAGCTATCCATACTCTTAGGGTGATGCCAATAAATGTTGAGATTATATATAAGCTGGAGTGTGAGGAGAATGCAAGTTACGCTCATGAGTTGATTTTTCTTGCTCAAGTTAAGCTCAGCTTGAGCTGTCCACTTTTGCACACTAATGCCTTGCACTTTGTTCGATAATATTACTTGGAGGCGACCCTATTGTTGAGTTAACCATCCACCTAGACCCCTTGGACTTTTAGCTACTCAAGGAGTGGTTTCAACATGCCACTAATAAAGAGTTAAGCTTGCATTTTTGTGTTAGCTCTTCTCATTTTTTTCTAAGTTAAGACCTCAAGTTGATACCAGTACATGACCATCTTCCAGTGTGTTGTAGATTTTGTTTACTTGTGTTTTGTAGGTTGCTTATTTAGGATGTTGACATGCACCATAGTGATCACACATGCTCCTTTTGTAGATAATGGGACCATGTATGATTATTTTTTACTTTATGTGATCTTTTCATGTAATAACGTTTCTAATGTACTTTTAGGAGTTTGATGTATTCTTGAGAGCTTCATATGTAGTGAAGATTTATGTATTATGAAAACCTCTGTTTTATTTTGAGATTTCATGTATCGTTATGGATTTGTACAAGTGTACTATTGATATGACATACATAAGGTAGAGTTCACTCATTAAAATTGACCACCAATTAAATGTAACCTCTATTTTGCAACAATGAAGTGAAATTGGCAGCCTTATTTCATAGATTCATTTACATATGATTATACTCCATTTTAGTTATTGTGCGTAAAATTTTGAAGTGTATTGAGTTGTAGCTTATTTGCTTCTAACCCTAGTATTGAAAATGAATTTCTTAGTTGTAAAAGGCACAGAGGGAGGTCCCCAGTAAATCGAGCCCCACCCCTTTATGAGAAAAGATAGGATGTATTGTGTAATTGTACTAGTGAATTTTAGTTTCCATAATTGCACTAAATAAATTGATAAGGATATATTTAGCTTGAAAGCACATATTACCTGTGTTGGCCCTACCTCTTATAGTTGTTGAGGAGGTTCCCTTACTATAACTACAATCATAGTTACAATTGCAACCATAATCAAAGCTACAGCCGTAACCGCATCTACCTCCATCACTACTATCACCTCCTCTACCACTAGTCGCCCTATCAGTACTATACTACCAATACACTTTAAGTAGCGGCAGCAATGTAATGTGTTGCTAGAGTTTATAAGGTACAATCGATACTTCAAGAGTATTGTTAGTACGTTTGATGACGTTGAGGATTGATTGAATCAAGTAAAGAGATCTTTTGAGGCATTCTAGGGTCCACAACACTTATGGGTGACCTGGTATTTATTTGTTGAGATTTCGAGGCAAGACATAGTAGGAATCAAGAGAAGAAATATGAGAGGTCCTATCACTTAAAAGTGTTCTAACAATAATTTCTGAATAATTAGTTTCTAGAGAGCTTGAAAATGATGAGAATCAGGTTACTAGACTAATGACCTGTAGTCAAGCCTGAAGACTAGAGAAATTGGTAAGGTGAATCCTTTTGCTTTAACTGACTCCTACCGAGGCTGAAAATCTCTTTCCCAATCAACTTTGCATGCTGAGCTGAGTGACTACCCTTCTTTCAGAAATTATGTGCTGAGTAATAGAATGCCTTGATAACAACTACACTATATGCATTAGCTTGAACCTATCTGACTCGACCATTTGCTTGGCATCATTACTGTTGGGAGGCCGAAAGTCCTATCTTGCTCAAATCCTCAGCTACCTATTTTCAGATGAACCTATGACTACTTGGAAGTCCTAGTTGGCCACTTAACTAGGCTGTACTGCTTTGTCTATTTCTTCTAATAGCACCATTTATGCATTATTGCCATGTGTTTAGGACCACTTGTAGAATCTATCACTGTAATCATTACTTCTTCTGTGAATATGCCTTTTTATCTTTTGTATACCTTATACATTACTTCTTTAGGACTATAACCTTTTTGTCTTCCGCTTTTTAGGCATGTTGCCCTAAATTCGTTTATGATAAGAGTGAGATGCTTGTTTACAATCATCTCACTCTTATCATAAACCTTAAGTAAGGCTAGATGGCAAGTAACCTCATCGGACTATCTTGTGCATCATATTGAGTTATGTCATGAGTCTTCGGAAGTTCCATTGGTGCGTTATATCCATTGGAGTTGTTCATGGGTTTTTGCCTACTTTTCATTCACTTTTTTCCTTTCACACTTTCCCATCACTTCCTTTTCAAGCTTTTAGTAAGCTTAGATTCATTCAGTGATTGGCCTTATTTGTTCTTAGTCACGATTCGCAATATATTGGTATTAGAGTGGAGGTTTTGTTTGAATTGTAATTTTTTTTCAAAGTTCTATTTATGTATTGTTTTGTGTATGTGAAATAGAGAAATTTACTATGTTTATCTTAACTGCTGTGTTTGTTGGCTATTTAGTTTTTGGTTTGGAGAAATGATGGATCCAAGTATAAATGTTGGTGTTGGAGATGATAATAGTGGAGTTGTTCGCCATGGCCGACAGTTTTACGAAATACCTAAGAGCACTGACGAGAGACTTGATGAAGTGGCTAACCTCATAGTAGATTTAACACAGGTTGTATATGTAGTGGTTTACCGATTGACTAAGGCTGCACAAAACATCCCATAAGCTGCTAAACCTCTTAGAGGCCAAAACCCATTTTTACATGTTCGTAGTGGAGGAGTAAGTAGACAAGTAAGATGAAGGATAGACTTGAGGGAACTAGATAAAGAGGACGAAGAAGAGTAATTTGAAGAAGAGCAAGCCTAAGTCCCTAGAGAATCTGACCATATGAAGCTTCGGATTCCAAGCTTCAATGGATCTAAGAGCATTGATGAATATTTAGAGTAGGAAGAGAAAGTGGAGTGTATTTTTTATCATTATTGGTATGAGGATTACGAGAAAGTGAGAACTGCTGCTGTTGAGTTCTTCGGATATGTAACCATGTGGTGAAAAAATTTCCAAGCTATGAGGAAGCAAGAAGGCTATTGAGAGATTAACACTTAGCTAGAAATAAAAAGAATACTCAGAAATAGGTTCGTGCCATATACTTATCTGTAAGATACCTTTACTTGGCTTCAGAAGCTAAGATAGGGAGGCTGAACGGTTGACTAGTATGTCTAGGAATTCCAAATGCTCATGATCCGATGTGAAGTGGAGGAATCACTAGGACGAACAATCTCTAGGTTCCTTACTAAGTTAAGAAGTAACATTCAAGACATTGTAGAACTGCAATGATTTACTGTAATAGATGAAACCATTAGAATAGCTCAACGAATAGAGAGGCAGAGAAGGAGTTAAGTACTTACCAAACTGTCGACTAGTTGACTGGGGTAGGGAAGTCGTCGAGCTCAATCAAGTACCGAGTTGTTCTGAAAAGTGGACATTCGAGCCAAGTAGAAAGGCTGACTTGACGGTGATGTGTCGATGCGAACTTATGAGAAAAGGCAAGGATTAGTCAAGAAGATAAACTAGATCATATGCTTCAAGTTCCAAGGGTTTGGATATATAGCTATTCAGTGCCTAAATCGAAGGACAATGGTCATCAAGGGAAACATCTAAAAGTTAGAGGTACAAAGTACTAATGAGGAACCTGAGGAGGAGGAGAGCAACGCTAAGAAAGAAGCTATTGAGAAAGAACTGATTGAAGAGGATGCGTTCATCGAGGAGTTAGACCAATTGGCCTTAGTTGTTTGATACAAATTAGAGTGAATAATCAGGTAAGTGCACTAATTGTTGATAGTGGAAGTTATACCAATGTGGCATCGACCAATTTGGTCACAAGGTTAAAACTACTGACCATTGCATACCCGAGGTTATACAAGCTACATTGGTTGAGTGAGAAAGGGGCACTACATGTCACTTGGCAAGTACTACTGCTAATCACTATCCGACATTACTTTGAAAAAATTCTTGATGAAGTGCTACTTATGTATGCTTCACACATGCTGCATGGTTGACCATGCTATTTGATAGGAGAGTTATCCATGATGGGTACAAAAATATTTATATGTTTAAGAAGGATAGCCAAAAGATTATACTGAACCCAATACTGCCGAGAGAAGTTAACAAACTACAGACTAAACTTGCTTATGGATTGGAGAAGGCTTTTGTAATGAGTAAAGCTGAGCTTCGAGAGACCCTTAAAGCTAATGCACCGACCCTCATGTTGGTTAGGTGACTATTAAAGTTAAAGGAGTAGAGTGAACTACCCTAAGAGGTAAGGGAGTTGCTAGATGAGTACACCAACTTGTTCCCCGAGCAATTACCCGAAGGACTACCTCTCAAATGAGTCCTAAATAGGCTTCTGAGCTCCAATGTCAAGTTAATGAGTTACCAGAGAGAGGGTATGTTAAGAAAAGTCTCAACCCTTGTGCTGTACTAACGCTTCCAATATCGAAAAAGGATGGTACCTAGTGGATGTGTATCGACAGCTGAGTCATGAACAAGATAACAATCAAATATAGGTATCCAATTCCTAAGTTGGAAGATATGTTGGATGAATTGAATGGAGTTAGGATCTTTAGCAAGATTGATCTATGATTGAGCTACCATCAAATTCGAATGAGGTTAGGAGATGAGTGGAAAACAGCATTCAAAATTCGATATGGACTTTATGAATGGATGGTCATGCCATTTGGCTTGTTGAATGCCTTGAGCACTTTCATGAGACTGATCAACCATGTGCTAAGATATCTGATAAGCAAGTGTGTCGTAGTGTACTTTGACAACTTCCTAGTCTATAATACCGACATGTCGAGTCACTATGAACATCTTTAAGTCGTACTAAATATCCTCTATGTTGAAAGATTATTCGGCAACCTTAAGAAGTGTTATTTTTGCCAAGAGGAAGTGGTATTCTTGGGCAATGATGTAAGTGGAGGAAGCTTACGAGGAGATGACAAGAAGATCCGAACAATCATCGAGTGGCCAACTTTAACTACTTAAGCTGACATGAGAAGTTTCCATAGATTAGCTTCAATCTATAGAAGATTTATTAGGAATTTCAATACTCTCGTTGGACCATTAACTAAGGTAACAAAGAAGAACACTGACTTTCGATGGGGAGAAAAGGAGGAGAGGAGTTTTGCCAAGATAAAGGAAAGGTTGACCTCTGCCCCTGTACTTGTTCTACCTATCTTTAAGAAAATATTTGATCTGGAATGTGACACGTTAGGCATTGGAATAGGCGTTGTCCTAATGTAGGAAGGCTGACCAATTGCCTATCATAGTGAGAAGCTCAAAGGACTTCAACTAAATTATGTTATGAGTGATAAAGAACTTTTAGGGTTGATCCGAGCACTGTAAGTATGACAGCATTATCTACTACTAAGAGAATTTTCCATCTACACTAACCATGAGTCCCTAAGGTACCTTTGAAGTTAGACCAAATTGTTAAATTGGCATGTAAGATGGATTGAATTCTTTGAGGGATTCAATTTCGTGATAAAATATAAGCAGGGAAAGAGCAAAGTAGTTGCAGATGCTCTTTCGAGAAAGCATGTACTTCCAAATGAACTACAGATAAGATTGTTTGGGCTTGTGAGTATCAAAGTATAGTATTTTAAGGATTCATACTTTAGGTCCATACTTGTATGTTATGCTGATGGAAGGATGGTAGACAATTATCATATGGAGGAAGGATACTTGTTTCGAAGAGGAAAATTTTGTGTGTTGACCTGTTCACTTTAGTAGTTCATGAATAGGGAAGCCTACAGTAGATGACTATCTGGATATTTCAGGGAGAAAAGAACATATGAATTACTAAGCGGTCGAATCTTTTGGCTGAGAATGAGGTAAGATATGCATTAAGTTGTTAAAATCCGTACCATGTGTAAGAGGGCTAAGTACCGAGCCAAATAGGAAAAACCAATGCCTTTACCTGTTCGAATGAAGCTATAGACCAAATTGAGCATGGACTTTGTTCTCAGACTACTACGAACTACCCAAGGCAAAGATTCTATAATGATTGTCATTGATAGGTTCAACAAGATGGCATACATCGTACCCTGCTCCAAGACTAATGATGCTTCGGTTATTATTTCTCTTTTCTTGCAGGAGATTGTATGGTTACGTAACCTATTGAGAAGTGTAGTCTCCGATAGAGATCCAAAGTTCTTGAGCCATTTTTGGATTACCTGGTGGCATCAGATAGCCACCAAACTACTATTCAGTACTTCCTATCACCCCCAAACTGATGGCTAAATAGAGGTGGTTAATTGTATTTTAGGATCACTACTCCGAGCTGCATTGGGTAAGAACTTAGCTGACTGAGACATCTGCTTATCGATAGTTGAATTCACTTACAACTAGACAATGCATAGGACTACTAAGTAGACCCCCTTCAAAGTAGCCTATGGTTTTAAACCTAAGTTGCCCCTTGATCACACCCTTGTACCTGTGCCCGTATAAAAGGACCCTAATGCAAGAGATAGAGCATAATCTCTTTAGCACATCTATGAAAAAGTAACTTGGTACATCGACCAAGCCGCTAGACGTATATAAGAGAAGGTTAAGGTAGGACGGCGAAACATTTTCAACTGGGAGACTTAGTGTGGCTTCACCTAAGCAAAGGGAGGTTTTCGAGCAAGAGGAAGAGCAAACTATCCCTAAAGGCTGAAGGACTCTTCAGAATCCTCTAGAAGATCAATGCTAATGCCTACAGATTGGAGTAGCCCATAGATTATGGGGTATTTGATACCTTAATGTTGCTGACCTTAGTCCATATCACCTTGACAAAGGGCGGACTGAAGACTGTTTGGAGATCCTAAATCTAAATCAACTTAGAGGGAATGACGGGAATCCTTCTTCTCTAACTGAGAATTAGAGGGACTAGCAAGGCGGATCCTTCTGCTCCAACCAACTCCTATCGAAGCCAAGTATCTCTTTGCCGATTAACTCTACATGTTAAGCTAAATGACTACCCATCCTTCGGAAATCATGTACTAATTAGTAGATTGCCCTGATAATAACCACACTCCACAAACTAGCTTAAACTTGTTTGACCCGACCACTTTCTCAACATCATTACTGCCGAGAGTCTTGTCCTGCTTGAATCCTAAGCTACCCCTGTTCGGATAAACTGATGACTTCTTAGAACTCCTACTCGACCACCTAACTAGGTTATACTGCTTTCTCAATGCATTACTGCCACATATCCGGGACCACTCGTAGAATTTGCTACTACAATCATTGCTTCTTCCATGAATATTCCTTTTTACCCTTTTTATACCTTATATAGTACTTCTTTAACCCTATACCCTTTTATGTTTTCCTTTTTAGGCATGTTACCCTAAATTTTCAAGTATAAATACCCCTTGTATTTGTAGTTGTAAACATCAAATTGAACATTAATACACTTGGCATTTTTCCTCTCGTAAACACTAGTTGTTTATATTCATCTCACTCTTATCTTAACCCTTAAGTAAGGCTAGGTGGCGAGTAACCTCATTGAATCATCTTGTATGTCATATCGAGTTATGCCATGAGTCCTTGGAAGTTCCATTGGTACATCACATCCGTTGGAATTGTTAATTAGTTTTTGCTTACTTTTCATTCACTTTTGTCCTTTTGTACTTTCCCTATCACTTCCTTTTCAAGCTTTCGACAAGCTTGGACTTATTTAGTGACCAGCTTTATCTATTTTTAGTTATGGTTCGCAATAGCTTAAAGGCCAATATAGTGAAGAACAATTCATGATTGTGAAGAGAAACCATACTAGAGATTAGTATAAGATAGAGTTTAAGAAATTGCAGTAGTTTGCTCCTCTTTAGAATTAGATGAGCAATTGGTTGAAGATGCAAATTTTTGTTAGGGGTTTCAACTTAGATATGAAGAGGAGATTAGTAGAATTTGAGTAAAGGTTTTTACTTCCTAAACTCAAGGAGTCATAACAGCCCTATTGTATAAACTAACCTAGATTAGAAGCTATCCACCTTAATTGCTAACATAAGTATGGTCTACATAAAGCAAATGATGACTTAACCCACTTTAAAGTAGTTAAATGGGAACTTGTAATATATAAGACCTACGAAGTAACACTTTACAAAATATATCTTCACATATCTACAGATATGTTTAGATTTTTTATATAGCTTTATATACATCATAAGTTCTAGAGTTTTCAAAAAGCCTATACATCTCCATAAAAGGACTATATTACATATCATTGATATATTAGTGAGCTAACAAAAACTAGAAGACCTTTCAAAAAGACCTTATAATCTTCCTATAAAAGAAAAACAAAGGTAACATGAGCATTTACCCATTCACTAGACTTTGACGCCAACTAACTTACAGATAATAGTAACAGGGCATCTTCAAGTATTACTCAATACCTACAATGTAATCTATTAGGATGTGAGCTCAACTAGTTTAGTATCATAAGAGTATATTAACAAACATGATTGTTTATTTATTATTTAAATGTAAATGCAATAAATAAATGATAGATCATCCTATAATGTTTAACCGGTCTATTGTGAAGTTAGAGAAATTTCATCCACTATAGGTTAGATTTTGAGGAATTTCAATGCGACACTATTAGACAAAATATAGGCTTATGTAATGAAGAACACCTTTCTCGCTAAATAACCTTCGAACCACGATTCTTAATTCTGCTGCAACTACCTCTCCTATCACTTAGTTTAACTAATGGTAAAAAAGGACCATTTTTGCTATCCTTATCGAAGTGTCGATATTTATTTTGACAACCTAATCGTTACCCCTATTAGGTTATTGTGAATGTTAGGTTACATCTTAGTCAACTTAAGATTAGCCTAGATTATAAGGTGAGTAGCTAAGTTCACAAACACTAGACATGTTATGCTCAAGCAGAAAATAATACTCGAAGTTCAACTCCCAATCATCAATCAGTATCATAGGTATATAGATAGCACATGCACAAACAATCTAGTTACATTCACGAACAAGCACTCTTAGTTCTCTAAGTATCTTGATATGATACTTCAACATGTCATGTAGCATTGAACTTAACTTATCTAATGTCCATGCTGGTTAATCTTGCTTCTCATACTCAACCCCTTCATAAGTCCTTAAATAATCAATCTAAATATTTTAGTTTTTGCTCAATAGAATGTCTATGATTATTTATTTTTAAATGTCTTACATATAGTTTAGATAGGTTTATTAAGTATTTAGTTGAGTTTTAGCTTATTATTGAAGTCTCTGAATAAGATTATGAACATTAGTCTTAATATGTATTTATATATATATATATATAAAGTGTTGGAATCTTTTGATCAAGTATCTGAAAATACCCTTACAAACTAGAAGTTCTCTAATTAACCTGTAGATGCTATGTTAACCAAGTACTTCATATTAGATAACTCACTGATCTCGAAAGTAGCTCATTTTTCCTATTAGACCAATCTTCTAAAGAACTCTCTAAATAGGGTTATTTTACAAGTTTACTCAAAATAACTTATCCAATATCATATTTCAAATTATAGACATGTTAAATCATGTTCATATATCAGGTTTATCATACCAAATAACACTATATTACTAAATTTCTCAAATTCACATACTTACCTATTAATGTATTAAGTTCATATCCACCAACTTGCCCATATCACAACTCCAACTCAAACCGCATAACTCCAGATTATTCTTTGCAATAGAATATGATCCAAATAAACTCCAGAACTTGATATCAAAGGGTTTCATCAAGTCAATTAGATAGAATCCTTAAGAAAATCGCATTTTTAATCTAATTTTAAGGCTAAAAAATTCCCATAAATTATAGAATTCCTTTTTGTCCCAAAACTCTTCATGCAACACTTATATGAAATATAAGATCATTCTAGAAAAATTTTGGTTTAATAACTATGTTGATAAGAGCTATTTAAATTAGCTTAGAAAATTTCTCAATTTTGTTCGATTTCTTAAGGTCATATATTTACAAAAATTTTTTAGTCTAATATTTTTTCATAAAAGTATATAAAAAAATTGTTAAAATAAATTATTTTATAATTTTCAAACTTAAATTAATATTTTACTAAATTATTGAAAATTGGGTTAAAATTTAACTTATTGGAAAATTGGGCTTTTAGTCACCAATGTCGACCACTAACTTGTTGGTCCATTCAGCCACTGCTATTATTGTTGAGTGGTGGTGGTGGTTCACTCGTAGCAATACTCCAGACGCACGTTCTCTAATTCCACTCAATTCATATTATTTCTTCTATATTTCTCCTTAATTTTTCTTTTTTGCGTTCTTCCCCTTTCAAATTTTTTTCCAAATTCCTTACAGCTTGATTAAAGTTTTAGAGTCTTTTGGTGATAAATCCTAAGTTGGTAGTGCAAAAATGACATTTTTCTATCTTATCAACCCTTAAATACCCTTAATACTAACTTGTTATGTGTCAATTAGATAATATTCTTAGCCAATAGTTGTCCCTTACTAAGTTACGCCCTAAACCATGATATTCCTAATTGTTTAGCCATTTTTCCTAATTGTTCATTATTTTTTCTATAATTATTTATTTAATTATAAGTATTTTAGGGTATTTTGAGAATTTTGAGTGTATAATTATATTTAGTAATTATATGTAGGGCACATGCACTATATTTGCATATTATTTGATGGCATTTTATAATTTTTAAGTCCAAATAATTTATCTATAATGTTTGATTATTTTTTATCATCTAATTTATGCATTTACGTAAGGTGAGTTACAATATAATATAATTTAGTAAAATTATCTATTTTTAGAAATAATTATATTATTTTATTATATTTCAATAATCTAGACTCTCAACATACCATTGTCTAACTCCTTGAACCTACACATGAAGTATTACCCTAATTAGTTAACTTTCACATACAGCCTAAATTATTTGCTCAAAATCTAACACATAAAGCTACGGGCTCTCGAAATCCAATACATGAGTTTATGGGGCTCACAAAGGTTGTTTGCTAACATGGTCTAGAAAGTCAGGGCATAGGATAATGTAAAAAGGTAGAGTAAAGACACAACCGAGCATAAGCCAAGTGTGTTTGGAAAGCGACGTTTTGATAGATTAAGCAATAGTAGCAGTAATAAGATCAAAAAGCTTCTGAAGCCACAAAAATCACTTTAGAAAAAGACTATTGGAGGGACAGCCAATGGTAAAAGTGTAGTGGTAATCATTACCTTAAAGATTGTCCACAATTATAAGACAAATGCTTCTTTTATGGTGATGGTTCACACTAAGTCACCAATTGTCCAACGAAGAGCATCACTACTTGTTTCATTTGCAATAAAGTTGGACACTTCTCTACTACTTATCCATAGCACCAAGTTACCACCAACTGTTAAATAACCTACAATCAAAAGCGTTGTTATAGGATCAAGCTCAGGAAATACCCACTTTGGTGCAAGAAACATCACTAGAGTATGCGATTTTGAGGGCAAATGGGATTATGAGGACTACTTAGGAGATTACTTTGATGTTTATGAGGAGGTTGAGGATTTTGTTGACATTGAGCTTATCATAGGTACATACTCTAACTTCTCTTTTTGCTAAGTTGTTTTGAGTAAGCTAGGTAATATAGTTTTAAACAAAATAACAATAAGTAACGAGGAATTAAGAGTACAAATGCTAAGTCACCTAAACGTGAGAATAAGACTTATAGTTGTGATTTAGGGAATATCGAAATAGTTAGGCATTATGTGTACACCTTATTTGATACTAGAGCCACACATTCATTTATAGCTCCTAAAGTAATAAGTATATCAAGTTGTAGAAGTGGTATAAACAGTAAGTCAAGATAGTATTTCATAGGGAGTAAAGTGCTTAGTACTAAATCACTCAAGTATTTCCTTAAGCTAAGCTATCGATAATTGAATTAAATGAGAGTAAATACTAATTAATAAATTGAATACTAAACTGAATAACCTAGTTATACTACGAGAATCCTAGGTTTAAGAGATGCAAAAAACAAAAAAATAATAATAATAATAATAAAATAAATAAATAAATAATAATAATAATAAAAAGGTTTAAATTGAGATTTGCAAATCTATTCTCATTTAAATCATTGCGATACCTTGAATTGATATTCGAAATTAACTAAACGAGATTTAACTAAATTCACTAAAACTTACCTACCTTTTAAAGTAGCAAAATTCTAATTATAGTATAAATATACATGTCAAGACGATTTATCCATGATTTGAACACGTCCTGGTGACTTAAACCATATTTCTAACAGTATTAAGTATATGAGTTTATGAATTTAATTAAAATTCACATATCCCTATGATGAGCTTTTTCAAAAATTGAAGTTGTATTCACCATGAGTTATTGGAACTTTCTTGGATATTCCCTAGATCTATTTAACTAAAAAGTATCGGCTAGGCACTAACCAGATAGACGATGAATACAATAGAAAAATACCCAAATACTTAAAATCGATATTGGAACTATACGTAAAACATACTAATTCATTAAATTTATCAATGCAAAACTCGATATATATTAAGCATGATATTGAGTCATAATACCCCAATGAATCAAGATATATAATAATTGAAATAATAAGAAAAAAAAAACTTCTATTGGTATATTCAAATTTAACTTCTAATATAAAATCGTCATATCTTGAGATAGTTGATACTCTAGAATTTCTCTAGTAAATTAGAACAATGGCTTTTAGTGTGTTGAAATTAAAGAAAACATGATTAAATTAACAATGCAAAGCTTTGTTCGCCACTATTTTTTCTATCAAGCTATTGTATATTTTAAGGTAAGCTCCTCTATTGCCCATCTTCTTTTCTAATATTCTCTTCAATCCCTCCCCCCAAAAGCCCTCACACGTGGCTCCCCTTTTTCTTTTTACAAAATGGATCTCCAAATGACGGTAGTAAGAATGGCTAAAGGCCCTCAAAGATGTAACAAGACCTACAATTGAATATTCAGTCTCAGTAAGTGTTTACTTTCTACGCTCGATATTATTTCCACATAAATGTTGCTGATCCCGCTTGTAACATGCTGTGATGATATGCTAATTTCTGTCCACGTGGGTCGATGAGGGTGACATTGGGCTGACATTCTCTTTCTATTTTGGGCTTATATATCTGGAGTCTTGGTGTGCAGCTCTTGTACTTGCTCAGTTCGGTCACACAGAGCTGTTGATTAGTGGGACTTTCGGCTTGGCAAACTACTGGAGTTGCTCGTGGTGTCTTCAGCTTGGTTGGAGCTCAACTTCGCTTGCCAGTTGCGTGATGTGCTGCTGATATTTGGACATTGCCGACTGCTTGGAGACTCTCGGCTGCTATCACATAGGTGTTCTTCGTGTGCGTGTTCTGTTTCACTTGCTGCTGCTATCGAATTTTAACAGATTGCAGCTGGGATTTGGAGTGCTGATGGTTGTGTTGTGAGTGTTGAATTCGCTTGATGGCTGCTGTTCAATGAATGAATTTCACGGCCTAAATTGGTGCTCCATTTGCTATTGTTGTTCTTCATGGAATTCTCGGCATCAGCTCAATTCTTGGTTGTCATGTGCCGTAGCCTGCTGCAACTCGTGTAAAAATGATATCCATCTCAGCTGTCCTTGGTGTAGTCGGTTTCTCGCAGTTGCTCGCATTATGTTGTCCGGAACAAGTTGGAACTTCAGTCAACTCATGTGGAGAGTCACTCGGCCAGCTGCAATTTAGTTGTTGAAGAACCGTGGCTATTGAACTTTCTTGGCCTGCTACTCACGGTTCTTTTTGTTTTTATTAGCTCCAAGTGGACTTCTAGGGAAGCATTAGTCCAGTTGGCTTTTATATGTTTCCGAGTTCGAATTATTGCTAGGAATTGAAGTCGGCAACCAGACTTGGTCCTCTCGGCGTGGTTTTAGTCTGCAATTATAGCAGACGTTAGAGCGACAAGTTGAAGTGCTAAGGTTGCTGTTATTTAAGGTCCATGGCTAGCTGCTCTGACGTGGAGAACTTGTGCAAGGGCTGCTGCAATTTTTCCAAATGGAGCTACTGCTGAGTTATGAAGAGACTAGGGGATGCTGTTATAATCGGATTGAATGCGCCATGTGAATTCTTCATATCTGCTTTTGTCATTGAATGTCTACGGCCTGCAATAAGAAAAAAATTGACAATGAAGTCCTATAAACTCAGCATATTGAGTTGCTATTGTATTGAACTTTAGAATGCTTTTGTTTGTGTTATGCGGATGAGCTTGAATCATGAAGTGGAGGTCGGATTAGGAGCTTGGAAATTTGATTCAGCTGATATATTAGCTAGGGCTTTCATGCTAGTGTTTGGAGCTGCTCCTAACAAGTTTGAGCTCTCGGCTGTTGTCATGAAGGTGTGTGAAGATAAGCCATTGTGAGGAGCTTGAGCTGTTACGTGGATTGCTCAGCTTAGATCTTCCATGTTTTATGCAACCCCTGCTTGTTCCTTGCTGTCATGAGTCATCTAGGCGCATGCTGCAGCTCAAGTGTGGATCTAGGCAAGCTCAGATTAACTGCTGCTAGGATGAGGAGCTTAGTTGCTGCCCTTCTTGGCTAGTCCAGTAGCTGCCGCAGCTGTGACTTGTGTTTTCAAAAATCGCAGCTCAAGCTCAGTTGGTTCTGTCATTTAGGAGCTTGGTGAGAGGGTTTCGTGTCTCATCTTTAGTTGCTGTCATGTGAACTCTTGGCTTGTAGTTGTTGAATTTTGGATGCATCCTCTCTCAGATCTGCTAAGTTTATCAATGGGGCTGCTGCATGGCATTGGTTGCACCTCTCAACCTTCCTCCAAGCTTATAGATTAGTCCTTCATGTATGTGAGCCTCACTGAACTCAAGGCCTGCTTTGCTTGCTTGGTGCTGCAGGTAAAATTTAAACGAGGAGCTCGCACCAGCTTGGGTCTATTATGATTTTGCTGGTTGTTCTGGTCAAGAATTGCTCTTCACAAGTCCAAAGTTCCGGTTTGCTGCTGTTGGAGGCGTGTGAAGATGGACTTGGCGTGTTACAATCCAACTCGGGTCTATGAATGGAGCATGAGCATGTGTCACTGCTGCTCAATCAGTTTTTTAACTCTTGAATCTGACTTCATTTCTGCTGTGAAAATTTCAGCTGCTATGCTACTTCTTATTCCATCCAAGTGTACATGGTTGGCATGCTCATCTCTCTCTTTGCTCATTGTTTCCCAAATATGTACACATCTCAACCGAGCAGCAAAAAAGGCAATTCATAAGCAACAGCTAAAAGGCTAGCTCTCTAAATTCATAATTAATGAAAGGACCATTTATGTCACCCATGACAAATGTTGCAACAACTAGCATTGATCAAATCTTCCTTTACAAGTGTGTAGGCTCAAATGGCAAAGAGTGCAAAACCAAGAGGGAAATATAATTGTTGAAGGAAGCCAATTAGACCATATTTTTGGTCTTTTTTTTATCATATTTTTTAGCAATTGATCCACTAATATGATTTTAATTGATTTTGAGTAAAATCCATAGCAAAAGTGCATATGAAAGCATGAATTTGTGCTATAAATGGGTTGCACATTTATTAGTGGGTTTGCCTATGATTGCTATTGATTCTAGGTTTGCAGTAAGAACCCCTAATGGAAGCATTGTGGTTACGAAAGAAAAGGTAAAAGGATGCCCCCTAAAGATTCAAAGTTATGATATTATTGCAAAGATGATCCTTCTTAAAATTGGAAAATATGAAGCCATCTTGGGGATGAGCTAGATGGTGGGTGTTAAGGCCACTATTGACTACAAGGAAAAGAAGGTAACATTTAAAGCCTCTAATGGAACAAAAGTTGAGTTTAAAGGAGATTTCGCTACAATTGGAGTGTATGAATTAAGCTCCCTAAAGTTAATGACAGATGCGAGCTAGCTAAGTGCTCTCGAAGCAGAATTTGAAAAGCCGAACATTAAAGAGATTTGGGTGATAAATGAGTTTATTTACATGTTTCTTGATAAATTTCCCAGTTTATCACCTAAGAGGGAAATTGACTTTGTCATTGATCTAGTGCCTGAAAATGAACCAATCTTAAAGGTTCCATATTAAATGGCTCCAATTGAGTTTAAAGAATTAAAGAAGTAGTTACGAGAGCTATTGGACCAAGGTTTTGTATGGCTAAGCATATCGTCATAGGATGCATCAGCACTATTTGTCAAGAAAAAGGATAGATCACTCGAGCTTTGTGTTGATTATCAAGATTTGAATGAAGTGACCATCAAGAACAAGCATCTTTATCCTTAGATTAATGACTTGTTTGATTAGTAGCAAGTGTTAGTGTATTTTCTAAGATTGATTTAAGATCAAGTAATCATTAGTTGAGCATTAAACTAGAAGATGTTCTAATGGTCACTATGAGATTCTTATGATACCTTTTGGTTTGACCAATGCACCTATAGCTTCATGCATTTATTGAATCATGTGTTAAGACTGCTATTGGATAGGTATGTGATTTTTTTTTCTTAATGACATTTTAGTATATTCTCTTACACCTGAGCAACATAAAGAACACTTGACAATAGTGTTACCAACGTTACAAGAGCATAAGTTGCATGCCAAATTATTTAAGTGTGAGTTTTAGCTGAGAAAGGTATCCTTCCTCGGACATGTGGTAATGGGAAATAGAATCTCAATTGATTTAGAGAAGATTAAGGCCATAGTAGATTGGAAAAGGCCAAAAACTATAATGAAAGCTTTAAGTTTCCTTAATTTGGCTAGATATTATAGGAACATTGTCAAGGACTTTTTAAAAATTTCAAGACCACTCACCTAGCTAATGTAAAAGAATGTAAAGTTTGAGCAAAATGAGAAGTGAGAAAAGAGATTCTAAGAGCAGAAAGATAGTTTGGTATTTGCTCTAATTCTTATGTTGCAAAATAATGATGAGCCATTCATTGTATATGGTGCTGCCTCCAAGAATGGACTAGGTTGTGTATTGATGCAAAATGGAAAGGTAATAGCATCAAGACAGCTGATACCATATGAACATAATTACCCAACGCATGACCTTGAGCCTATAGTTATAATATCTACATTGAAGTTGTAGAGATATTATTTATATGTATAGTGATATGAGATCTACATTGATCATAACATCCTCAAGTACCTATTCACATAGAATAAATTAGATATGGGGTAAAGGAGATGACTTGAGCTAATCAAAGACAATAGCTTAGGTTTTTACTATTGTCTTAGTAAAGTGAATGTAGTTGCTAATGCTTTAAGTAGAAAGAATCATGCCAAAGTTACTTCTCTTCTTATTGATCAAAAGGGAGTTCAAAGAGTTTGAAAGGTTGAATATGGAATTCTCATGGCATGAAGCTAATGTAGAATTGTCAAATTTGGTGATTGAATTAACTTTGATTGAAAGAATTCGTGTAGCACAATAGGATGATCTTGCCTTAATATGAGTAAGTAAAGAAATGGAGAACAAGAAATACTTTGATTTCAAGATAGATGAACATAGGGCACTTCTCATGAATAGCAAGTTATATGTATCGAACAGCCTAGAGCTTCGAAAATAGATTCTAAATGAAGCCCACTATTCTAGTTACACTGTCTATTAGGGAGGAATAAAAATGTATCAAGATCTTAAGAAGAACTTTTAGTGGAATGGTATGAAGTAAGATATTATTGATTTTGTGTTGAAGTGTGAAACCTAAGTTAAAGCTGAACGCCAACATCTAGGAGGATTATTATAGCCATTGCCAGTTCTTAAATGGAAGTGGGACTAAATATCTATGAATTTTTTGTGCAGATTACTAAGGATAGCTGCTAGTTTTGATGCGATTTGGGTGACTGTTGATTGATTCACCAAATCAGCTCACTTCCTACCAATCAATATGACATTCCCTTAGGAAAAGTTGGCTTGAATCTATAAAAAGGAAAAAGTAAGATTACATGGAGTACCAATGGGAATTGTGTTAGATAAGGATACCTAATTTGTGTTAAAGTTTTAGGCAAGTTTATGGAAAGTTATGGGGACAAAGCTATAGTTCAATACTACATATGTTCTATAGAATGATAGGTGGTCAAAATGGATTGTACAAACTTTAGAGGAGAGGGCTTGATAAGAAGCAAGGGTCAATTATGAGATATTGAGTCTAAGGACTTTCTTCTCTAGCATACTAAGCTGCTTAGAAGGACCTAACTCTAGAAAAAGGGCTATTCTTTCGAATTGACCTAATATATCATCCAAGTTGCCCTAACCTACTCATTGTTACCTAAATGGAGGAAGACTGCATTGATACTACTGACCCTCATCTTAGTATTAGAGCTTGGCTATGTTCATGTAAGTTTTTGGTACTTTGTATTCTTGAGTATTTTATTATAGTGCGTCATGTATAGTCGTGGGTTGAGGCTTAAAAATTGTTGAAGTAGTTGCGAGTAGCTGTAGTGAGTGTTGAAGTAGTGTTATGGGTTATGGAAGTTAGTACTTTGTTTTCCTTTATTTTGGTACTAACAAAATAGAGTGTCAAATTTTTATTAGTTTACAACCAAGTTGAGCATTACTAGTGTTGTTTTAGTAGTAATTGAAGTGTTAGATATTGAGTTAAGTGCTCGAAGAAGAATCTTTGAAGTGTAATTTAGTTGTTATTATATTAAAGTATTCAACAATGTCAGACTCTAGTATTAAGGGAACTCTCAAAACTAAGAGAGCGATGCTCGTAATGGCCAAGGCCAACAAAGAAGTTATATAACCCAATTTGCATATCAGAAACCGAATAGGCTTATTGACTTGGTAACTAACTTGGTGACTACCATAAATGAGACAGGTAGCAAGCTAGGGATGACTTGCATAAAGGCCAAGTAAATGAACTACTTGAAAGAGGTAATGGCCAACTTGGTAAGCTAATTTTCTAGTTTAACCACCTGAGGTGAAGGAATGGATAGAATTGCTCGATGAAGGCTTATATTATAGGGAATAGAAAAAGAGGATGAAGAGTTAGGTGATGAGGAAGAAGAGTACTATGAACTCGAAGAAAGAAATGTCTATACTCCTATGGCAGAGGGACTAAGGATACAAATCTTGAGCTTCTTTGGTAATGGTAATGCTGATGACTACTTAGACTAGGTTGATAATATAGAGAAGGAATTGAGTGCCATGAAGTTCCTAAGAATGCTAAAGTAAGACTTGTTATCTTATAATTCACAGGATATGCTACTGTATGGTAGATGAATTTGCAGGCTACACGATGAGGAGAAGGAAAGAGAGAAGTTAGAGATTGGGATGAGATGAAGAGAGTAATGAGAAGGAGATTTGTTCTAAGATTTTATCTATAGTACACATTTAAATGATTGTACGAGTTGAGATAAGGAGGATCAAGTGTTGATGTGTATACAAAAGAGTTCGAAATATTAATGATTCGTTATGAAGTTATAGAGCTTAAAGACTGAACTATCTCTAGGTTTATCGTTAGATATTGAATCCTTAGAATAAGCAATCCACTACGTAAAAGATAAAGCGATGACGAATGAGTAGATTCTAAGCCCCTTTTAGTCAAGCTACCCTAGCCGACCTATTCTAAGTAGACTTGTAACAATGGAGCTAGGTAAGACTAGTGATGTCTGACTTATTTCAAGTACCTAAGCAAAGGAGAAAGAAGTTTGAGAAAGGGTAGAGTTCTAATCGAAAAACAAGTGAGGTGAAGTGCTTTAATGTCAAGGATTCAAATACATGGTAGCCTAATACTCGAATAGAAGAATAGTGGTGATCAAGGGAAGAATGCCGACCATTGAGGTCAATAGTACCGATGAGGAAGTGAAAGGGTGATAGAGCCTAGATAAACTGATTTGTTTGGGAAGGAAGAAGTCATTTATAGCAAAGAAGGGTATTTTATGCCCGTAACCATGGTGCTAAGGCAAGTAGTAAGTGTGAGCTTAGCCTTTCAAGGCAAGCAGCGAGAGAACTTATTTCACATTGGTTGTAAGCTTAATGGGTCATTATGCACTCTTAGTATTGATAATGGTAGCTACACCAATGTTGGGTCAACTTTTATGATCCAACAGTTGAAGTTACTAACCATACCATACCCCAAACCATACAAGCTATATTGGTTCAATGACAAAGGAGCCTTATAGGTGACTAAGAAAGCAACAGTACCAATTTGAATAGGGAAATACAATGATGAAATTCTTTGTGATGTGTTACTTATGAGTACTTTGTATATTCTTTTGGGATGAACATAGATGTTTAACCAACATCTATTGTATGATGGAAAAAAGAATACTTGTTTTTTTGAACATAAAGGAAGGAAGGTGAGATTAAATCACATGTCTATTGAGTAAGTCAAGACTATCTAGGCTCAGCATAATCAAGCCTTGAAGAAGGAAACCTTAGTCATAGCACGTAATGAGTTATCAAGAGAGATAAAGCTTGAAGAGCCGACCTTTCTATTGGTTAGAAGGTTGCTTGAATTGAGGGATCTAAATGTTGAACTACACATCGAAGTGAAGGACCTGTTGAAAGAGTTTGCTAACTTGTTTCCGAACGAATTGCTCAGAGGTCTGTCTTTGATCAAAGGGATTGAGTACACGATATATTGGTAGTCTAGAGCTACATTACTAAATAAGCCAACATATAGGTTGAACCCTAAATGGGCTATCGAGCTCCAAAGGTAAGTAGACGAGCTAATGAAAAAAGGATATGTAAGAGTCCTTAAGCCTATACACTATCTTAGCTTTATTAGTGCTATAGAAAGATGGTCATAGCATATGTATGTGAACAGTCGAGCCATTAATTGAATCACTATTAAGTACAGATGCCCTATATGTCGACTTAGTGACATGCTTGATGAATTAAATGGAGCAAGGATCTTCTCCAAGATTGATCTCAAATCTAGGTACCATCAGATTAGAATGTAGGAAAGGGATGAGTAGAAGACTTCATTCATGACCTATAATAGATTGTATGAATGGCAAGTGATGCCATTTGGGTTATCAAATGCATCAAACACATTTATGCAGCTAATGAACCATGTACTCCAAGAATTAATTGGAAAGGTTGTTGTTATTTACTTTGATGATATTCTTGTTTACAAACATGACTTAGAAAAACACTGTCAGCATGAGCTGTCTTTAACAAGCTTTGAGTTGAGCAACTATATGCTCACCTAAAGAAATGTTATTTCTACCAATAGGAAGTAGTTTTCCTAGGATTTGTTATGAGTGGAGGTGGTATACAAGTTGATGAAGAGAAGGTGAAGATGATTACTAAGTGGCCTGTATCGACCTATTTTGTTGACATGTGAAGTTGCCATGGCCTGACAACTTTTTATCATCATTTCATAAGGAATTTCAATATTATTGTAGCCCCACTTACTAAGCTATCAAAGAGGAACATTGAATTCAAATGATGAGAGAAGGAACAATAGAGTTTTGAGAAAGTAAAGAGGAAATTGACTATTGCCCCTATCCTAGTTGTTTCGACCTTTAAAAAAGTGTTTGAAGTCGAGTGCAATGCATCTAGATTAGGTATAGGAGCCATGTTGATGCAAGAAGGCTGACTATTACCTACTTTAGTAAAACGCTTCAAGGAGTAGCACTTAGCTATTTAGTGTATGATAAGGAGTTCTACTCCTTCATCTGAGCCTTAATTATCTAGCAGCACTACTTGTTGCCTAGAGAATTTGTAATCTACATTGATCATAAATCACTAAGATATCTGAAGAGTTAACCAAAGTTGTCTAAGACGTAAGCTAAGTGAATCGAATTCATGGGGGGATTTTCTTATGTTGTTAAGTACAAAACTAGTAAGAATAATGTAGTGGTTGACTCTAACATACACTCTTGATTATGCTCTAAACGAGACTTCTTGGGTTTTTAGTGACTAAGGGTTTTTAGTGACTAAGGGTTTGTATGTCAAAGACCTATACTTTAATCTAATCTATACTCGATGCGATGATGGCCGAACGATTGATGATTATCACAAGGAGGACAGATAGCAGTTTAGGAAAGGCAAGTTGTGTATCTTAACCTATTCCATGAGAGAGTTACTAGTTCACGAGGCGCATGAAGTAGGATTATCTAGTCATTTTAGGAAGGCTTGAACTCATGAAGTGCTTAGCTTAAGATTCTTTTAGCCAAGAATGATAAAAGATGTGTAATTTGTATTAGAGAGATGTGTGACCTACCACCGAGCAAAGAGTTAAGCTAAACAAGTGCCTTATTTGCCATTACAATCCCAACCAAACCATCGCCTAAGCTAAGTATGGACTTTGATTTGGGTTTGCCAAGAACGTCTCATGGGGATGACTCCTTCATAGTAGTTGTGGATCGCTTCAGTAAGATGGCAGATGATAGGGATCAAGGACTGATTACACGCTCTTGAACCTGAGGGCTCTCTCAGGTGGTCTGTTGAGCTATTCAAGGTGAGTTAAGCATCGAGGAGCAGTGTTTGCCCTAGGTTGATTTACCGAGCTACTTTGTTCTCTATGCCATCTAAGATGTTATTGAGGTGATCAACTAGTATGCCGAGCTGAGCCAAGCCAAAGCCTCTACTAAACCGTAGTTTAAATGCCAAATCTAAATGCAACAATCTCCATTATATTGAAGTTGAGCAGAACTATCAGGAGTCGACCATCCAAAGCCAACCCTAATGTGAGCCGTCCTTGAACCAACCAATGTTTAGCCCCTTCTGACACCAAACAGGCTTAAACTGAGGTCCACCCCTACTCAAACCACAAAACTGTTGGAATCATAGTAAAAACACACACGTATTGTCCTTTCTGATAAAGGACGTCCACATTCCTTCTTTTGCATTATTTCATATTTTCCTCGTAACTTATTCTCTTTTGTTTTTAACAAACAAAAACCATTCTTTTAAAATTTCTATATCTTAGGATTTGGCCTAATGTGATGATATAAATACCGTAATACTGTAAAAGTTGAGATCATATCAGAATACAGATGAATATACTGAACTTTTTCACTCTCGAGCTAAGTGTCCCTCTTACTCTTTAGTTACTCTTATTTAGCCCATTCGAGCGTGGACTAATGGCGAGTGACCCTTGGCCATACTTGTGTGTCATATCATGTGCGACATGGGCTCGTGTGAGGCATTGGTGCATCATATCTTTCGTTGGTACACAGGAATCCCCTACTCAACATTTAACTATCATTTACTTTTTAAGCTATCTTATGGCTTGGACTTACCCCTTTAGTTATGCATAATATCGGGTTTGTATGTTCATCTACGAGTTTATATCATCTTAGTATCAGAGCTTGGCTACATTCAAAGCTGGATTCTGCTAGTGTTTTTTTTTATTAATAGTTTATCACTACTCTCATGTGATAGTGGTTCTATTGTTAGCTTTGAAGTTTAGTAGTGAAAGTGTTTTGTACTCTATTTTCCTTATTTTCGTTATGCCAAAATTGAGTATGGTTGACTGTATGTTTGTTGAGAAATTGTCATTGTGAAGTAAGCATCAATGTTGGATTCAAGTGTGTAAGGAACTTTAGGAAACCAAGAAAATAGTACTCAACTTGGTCAAAGATTAGAAGGAAGCTTCTCACCTTAGTTAGTAGGTGACCGATTGGATAGGCTTACCAATTTGGTAGCTGGTTTGGTAACTGTCATACAAGAAGATAGACAATTAGCTAGGAATAGCCCCATTAGGGAACATGAGTAACAACAATGAGACAATGGCTAATTTGGCCGAGCTAATGCCTTAACTCGACCACCTCGAGTTGAAGGAGTTGGTAAGGATGCTAAACATAGGTTAGTACTTGAAGAGAATGAGGAAGAAGTTGAAGGAGATGATGATGTAGAAGAATACTACGAAGCTGAAGAAAGAAATGTGCAAGCCCCTAGAATTAAAGGACTCAGGATGCATATCCTAGGTTTTTTTGGAAGTAATGATGTTGAAGACTACCTAAATTGGGTAGATAAGATTAAAAAGCAGTTTAAATGCCATGAAGTGCCTAATAATGCAAAGGTTAGACTTATTGTATTGAATTTCACTGGTTATGCTGCATTATGGTGAAAGAACTTGTAAGCTACGAGAAGAAAGGAAGGAGAATGAGAAATTAGGAGCTAGGATGATATGAAGAGAGTCATGTGGAGAAGGTTTCTGTTGAGCTATTATCTGCAGGATGCCTTCAAGAGACTATAAGAATTGAGGCAAGGAGGATTGAGTATGGATGGTTATGTTAAAGAATTCTAGATGCTAATGATCCGATGCGAAGTTGTAGAGCTAGAAGATTGAACTATGTCTCAATTCATTGGTTGATTGAAGTATGAGATTAGGGATGTCCTAGAAACCCTGGATGTTAGAATGCTTGATGATGCTATCCGAGCTGCCCACAGGATAGAAAGGCATTGAACAGGAAGATTCCGACCACTCGTCAACTGTCCTAGCAATAACCGACCTATTCTAAGCAGACCTATGTGAACGGAATTGAGTAAGGTCATTGAGACTAGACCTACTTAGACTACCTAAATAGAAGGGAAGGAACCCCCGAGGAAGGTTAAGAAGGGCTAGAGTTTAGGGAGGAAGATGACTGAGATCAAGTGTTTCAAATGCTAAGGATTTAGACATATAGTCGCTTAATGTTCGAACAGGCAAACCATGGTGATCAGAAGCAAGGCGCCAACCATAGAAGTCGACAGTTTATATGAAGAAGTAGAGGAGTTGAAAGAGGATAAACAAGCTGAGTTGTTTGATGAGGAAGTCATCTACAACGAGGAAGGCAACTTCATGCCGACTACTTTAGTATTGAGGAGGACAATGAGTGTCAGTTCTGTAACTAAAGACAAATAGAGGGAAAATCTCTTCCATATTGGCTATAAGGTAAATGAATGACTATGCACACTGATTGTTGATAGTAGAGGCTGCACTATTGCAACCTCTGCATTTATGATCCAGTAGCTGAAATTATCAACCATGCCTTACTCAAAACCTTATAAGCTTCATTAGCTCAGTGATAAGGGAGCCTTATAAGTGAACAAATAGGTATCTATGCTAATCTATATAGGCAAGTATCGAGATGAAGTGCTTTGTGACGTACTGCCTAAAAAATGCGTCACACCTTTTACCAATGCGTCGCACCTTTTACTTGGATGACCATGGATGTTTGACCAAGTAGTTATATATGACGGTAGGAGGAACACATGTTATATGGATCATGAAGGGAGAAGGTTGAAATTAGGTCCTATGATTACCAAGTAGGTAAAAATCATACATAACTAACTTAGTTGAACCCTGAAGAAGGAAGCTTTGGTATTGACCTGAGTCGAATTGGAAAGAGAAATGGAGCTATAGGCATTGATCTATTCGCTTATCAGGAGGCTTTTGGAGATTAGATTTAAGGAGGAAGAGTTGCCGACCAAGGTAGAAACTTTACTGGAGGACTTTGCAGACCTGTTTTCAAAGGAGCTATCGAAGGGTCTATCCCCAATCTGAGGTGTCAAGCATATGATCAACCTGTAGCCATGGGTTACCCTGCTGAACAAGTTTGCTTATAGGCTAAACCTTGAATAAGATGTCGAGCTGTAGAGGTAAGTAGATGGCCTCTTGAAGAAAGGGTATGTACATGGGTCCTTGAGCCCCTATGCTATGTTAACCTTGTTAGTGCTAAAGTAGGATGGTTCTTAGAGGATGCATGTAGATAGCTGAGCCATGAATTGAATCACCATTAAGTATGGGTATTCCATACCTAGGCTTGATGATATGCTAGACGAGTTAAGTGGAGCAAGAGTGTTTACCAAGATAAATCTCAAATCTATATACCATTAGATTTGAATGTGTGAAGAAGATGAGTGGAAAACCATATTCAAGACATGATATGGTTTATATGAGTGGTTTGTAATATCATTTGGCTTATCCAATGCATCGAGCACATTCATAGACATAGGAATCTCGTGCTTCAAGAGTTATTGGGAAGGTTTGTCATGGTTTATTTCGACGACATTTTAGTATACAGTCCTGACTTAGATACGTACTGAGAGCATCTCCGACAAGTGCTTACAAAACTCCAAGCTGAACAGCTCTACACGAATCTGAAGAAGTGTGATTTTTACCAATCCAAGGTTATCTTCTTGGGATTTATTGTGATGGAGGTGGCATCCGATCATGAATCCTTGAGATATCTAAAGATCCAATCGAAGTTGTCCTAGAGACAGGCTAAGTGGGTTGAGTTCATAAAGCGTTTTTCTTATGTTGTAAAATACAAGAACGAAAAGAACAATGTAGTAGCTGATGCCCTATCAAGACTATATACCCTTCTGACCGAATTGTAGATGAGGCTACTTGGTTTTTTGTCCATCAAGAATTTGTTTAGCAAAAACCCACTCTTTGGTCCTATCTATGCCCGTTGTGAGGAAGGACGGACGCTGGACGATTATCACGAGGAGGACAGATACTTATTTAGGAAGAGGAGGCCATGTATCTCGACCTATTCCACATGAAAGCTGCTAGTGCGTGAGGCTCATGAAGGGGGAATGAGAGGATACTTTAGCCAACACTGAATTAAGAGGTATTGTCTTTAAGATTCTATTGGCCAAGAATGAAGAGAGATGTCTAATCCATATTAGAAAAGTGTGCGACCTACCGAAAAATAAAGAGTCAAGCAAAATAAGGACACTAACAACCCTTGCCGATCCTAACCAAACCCTAGTTTGAGCTGAATTTGGACTTCATGTTAGGATTATCGAGGACGTCTCGAGGGAATGACTCCATTAGGGTGGTTGTGGATTGATTTAGTAAGATGGCATATTTTGTGCCCTATTCCAAGATTAACGATGCTTCGACTATCTTTTTTCTTTTCTTGTAAGAGGTGATTAAGCTTCACGGTATACCTAAAATCATAATTTTGGATCAAGACCCCAAGTTCATGAGTCACTTTTGGGCGACACTTTAGAGGCAACTGGGAACCAAGTTGTTGTATAGCATGTCTTGCCATCCATAGACTGATGGGCAGACCAAAGTTATCACCCGAACTATGGGAACTTTTTTAGGAGTCACTATCGCACAAAACATGGCCGATTGGGATCTATGTCTTTAATCATCGAATTCGCCTACAATCAGGCTACCTACAGTATTACAGGCATGTCGCCATTTGAAGTTGCTTACAGGTTCAACCCTAAGCTCCCATTGGATTAAGTACCCCAATCAAGAACTGATGATGATGACTGCCAGCCATCAAGAAAGTTAAAGCCATCAAAACCATGTACTAGAAGGTTGTAGAGCAATTGGGTAAAGTTGTTATTAAGCTTAAGAAGCGAAGCTGAGGACGGAAGAAGAGAGAATTTTGACTAGGCGATTTGGTCTAGATGTACCTTTGCAAGGAATGATTCCTAAACTTAAGGAAGAGTAAGTTGTCTCCCAGAGCCAACGGACCTTTCATAGTGTTTGAAAAGATCAATCCTAACGCTTATAGGTTCGAATTACCTGAAGGGTATAGAGTCTTAGACTCTTTCAACATTGCCAACCTCCAACCTTACACTCCCGAAAACAAGTAAATTAGACTTGAACTAGATTTGAACCCAAATCTCAAACAATCTGGAGGGTATGCTAGGGATTAAGGACAGATTACATGCTACCGAGCTTGAGGGCTCTCTCAAGTGGTCCGTTGAGCTGTCTGAGGTGAGTGAAGTGTTGAGGAGCAGTGCTTGCCCCAATCCAATCCATTGAGTTACTTTGCTCTCTATGCTATCTAAGATGTTACTGAAGTGATCAACCAGCTTGTCCAAATCTAAATATAGTAATCTCTACAATGCCAAGACTGAGTAAAATTGTTAAGACTTGACCATCCGAGGTCAACCTTAATGTCAATCGTCCTTGAACCAACTACTATCGAGCCCCTTCTAATGCCGAACAGGCTTGAACCAAGGTCTACCCCTACCCGGACCATAATACTATCAGAATCATAGTAAAAACGTGCACGCACTGTCCTTAATTGACATCAATACTGTCCTTTCTAACAATAGGCATTCATGTTCCTTCTTTTGCATGATTTCATATTTTCCTTGTAAATTACTCTTTTCTGTTTTTAGCAAATAAGGACCATTCTTTTGTAATTTCTGTAACTTAGGATTTTCCCTAACGGGATGATATAAATATCGTCATATTATAAAATTTGAGATCATATCATAATATAGACGAATATATTGAACTTTTCCACTCTCGATCTAAGTATCCCTCTTACTCTTCAACTGCTCTTATCTAAACTAGTGGCGAGTGACCTTCGGCTATACTTGTACGTCATATCGAGTACGACTTAAGCTCGTATGAGGTGTTGGTGTGTTATATCCTTCATCAGTGTATGAGAACCCCTTGCTCAACCTTTGACTATCATTTACTTTTCAAGCCATCTTGTCGCTTAGACCTACCCTTTTGGTTATGCGTAACATCAGGTTCATATCTTCATCCATGAGTTCGTATCAGCAAATTTTGTGCCATGTAATTGAATTAACGATGCTTCAACTATTTCTCTTCTTTTTTTTATAGGAAGTAAGTTTGCATGTTAAGTGTAGTATTGTTAATCATTTTTATAGTTATTATTTTAGTTGAAATTTGTTTGTGGATTAGTGTAGTTTAGCTATTAATTTAGAGTTTTAGTATTTAATCACTTGATAATATGGGTTGCTAGATAATAGGAAGATTATTTAGTACTAGTGCTTATATCTGTTCTTAGTAGATTCAACCTTATACTCATTTGTGCTAACAATGATAGGTACACTTGCTTATTGAACTGAGCTAGGGATATAATATAGATTTATAAATTTTATGACTTGGTAGCTTTATTAGAGGAAATCATGGATTGTCCCTTAGGTCAACTCTTCCTCAATCCCATTCATCCAAGCTGCTGAGTTACTAAGCCCGACTTGAATTGCTCAAAACTTGTTCTACTTAGTAAATCATATCATTGGGACCACAAAATAGATAGATGATGCATACCTTATTTGTTTAACATTCATACTGTCCTTTTATAAGTAGATACTCTTTTTTATGGTTCCAACTTTGCCTTGGTGGGGCTAATATTAGCATTGCTCAACCTTGTGTTTAAGCAAACAACATTAAGATAAAGCTAAGCGTTATTTCGATGATTTAGCAGTGTGCATAGTTTGATGGGTTTGGTGAGGAAGACCCCAACAATCACTTGCAGCAGTTTTTAGAAATATGTGTTTCATTCAAAATAAGTGGTGTATGAGAGGATGCTATCTACTTGAGGCTATTTCCATTCTCATTGAGAAATAAATGCTAAGTAGTTGCTGAACTCTATGCCAAGGAACTCCATCAATACTTGGCAAGAGATGGTGGAGCTATTCATGAGGAAATATTTTCTACCATCAAGAACAACCAAGCTAAAAGTAGCTATCTCCTCATTTAGACAATTGGATTTGAAGATGTTATATGAAGCATGGGAGAGATGGAAAGATCTACCTAGGAAAGGCCCTATCATAAGCTCCTAGAGTGGCACCAGGTTCAAACCTTCTATAGTAGTTTGAACTATATAACCAAGCAGCTCATTGATGTAGTTGCTGGTAAGAGCTTCAATTACAAGTCACTAGAGCAATGCATCTAATTATTCAAAGATATGGCCAATAACCATTATCACTGTTCATCTAAAAGAGCTAAAGACAAAAGGCTAGTAGGAACGTACGAGTTGGATGCTACTTCTTCCTTAGCACATAAAGTAGAAGTATTAATGAGGAAGCTTGATATCCTAACTATGAGTCAGAACAAAGCTTTGATGGTGGTAGATTCTAACTTCACAAGTTCAACTAAAGCAGATTAAGTAGAGTAGGTTGACTACATGAGAAATCTTATCCGGCTTGGCAATGATCTATTCGATAATACTTATAAACTAAGTTAGAGGAGCCAACCAAATTTTAGGTATAGTAATAATATTGGGCAAAGTTAGAACATGCAACCTCCTAGATTTTAAAGACATGTTCCTCCTCCATAAGCTAAACTAGGATCAATTGAAGAAATGTTAGTTTAGTTTATTAAATCTTCTAAAGCGTGTCATAAGCCTATTGAAATGACTTTAAGAAATTAAGGGGCATCCATTGATAACTTGGAAAACCAACTTAGACAGATTACAAAAACACTTTCTGAAAGGACTTCAAGATCTTTACCAAAAAAGACTCAAGCAAACCTGAAAGAACAAGTCAAGGTTGTGAACTTAAGGAGTAAAAAATAGTTGCATGCTCCTAAGAGAACTAAAGAGAAGAAGAAGAGTGTGGTTGTTGAAGTGGAAAAGCAAGTTAAGCAAAATGATCAACCAGTAAAAAAAGAGCTTCTTATCCTAGTCAAGGAGTATAAGCCACCATTACCATATCCAGTAAGATTGAGGAAGGCACGAGATGCTAAACAATTTAGCAAATTCTTAGAGTTGTTCAAGCAACTGTACATCAATCTTCCCTTAGTGGAGGTGTTCAGTCAAAGGCCTAAGTATGCTAAATTTCTTAAGGAGCTATTATCTAGTAAGAGGAAGTTAGGAGAGATATCAATGGTTACCCTTAGAGGAAAGTGTTCTACCATAATTTTGAGCAAACTACCTGCGAAGCTCAAGGATCTAGGTAGTTTTACCATACTATGCTTGATTGGTGATCTACCTGTTGAAAGGGCTTTAGTAGACCTTGGGGGAAGCATTAATCTCATGCCATATAGCCTATTTAAACGATTGAATCTAGGTGAACCCAAGGCTATAAGGATGAGTCTACGATTGGCTGATAGGTCTATGAGGTTTTCAAGAGGAGTAGTGGAGGATGCATTAGTGAAAGTTCAAGATTTTATCTTCCTAATAGATTTTATAGTCCTTGATATAGATGAGGATGTAAACATTCCACTCATGCTAGATAAATTGTTTTTTGCTATAGTAGGGGTAGTAATTGATATTAGGGATGGTATACTTATCCTTAGAGTTGGAGGGGATGAGATATTGATTAGAATGCTGGATGTTTTTCAATAGCCCATGACTACTAACGATGAATGTTTTGCTATTGACTCTTTTGATTTCATTGTTTTTTATTTTGTGTAAGATCTTCTAAGTAAGGATCCCTTGGAGTTATGTTTAACAAAAAGGAAACATTTAGATGAAGTAAGGGAGATACATGAGGTGGTCACTCATTTGGAAACCTAAGTTGTACAGAAGAAAAATATGGGGGTAGAAGAGATTAATAGGGGCAACATCACTTAATTGAGGCCTTTAGTAGAAGAGTCACTTGAGTTAGAGTTGAAAAAATTACCTTCTTACTTAGAGTATGCATTTTTGGTTGATAATTTAAGACTTTTGGTCATCATTTCATCAGAACTTGATTCATCTTAGAAAGAGAAACTTCTATCAGTTTTGAAGAAGCAAAAAAGGGAAATAGGATGGAAGATATCAAATATTAAGGGGATCAGCTTGTCATTTTGTACTCATAGGATATTGATAAAGGATGGTTAAAAATTAGTAATACAAATACAAAGGAGACTCAACTCGAATTTGAAAAAGGTAGTGAAGAAGGAAGTGGTGAAACTACTAGATGCATGACTTAACTACCTAATTTCAGATAGCTTGTAGGGTCCAGTCCAAGTAGTTCCAAAGAAGGATGGTATGACTATGGTATCGAATAAGAAGAGAGAATTGAACCCAGTGTGCATGGTTATGAGTTACAAAGTGTATATTGATTACATGAGACTCAATGATGCCATAAGGAAGGACCACTTTCCATTGCCTTTTATTGATCAGATGTTGGAGAGGTTAGCAAGTCATGAGTATTATTGCTTTCTAGATGGGATGTTTGGGTATTTCTAGATTCCAATTGCACCTGAGGATCAAGAGAAAACTACTTTAACTTGTCCCTATGATACTTTTGCATACTGTAGGATGCCATTTGGGCTTTATAATGCTCCAGCCACTTCTAGCATTGTATGTTGGCTATTTTTGGTGATTTGGTAGATGATGTTTTGGAAGTCTTCATGGACAAATTTTCTATATTTGGTGATACATTTGATGGATGTCTTGCTAATTTGAAAAGGGTACTTCAACGATGTGAGGAGACGTGTTTAGTGCTTAATTAGGAGATGCACCATTTTATGGTATAAGAAGGTATTGTGTTGGGATACAAGGTGTCAAATAAGGGGATTGAAGTTGACATGGCTAAGGTAGAAGTGATTTCGAAGCTACCAGCACCATCATTTATTAAGGCTATGCATAGCTTCTTAGGATATGCTAGGTTCTATAGGAGGTTCATCAAGGATTTCTCCAAGATTGCTAGACCTTTAACTAAGCTTCTAGAGAAAGATGTACTGTTTGATTTTAATGTTAGTTACTTGGAGGTTTTTGATGTATTAAAAGAGAAGTTGACCAATGCTCCTATAATGGTAGCACTAGATTGGACTTTACCATTTGAGTTGATGTGTGATACAAGTGATTTATTAGTAGGAGCAGTATTAGAGTGAAGGAAAGATAGAAACTTTCAGCCTATATATTATGCGAGCAAGATACTCTCTCCAGCCTAAGAGAACTACAATACAACTGAGAAGGAATTATTAGCAATAGTCTTTGCATTTGATAAGTTCTAGTCTTACCTCAATCTCTCAAAAGTGATTATCTATACAGATCACTTAGCTTTAAGATATCTTTTATCAAGACTGATACAAAACTATGATTGATTTGATGGGTGTTGTTGCTTTAAGAGTTTGATTTGGAGATGATGGATAAGAAAGGAGACCAAAATTTGGTTACCGATCACTTATCTAGGTTAGACAACCCACATTTGAAGGCACTACATGAGGAAGATACTAATGATAAATTTTTGGAATAGAGTTTATTTGATACAGATGAGGACCAAGATGTTCCATGGTTTACTGATTTAGCAAATTACTTGGTGGGGAAGGTTTTATGACAAGAATTAGATTATCATAAAAAGAAAACGTTCTTAAATTTGAAATACTACTTTTGGGAGGATCCCTTTCTATTCAAAGTGTATGCTAACCAGATTATCTAGCATTACATATCACGTGACGAAGGATAGAGGATCTTGTTTCATTGTTATAGTAGCCTAATGGGAGGCCATTACAATGCTAGTAAGACAGCTTAGAAAGTTTTAGAGGCTAGTTTCTATTAGCCAAGCATATTCCAGGATGCTCAAGAGTATGTGCTAGCTTATAATAGATGCCAAAGGAAAGGAAGCATCTTTAAGAGGGATGAAATGCCACAAAAATATATTTTAGAATGTCAAGTCTTCGATGTTTAAGGAATGGACTTCATGGGGCTATTTCATAGTTCTTCGAGAAACAAGTACATTCTAGTAGCGGTGGACTACTTTCCAATGTAGGTTAAGGCTCAAGTTTTACTAACAAATGATGTCAAAGTGGTAGCAAGATTCTTGAGAAGGTTATTTTCCATATTTGGAGCTCCTCGGTCATTGATCAGTTATAGAGGAACCCAATTTTGCAATACTCAAATTGAGCGAGTCTTTAAAAGATATAGAGTACATCATAGGTTAGCCACTCCTTACCATCCAAAAACTAGTAGCCAAGTGGAAGTATCTAATAGAGACTTGAAAAGAATCTTAGAGAAGACAGTGGCTCATAACAAAAAGGATTGGGCCGATAAGTTAGATGATGCTTTGTGAGCATACTAGGATGCTTTGTGAGCATACTAAACTGCTTACAAGACTCCTTTAAGTATTACACCTTATAGATTAGTCTGTGGTAAAGCTTGCCATTTACTAGTAGAGATTGAGCATAAGGCCTATTGGGCTATCAAAATAACCAATCTAGATCTTGAAGTAGCTGGTAGACGTAGAAATCTCTTAATCAATGAGTTAAATGAACGGCCTTGGATAGCTTATGAAAATAACAAAGTGTATAAGGATTGAGCCAAACATCTACATGATTCCTATATAAAACACCCCAAGCAGTTCAAAGAAGGTGATTTGGTACTCCTATATAACTTTAGACTCAAGTTATTCTCTGGAAAGCTTAAGACTAGATGGTTAGGTCCATTTCTAGTGAAGAAAGTTTATCCTTATGGAGTAGTGGAAGTAACACATATGGAAAAAGGGATATTTAAGGTTAATGGACAACAATTGAAGATATACAATGGAGAGGTTGATTTGAATGAAGATAGGGGGGAGTTGAAACTTCTCCAGTTTAAGAAATAAAGTTGAAAATTTTTAGGAATGTTAAGCTTGAGATGTTAAAGAAGTATGTATCCTTTGATTCGATTTGTAAATTTTTGTTTGTTTTGTTCACTTTGTGTTTTTTAAGTTTAGATTATTTGTTGTTATTGTTGTTTGTTTATTTTAGCTGTATTTGTAGATGTTTTAGCAAAAACAAAGGAAAGACTAAGTGGAGGCATGAAAATTCAATAGAAAAGGATAAAATTTCACTAAGTATAGGGATATAGATGGAGGATGGAGAGCCTAACATCTATCACGGCCATATTAAGTATGTTTATCACATTTTAAAGCCATCACGAGACCATTTACAATTGTCATTAAGTAACAGGGGTGATCAACCTTTCTATCATAGCCGTAATGAGTTGAAGATGAAGAGAATGCTTCTCATTACATTCGTGAATCAAGATGAATACTTAAGTTTTCTATCATAGCACTTGTCATAGGTACCTTCACACTCGTAACAAGGGTGGTACATTTTTAGGAATCGTCGCAGCTACCATAATGGTCATGAGTGCTAAAATTTTATGATCATAGTGCTGATCATAGATTTCATCATCGTGATCAAGTATGGATGAATTTATTTTTAAAAATAAGAGCCATCATGCCCTATGTCATAAGCATGATCAACCCCTTGAAATGTGAGTATATAAAGAAATTTCCCTCTCTATCTTCTCATTTTACACTCTCTTTAAAATTTCACCTCGTGATCCTCTCTCAAAACCCATTCTCTCTACTCCAAATCACTCTACAAATTTCTCTCTTTAACTTTCCCATTGTACATACAAACACTTTCATCCATTTGCATAATCTTTGAAGATATGATCTCTACATTTTTCTCTTAATTTTTCGTAATTTAGGTAGATTAAGTTCATGCCAATTTAGGGTTTGTATACGTTATGTTTATTGTCCATTCTTAATGTGTTATGATCATATTTGGGGTGTTTTTTATGTATCGATTAGGCCTAGATTCACATGGAAGTATGCTAAAACTTTCATGCTTAGTTGAACCTTAGTTTCCATTAATGAATGCTAATTTGAGGGTTTTGAAATTTAGGCCTAGGTTGATGATTCATTTATGTTGTTGATAGCCATCTATCATGTCTAGTAGATGTTGTTGTTATGTCTATGTTATGGTTTCGTCATGCCTATTTAGTGAAAGGGGAAGATTACCATTCTTAGTTACATCTGTAAGTTGCAAGTTGAATTTAAGAAGAGATGTCTTATATGAATTGTGTTTAGAGTAGGAGATGTCTAATATATTTATCATCTAAATTTTATTTGAGTTTCTTTCTTCTTAAGGATTTCACGGTTTGAATTGAAGGAAAAGAAGAATTGCTCTGTTTTCATCTTAATTGTTATCAATTTTAGCATGATTTTACTTTCCAAGAACTAATGATTGTGATTGTAGATGGCACTTAAGAGATCATCCATTACTTCTCATCATAAAAGAGCTAAAGTTGATCGCTCTCCTTCTCCTCCTCCACAACGGTCTAGTTCAGCAAGTTCTAGTAGACTAGTCTCTTTTCTTGCTGTTATGACTACTGAACAAAAGCAAAATTCAAGAGTTTGCTAAAAAAATTATAAAAAGGCACCGTGCCATAGATTAGGATGTATTGGGAGAGTATGGTTCGAAGCTAGCCATGCAATGGCTTTTGGGAAATAAGTTATGGCTCAAATTTTTTAGCATCCAAGAGAAGGCTTACAAGTAAACAACTCTTGCCTTCCTTTCCTCTTTCAAGATTAAATTTGAGTCTATTGACACAAAAATGGTAAATGAGGTTGAGTTCTTTGCATTTGGCAAAACCTATAATTTTGATATGATTACATTCATTCATGCCATTGGTCTTTATACAGGAGAAAAATTAGAGGATGAAGAGTTTGAGGACTTACCAGTGACTCTACCTCGGGGTACTCCTTCTCATGATTTCTAGAAAGAGATCTCCAATGAGAACAATTTTCGGGCAACTAAATCAAATGCCTTTACTCTGAAGACCACTAGTGCTAGAGTTTTTCTTTATATGCTAGTGAGGACTATTTACTACAAGCATGAAAGTTTAGGGGTAGTGGGGGAACATGGTTTATTACCCCTATACAATGTGCTTCAAGGATACCTAATAAATGTCGGTATCTTAACTATGTTTGGAATTCACTAGCAAACTTTTGAAAAGAGCAAGGGTATTTTTGTAAGGGGCTTAATCATCTTGATTGTGAAGAAGTTGAAACTACGGCCTAGCAATGATAGGCCAAAAGACTCTTATGTTGACCTTAAACTACTACCCAAAACCCCTTTCAATCGATGTAGCATTCTAATGGTCTCAAACCTCAATATAGATGTTGAGGATCCCAGTGCTCTAGATTTTGTACTAGCCACCTTAACTTTTTCTTTGGGAAATTTGAAAGGTTTGGAAAAAGATGTAGCTGAGATAAAGGAAAATCATAAGGGGATAATAGAATTCTTAAAAAACATTGCCACGACTATAGGAGAAATAATCCCCTCTTATTTTTCTAGCCCTTCGACCCAAGAGGATGTGGGTACCAATCAACCTCCTAGTCCCCCATTAGAAAGTGCTCCCATTACTACCTAAGAAGAAGAAGGTAGTAGGACTGCAAAAGAAGAGTTAGAGGATGAGGAGGATGGGTCTAAGGAAGAAGATAGCTCGGATGAGGAGGCTGAAGTCGATAATGACTATTTTTTTTCTTTGTTTTTGTTTTATTTTACTTTGTTTTTCATTCAAACTTGCTAACTATTTGAGAGCATACCCTCATTGATGTATATTGATGGAAACTTTTATATTAAGTGTTTGTTGTGGTTTGTCCTAGTTTTGTTTTAATGGTCAAGTTCTTTTGTTACTCCTTTTTCGTGGTGTTTGAAGGATGTACTTTTTGATGGTTTATGACCCCATGCATTTGTCAAACTTCATATATTAGGAAAGGCCTATTCTCATTGTTTATTGCTACTCATTTTTCTAGTTTTTCTTTTTAATGCCTATTATGTACTTGCATTCATGAGACATTAAGGGAAATGTCTCCTTCTAAGTATGGGGAAAGGGTTATCTCTATTTATCAAAAGTTCCCCATTTAAGTAGTTTGTTTTCAGTTTGTGAAAATCATGTATGAGTAGTTTGTCATCAAGTTATGAAAATAATATAAATTTTTTTCTTCAAATTTGACTTAACAGATTGTAAATTTGACAAAGTGACAGCCAATTTTGTACCTTACTCACCTCTTATGGACTTAGTACACTTGATCAAAATTATGGGATAAAATCTAAGTGAAGTAAACATTTAAGTGTACATATAGTTGTATATGTACATAGCTTGAGAAATTTCAAAAAAGAAATTACACAAATGAGAAGAAAAATCGTACATCTAATTTAACAAGTATTTCTCTTTATTTTTTTTTTCACTTGGTACATAAGAACCAAATACATGTACAAATAACTGCTACTAACTTATTCCTATTACAAGAAATACTAAGAAGTACATACCAAGATAATAAAGAAAAACCACAAAAATTTGTATTACAAGGAAGAAAACAAATACAACATAAAGTAGTATTTAAATTACTCTTAGTTTTAAAGCTTTTAGAAAGATGATCTCATTATTTCCTTCTTAAAGTTCCGAATCCCTTAAAGTAAATAAAAAAAAATGGTGATGGAGATGAAATAATAGGCTAGGAATTGAAGGTTGTTGGATGGTTGAATAAAAATCAAGAAAATGGAAGGCTAGGGAGAAAGAAATGTTGTCAGACGAAGAGAAAGATGTGAGGAATTGAGTGAGGATTTGAAATTGTGAAAGCAAAGTGTTTTTTGTGGGTGGGACTTGGCCAACAGTAAAAGGAAAAAGCAAAGAGTGATTTGACTTGGTTATTATCTTTCTTAATTGAGTCACATGGGATAAAGATGTGTTGTTTTGTATAGACCAAAAGATAAATAGAAAAGTCAAAGAATAAGAAAAGGAAAGGAAAGAAAGAAAAAGTAATTTTGGTTTCTTGCTTTTTGATCAATTCACATGGAGATAATCCTTAAGGTACATACTTTTCAAATGTAGCTTAATAGGATAAGTTTAAGATAAAGTTTAGGATGTAATATGATATAAATATGAGGAAAAGAAACAAAAAAAATATGCATACATTATCTAGTTTAAAAAGTAATGTACATTGACATAGTAAATAAACATACAAAATGTAGTAGAATTAAATTAGTGTAAGAAACTAGCATATATATACATGTACATAGAGGTGAGCCATAAATAGTCATAGGATAATATTTGTAATCTCATTAATTTATTTAATTAATTTGTTATTCTTTTTATTTATTAGTATTTAGAAATTATCTTTATCTATTCATTAGCGATTTTTCGCAATTATGTGTCTATAGATGATTTTATCGAATTAGGGTAAATTTGTATGTTCTATAATCTTAGGGTTTTTGGTTTTAGGGTCTTTGTCAGGTTGGATTTTATCTCTTGTATTTGCGTATAAGTAGGGTTTAGGATTTTTATACGTGATTAAGGTTCCAATTAGTATATTATGGTTTTTCTCATCCATCTTAACTTTTGGTTTAAAATTTAATTACATTTTTAATTTATTTGGCCTTGTTGACTAAAGGAATTATCTAAGGTACTTGGATCCAATTTAAGGTCTAGTCTAAAAACTTATGGGGTTTACAACCTTCCCCCCATCAAATAAGTTTTGTCCTCAAAACTTAAAAGATGTACCTGATCTTTCAAACAAATGTGGGTGTCAATGCCTCACTTCATCTTCCACTTCTTAGGTCGCTGATTCTCATTCATGATTTTTCCATAACACTTTGAGAATCTTTTTATTCCTTAACTTTTGTATCCTACGGTCCATGATCTCTACTGGGTGCTCTTCATATGTCAAATTCTCTTGTTGTCTTATTGGTTTTAACTCAATAATATGGCTGAGATTGAGACTTTCTTAAAATAGACATGTGAAACATATTGTAGATTCTCGATAGGTTAACTAGCAAGGCTAACCGATAAGCCAAAATTTCGACTTGCTCTAAGATTTTAAGAGGACCAATATATCATAGGCTCAGCTTACCTTAAGCTTTTACACAATGTATACTCTTAGTCGGATTCACTTTAAGGTACGTATGATCTTCTACTTGAAATTCCAATTCCATTCTCTTTTGATCAACCTGGCTCATTTGTCTATCTTATGCCTCCTTCATTTTTCACTTAATGAATGCAATCCTGTTAGTTGCTTCTTATACCATATCTAGTCCTAATGTCGCTTTCTCTACATCTTCCTAAAACAATAGGGATTAGCACTTTCGTCCATACAAGGTTTCATATGGTGGCATTTGGATAGTAGAGTGTTAGTTGTTGATGTAAGCAAACTCAACCAAAGGTAAATGAGTATCCTAACTCCCATTAAATTTAATGGTACATGCCCTTAGCATATCTTCTAGAGTCTCTATAGTCTTCTTGCACTGCTCATCAATTTGTGGATAATATGTAGTGCTAAACTATAGCTTTGTTCCCATAACTTTCTCTAAGCTTGCCCAAAACTTCAACACAAATTAAGGATCTCTATCTGACACAATCCTTACTTGTATACTATGCAGCCTCACTATTTCCTTTATGTAACTTTGAGCTAGCTTTTCTAGAGAAAAGGTCATGTTAATTAGTAGAAAGTAAGCCGACTTAGTGAGTCGATCAATAATCACCTAGATTGCATTGAAACAAGCAACTATCTTAAGTAAACCACTTACAAAGTTTATGGATATCTAGCCCCATTTCCATTCAAGGATAGGTAATAACTATAACAGTCCACTTAGTTACTAGTGTTTAACTTTTACTCTAGCAGGTTTCATACTTCAACACAAAATCAGCAACATCCTGTTTCATACCATTCCACCAAAAGCTCTTTCTTAAATCTTGATACATCTTTATTCCTCTAGGGTGGACAGTATAACCAAAATAATGAGCTTCGATTAAAATTTCTATTCAAAGCTTTAAGTTATTAGGTACACATAACCTATCGTTCATATGCAGTGCTCTATGTTCATCTATTTTTGAAGCCATATAAGGTCTCCTATTTGGAAAGGTTTCTTCCCTCCTTATTCTTAACTTTGGAGGGCTAATTTCTCAATAGCTTGAGTTAACTACTTAGTGACTTTTCAGTAGATTTTTTGTATGATTTAAGCTCGATCTTTTACTTTTGGATCTCCTAATTTTATTTAGGGTGTCCATGCTTAATCAAGAGGTAGCTCTAGAATGAAACTAAAAACAACTTTGAATGGTGTCTTGCTAGTCATGCTATGAATATATCAGTTTTAGCCAAACTCAACAATAGGAAAATAGTTATTCCGGCTTGGTTAGTAGCTTGAAGAGGAGAACCCAACATCCTATTGACTACCTCTGTTTGACCATCAATTTATGGATGGCATCATGTATTGAATAGTAACTTAGTCTTTAGCCGGCACTATAGGATCTTCTAAAATAGCTGAAGAATTTTTTATCTCTATCAGATACAATACTCCTTAGAATACTATACAACTCTATGATCTCTTAAAAAAATAGTTAAAGTATCATTAGTTTTATGACAAGGCATGAAGCATGCCTTTTACTAAATGTACATAACAAAAAATTTCCCATACTACCCCACCACCACGCCACCAACCTTAACCCCACCCCTTCCCCCCTCCCCCAAGAAGCCATTTAAGTACCCCCATGACCAGCATTGTAACCTTCCCATAGGCTATTCTTAGTAAACTAAGAACAAAATCCATACTTAGATCAAACCATAATTTGGTCAGCACAAGTAGAGGCATAACCTCCCCTTGTATAACTTGGCTCTTTGCCCCTCTATGACGCCTTAAACCAAGGAGTCATAACAGCCCTTGCCGTGTAAACCAAATTAAGTTATAAGCTAGCCACTTTAGTTGCTAATGTAAGTATAGTTTACATAAGATGTTTACCACTTTGAATCATCCAATTCAATACCTATTTATTATCAATTTGGGTGCAACTTTCCAAGATAGCTTCTGAAAGTGATTTTTCGATATAGAAGCTTGAGAAGAAATTAAGTTTATTAATAGCTTCAGAAAAACGACATAGTAAGGATTTATAAAAATCCATAGGTTTATAGAACATGATACAGGTAACAATAGTTGAAAACTAGAGGGTCACTTAAAGAGACCTTATTAGTTTTCCTAAAGGTTGGTAAAGTCAATAAAAAAAATAGGAATGAAGCCGATTAGTCTTGAATCTCACTTCTCAATCTTATTCTCTAATCTTCTAAGAGTTGGAGTGTTGCTTAGTAAATCTACTAAGAACCTACAAAATAACTATAAGAGAATGAGCAACAACTTAGGTAGTAAGTAGGAGGAAGATAATAGTACATGTCAACATAGAGCAACCAAGTTTTCAAGTAAGTTTAGTTAAATACCATGCATATACAAGCAAGCATCATCATATGGCATTATTTAGTCTATCATGAGATTAGAGAAATTGCACCTGTTCTAATTTGAGTTAAGGAGTTTAACATCTCAAACATAACTCAGAACCAACTCAGAACCAAACCCGGGCTTATGCAATGGAGAACATATTCCACTCGAGCCTTTACTTAGTGCGACTAAGGGTAGAGAGATTACCATTTCATCTATCCTCATTGAAGGGTTTATGTTTGGCTTAAAATTCCTAGTTGTTCCCCTAGTGGGTTACAATGAATGACTAACTAGAAGTTAGGCCGAGTTTAAGTTAGATTACTTTTGGGGTTGTTAAGCAATTTCAGATAGTCTAATGCAAGCAACATCATAATGCATTCAATATTTAAAGTCCAATACTCTAAAATAGCACAACCATATTTAAGTACACACATTGCATACACTTAAGCAACTAATTTACAATCACAAATAAGACATATGCTAAGGCCTCTAAGTATCCTTAAACAATAATTCAAAATACAGTGAAGTATTGATCCCACTTACTTGGAATTGCTTACTAACTAAGCTTATTGAATTGTCCTTCTTGGTGATCCCTTAATATTTATCTCGATTTAGTACTTTATTTTACATATAAATTATGAAATATTGCTAATTTACTTATATATTTAAGAATTAAGTTGGTAAGTCAATATTTTATTATCATAAGTATTAGAAGTTTACAATGGTAATATAAGTTTATTTTACCTTTGTTACTTTCTAAGTTACTCCCTAAGTCAAGATACCATTAAAGTATTTAACTAGAGAAGCTTCTAAGCTATCCTTTGAACTACATGGGCATTGAAGTTCGTAGCAGATTAATCTTTGAGTTTGGTAAAAACTTAAGATTTTTGAATGAATACCCTCTACTATAGCTTATGAGTGTTAATATATCTATAATTATCCCAAATACTCTCTTTAAGTAACCTTATAAATGAGTTGTTAAGTCTATTAGAATTTAGATTTCTTAACAAAAGACCCTCTAAGGTATCTTCTGAGTTCAGTTAGCTTCATAATTTCAAAGAATTTACTATTTGAACTTTCCTTTGAGACTAGTAACTTCAAAGTTCTTTAAGAATATACCCTTTGACTTAGTCTATGAGATTCCCCTATTTCACCACTCACTCATAATTTTGCTTCTAACCCAGCTTCTGAGTATATTCCTTATTGTCATACTCGCCCAAAAATCTTCTAAGTTATCCTTTACATTATATCAACCTGGTACTGTACTGCCAAATAAGCTAGCTTATCGCATGAATTGCCAGTAGGCTTTTAAGCTTCAATATCAAGTCAATGAGTTGCTAGAAAGAGGATACGTGAGAGAGAGTCTCAACCCTTGTGCTATACCTATGCTTCTAGTACTGAAGAAGGATGGAACCTAGTAGATGTGTATTAACAGCCGAGCCATATACAAAATCACGATCAAATACAGGTGTCTGATCCCGAGGCTAGAAAATATATTGGATGAACTAAGTAGAGCCAAAATTTTTAGTAAGATTGATCTCAAATCTGACTACAATCAAATTCGCATAAGGCTAAGAGACGAGTAGAAAACTACATTCAAGACTCGACATGGACTATATGAGTGGATGGTCATGCCTTTTGGCTTATCGAATGCTCCAAACACCTTCATGAGACTTATGAACTATGTACTGAGGCATTTCATAAAAAAGTATATCATGGTGTACTTCGATGACATCTTAATCTACAATGCCGACATACCAAGTCATTGTGAACACATCAGAACAGTCCTAGATATCTTCTGTGCTAAGAACCTATTCGACAATTTGAAGAAATGTGGTCAATAGAGGAAGCTTACGAGTCAATGATGAGAAGATTCGAGCAATTGTTGAATGGCCAACCCCTACTATTTGTACCAACATAAGAAGTTTCCATAGATTGGCTTTATTTTATCGAAGGTTCATCAAGAACTTCAATACCCTTGCCACACTACTAACTAAATTAACAAAGAAAAACACTATCTTTCAATGGGGAAAAAGGGAGGAGAGGAGTTTTGTTGAGATTAAGAAGAGATTGACCTCTGCCCCAGTGTTAGTGCTATCTAACTTCGACAAAATTTTTAAGCTAAAGTGTAGCATGTCAGGCATTGGAATTGATACTGTCCTGATGCAAGAAGCTCAATTAATTGCCTTTCATAGTGAGAAGATTCGAGGACCCTAGCTAAATTACTCAGTATATGACAAAGATCTTTTAGCACTAATCCGTACACTGCAAGTATGGCAGTACTATCTACTTTCGAGAGAATTTGTCATATATACTAACTACAAGTCAATACGGTACCTCCAAAGTTAGACTAAGCTGTCCAAGCTGCAAGAGTAATGGGTTGAATTCCTTAAAGGATTCAATTTTGTGATGAAATACAAGTAAGGAAAAAGCAACATAGTTATAGATGCTCTATCAAGGAGGCATGCACTCTTATTAAAACTGCAAACCAATCTGTTTGGTTTTGCAAGTATTAAAGAACAGTACTCCGAGGATCTATACTTTAGACCAATAATTTCGAGATGCGTTGATGGGAGAACAGTGGATGAGTATTATGTGCAGGATGGCTACCTGTTTCGAGGAGGAAAACTATACGTGCTAACTTGTTCCCTATGGGAATTATTAATTAAGGAAGCCTACAATGGACGACTCTCTGGACATTTTAGAGAGAAAAGGACTTGTGAACTAGTGAATAGCCAATTCTTTTGGCCAAGAATGCGAAGAGATATGCATTGAGTAGTCGAAAGTTATGCTATGTGCAAAAAGGTTAAGTGCCGAGCTGAACAAGGGAAGGTGATGCCCTTACCTATTCCAACGAGGTTATAGATTGAACTAAGCATAGACTTTGTTCTTGGACTACCGAGAACTACTCGAGGAAAAGATTTTGTAATGGTCGTTATGGATCGATTCAGTAAGAGGGCACACTTCGTACCCTACACCAAAATTAATGACGCTTTGGCTATTACTTCTTTTTTCTTATAGGAGATTGTACGGATATACGATGTGCCAAGAAGTATAGTCTCCGATAGAGACCCGAAGTTCTTAAGTCATTTCTAGAGAACCCTGTAGTGTCGGCTGGGAACTAAATTACTCTTCAGTACCTCTTATCACCTCTAAACTGATGGCTAAATAGAGGTGGTTAGTGATACTTTGGGTTTACTACTCTAAGTTACAATTAGCAAGAACTTGGTCAATTAGGACATCTACTTACCAATAGTCGAGTTTGCTTACAACCAAAACATACATGACACTACTAAGCAAAACCCCTTCGAAGTAGTCTATGGATTCAATCCCAAGCTACCCTTGACTATGCCCCTATACTCGCACCTACACAAGAGGACCCCGATGCATCGAACAGGGCACAATCCCTTCAACACATCTATGATAAGGTCACTCGACATATCAACTAAGCTGCTAGAAGAATGTGTGAAAAGACCAAGGGTTAATCAGCAAAACAATTTCAGTTGAGAGACTTGGTATGGCTACACCTCAGCAAGGAACAATTCTCGAACAAAAGGAGAAACAAATTATCTACGAGTTGAAGGACCTTTCAGAATTGTCCAAAAAAACGGCGACATTGCCTATAGGTTGGAACTGCCTAAGGACTATGGGGTTTCTAATGCCTTCAACATCGCTGACTTTAGTCCATATCACCCTAATGGGGAATTAAGTGAACACCATCCAGATTTGATCCCAAATCCAAAACAATTATGAGGGAATGATAGGAATCAAGCTACGGGGCCCTTGACTCATAGCCGAACTCGAAGATTAGAGCGGTTGGCATGACGGATCCTTATGTTCCAACTAACCTTTGCCAAGGCTAAGTACATCCTTACTGAGTCACCTCTAATGCCATGTTGTATGATCGACCTTTATCATGTGGTATGTCGAGTTAATGATTACTCTTTACCGTCGAGTTAGCCAATTACTCGGCCTCTTCCTTACTGAGAAGTCGAGAGATAAAGACAGGATTGACTAGGCCATCCCTGCTTAGTCAAGCCCATCCATCTGTACTTTTTGTTCGCATATCATGTGTAAAATCTATAGCACCAGTCATTTTTTTCCTTGTATATTTATTTTTACCCTTTGTATCATGTAACATTGCTTCTTTAAGAAATGTTCTTCTTTTCGTTTCCCCTTTGGGCAAGTTGCCCTAGTTTTCCAGTATAAATACCCCTATTCTTGTAGTTATAAGAGATCGAATAATTTTCAATACACTTTTGAGTACCTTCTTCAATGCGTAGACATTGTTGTTTACTCTCGTCATCACTCTTATCCTTTCCCTTAAGTAAGGTTAGGTGGCAAGTAAACACATTGGACTAATTTTGTGCATCAAATCGAATTATGCCATGAGTCCTTAAAAGTTCCATTAGTGTATCATATCCTTTGGAGCTATTCGTAGGTTTTGCTTACTGTTTTAGTCCTTTGCTTTTACCCTTTCGTACCTTTTCCCATTGACTCTTTTCAAGCTTTCTACAAGCTCGAACCCATTTAACGATAGGTCTTGTCTATTCTTGGTCACAGTTCGCATCATTAGCCAGTCTTGGAATCGGATATCCATACATTATACTGATTTTAATGATAGCTTGGCTATGCATACACATTGATTCGTATATAGTAGGGAAGTACAACTAGTTAAGTTATAGTTTAGTTAAAACAGATATGAGTCCAAGTATTGATCCTATGAGGAACCATGTATATGAAAACCCTTGATTATTAGCAATTTACCATAAATCACCAATAATCTAACTTAACAACTTTGGATAATTTTGATTAAAAGGTAAAAATAAACATGAAATGATAAATAAAATAAAAACAACAAAATAAACAGGAGTAAAAAAATGAGACTAAATAAAATAAATAAGAAAATTTTATTAAATTAAAGAGCGCATAACCTTAGTAAACTATTGTTATTTACTACCTAATTCTATGTGACCTTTAATCTCAATTATAGGGGTCTATTCACTAAAGGACTCGTATACTCAATAGGATACTCAAACATCAAACTAGCAATCCGAGTAAATACTAATTCAATGAAAACATGACTGGTGTAATTAGATTATCAAAAGTAATACCACAGACTACATGAAAGAAAAATGTTACAATAGCAACTAGGGTTCAATAATAATTCACAAAGAATAATAAAAGCAACAATAATGAAAATAAAAGAAGAAAAGATGAGAAACCCTTGATATAATTCTATCTTATGACTCTTCCTAAAGGGGCTTTCTCTACAAACCTAGACCTTGGAACCTATATATAAGAATTGGACCTAGATTTACAAAGAAAATCTAACAAAAATAGAAGATTCATACATTATTGCCTGTCCATGGGCATGAACACAAGTGTAGAGTTTGGGCATGGACTAATAGTTAGTTTAAAATCTTCAAAATTCAATGGAAATTAATGATAAGGGATATACAACCATGGACTACAACTGTGGTCTTCACCTATATTCTTCATTGGACTTTGTTTCTCATTTTAAGTCCCTCTTTTCTAAATTCTTAATCAATGCTTTTGTTCCAATATGTTCAAAAACTCAATATAAATCCTCAAAAGTTCACCAAATGCCTCCAAAGTCCCTAAAAATGCAAATTAAATGAATTAAGCTCTAAATCACTATAAAATTAACTAAATTGATCTACAAAATTGCACAAAATAACTATAGAATATGTGCTAAATTCATGTTATAAAATTCCTCCATACTTAAGCTTTTGCTTATGTTGAAGCAAAACAAAAGTACCTTAAGAATAAGGCAGTTAAACATCATTCTTCAAAAAAAGTACACCCTCATATTTAAGTGGCTTAATCACCCTTTTTCCTTAACTTGATAATGTTCTAGAACACTCAAATAATAAATCTTAAGAACTACTAAATTTTAATAATCAATCTCAATAATTTAGAGTTAGCCTTATCACTTAAATAAAAACTACACTAGAGATTAAAATGAACATCAAGAAGTTGAAAAAAAGTTATAGAAATTTCATTACTCTAACTCAAGAGGAGGGAAATCTTCCCTTAACTAATTTTTATCTTGAAAACTTAGATTGGATGCATGTTATATCAATTTATCCTCTAATTATCTCTTTACTTCTTTCAATTTTCATTTGGAAGATTTTAAATTTCTTTATTAAAGTTGATTAGCATTAAGAAAAACCTCACTCTTCAAATAGACCAAAGCTAATCCACACTAATTTAGCCTTTTAATCCATTCAGTGATTTTCATTAGGAAAGCACCTCCTTTTTCTAAGGGATCAAGGCTAATCCTTAATAATTAAATTAAATTTCCTTTTAGCAATTGACAATGGAAAAGAATATGCTCTTCTAAGGGACCAAGATTAATCCTTACCATTTCCTAACAATTTTTTCTTAATTCAATTAATAACTTCAATCACTTTGACTTGTCAAAAGATTTTTGAAGGACAAATTTACTTTGTTCATCGAATCTTTAAAAAAAAATAAGAATTAAACAAAGGGGTAGATAACTATCTTCTAAAATTAAGTTTAAAAATCAAAATAGTTAGTCCTTAACTCGTGTATATCTATCCTAATCCCATGTTTAAGTCTAAATTTAAGCAATAAGAAACTATGAATTATAGGGATTTAAATACTCAAATTCAGCAAGTGTCCTAAAGTCATAAAGGATTGTTGGTAAATTCAAAAAAATTTTGCTTGCTTTGCTTAACATATAGAGAGTGTAAATTTCTACAATTTCTTATTCAAGAAAAATTCAAAAGCTTAAGTGCATATCTAAATTATTAACAAACATAACCTATCACCTCCCCTCATACTTAAGTTATGCATTGTCCTCAATATATACTATAACAAGGCAATTCAAAATAATAGTAGGAGAAAAATAAAAAGGATAAGAATTAGGACTTTTCCAATTTTTACATTGATTTTTGAAAAATTTTGTAGTCTATGATTTGAATTCCATCGATTTATTTAAGCTCAAGGCTTTCTTTGTATCTAACAAAATGAAAAGAAGAAGTTAACAAAACAAAATAAACTAAATAAAATGACTACTAATCCAACTATCAAAATGTTAGCATCCTGTATAACTTACGAATCATAAAAAGTTAAGTAGTTATCTAAGGAAAGAGAACAATAGTAAATAAGTTAGTTAGGCATAGTCATCCAAACAAGGAAAATCAAATTAAATCCTTGAAAAGAAAATAAACCATCATCCATGTCCTCATCTTCTTCCTCTTCCCTAAAATCCTCTCCCTCTTCATCGATCTCCTCTTTTACGATCTCCTCATTTAAGTTAAAAGCTAGTATAGGTAGTGTTGGTGGTAGCTAGATACCATGGTTAGAAAAGAGTACATCTATGCTAACCTTAGTACGATTTACCTTATAGGTCAAGGTCCATTATTTCTTTAGTATTTTTCTCATCATCCTCCTAATCATATTGAATATATGAAGAGGATGATCCATGTCATAGCTAAGATGATGAAGATGTAGCATCTCTTGTTGGCTTAGGGAATGGACCTTCAGGTGCTGGAGGGAGTCTTATGGCCTTAATAGACTCATAGCTTAGTGAGGCAAGAGGCTCTGATACCTACATATGCGGAAGGTCATGAAAACAAGGAGTATTTCTTATTAACATGGTGATAAAAGGACTTGTAAAAATAAAACCTAAATGGCCTTTAAGCCTGGTTCTTAAGAAAGAAGGCTATTCTAACACTCGAATTTATGGGGCATCATTTAATGGTACTGTGAAAGTATAAGATATCCCTTTTATTCACTACTCTTTAACTGTTCTTCCTTCTTATAAAACCCCTGGCTAATGCATAATGAATTGATATAAGAGTAGGATCTCTCAACTTATAAGCTTTAGACTTCCCCAAGTCATAAGCTCCTCCTTCATTAGTTAAATCTACCTACACAAAAGACTTAAAAACTCCTTAAGGCAATTTATAAGGCAACTCCATATACTCGCAAGTTCTAACATAGTTTGGAGAGTATATACCCATACAAACAAGTAGCTCATCAAACGACATGGTCACTTCATGACCATTACACCTGAAGTACAAATTATTCTCCTTATCATTCTGAATGGTATCAAATGATAACCTCAAGGTGTTAAGCACTTCTAGTGTCAATTCTTTATAAATTAGCTCATTGATCATCATCAACAATTGACTTGAATAAATGGTTCCCAACTTAAGTACCAGGTTTGAAAAACTCCTTCTATAATTAGGTATATCTTTGCCTTTGCCATGATTCTCGAAATGTCAACATAGGATGTGTAAGAATAGCACTTGAAGAGTTTTTGTGAGCGGTATGTTTTTGAAAACAAAAATAAAAGGAGATCTCAACTTTGATAAAATAACCTCATGCTACATGAATACTTACTAATTCAATAATCTAACACAATCCAAAAGTCTTTGCTAATCTATTTCTAATTTATTCAATCAAGCAACATACAAAATATTGAATTAGTAATAGATCCTAAGATGAAATGTTAGCTATTTCAAAGATCATGGATTGATGAAATTATAGCTTTAATTCACAATTACATCCTATCTCTATTCAAAATTTCTATTGATATAAATATTAACAATTAATATGCAATTTTTCAAAACTCATTTTCTATAATTTCTAACAATCTATTTCATATACAATTGTGTTAACAACAAATTCAATATCAATAACAAGAATTTTATAGCAAACTGAAATATATTTTACATCAATAATTTCAATCAATATTGCAAAATTCATGAGTCTTATGGATTGTTCTAATTGCACACAAGTTCAACCCATAACAAGTTTTTCATGTTTATAACACGAGTTTCATAAGCCATATTCCAATACAACAATCAACAAGCCAATAACATGGATTTCATCACTTTCACTCCTTTTCCTATAACATAGAACGCAACCTTCATGTTATTCATGGTCTCAATCTCTAGCAAATGCATGTCTTTTAAGTGATTTCTAGTAAATAATAAATAAAGAATATGCTTTATTACATTATCCTTCTTAAATTACTCCCAAAACTTAAGTTTCTACAAGTGCAAGCCACATTGTTCATAATGAAACCTTAAATAAAAATCATCTAAAGAAATAACTAGATAGGGATGATATACATGCTTTTAACTTGTTGTGTAACAAGTTAGAACTTAAAGTTTTATAAAGATTTAGTCCATGTGTAGTGAGACGAATGAGAGAAAAGCATGGTTTTAGAGAGTGTGAGAGTTTAGAATGACATGGAAAAAAATTACCCATGATGTTTAAATTCGAATTGGACGATAGCTAGGGATTCTGACTATAGAGTGTAGCCATAGTCCTCGTCTTTTCCTTGATATGACAACCTTGACATGACTACGATTAAGGATCATAGGAGTGGTCTTGACCATGAACTTCTCGTCTAATAATTTTTTATCTTCCTCTTGAAGTTAATTTCAAGAGGATTACAATTTAAGTCCATGGTCATAGACTTTGGTCATGCTCTTCTTGGATTTTTGAATTTAAATTTGTTTCTATTTCCTTTGCTTGATTCCTAAAATTGGTTTGAAATTTTCAGAATTAAAGTGAATTGTACCTCACAAAATAAATTAAATAACAATCAAACTGGATGATAACTTTAATATTAACATTGCATGAACAACATTCAATAACTGTTTCTGATTAAAAAGAAAAAAAGGGTTTAAATTAAGGAAAAACACTCACTAATATCTCTTAGAACTTGATACGTGAACCAACTCATGAAAAAAATAATGAAATAAACAAAAAAAAATAACAAACTAACTAAAATTAAAAGAAATCAAACTTGAACTGCTTCTAAAGGAGCACTGCTTTTAATGTCGTTAACTCGAAGATTAAATCCTTTTCTTAATTTGATTCCTTAGTTAATAATTATAGCACTTCATAAATTAAGAGTACATTAATAAATAAAAATACCTAATGGAACTATGGGGAGGATTCGTCAGAAACATTTCAAGACAATTAGAAAATTAGAGTTTTTATTAGCAACTTAATTAGTTCACTCTTTTGGCTCTATGATAATAGTGCCAAAAACTTGGTTCATATTCAGTAAGCAAGTGTACCTAATTAAGTTATTGTATAGTTAAAATGGATATAAATCTGAATGGCAATCCTACGAGAAACCATGCATGTGAGAACCCTTGGTTACTAGCAATTTATCCTTAATCACCAATTATCTAACTTAAAAACATAGAATATTTTAATCAAAAGGTAAAGATAAACATGGAACAATAAATAAAATAAAAATAATAGATTAAAAAAGACTAAATATAATAAATAAGCATAATTCGTTAAATTAAAAAGCACATAATCCTTAGTAAACCATTGTTATTTACTATCTAATTCTATATAACTTTCAATTTCAATTACTCTTTAAACTGCGGAGATGCCTAATCTAAATTAACTAAACTTACGTCTCTAGCTAATTCCTAACCTTGGGATCCTTTATACCAGAATCGCTTTTGCATAGAGCATTGTAGTTCAAAATTAATATCTTAGATCCCCCCACTATTAGGTTGGCCACTATTAGGTTGCCTTAATTTGGAAGTATTGAACTACTAAATAGTTTAGTTAGCTCTAATTCCTTCTAATTATAGGGGACTATTCACTTAAGGACTTGGGTAATACTAACTCATTGATAATATGAATGAAAGAAAATGTTACAATAGAAACTAAGATTTAATAACAATTCACTAAGAATAATCAAAACAATGATACTGAAAATAAAAAAGAAAAGATCAGAAACTCCCGTTATGATTCTATCTTGTGACTCTTCTCAAGGGAGCTCTCTCTTAAACCTAAATTGAGGTGTCTATTTATAAGAATTAGACTTAGATTTATAAGGAAAAACCTAAGAAAAATGGAAGATTCGTACATTATTGCACGTCTATAGGCATGAATACGAGCATGGTGTTTGGGCATACATTTATACTTAGTTTGAAATCATCAAAATTTGAAGGAAATTAATGATAAGGGGTATACAACTATGGATCACAACCGTAATCTTCAACCATACTCTTCACTTAACTTCATTTCTGAATTTAAATCCCTTTGCTCTAAATTGCCGATCAATGCTTTTGTTCTAATATGCTAAAAACCTCGATAAATGTCTTCAAAAGTTCATCTAATGCCTCCAAAGTCTTTTGAAAATGAAAATTAAATGAATTAATGATAGGAATCAAGTCCTCAAACCAGTCACTTACAATTGAGATAAAGGACCACAAGGACTTATATGAAGAATACTATCTTAAAACCCCATTCAAGATGAGGATTCTTATTTTGATCTCTATCTTTAACACTATTGGCGACCCGAGCGTCGAGCTCTCATAAGTTATAACACAATGTTTGAGTCACTAAGCATCATGCTAACCTATCTAGCATGCATGTCGACTAGTTAAGCAGCCATGTCTATTACCGAGCTCATACCATGATTCAAACAGCTCTCAAGTTGACCAACATTAGACTTCTGTCTAAGCCGAGCTACCAAGACACCTGACCACAAAAGGATCAAAGTATTCCTCATAGCCTAAGCTTTAACTTAAAGCCAACTACGTTAGCTCTGACTAATGACCCCTTTTTGACTTCGTTTGAGCAAGATCCTACAACTACTAAGTGGCCTTAGCATTTGTTACAACTTAGCCAACCACACTGCAAGCCTCTAACTACCCCTTAATACGTATCTTTTGGCACGACATTCCAAGGATTCTTTACTCTTTCCATATATGCCTTATAACCCTAATGGGGCTAGTATATAAACCCCATTTACTTATACATAGACACTTCATTGCATTATTAAATATTACTAATTTCCTTCTTGAGTAACCTTAGTGTTCTCACTCTCTCTTAACTCTTATATATTTTTTTTTAGTAAGGAGTAGTGCCAAGTGATCCTGAAGTTCAAACTGGTGACTTATATCAAACGAATTGTAGGTCGAGTAAGATTGATTGGTGTGTCATATCTAATTAGTAGCTGCTCAAAATTGCTAATCCTCTTTTATTACCTTTTAACTCTCATCTATTATGGTGCTTCTGCATGTGTTTGACCTTAAAGATGGATTAGCTTCAATGGTATTAGAGCACGGTTCCAAGAGGGAGTATGTGAAGTTATAGTGAAGTTTTGTTCGTATTTGCTATTGATGGCTACTATGTTCCTTCTATAGCTACCGTAGTGTATTCGTATAAAGTAAGTTCTAAAGTAATGAGCTTTGAAATGGAGGATTGTGTGTTCGTAAGTATAGTTCCCGTTGTTACTTTGTTTTTCACTGCAAAAAAAAAAAAAAAAAACAAGTTCATTTCTATTATATATGAGTGAGTGTTGTGTGATTGAGTTTGTTAGAGTATGTTAGTAAGGTTTTGGGTAGTGAATAGAAGTGTTTGTAGTGTATTGTGTTGTTAATCTGTTAGAAAAGTATTACACTATATCAGATTCAAGTGTTCAAGATGTTATTGGTGACCAAAGTAGCAGTGCTATGCTGGTCGACGTTAAATTGGTAGTAACACTCCTGAGTCAATCATTAATAAGATTGATAGACTCACCCATCTTGTTAAAAGTCTGGTTATTACAACGCAAGTAAACAAATAGCAACTATAAGGTATACCCCATCATAACCCACCTAAGAATGTTTCTTAGAGACAATATGGCTAAGGTAGCCAAGTTAATTACTTAGTTCGACCCCATTAAGTTAGAGGAGTTGCAAACTGAACTACTAGACGAAAGCTAGAGTTAGAGGAGATAAAAGAGGATGTTGATGAGGAAGATGTGGGGATCGGTAGAGAAGAAGAAGAAGAAGAGGTTGAATATTATTGAGCATACGAGCAAGGACGTTAAGCTCCTTAAGGATTAGACAATATCAAGGTCTAGATCCCACTTTTTAGTGGAAGTGGAGATGCAAATGAATATCTAGAGTGCAAAGAAAAAACAGAGAAAGTATTTGACTACTATGGATTCACTAATGTTGTTAAAGTACAACTTGTTGCACTTGAATTTTCTAGATATACTTCTATGTGGTAAAAGAATCTAAATGTGGCCAGAGAAAGAGATGGAAGATGACGTGTACGAACTTAGGAAGAGATAAAGAGATTATTGAGATGAAGATTTGTGCTTGATACCTACTTATAGGATACATTTGTAAAGTTGCAAGAACTTCACCATAGAAGCCGATTTATTAATGACTATGTGAGAGAATTTTAGATATTAATGATTTGAGCAGACCTAGATGAACCCAAGGCTCATACAGTGTTGAGGATTATTTTTAGACTTAAATATGAGATTCACAACATTACAGAAGTATAGAGGTTCTATACATTAGAAGAGGCCATTAAAATATTATAGAGGGTTGAAAAGCAAAGAAAAATTCTCCGAGCCGACCTAAGTTGACATTTTCCTAAGCTCTTACTCTGCATTGACCTACTCATGCTAAGCTGAGGAGACCCTCCTAAGGTAAGGAAAGATATGGCTGACCTAATGATACCAGTGCTAGCTAGCAAAGCCAAGCTGAGGATAGGCTAACCCAAAGGACATATGAGAAAGGACAAGCCTCTGGACAGAAGACAAGCAAGGTGAAGTGTTTCAAATGCTTGGGTTTTGGACACATGGCTATTGAGTATCTAAACCAACATGCCATGCTACTTCAAAGAAATGTATTAGATAACACCAACAAGAGTGAGCTAAAGGAGGAGAAGAATGCTAGAAGGGATGAAGTTAAAGAGGCAGAGGAGACATGTGTCTACATCGACTAAGGAGAGATGATGACCTTAATACTAAGACGAGTGTTAGGCTGCGAGGAATAACAGAGAGAGAATTTATTCCATACAAAGAACACCATCAAGGGATAGTTGTACACCATTATTATAGATGGAAGGAGTTGTACCAACATCGCTGTACAATCTTTTGTGCAAAATTCTTGACCTCTAAGCACCCTTGATAATACAAGCTATACTGGCATCATGATAAAGGTGCTTTACACATCACAGAATAAGTATCTATATCTTTTAGTGTTAGAAATATGTATAGGGATAGAGTGGTGTATGATGCCTTCCCTATGAGAGCTTCACATCTATTACTTGGATGACCTTAGTTCTTTAACCGATATATTATTTACGATGAATATAAGGATATCGATGCATTTATTAATGATAGAAAGAATATTGTAATGCAACCTATGACACTTGCCCAAGAGAACAAGACCCATAACTAGCTCGCTCGAGCTAGTAAGAAGAAAGCTTTAGTGATGAGTTGAAGAGAGTTTTGAGTTGTTGAAAAGGCCAATGAGCCTATGTTCCTATTGATTAGAACATTGTTAGAGATGAGAAATCTAGTAAATGTTCCTAATGAGATCCAAAGATTAATTGATGAATTTTTCAACTTGTTCCATGAAGAGTTACCTAAGAAACTATCCCCATTTTTAGGTATAGAACATTTTATTGATCTATAGCCAAGCGTAACCCTATTGAACCAACCTGCCTATAGAATGAACCCTGAACAGGCTGGTAAGTTGAAAAGGCAAGTGGATGAGCTAATAGAACAAAGATATGTGAGGGAGAGTATAAGTCCTTATACTATACTAGCTCTTTCGTCCCAAAGAACGATGGTTTATAGTGCATGTGCATCGACAGTTAAGCCATCCACCAAATTACTATCAAGTATAGATATCCAATACCAAGGCTTAAATATATGTTAGATGAGTTATACGGTGCTCAAATATTCATGAAGATTGATATATGAAGTAGCTACCACTAAATTCATGTAAGACCTGGTGATGCATGAAAGACTGCTTTTAAGGCTAGGCATGGTTTCTACAAATGGTTGGTTATGTTATTTAGACTTACAAATGCACTAAGCATATTTATGAGGCTTATGAACCATGTGACTTATTCGCTGATTGAAAGATATGTAGTCGTGTATTTTGACAATATATTGGTATAAAACATCTACCAGAACAACTACATTCAACATCTCTAAGTTATTTTTAACATTTTACGAGACGAGAAGTTACATGGAAACTTGAAGAAGTATATGTTTTGCTAAAGTGAAGTTGTCTTTCTTAAGTATGTAGTATCTGGAGAAGGAATTTGAGTATATGAGGAAAAAGTCTGAGCTACCTTGGAGTGGCCAATGTTAAATAATGTCACTTAAGTACACATTTTTCACGGCCTTGCATCTTTCTATAGGAAATTCATTAAAAACTTTAGTACAATTGCAACCCCCTTAACCAAGCTAACAAAGAAGAGTGACTGATTCTAACAAAATGACCGAGCTAAACAAAGCTTTAAGGAGATCAAAGAGAAGCTTACTATTGCCCCTATCTAGTCCCCACTAGATTTTGACAAGCCATTTGAATTGGAATGTGATGCATAAGTCATTGGAATTGGTGCCATCTTGATGCAAGAGCAACGACCTATTGCTTCCTACAGTGAGAAGCTTAGGTGTGCCATACTAAACTATTCTGTATACGAGAAAGAATTATACTCACTATTCCCACCCCTTATTGTTTGGCAACATTATTTATTACCATAAGAGTTTGTAATTTACACTAAGCATAAGTTATTGAAGCATCTTGGAAACTAGAACAAAATTTTGAAAATGTAAGCTAAGTGGCTCAAATTTATGTAAGGTTTTTCCTATGTGATCTGATATAAGAAGGGTAATGGCAATGTAATCATAGATGCCTTGCCATGTTGGTAAACCTTATTGACTACCTTGCAAATGAAATTACTGGAATTTTCACTTCTCACTAGGTAGTATGCTTGTAGCCCCCATTTTAGTCCTACTCTTGAGCAATGTAGAGAAGGAGTTGCTGTTGGAGGATATTATATCAAGGATAGCTATCCATTTAAGGAAAGAAGGCTATGTAGACTAAGCTATTCCACTCGCGAGCTATTGGTTAGGGAAGCTCATAGTTATTTTATAGGAAATGAAAATAACCAACCTATTAAAAGAGAATTTTTACTAGCCTTGTTTGGCTAAGGATGTCCATAAGGTAGTCGGTAGTTGCAAAGTGAGTAAGAGGGCTAAAGGAATGAGAGAGCTACATAGAAAGTATATTCCTTTACCTATACCGACCTTACCTTAGGCTGACCTCATCATAGACTTTGTCTTATGGTTACCATGAACATTTAGAAGAAAATATTCAATTGTTGTTGTAGTAGACTGCTTCAACAAAATAACATACTTCATCTCGTACCATCAAACTAATAATGCTCTATAAACCGCTAACTTGTTTTTGTAGGAAGTTGTCCAACTACATAGAATGTTGAAGACAATTGTTTCAGATTGAGATACAAAATTCTTGAGCTATTTTTGGAAGACTCTTTGGAGAAGACTTCGAACTGAAGTTATGTTCAGCACCAGTAGCCACCCTTAGACTGATGGCTAAACTAAAGTGCTAAACAGCGTGTTAGGAAATTTACTCTAAGCTGTTGTGGGAAAGAACTTAAAAGATTAAGACCTATGTCTGCTAATTGTAGAGTTTGCATACAACTAAACTGTCCATAGCACTACTAGGAAGACCCCATTTGAGGTTGTTTATGGTCTCAATCCTACTATTCCCTTAGATTTGATCAATACCCCTATAGCTACTAAAGAGAGTCAATCTAGAGTAGCTCAAGCCAAAGAATTGTGTTACACCCTAAACAAGAGAAGTTGTAACAGTTTCTCCATACAAATTAACTTAAGATAGAAGCTAACCTCATAGCTATAATCGTAGATATAGTCCACACAATGCATATACAACTCAATCAGCTTAAAGCATCTGTTCCGATAACTGTAATTGATCAAACCTCCGATATAGCTTTACAAAGTACCTATTTTATATAACCTATTGTCTTATAACACAACAGTATTTATATAAACATATCACATCCAGAGTTATAATTTACAATCAAAGTTTATCAAATATTATTTACTATGTAAATTCGTAATAAATAGTTCGGGTCACCAAATAATTCCCTAAAGATTTCTATAGACTATTAAAAATAAGAGGAATTCAATAATCTCTTAGTTTTAGGTTATCAATTTACCATCTATATATTATAATTTACAATTTTACCCTTAAATTATACTTAATTACCTAAATATTATCCTTTTTTACACAAAATTATTTCCAACGTATCCTATCGTCATTATAATTCACTAGCAGTATAGGTAAATTTCACCAATTAATTTCATAAAACCTATTTTGTTCCACATTTTCACCCTAATTTCTAGTTATTTTTAGGCCAAAAAATACAATAAATATTAAAAATAAAAAAATAAAAAATTAGGATACATAGCAATTATCTATATATCATTTATATTCTATACAAAAATTTTTAGTTAGAATTAACATCATTTTGATACATTTATTTTAAAAGTCAAAATTCAAGTAAATAGTAACTTTCTTAAGTAAGTTTTTTAAATATTCAAAATTTTACAAAAATAAAAATATCACATGAAAGCATGTATAAAATAACATAACGATAAATTTTTCCAAAATTTTTAGGGAAGTTTAGTATTTTTTAAAAATAGATGAAGAACAAGGTAGAAATTTGACCAACCTATTCATGAGTACTTCGATGGCTGTGGGAAGGTAGATGGTCGTTGGATAGGCTGGGCATGAAGTGGACTAATTGTGGCCGATCAGGTTACATAGCAGATTGAAGTTTGCCCTAGGTACTAAACTAGCTCAATTTTAGCTCTATTTTTGAATAATTTCTCTATATTATTTTTAACTTCTCAAAAACTTTTCTCCTGCTCAAATTGCTAAAACACTACATGTCTACCATCCTTTACTATTTATAAGGTTTAGTTTTCTACATGGGAGAATTTTTTATTTTTCCTTCCATAAATCTAAGTAAGAGGTGCCTTTTCCTATGCAATTTTCCTTTGAATCAACAATTACCAAACCTCTACAGCTCGCCACAATGAAATCTTCCCAATTCCAGCAAATTTCCAAACATGTTTAAGCTATTTAGATAAGCTTTTGTAGATATTTTGATTAAATATCATTATTATATATATTATGTTTATATTTAGTTTTTTATTAATATACGAGTATATATCCTATATGTATATCATGTATAACATATAACTATACTCACATAATTATGTTTCTAATACATCTTTTATTTTTAAGATATATTCTCTACTTATTTTTTATGAATTTAGCACATATTATATATATTAACATAAGTTTAGGTTAATTTTTAAGTATAATTATTATTTATACCGAGTATAATAATGAAAATGCATGTATACTCATTTAGTAAATTATATTATATTATCTCATTTTATGGCTTAATTAACTTATTTTTAAATTCTCATCACATCCAAAGTTCGATTTTAGGGTTCTAAGCAATTTTATACTATATTAAGTAATCATATTTCTAAGGGCAAAATTGGGATTTTGAATTGTTATTTTCAAAATCTAACTTCACTAGGTCACTTTAACTAACATTTCTATCTTAGTCATAAAGTTTGGGCTCATTCAGATAACTTTTCCCTAAAAGTCTTAAATCTAGGCTCGATTGTCATATACACAATTTTAGGGGCTTACATTTCTACCCCCACTTAAGAAATTTTTAGCCTCAAAACTTTAAATTCTAAAGATAATAACTAATTGTTGATAAGAACCTATTACTTACCTTTTTCTTTGAAGAGTTTTGGGTAACGATTTTGCATCACTGATTTTGACTCCCAAGTTAGATCTGTCATTAGATTGCTACCCCATTAAACATTCACGTACTCTACTTTTCGATTTCTTAACTTCTAAATTCGATTTTCTAAGATCTTGATAAGCCTTTCTTAAATTGTATAGTCCTCTTGTAAGTCTACTGGTTTCAACTCAATGGTTGTATCTAGATTCTTTACAAACTTCTATGACATTGACAACTACGATACATTATGATATCTAGCTAAACTTGGTGCTAAAGCAATTCAGCATAAAAAATTTTCGATTCTTTCTAAAACTTTGAAAGGTTTGATATATCGAGAACTTAACATTTCTATAGTATTGAAATGCTTAAACCCTTTAAATGGCCTTATCTATACATACACATGATCTCTTATAACAAATTCCATAGGTTTTCTTTTCAAATCAACCTAACTTTTGTATCGATCCTGTATTGTTTTCATCCTTTGTCATTTGATCTTTACTTCATCATTCATCTATTCAATCATATCAGGTCCTGTCATTGCATATTCATCATTTTCCCAATATAGTAGTGATTGACATTTTCTTCCATACAATGCTTCATACAGTGCCATTTGAATCATTGCTTGATAACTGTTGTTATAAACAAATTTTACTAATGGAAAATATTGATCCCAATCATCTCTAAAATCCAGAATACAACCTTTCAACATATTCCCAAGTATTTGAATAACTCTTTCTAACTATCCATCAATCTAAGGATGATAAGTCATACTAAATTGCAACTTAGTTCCTAATGATCGATGTAAGCTTTCCCAAAATTCGATACAAATCAACTATCTCTATTTGACACAATACTTATTAGCACATCATGCAATCTAACAATCACTTTAATATACAATCATGCTAACTTTTCCATTGAATCACCAGTTTGATAAGGTCAGAAATGAGCACACTTTGTCAACCTATCCACCATAACCCAAATTGAATGATAACCTAAGCTGGTCTTTGGGAGTCCTATTACAAAATCCATTATAATATGGTTCCACTTCCATTGAGGTATTTCTAACGGTTGCAATAAACCACCAGGTCTTTGATGTTCCGCTTTGACTTGTTCACATGTATTACACCTAGCCACATTTTGTGCTACATCCTTTTTCATGCCTTTCCACCAAAATAATGATTTCAAATTGCAGTACATCTTATTCCCACCAAGATGCAATGTGTAACCTGTATCATGTGCTTCTATCATCATTTCATTCCTCAATTTTGAATCACTAGGCATACAGACTCTATTCTTATATCTTAACACAACTTTAACATCATTTTTGAAGTTAGGTACATCACCTGTGTTCAACTTTTCCTTGATTTCCTTCAATCTTTGGTCCTTATCTTGTTAAAGCTTAATTCTTTCTATCAGTATTGGTTGTGCTACTAAACTCATCAGTTGTGCTTCAATTTTAGACCATCTGAATTCAATTTCCAACTTTTAAAATTCCTTATTCAGCTTATGTTAAGTAGTAAGTAAAGAGGCTACTTGTTCATAGTTCTTGCCACTCAATGCATCTGCTATGACATTGGCTTTGCCAAAATAATAGTTTATGGTTAAATCATAATATTTGATTAGTTCCAACAAACATCTTTTTTCTTAGGTTCAACTCTTTCTACATAAAGAAATACATTAAACTTTTATGGTTTATATATATCTCACAATGCTGCCCATATAAGTAGTATCTCCAAATTTTCAAAGTAGATACTATAGCTGCTAAATCTAAATCATGAGTCGGATAATTCCTCTCGTCTAGCCTCAGTCGCCTAAATGCATATGCTACCACTTTTTTATCCTGCATCAATACACATCCTAGTCAATTCTTGGAAGCATCACTATATACACAATAAGATTTACTTGGATATGGCAAAATGAGTATTGGCGCTAAAATCAAACGATCCTTTAATTCTTGGAAACTTTATTCACATTTATTACTCCATTCAAATTTAACATCTTTCTACGTTAGTCGAGTCAAAGGCTTAGCAATTTTAGGGAAATCCTTTATGAATTGCCTATAATATCTCGCCATTCAAAGAAAACTTCGTATTTCCATTACAGTAGTTGGTTGTTTCCATGCAGCTACTACTTTAACCTTCTCAAGATCGACTGAAATTCCTTCGCCTAACATAATATGTCCCAAAAATGATGTTCTATCTAGCTTGAATTCACACTTATTCGATTTCCCATATAGTTAATTATCTCTCAACTTATGCAAGGCCAAATGCAAATGATCCTCCTTAGTTTTGGAATAAATTAAAATATCATCAATGAATGCCACAACTAATTTATCTAAGTAAGATTGATGGATCTAATTCATCAAATCCATAAACATAGCTAGTACATTTTGCGTATTAGCCAACATTTATCCGAACTAAGTTGGGTCCATCATGTTCAAAGCAGGTAGTAGTACATCATTTCTAGGTGGTTTAGGTAGATTATGAGGGTTAGGAGGTGGTATTTCTCCTTTAATTTAGTTATTTCCATTTCTGTTTCTATGTGCTTCCTTTACCAGATTTAGATTCACAATTCACTAATTATCGACCCTATACTCACAACACATGTACCTAAAGTTAGCATCCAACCTATGCAATTCATATTCACATATGGATTAATTATTCTCTACATTGGCAATACACAACTACAAATTTCCGCATCAAGGATCTCAATCAACATAAGACTTGTAATAGTTCATCCGTGTATAAACAATGATATATTCATACATTACTTATTACATACTCTATGTGTGTTCAAATATATCTATACGTAATGGGCTGATCTAGTTTCACCTGTAACATTATATCATATTCATTGTGATATCTCGTACAAATACTAAAGAATAAGTACATTTACTTTACAATAGTTCGTAAGATAATTGAAAATTTACATTCAAAGGATCACATCACTTTATTTATAACATCAAATTACACATTTGATTTCCTATTTAAATCATTTACATATTTAGTAATTGTAACATCAAAAGTACATAGGTTACATTCAAAATGTCAAAAGTACATCAAAAGTTGCTAAGGGGACCTAAATACATCAAGACAACTAGGTCAAGTGATATTAAATGCCCTAGACTTGTCTTCTCACTATCTCCTTAACTTTTAGTTACTTACACTATCTGAAGTTGTTACATCTTTGAAAGGAAACCAGTCATTTTCTCCATTTCCTTCAAAATCTAAGCTTATCTCCAATATAATAAGGGTATTCGATATAACCACTACTTTATGCACCTCACAATCACTGTCTTGTACTCCATTTTCTACTTTAGCCTCCTCTTTTTCTAGACCCTCCTCAGGATCATCATCATTATCCAACCCTACATTTGGCTAAGCTTCTTGAGGTAAATTCTTAGGTGGTATCACAAGGGGTTTAGGCTCTTGAGGTTGCAATGGTACTTTTATACCTACGATTTCATCTAAAGGGTATTTAGGAAACAGATTAACCACATCGAGGAGATAGTTTCTAGAAATATGTAGAACACTAGGAGGTATCTAGTCAAAACCTAGAAGATAATCCTTATCTGCCTCTACTAAAGCTGGAAAATACAGTATAGAGATCATCACAGATAAAACTTTATTTTCTCGGAAGTACTTTTTCTCATAGGCAACTATAGTAGTATACTCATTATACATATGCCCGAATTCATACCTCATTATCCTCTAATCATCTTATATACTAAAAGACATCCACGGTTATAATTTTCTATAATCTCATTAATAGTCTAAAATATCTTCTAGTCAACCATATTGAGTAACGACTTCTACATCCAAATCTTAGACTCAATAGGTGTCTCATTCCCTTCCCATTCAAAATTCCACCATGCATGTAATAAACCATTCCTACAAATCTAAAATAATAAGTTAAAGTTAGTTTATAACTTGTTTTATGTATATATAACCTGTATATAATCCTATGAGTCTAAGTATTTTATATTCATTATCAACCTCACTCTCAGTGATCCTTTTATCTACTAATTTTAATTAGATGCTTCAAAGCTTAGTTCTTTTAGAACCATGCTGTAATACCAACTCAGAATTGTCACGCCCTAAATAAGTGAAGTTGTAACAGTCCTATCGTATAAACTAACCTAAGATAAAATCTAACTTCAGAGTACTATTGTAGATATAGTCTACATAAGGTATACATGACTTAACCAACTTAAAGCATCCATTCTAATACTTGTGATTGACCAAACCTATGGTATAGCTTTACAAAGTACCTATTCTATGTAACTTATCTCATAACATAGTAGTATCTATATAAAAATCTAACATCTAGAGTTATAATTTATAATTAGAGTTTATAAAAAACCATAGGTTTTGAAGTCTATATACAATAAGATAGAAAACTAGTAGGCGTCCTGAGGAATTCCCATTTAGTTTCCTTAAAACTCAAAAGAAAATTTAAAAGCCTAGATTTAGTGAATTCTATGTTCCTCACTTTACCAGCCAAAAGCATACTAACCTGCAGGTAATGGTATTTGAACATCCTAGTCTTCACTCAATATTTGTAAAAGAGTTTATGGGGATATGAGCACAATTAGCTTAATAAGTAGGATGGAGTCAAAAGGGTACAAAACATTTATAAGCAAGGTTATTAATTATGATGAAATGTAATACAATCAGTCACTTGAAACATTGCATAATGTTATCCGGTCCATTGTGAGGTTAAAGTAATTACATTAGACCAAACCCGAGCTTGTGCAATTAAGAATACCCTCATCTCAAGACCACCTTTAATTTACAACCCTTACCCTTGCCGCAACTTTCTTGCATATTACTTAGTTCAATTAAGGATTGGGAAATGACTATTTCATTTATCCTCATTGTAGGAAGTCAGTATTTGGCCTGACATTCTTAATCATTTCTCCTAACGAGTGCTATATACATTTAGTTTCATTGTAGTCAAATCATTATTAGTTGTAATTAGGGGTGAACAAATAAGTTTATACAATACAGAAACAATGGGATCATGCAGTACAATATGCTACGGAGTTCAACTCCTATCACAATTGAATGCCAAACATACGCATGGGATGTACATTTGTAACTAGTTACATTCACAAAAAATAGTATTTTTAACTCTTCAAACACTCTAATATAGTATCTCAACAAGCGGTAAAACTACAATCTCAACTTACCTGTTCAAATGTTCAATATGGAAGATTTGAGTCGTCAATGATCTAATCACTAGGGGAATCTATATACATAAAACCCAAATTTAGTTTTTATAATAGTTACGAAAACATTAGGATTTTATCTAAAAAATTTATATATATGTATATGTATATATATGTAGAGCATATTATCATAATAATATATTGTTTTATTATATAAGTTAAGTTAAGTTATTAATTATCAATAATATACATAATTATACTATTATGCATAATATATCATTTTGATCGTGTGAAAATGTACTTTTAATCAGTTGCATCATGTTTCAATTACAGTAAGATTATTGTAATATGTAAATTCTTGCAATATGATAGATATATAAATTATATTACCTAAGATTGTCCTATTTTAGTATAAATAGTCTTGTTGAGTTCATACAGACCTAACAATATGTATTACAGATCCTATTTCTAAAGATGACTTTTAACGGGTACTTATAATTTTTAACATGGTTTTATGTATCTAAATAAATATTATCATATTATATGTATTTTATATTATTAATTGTATTTTACATAATTTGTCAATATAAGTCTATAATAAGGATATTATCTAACCCTAATACGTATATAACATATCCTAGCCATTAAAATATCATTAAATATATTAAAAATATGTACTTTTTATCAAACCTAACTAGTACTCATATAGATAGTTCTTATTTAACTATTTATTACATTTTAACCTATTATTACTAAAAATGAGTTCTAGTTCATAATTTAAGTTATTTTACTACAAAAATTCGTAATAAATAACTCAGGTTACCAAATAATTCCTCGAAAATTTTTATAGACTCCTAAAAATATGGGGAATTAAATAATTTCTTAGTTTTAGGTTATTGATTTACTGCTTATATACTTGACTTTACAATTTGAGCCGTAAATTATACTTAATTACCTAAATATTATCCTTTTTTACACAAAATTATTTCCAACATGTCCTATCATCACTATAATTCACTAGAAGTCAGTATAGGTTAATTTCATCAACTAATTTCATAAAACTTATTTTTTTCACATTTTCACCCTAATTTCTAGTTATTTTTAGGCCAGAAAATACAATGAATATTAAAAATACTAAAATAAAAAAATCAGGCTACATAGCAATTATCTACATATCATGTATTATCTATACAAAAATTTTGAGTTAGAAACAATATTATTTGATACATTTCTTTTGAAAGTTAAAATTCGGGTGAATTTTGACTTTCTTAAGCAAGTCTATTAAATATTCAAAATTTTATAAAAAAAAAATTTCATACGAAAGCCTGTATAAAATAACATAATTACAAATTTTTTGGGCAGGTTTAGTATTTTTTAAAAATAGATGAAGAATAAGGCAAAAATTTGACCAACCTATTCTTGAGTGATCCAATGGCCATAGGGTGGTAGAAGGTTGTTAAACAAGCTAGGCATGGGGTAGACCGGTAGTGATAGGTTGGGTTATACAGCAGATTCAAGTTTTCCCTAAGTACTAAACTAGCTTGGTTCTAGCTCTATTTTTTAATAATTTCTCTAAACTATTTTTAATTTTTTAGAAATTTTTTCTATTGTTATCTTAACTCCCAAATTGCTAAAACACTACATGCTTGCCATCCTTTACTATTTATAAGGTTTAGTTTGCCACATGGGAGCTTTTTTTATCTTTCCTTTAATAAATCCAAGAAGGAGTTATCTCTTCCTATGCAATTTGCTTTCGAATCAGCAATTAACAAACCTCTATAGCTTTCTTCTAGCAAAGACGATAAGAGATCAATAGTCATGGCGACCGAAATGTTTCTTTCAAACCAGGAGACTTAGTATATATTCACCTTAACCAAGAATGATTCTCACACTTAAAACATAGTAAGCTATCTCTACGAGCTGATGGTCTATCCAAAGTCCTAAAAAAGATCAACCGTAATGCTTACTAGATTAAATTGCCTGAGAACTATGATTTTTCCTTTACCTTCAATGTATCCAACCTAATTACCCACTGACTAGAAGAAAGCCTAGCAAATGGCAAGATAGAACATGAGCACGAAGTCACCTAGAATTTGAGGACAAATCTTTCTGACTCTTAGGTAGATGATAGGAATGAACTCCTTAAACCAGTTACGTATGACTTAGCTAAAGGACTATAAGGACTTACACGAAGGACACTAGCTTGAAATCCCATTCAAGATGAAGATTCCTATTCCAATCCTTATCTTTTACACTACTACCGACCTGACCATTGAGCCTTACAAGTTCTAGTATAGTTTTCGAGCTACTAAGAAATGACGCTAACCTATCTAGCGTACATGCTGACCAATCAAGTAGCCATGTCTATTGCCGAGCACATACCATGATCTAAATAGCTCCCAAGCTAACCAACATCAAACATCTATCCAAGCTAAGCTACCAAGACACTTAACTAAGAAAGGCTCAAAGTGTTCCTCATAACCCAAGCTTTAACTTAAACCCAACTAGGTTAGCTCTAATTGATGACCCCTTTCTGACTTCATCTGAGCAAAATCCTATGACTACCAAGTAGCCTCAGTATTTGTTACAACTTAGCTGATCACATTGTAAGCTTCCAACCACCCCTTGACACATGTCTTCTAGCATGACATTCCAAGGATTCCTCACTTTTTTTCTTACAAAATATTCTTTGCTCTTTATTCCCTTTATAGTATGTTCTATCAATACTATTTGTAAATTACGTTTTTGTCTTTTCTACGTATGCCTTATAACCCAGTAAGGTTAGTATATAAACCCATTTACTTGTAGATAGACACATCATTGAATTATTGAATATTATTAGTTTCCTTCTTAAGTAACCTTAATGTTTTCACATTCTTTTAAGTCCTATCTATTCCCTTTAGCAAGGAATAGTGCCAAGTGATCCTAAAGTTCAGATGAGTGAGCTACATTCGACGAATCGTAGGTCGAGTAGAATCTATTGGTGTGTCATATTTGATTTGTAGCTACCTGGATTTGCTAATCCTCTTTTATTTTCTTTTAGTTCTCATTCATTGTGGTGCTTCTTCGTGTATATGACCTCAAAGACACATCAATTAAGCTCTAAATCACTATAAAAAAAATTAACTAAATTGATATACAAAATTACACAAAATAACTAACTATAGAATATGTATGCTAATTTTAAGTTATTACAAATCCGCTAACTTCCTTTTAAAGAACCAATAGTGAGAGCATAACACATGGACTCATACTCTCTCACACATACACTCTTTCAATGAGATCATTCACTTTTCTCTATAGCTTAGTAGCTTGTTTGGGATTCATTTGATAGACTAATTGATTAGGTAACGCAACACCGGGTTGTAGGTCAATTTTGTGCTCTATTCCTTATTTCATTGGTAATCCTCTCAACAATTCTCCAGGTAAATCAGTTTGCTGTTATAGCTCTAACAATCTTTATACGAGTAAAAAGGTTAGTTCATTAGACTTTAAAGCTACCCTAAGCTCATAAATGCCTTCTTAGTACGTTGGCTCAATATGGACTACATATTATTGACTTAACTTGGTGTCATAGGGAAAAGGGTAACATATCAACCATCTTCTTTGAATGTATAAGTATTCTTACGGCCATCATGTATAACTCTCCTATCAAATAACTAAGGTTAGCTAAGTAAATTATGCAAAACATACATTAGCAACACATTGCACTATACTTCATCCTTATAACTCCTAATAGAAGTTGGTAACAACACTTGTTTTGTAACATGTAATGATCCCTTTTTCATTTAGCCAGTGTAGTTTGTATAGTTTAGTATACAGAGGTTGGCAAGTTTAACTGTTTAACTAGTCTCATGGATGCAACATTTGTATAACTCCCATAATCAATAATTAAAGCACAAGCTAATCTTTTACCTTACATGTAGTATGAAATAGATTCTCTTGTTGCTTGTTTTCTTTGTCAAATTCTACACTCAAAGCTCGATGGACAACCAGTATTAGCATATCCCGTTCCTTTAAATAAAAGTTATCTCTCATAAATTTTACCTTTGCTCCCTCTTCCATTTCTTCCGCAACTTCACTAACTTCTTCATTAGTATTGTACACTTTAAAGGTCGGGACATCACCTTTAACTACCATATTTCCTTAATTCAGACATTAGGTGGTCATATGTTTAATACCCTTCCATTTGAAGCACTTTATCTCACTTATCTTTCTTCTTAAGCTCTACCACTTTTCGAATTCCTTCTCTCCCTCCTTATTCCATCCTTACCCTTTCTTCATACAACAACTATCCTTCTTCCTTGCTCGACACTAAGCTAATAAGCTTCCTACTACTTTCTTGGATAGATTGGATTGATTGAACAAGCTAAACATTACAAACTCAATAAGGTTGGTTTTCCTACTATCTCTTAAAACATTAGGCAACCTTAATGGCTTCTTTGAGGGTACAAAAAGATTGTACCTTGACAACATCTCTTAGCTCATACTTTAAGCTAGTGACAAATCTTCAAATAGTTCAGGCTTCAAGATCTTCAATCTCATACCTAATCATCAACATTTGGAACTCTTACATATATTCATCAATAGATTAGTTTCCTTATTTTAGCTCTTATAATTTTATAAAGTTATCCCGACAATAAGAACCAGGGATAAATCTTCCTCTCATTACTCTTTTTATTTCTTCACATGTTCATATACCTTGTCAACCTTCTCTTCTTCTCATCATATGCAATTTCTTCTACCACATGTAGGCATACCAAGTTCATTCTAGGGTAATAAGCCTCACTTTGTCATTCTTAGCATAATGATAGCATTTAAACAACTTCTCAACTCGCTCCTTACAATCTAATAATTCATTGGCACTACTACTCCTTAAGAAGCTTAGAATCTAAACCTTCACATTATCAATACTTTTAAGAACTCGAACAACATCCTACTCCTCATTGTAATCCTCATCAACTCATCAACTTTACCAACATCATCCAAATTGATCCTTTGACAAACTAGTCACTCTACTCTTCTTCGGGGATGCTAAACATTATACTTGACCCTATTAGGTCAACCTTCAAGTCTACCACCTTAGGGGTACTCTTTTTAGCCTTTCAGTGATTTAATAGAACTCTTCATCATTACTCCTTTCTTCTTCTACGACCTTCATTATTTTATTAGCTCTTTTCTCAACTCCTCTAACTTGGATATTGTGAGCTAAGTATAGTATTATGTGTTAGCCTTCATTATTAGATTGGTGGTGCTAATATTCATTTCAAACCTCCTATGGAGTCTCATCAATAGCATTATCACTAGTTTGGTAACCTTTTTCAGCACAGGCTATGGCTTCTCTTTCCATCAAGACTAACATATTTTCTAAATGTTCCATAAGTTAGTCCATCTTTTTATTTATGGTTCTTAAGGTTTGCTCTATATGTTGACCTTAGCCTAGAACATTACTATCATTATCTCTAATCATTGTGTTCATACTTAGCTCAATCATTTTATCACTCAATAGCTTAATATGCAACTTCTAGAAACTACTTCTTCAACAACCCTAGCTTAACAACTACTAAATCACTGCTATAGCAACACAATAGAATAGAAATACACTTCCAACTATTAATCTACATTGACACTCCCGCTCTGCTTTGAGAAATGAAAGTATAGTACAATAAAACTCATAGTTGCATCTTACTACAGCAGAACAAACAACCACTCACAATGTTACAACCACCAATATTAGTTCTCAACAAATGCACAACTATTACACTACTGCTAGGAATCTAACTTCCTTAACTACCTCTTTGCTTTACATAATGAAAACATAGCACAACACACTTTACCATCAAACTCCTATGGAACAAACCACAACACTCATTTACACATACAATAGTACTCTATGAATCCAATGAAGCTCAAGAACTCATAGCCCTTCTCAAAATCTTGAGTTCCGATACCACTATAATAGGAAACATTGCAGGAACACATATACATGAGCCTTTAATTAGGTCTTATTATACTATGGATGGCTCCTAAGAGAGACTATTGAAGAAAAGGGAAATGGGTTAGGGTAGAGGATGTAGGTAGGTTGTTAAGCACTCATAAGTGGCTCATGGATGCAATACACCATAGAAGCACTCGTGGACCAATACCTTACCGGATGTGACTTACCAGTCTAAGTGCAATCTTACTTAAGAATTGCTATGTGTAGTATGTCCATTTCAACTCCATTTATTAATATGCTTTTCTTTTACGTATTTATATGAACTTTAGTGTTAGTTAATAATATACATATTTTTTTTATTATATTGGTTAGTAAGTTATATAATTTAATATCCATGTTATATGTTTACTTATTATTTCTCTTTCATATATTATACCCTTACAATATGAGTAAATAAATAGTATTATATATATATAAATATGTTAACATTTTACTCTATTGTATTATATATTATTATATTATTTTCAATTCCTTTCTTTGACCAATAAATTAATTGGATTAATCTTATTCGGAACATTTGAATCGATTAAGTTGATGTAATAACAAGTAACAAGAAATAAAAGGTTCACGAGTAATGTTTAGGTAGAATTTAGTTATTAGTTATCTGAAAGTTAATGGGTATACTTATTCCAAATTTCAAATTGATTCATACTAGTTATCGAGTTGCTTCCTTGTTAGGTAGTTTGAGCTATTTAGTATAAGACTTAGTTGTGGAATTCTAGTTAGCAATTGAGAAGCCTTTCGAGGTACATAGTGCTTATTTGAATGGTCATGTTTGCTAGGCTAGAAAAGATTTAATTGGACTAATTTATAATTGACCTAAATGAATAGTCTATTGATTTTACTCAACCCGCTTGCTTTAGGGGCCCACAGTAGCAGTTCCCTAGAGGAGCAATTGCTAATCATATGCAAGGATTCCTAAGTGGACTTTCATATGGAACAATACAGCTAGAATACACTCTAGACTTAGGTATAAAAGACTTAAAAGAAAACTTATGTTATATCTACCATTGTATGTAGACAAAGATCATGGTATGGTAGGGTCATGAGAACCCCTGTGTTATTTGCTGGCCTAAATTAAAGATAACTAAATTGTTGTTATTTATATTTTGTTATAGTTGCATTAAATGCATATATATGTTTTGGGCTTAGTATTTGTGTATGTTTGTGCAACTGTAATATGCTTTGGCTCATCTTTTTATTTTTCTTACAATTGTAAGTTGATTCAATAAGTTTACAACAAGTATGGAAATTGCAATCATCAATTAAGAAAGAGAGGCGGTTAGTTTTATAAGTTATAGAAAATAAAGATTTAGTTATGTAGTATATTTATAGCTAATGTAACTCACTTGCAAGTCATTCGAATTAATGTATTTGAAGAATTGTTGTTTTGTACTTGATAAGTAGTCATTATAAGTAATTTTGAAGAATATAGTTGGTTTTAGAGCCTTAATGTGTTTATGATTGGCAAAGACATGTGGCGGGTTACACCGACCTCAAGTTCTAAGGCGTTACATTTAAGCTTTTATTTATGTCCTTTATGTTAAATTTTTTGTCCAAATTCTATGACTTTTAATTTAAGCCTTAATTTTACTCTTGTAGGCCTAAGTAGGCTCTTTTTGCTAGTGTTAGGCCTTAACTCATTAAAGGGCCTCTAGGGTATGGCTTTAATATCCTTTTCCACTTAATGGATCATCTATATTTTATTTTAGAAGCCCATTAATTTATAGGTCAAATCTGGTCACAAAGTTTTTGGGCTTTATTTCTTATCCTTTTAGGGTCAGATCTTGTCTATAATTGCTAGAAAAGTACTTGGTGCATATTTGCTACGTATCCACTAACATTGCTTTTGCATGCACATGTCAAAAGATGTTCTCTTTATCATTTCCTTTATGTTATCCCTTTTTAGCATGTTTTAAAAAATTGTGTATTTTAGATCTTTTAGAATGTACCCTTTAGTCATTTCCTTGATGTATTTACCCTAGGGAAACTTACTATAAATACTCTCATTATTGTAATGTTTGAAATAAGTTGAATATCACTATATCTTTTACCCTCTTATTCGTGTGAGTGAAGCTCCAAGTAACATCTAACTCTTATCAGTTCCTTTTAGTCAAGGAGTATGATGAATGGCCATATTTCTCCATCCGTAGGCAATATTAAGTGGAAACTTAGGTTGTACTATACTTGTTAAGTATGTAATATCTAAGCGAGTAGCTTAAGATTTGCTAAACCTTAAGAAAAAACCCATAAACTTTTCTTCTATAGTTAGAAGGACCTATTCCCATTTTGTGTATAGATTGATATCCTCATGGTTGGGTTACCTAAGGCATTACAAGTTAGGTTCTTTCGACATTGTAGAGAAGTATGCAAAATCTTATAAAGGGTCATTTCAGAAATTAGACCATTAGCTCAATTTAATGTCATGGACCAATATCTTATGCTAGTGGCAAAGCTTGGGAAATTAGCCCGATTATGGATGCTTTAAGGAGATCTAGCTTGGTAGGCTTAGAACGGGGATCACTGGACTGGATATTCCACCTCTTAGCCTCGCTTAGTTATCTTACATGTGAAAAGTAGACTCGAAAACAGCTTTTCTAAGCTCATTTGGGCTATCGTTGACTTTATTGGGCCTCAAATAGGTTTAAATGTGTTTTATGCTTATTAAAAGATAAAATGGGCTTCTTTTAATTATTATAAGCTCTTAGATAAGTCTAAGCCCATGAAGGCTATAAGAGAACATAAATTTCATTGACAAAGCTTAATCTCAGCCCTTCATCTTCAAGCCATCCGACAGATAAGGTTAATCTCTAAACTTTATAAATAGAAGGCTTCTCTTCTCATTCGATTCATTTAAAGTAATGGAAAGCTTTAAACAAACACCAAAGCTCTGTTAAAATCACTTAAGAGAAGAATAAACAAACAATTCATCAAGAATGATTCAAGAGTGATTAAGAACACCGAGTTCGATATACTATTACACGTGTACATTCAAGTTACCAAGTTTGCTCATTCTTCCTCCCATACCTCTTCCTAATGATGTCCCTTTACGTATCATCAACTTATGATGTATCTTAAGTCTACTGAAAAACCCATTGCATGTGATTGGCTAGCCATAGCAACCCTACTACACATTATTTGGTGACTCCACTGGGGAAGGAGAGACTTGATGGAATGGCACTTGTACGTAAGAAGGTTAGAAATGGCAAATATGCTTAAGAATACGAGAACCAATACAAGAGGTTTAAGCAAATTCAAGTAATGCAAGATACTAATGCACTAACCGTTGTATAACAATCAAGAATTATGTAAGCACCTAGAACTATATAAGTACTTGGCACTATGTAGGCCTATGGGGGGTACAAGCTCCTAAGAATGTGGAACCACTCACTATTGATGAGTTACTTATATTATGCTCCATATAAAAAAACACTCATACAATGAACCAACTCTTGACCACTTTTTATGCAATTCCTACCAAGCATGGCAGCTACAACTGCTAAGAACATCAAAGTATTTCCTATTATAACCCTACCATAGTCGACTATGGCCACTACTACTCCAGTAAATAGCTACTACATTTCTTAGGGCATACCATAGGTACGTACTACTACTATCACACCTGCTAGTGCATCGTCTAGGATGCTATACCTGCAAGAAGTGTGTAAGCATTAGGATCTATGCCTCTTACTATCATGTTGGAAGACAATCGATAACATGAATAAGGTGGTCCAACCCTTACGAAAGGTAAAGGAAGGCAACAAGAGAACCCTACATAACCACTACAACACTTGACTCAAGCTCACTAAACACCTGAAGTTGAGAAAACAAGAGCTCGCCTTAGAGGATCCTCCTCTTTGAGGTACATCTTACAATCGCTAATGACTAACATTATTGCACTCTGCAACTTCATACCTACGCTCTAAGCAGTAGTCAATCTTATGCCTACTACTTCATCCTATGTGACGAAGGAGGATATGGAAAAATATAAGATGCAAATGCAAGTAGCACTTTCTACTAACCTGCTAAATTTGAAATTTTCGTACCTATAAAGGATGATCAAGTGTCGCTAACATCACTACTTAATAGCCTTTTGTTGTCAAGCAATTGAAGTATTTTGTTGACTAGCACCTTCTAACCACAACAGTAAAGTTATCATTCCTATCACAATACTTTATTCATGAGTACAATTAAGTGTAGCTAACATTGCCACTTGCTATTCCTTATTAATAATCTCTATGAAACAAAACTGGTGCTGTTAACATTGCAGCCTAATCTAGTGTAGCTAACATTATTACCACAATCCTTAGACACATAAATTTATCTATGATCATTGTCTAGTGTTCCTCAATCATGGGATCAAAGTGATCTCGACTGTGATGGGTTAAAGCAATCCCATAACAGGCTTAGCAACCATAATGCTTTTTTAAAGAGTTAAGATCAAAGCCATTTCATCTATGAATGATTGAAGTAATCATATCATGGTAGTTGTAGTTGCTTAATAGAAACATATGCTCTTGAGCACGCAGCAGGCATAATGCCCACTTTGTAACACTACTTACGAGATCGAAGTGATCTCCGATATGATGGATTAAAGTGATCCAATAGCAAGCTTGGCAGTTATAACACCTTTCTACAAAGTCAAGGTCGAAGTGACCTCATCTATGAATGGTTAAAACAATCAAATCTTGGTAGTTATAGCTGCTCAGTAAAATCATATCCTCTTGAGCACACAACATGCACAATGCCCATTTCTGCGACATTACTTATAAGATCAAAGCGATCTCAGCTATGAAGGATCGAATCCATCTTGCAACAGGCTTGCAACCGTAATGCCTTTCCATAGAGTTGAGGTCAGAGCGATTTTATCTATGAATGATTGAAGTAATCATATAATGGTAGATGTCATCACATAATGGAAGCATATGCTCTTGAGCATATGATGGACATGTTTCCCATTATGCAACATTATTCATAAGTTTAAAGTGACCTCTACTGCGATAGGTCAAAGCAATCTTATATCATTCATAGTGCCTTTTCATAAATCTTATGTACAAGGCCTCATCTATGCATGATTAAAGTAATCACCTCATCATAGCCAATCTCGCTTTATAGAAGCATCTAATCCTAAGTATATAATGAACACAATGTCTTTCTGCAACTTCATTAATCACAAGGATAAACAAACCTCAAATGTAATGGATTGAAGCAATCCCATAGTTGGCTTAACAGCGATAACACCACTTAATCTAATAATGAGATTGAAGTATTCATGAATGTGAAGATTAAAAGTAAGTCTACAATGGGCTTCACAATTATGATATCATTTCCTTCAAAGTAATTTTGGCCCATTCATTTTATCAGAGCTAAAATAAGCCAAAACAAAGTTGAAGCAACTTTGTGATGTACTCTACTTAATGATTAGTAAAGCATACGAGCCAATGCAAAAGGATTAACATGGTAAGATGAGGTATTATCCTTGAATCACAACTTGCTACCTCATAATGATATGACACACCATCAACTAGGGGAGAAGAATAATACTTCAAGATGATACGCTAATTTTAAGTAACAGACATCTTAGCATGATGACAATTCATATGGTACTAGAACTTCTATATAAGGCTCGTGAATGTAAAGCACACCTCTAAACATGCTACATAAAAAACATTATTAAAAGCTTTCCTAAATGGCATTGGTTCTTTAGTTTCTCTCATTCAACATCCTCTTAACACTTCACAATGATAGTTTCATACACTTGATGTAGATGATTGTCTATGAACACTTGATTTCCTCCATACTTCTAAAATGCTAGTCTTATACTTATAAGATACTTAAGTGAAGTTGGTTCTCCTTAATCAATCTACTTAGCTTATTGTTGATCTTGGCATCTGGAATAAAGCTAGAGATTCTTGCCATGAATTCTTATTGTTGTAAATCCTGAAACCTAAAGTGAAGCCAAAGGACAATCCTATGCTTATTATGGATAGACACATTCAAGTGAGGCATGGTACTTTAAAGTGGGCACTTACACATGGGGAAAGTCTAGATTGCTGTCTCTCCTTAGGAATTCTCACTATCTTACTAACAATACTCCTTAGAAGCTAATCTTCAACAATGTTTCCTTTCTTCATGGTGTTTGATCTTCGTTAAATTCTTGAAAATATCTTCTCAAGCTATTGAACATTGGCTTTACATTTAATGTTGGTAACGATACTTCATTGACTCTTTAAGGTGATGCAACTCCCTACTTGTTGACAATAGATCAATTAAATAGATGCTTAAGTATTGAGCAAATGTTTTCATTGGATTTGGACTCTTACTTCGTACTTCTTAGGGTGGTATGAATCTTTGATATTAACAAATGGTAGACAGGGGGTAGAAATAACACCGAAGTTACTCCAATCCCTAATGAGTAGTGCAATGCTTAACAACTAGATAGTGTTTGACTTGGCTAGATATAGACTCCTTAGATACACAGCTCACTACTCGGCTCCATGAATGAGAATCTAGGAAAATACATAAAGTTAACCATGGGCCTGTTAGACATTAAGAATTAATTGTAATGCTAAGGTTAACGGAGGGCCTGTATTAATGATTGTATATAGGGAATCTGAGTTAACACTTAATGTTAGCCAAAGCTCATTATATGTCAAGAATTCATGATAACACCTAAGCTTAATCGTAAGCCTGTATCAACATCTAGGTATTAAGAATGTGGACTAATGCCTCAAGTCCATTAGAATCATGAAGTGTTGTCTTAGAGTAAAACAATAATAAGAGTTGTCCTATAAAAAGGGAGAAAAAAAAAAGAGAGGCAAGAATGGGAGTTAAATATTTGAAAAAAAATATAAAAAAAAAATAGAGAAGTAAAAATTGAGCATGAAGTTGTTAAAGCAAATAAAATTCCTACCAATAGCATAATTTCAATAAAATTCCTATCAAGAGTACAAAATGATGGTATTGAGAAACTGTTGGTGTTTTGTCAAAGCTTAGAGTGTTAATGGATTAGACTTATAAAAAGGATAAGAGGAAATTTAAAAGAAAAAAAAAAAAGAAAAGAAAAGATGAAAAATCAAAACAAAAGAAAATGAAAAAAGGAAAGCAAAGAAGGCTGATTGGTCGAGTATGCTACCAGTAGAATGACTTTGACATGCTCTTCAATGAAGCATCAGCAACTATTTATATTATTCACAAGTATATCAAGGACCATCCATTGCCCGTATTTGTTGCGGCGGACCAACTCCAAAGCTGTTGTCATTCAAGACTTGTCAATGAACTTGACGTAATTATTGGTTGGCTTCTTTACAAGATTAAATGAAGACCAAATTGATAATGATCATCTTCAAATTATTGATATAATCTTTATGGTTCATGCTTAGAATTCTCTTTAGTGTATGCTACTATTGCTAGCATCTAAGGCTAAAATATGTGCACCACTTTTCTCCTTGTTGCATACTATTTTTAAGTGAAAAGGGAGGTGTAGATATGTTGTAAGGAGAAGATTTGATCTTTGAAGAGGGAATAAAAGATTTATTTTTCCTTTTAGAGATTTTACAAGAAGTTATTTAGGAATATATATATATATATATTGAGATATGGATGATGTTATGGAAGATTTGCTTCTAAATATTATCATTAGGATATGATAAACTTAATAGAGGAGGTAGCCGCATGTGGGTGATTCTATTGCTTTTTTTTTTTTCTACAAGTAGATTCAAGAAGAAGAAATTGAGTCTCGATGATTCGGTTGAGATTACTCATGTTGCTTTCAAAAGGATTCATAATTGGGAATGCAACTATAAAAGTGTCCGAGATATGATATGGATGAATATATGTTGAAGAATATTTGATTTACTTTCCTAAAAAGAAAAGGGATGTTATGATTCAATATCTTTAGTTATAAGGAAAAGAAAAATATGGCCAATATAAAATTGAAAGAAGAAGATGTAATTATTAGATGCCAAACTTACGAAGAAAGAAACAAAAAAAAAATGAAAATAATAATGTATATAAAGTAGTTTTGAGATGATATACTAGGATATGGAGTAAGTTGACTGATGTGTTTCATATTGACAAGCAAATGAAACATTGCTTCATATATTTTCAATAGCAAGTGGTGGCATAATCAGAATCAATAGGAAAAGATAAAAAAAAAAAAAAAAAATTGCCTAGAGTGGTCTCGTTTCATCACTAACAGTTGCCAAGATCATACCCTTACCAGTGATTCTATCGTAGTCACAATGTTGTTGTGATCATGTAAGAAAGACTAGACAAGATGCAAGAGAAAAGTTGTTAAACAAAAAAAAAAAAAAAAAGAAAGGAAAAAAAATCATACAAGTGGTGGCTAGATGACTTACACTGAAGGTCGATACTCTTGCGAGGAATGAAAGGAAATCAATAGCATAAATGAAATATTCATAGCCTATGCGAAGGAATTTAGATGAAGATGAATAATTCAAATCCAAGATTTGATAAGGAGGGATAGATTAGATAATGCATAAATCTGATTTCGCAATAATAGATAATGAGATTTAGTTTATTGGAGTAAGATTTAAAAGTCAGGCAAAAGATTTTATTTAATTTAATCATATTTGGTGTGAAATTTAATCTAAGGAGAAAATATCATAAGGGATTGCATAGCCCAACCTATGTTGGCATTGGACTCAAGTGTGCCATTTAGTTCATGACTTTTAGTCATGTTTATCACGGGAAATATATATATATATATATCTAATTAAAAAGAAAACCATACCGTACCATCCTTTGCTTTGCTTCGGAGCTCCACTCCACTTTATGACAACACTACCTCGTTTACTAGTATAAATGAGATATATAACATGGCTAGATGAAATATTATTGAAGCTCTAGATTTTTATAAATGCTCATATGGCTTTATTTTTCTATCAATGCTCATAAAATAAAGATATACTAAGAGGGGCCACCTATATTAACTCTATTCAATGGATGCAAATCAATGTCATGGGAATAATAAATCATTTCAAAAGTGTGAGACAAAAGCATATCAAAGTATATGTTCCACCATTACAAAATAAATACTAGCGTATCATGCTCACTTCATCATTGATCTAAAAGAAGCATTATTTCCATCGACATTGAAAGTGATCAAGTCAACAAAGTCAACATTTTATACGTTTACACAACAGTTGAGAAAACAGCTTCTTTAAATGCCCAAAACCCCCTCGATTATGTTCAAGAGACCTTTAATCAAGGGGCAAAATGTAGAGGGTCATTTCAATAATTAGCCTTTAGCCTAATTTAACATTATGGATCAATATCATGAGCTAGTGGTAAAGCTTAGAAAATTGACCCGATTAGGGATGCTTTTACGAGATTTGGCTTGATAGCTCAGAATGATGATTGCTGGATTAGATATTTTTCTCTCGACCTTACTCGGTTATCTTATGAATGAAAAGTAGACTTGGAAATGGCTTTTTTGAGCTCATTTAGGCTTTGTTAACTCTATTGGGCCTCAAATAAGTTTAAATGTATTTTATGCCTGTTAAAAGATAACATGGGCTTCTTTTAATTATTATAAGCTCTTGGATAAGTATAAACCCATGTCTAAGCTTATGAAGGCTAGAGGAGAAGATAAACTACAATGATAAGGCTTAATCTCAACCCTTCATGTTCAACCATCCAACGAATAAGGTTGATCTCCAAACTTTATAAATTGAAGGCTTCTCTTCTTATTTGATTTATACAGAACAGTAGCAAGCTTAAGACAAATACTAGAGCTTTGTTGAAATGACTTAAGAAGATCAAATAGACAATTCATCAAAAACGATTCAAGAGTGATCAAGAACACCAAGTTTGATCTACTATGACACGCACACATTCGAGATATCAAGTTTGCTTATTCTTTCTCCTACACCTCTTCCTAACGATGTCCCTCCACATATCATCAGCTTAAGACATCTCTTAGGTTGACTGACATACCTATTGCACATGTTTGGCCAACTACAACAACCACACCACATATATCTGAAATTGCTTATTTAAAATATATAGTAGTATCATAAAATTTTAGTAGAAATATCGATAATCATCATCCCATTAATATGTTTCAAAATGGCTTAGAAAGAATACACAAAAGACTTTGAAAAAGGAGTAATGTCATAGTTCACACTTCAATTTTTCTACATTTTACAATTATATACTTGATATTTCAACTTGTCTAATTATATAACTAATTAAAAATTTAGTTATTATAACCTGTACTTTAATTAACTTCGTTTATACCATTAATCTAGTTGGCATGATCAATTAATCGGATAACCACCCATGGCCATTAAGGATTCATGTTAACTTCGTTTATACCATTAATCTAGTTGGCATGATCAGTTAATCAGATAATCGCCCATGGCCATTAAGGATTCATGTAACCTGCATAAGGATGTAGACAGCCACAAACGGCTACTAATAGGTCCTGCGACCTTTTTTTTTTAAGTGAATCACGACTAATTGTTTTATAGGAGGTAGGTAACTGCTACTTATAGGAGGTTAGGGCTAGCCTCCTAAAGCTATGAGTGGCTATCTAGCTGGTTGATCATATTAAATGGATTAATAATATAAATTACAATTAATTGAATTATAGATCGTGACAATTACCCATTTGAAAAATAGCTCAGACACAAGAATTCTCCTAGAATACAAATAAATCTAGATTTTTGGATAGGATTATTCCAAGTTTCTAAACCACATTTATTTTTAGATTTATAGGGAAGTGATAGTTGAAATTATAGGTACTTTCCAAGAGAGTGAAGAGAATTTTTCTGAACATTCACACGAAGATCTTGCACTAAGCGAAAGTTCGAATTTTATTTATGCTTTCAAACATTTGGATGAGAAAATGACTCTTCTAAAAAGTCGTGATCCTTGATATCTGACTTTTTATTTATTAAGTTGTGCTTATCGTGTAGATTGATTACAAATACAAACTGCTCTAAAACATCGGTCACGAATTAACATATCGTAAATACTTAAAATTATACATTAGCTTCAGCAAGAGTTTCAATGTTGCAGAGAAAAGTCGTTCTGCAAAATTTTGTAAATATTTACTTTGTCCAGACTAATTATGAGAAGAGCGTCAGAGGAAGTGGTGAATCAGGCATCTTTCCTGCCCTCACAAAGACGTCGTTGGGAGCTCATTTAATCAGATTTGAGTGAAGTTCCATTCCATTGTCACAAGATATGGAATCTAAAATTTTTTCAACTATTTTCCTAGTTCCTCCAAATCATTTCTAAACAAGATTCGAACTACGTTTTATCTAATCAGTGTTGCAAACTTAAGCACTTATTTTTAGTACCACTTTTAATTACGTATTAAACTCCCATTAGGTGGCAAACACAGGATTAGTAATCTGTTGAACACACTAAGCATAAGATAACTTGCAATTCCTAGTCTAAAGTCGCTTACGGGGTATTGGAAATTTGCCATTAAAATTTTATGGTTTCTTTTACAAGAATTTTCAGGCGAACTACGAAAATAAAGTAATCCATCCACACTTATGGGAAAAAAAAATGATGGAACTACCAAAGAAAAAAATAAGGCATTTACAAGTTGAAGATCTAAAACCTTGTGGATTGGTATATGTAGCTGTAGTATGGTCATAACAAGAAAAGGATTAGGGTTATAAATAAGTCATGTTACTCACGAGCTACTTAAAGCTCAACCTAAGATTAACTTTAAACTTGACTCAACTCAAGCTCTTTTGATAAACTAGTTGAGTTTGAATTCAAAATAGATCTCACTTATATCAATAAGCTAAGCTCAAGCTTATGTTTAAGCTCGTTAGCTAGTTGATGAGCATGCCCGTTATATTGTTAATGAGCTGCATCGAGATTAGGCTAGTGAATAGACTTGTATAAAATCTTGTGAGAGGATATATTATTTCAAAAATCATATTACTTAAAAAGGAAAAGATATATGATATAAGAATATAAAAATAGAAATAATATAATTAAGAATAATAAAAAAGGTATATTTTGAAAATGTTGAACTAAGGCTCCATTTGTTTTAAGGAAAACTACATGTTAGAGGAAAATATTTTCTCTTAGAAAGTAATATTTTGAAAATAATATGTTTTCATGTGTTTGGATATTTTTATAAGAATGTATTGAAAAGGTTTTTCGGTATTTAACTAGCAAATACTATATAACTTATAACCATAGCAAAATATATTAATATTTACATGTTATTGTAAATATAATATATTAAATATTTTATTTAAAAGTAAAAATATAAATGTAAATGAATTTTTCAATATATATTATTGTAACTACTTTAGTTGATTTTGGTAATATTTTAATATGTGTACTTTTTTTACCTAGTATAATTTTTTCATTTTTATAAATAAGTTACATTATGAATTTAAAAAATCATTTTCTTAGAGTCAAAATGTTTGTGAATATTAGATTGAAAAAAAATATTTCATTTTGAAAAGAGTAAGTCATTTTTCAGAAAAGACAAGAATTTTTCTTTAAATGGGAAAACCATTTTTTACTTAAAGCACATTTTCCAACGAAACAAACAAGGGAAAATAGGAAAATATTTTTCTTGAAACAAACGAGGCCTAATTTTGAATTTTAATTCAATATTGAGATCAAGCTTTACATTCTTTAGCAAGCTTAAGCTGGAGATTGTAATTTTTTGACTTAGTAAAAACTTTGTTAAACTCAAGGTTAATAGTTTTAAAATGAGCCAAGTTTAAGCTTTCAAGAGATGTTAACTTGGTTTCATTTATTTACAATCCTAATTTTGAGTTGGGAATATTCGAGTGAAAAATTACAATCTCTTTTATCTCTACATTAATTAGAGGAATGTTACATACAAATTAAAAGTGTTACATTATAAAGAAAAAATTTACAAAATTATAGATAATAATATATATATATATGGTGAGTTATAAATAAAATTTAAATTAATAAATAACAGGACAACTAGACTTACAAGTTAAATATTTTAGTTTAAGAAAAGTTATATATAAATTCGCTTACGAAAATGCTACGATAATGTGGAAAACTGAAAAACTTGTAGGACAGCTAGAAATTATGTGGTCCGGTCAAAATCAATAAATGAGAACGCTGGACGTAAAAAAAATAAAATGAAATGAAACAAATAAATAAGAAAATTGATGATTTTTCAATATGTGTTGGTTTGTTACTACAAACGTAGAGAGCAAAGCATTTCATATTTGAGTTTGCGCGATGACGTACAACAAAAGGTGAAATTACACGTTCCGTAGTAAGCAGCAAAAATACTCGCTTTTCAATGGAAGTTAAGTAAAAAAAAAAAAAAAAAGTTGTATCATTTTCTTTCCCCACACCCCCACCCCGGGATCTACACCTTCTTAGTCCGTTCACTAGATTTTCTGCACGTATTAGAAAATGTAATAAAAGCGAGTAAACAAACTAATTTAATTTAATGCCATGAAAGAAAAAGGGGGCAGTCAAAGCAACCATTAATACAACTAAACTTAAAAAAAAAAAAAAAAAAAGCAGTAAAAATCATAATTGGATAGATAAATTTGATGTATGAGAAGTAAATAATGTCTCCTGTCTATCTTAGGGAGAGAAAGTAGAAAGAGAAATATTTAGCAATACCAGATGCAAAAAGGAGCATAATCCGTCTGGCCAGAGCTGGGGACGCATTCTCCACCAAATTCCGATCCATGTTTCAGGTAACATTGCTTCTTACATTCCAGAACGTTACACTTACTTTTTTTCAATATTTCTTGACATGTCTTCGTCTTCCTCGCAGCACTTGCTTGTGGTCGGGGAACCACATACACTGCTGAAAAAATACATGCAACACAAAGTACGACACATAGATTAGTTTTCATACGTGGGTGAACGTCTGTTAGTGTATATATACGGGTGTTTGTGTTACAATTCAATTATGGATTAGCTTCTCGTGGTTATTAGTTTCTACTTCATGGAGAGTGAGAATTAAACTTAAACGAACCCGAGATGAGGAGGACAAAAACAAAATGACGAGCAGAAGAAAGCCTTTCCATCTCTGAGATCATGAACACGTACGTGAGAGTTAAGTTCTTGAATACTTTATTGTAGGTATGGTTTACTATCATTTATAGGCTTTCGACATGATCTTGGAAAGTTATTAGGGCAATAATTCATTATTCCGTATAAATGAAAGTTAGGGCTTAATAAACTCTTTCAGCGACAAAAATCGAACTTGGAAACCGCTTTGTTTTGCCCATCAATTAATAAAATAAGCATTCGATAATATTTTATAAAATTGCAAGGATGATTGAAGGCAGGAAATAAGTTTAGATATAGTCGATGGTATATATGGAAAAAGGAATATCCTATACATGAGATAAAAAATGCCAAAACTCTGAATAAGAAATTCTGGAGAAAGTATAATTTCTATTAGGTGTTCTATTAGTGACCTGCTTTACATTTATTATTCCTTTTACCACCTTCCCTTTCATCTAACGTCTTATGAAAAATCTGAACGGGTGCTCAATCTTCACCGTCCAATTTTAACCTTATTAAATCCAAGTCAATCGTTTCATTTTTTTGCTTTTTCTTTTCCCCTATAAACTAGAATCTATCGGAGAATAAAAATAGTTCACTTGCAAAATATAGAACCGGCCAAACATTCTTCGTCGACACTATCTTCAATGGCATAATGAAAATACATTTTATATTTTATTCATTTGCACTTAATTTCCTTATCTTTAAAATTAAACATTTTTTATTCGGTGAAAGAAGGATATTCATAAAACATCAACGAAGAGAGTCCAAAACACTTACAAAGATAATATAACAGAAAACTAGCCTATCCCTTCTACGATAGCCACTAAAGTAATACTCCAGTCTTCACTATAATTAGGTACAACCATAGACAAGAACCAAGGTAGTTGGGTAACAAAATGCATAAGAAAAGGATGCTATATCTCTTTCTGCTAATAGATCAACCACTGCAATCTTTTCACAAGTAACCTTGTAAAGAGAAATATTATTAAAGAGGGTTAGTGCTTCCTTGGTTTTTTGTAAGATAGAATGACATCTATCTAAATCCACTTTATCATTGAGTAGCTAATTAGTAGCTTGCTATGAGTCTATCATCTAAACTACTTTCCTATATCTTCTTCTTAGTGCAAAGCATAATCCTTCGTTTATTGCCCATAACTCAACTTCCATAAGAGAAAGGCTCTATTCCCTTTTATGGAGAGCCCAAAGAACCGTCCCTTCATGGTTAACACAGATGGCTCCTAAGCCCAAACAGCTTTAATTTTCTAGTATATCTCCATTAGTTTGAATAGTTACCCAATCTTGATCGATTTGGGGTGGGGGGTTAGGAGATGGAAGTTTTTCTATTTTAGAAATAAACCGATTACGTAGTTAGCTCTCCATCAATTTTGTATAGCCAAACTACTTTGTCTTCTTCTGTTGAGTGACTAATGTCATACAAAATTCCTAGCCTTTGTCTTATATTTTCATCTAAAGGGTAACCAATGATATCCTCTTTCCATCCTTCAATATCATCCCAAACTTGATGAATGGTTAAAGACTCATCATATTTGTTTAATGGTCCTTGTAACTAGGATGTAATAGCCTCCCCTTGTCATTAAGTGTCTCTCTAGAATCTTGCTGATTCCCTATTTTTTACCTTCATATGGATCTTTTGTTCTAGCTAAATATTAGCTTTCCCTAGCTTTAGGAGGAATGCTGATCCCCCCAGCTTTCGTCATCCACTGATTTGCAATCTATAATTTTGGTTAATCAATGTTGTCCATAGGAGTTTCTTCCTGTTCAAGTTCGAAGCTACGTTGATAAAGTTCACTTAGTTTCTCTTCTTTAGGCCCATGATCCCTAAACTTGCTTTTTCTTTTAGGGTTTTAAACTTTTCCCAGTTGATCCAGTAAAGCTTCTGTTGTGTCTCTATATCCCCCTAAATGAAGTCTCGATTAATTTTCTCAAGTTTAGCAGTTAAGTTCTTCTTCATTGGTAGAACTTCAGAGTAGTAGTTTACTATCCCTTCTAAAGTCGATGTTACCAATAGTTTCTGGCCAACTATACGTAGAAGGTTTATTTTCTACCCATTCAGTTTTCTTCTCATCTTCTCTAAGATAAAATTAAAATAAGAGTTCTTAAATTTACCATTCTCGTGGACAGGAATACCAAGATACTTACCCAAATCTGCATTTAATCGAATGCTAAAGATATTTGCTATGCTTTGTTTTAGTTCCCTTAAGGTTTTGCTAGAGAAAAGAATACATGATTTAGAGTAATTAACTTTTTGTCCTAACACAACGCCAAATCCTTGCATAACTTCCATCATTAGACTTGCATTATCTACTGATGCTTCCCCATGAGCAAGATGTCATCAACCAAGAATAGGTGCGAAATGGATATGTCTATTCCTCTGAGGCTTAGAGGTTTCCAATTTCTTACTAATACCATCATAGTTATAATTCTACTTAATATTTCCATACCAATGATGAGGAGGTATGGTGACAAAGGGACACCCTAATGAAGACCTCTACTAGCTGAAAAAGGTTATAACATAGAACCATTGAAGATGAGGTGATATGATACAGACGATATACATTGGTCGATTAGATTGACCCAAGATAGTAGGAAATTGAGAGATTAGAGAGCAAACCTGATGAAGTCCCATTCCATGCAATCAACTGATGTAGAATGACTCTTGATTGGAAAATATCTTAGATTAATTCACACACCTTAGAACCAACAGTGTCCTAACACTTTTTATAGAACTCCACATGGAAACCATCTATTCCTGGTGATTTATGATTGCCAATGCATGATAAAGCCTTCTTGATCTCAAAGTTAGTCCAAGGTTGAGTAAGGTAATCATAGTCCTCATGCTCAAAATCATTTGATGACTTCTCTAATCACTTATCTCCATCCATACAAACGGACATTTAGTGGTGTAAAGTGATTTGAAGAAATTTACAAAGAGATTTTTTACCTTTGATATGTCGCTGATCCAGTTCCCTATCGAGTCAAAGATGCCTATAATTTTTTATTTGGTTCTTTGGGCAATCACACTAGCATGGAAAATCTGGTGTTTTGCTCACTATTAATGATCCAGTTAGAACTTGCTTTTGCTGCCCATAACAATTCTTCTTGTCTAGTTGTCCTTGAAAGCTTTTCCAGAAGGCTGCGCTCACTATCAATAATTTGTTGTGTCAAATTATGGAAGAGCTGTTAGTGGATACAATTTAATTTCTCAACAGTTTTTCTCTTTCTCACCAGAATTAGCCTAAATACTTCTTTGTTCCACCTTCTGATACAAGATATGAAATCATTTGGTTCCTCTAAGTAGCTAAAAGATGGGCGCTTCTAGAAGTTTGCTACCACATCTTTGAAGTTAGGGTGATCCAGCTACATTAGTTGAAACCTAAAAGGTCGTAGACTTTTCTCAGTGTTCTTCAGTGAGGGCCAGGTATTAAGGAGAATGGGTAGATGGTTAGATTGGTTTGAGCAGAGGTGAAAAAGTTTCACTTCTAAGAAGAGGCTATACCACTCATAAGTGGCCCATGCACTACCTAGCCATGTTTATACAAGGTCTAACAAATTCTTTGATCTTTTTGACCACGTAAATCTTGGTCCTACAAACCCAATGTTCGCCATACGACATGAGTTCATGCAATTTTGATATTCCCATGCATGCCCTTAGTTTATTTCACTATTGCCCCATTTTTCCTCTCTATTGAGAATTTCATCAAAGTCTCCCATAAGAACCTAAGATGGTGAGATCATTCCACAACAAACGTTGTATATTTCTATCTAGACTAGCGTAAATAATAGATAGATACCAAGAAAAAGGAGAATTGCATACCTTGATTTCCATGAAGACCTATTGTTGAGAAATGTAGTGAGACTAAATAGAAGTTGTCTCATCATTCTACATTACGAGGATTCCACCTTGCATTCCCTCTGTTCCCATACAAAGCATCTGGTTATACTCTAATGAGTCACAGAGAGCAGAGATAGCTTGACACACCATCTTAGTCTCTATGACAATAAAGACTTAAGGTTCATACTGCTTCTTTAAATCATGAATCACTTGGCAGCGATTTTAAGAATTTAGCCCCTTATCATTCCAAGTGAGGTCCTTGAATGGTATACGAACCATATTAGAAGAGAGAGTATCGGATTCTTCGATTGTCATTATCATGGATGTCATCGTATACCAATATTAAGTAATATATTTTTTATTGGAGTAAATAATCCTCATTTTCCATTAGCATGGTTGAAAAGTTGCATAAGACATCAACATCTACATTTCCCATATAATAATCTTCACTTGCTTATTTCCTTCCTCCATTACTAGAATAGCAAACGGGATACGTTGAATCTCCAATGAAATGATCTCTTAAATATATGCTCTCTCTACTAGGGTTTTCCATGTCTATTCCATCATTCGCTGGATGTCCTTGCCTATAAGATCCTCTTAGAAAAGTAACATCTTAACAATCACAAAGCATAGTTGTGTTACCTGTATTACTTTTGTCCCTTGATTTAAGGTTCTTGGTCGGTACATTACTAGCTTGAACACTATTTCTAGTGCTTGTGTTCTCCTCCATTAAACTTGATGCAGTGTTAACCCTTGGATTTCGATCCATACTAGTCTTAAACGTCCATTCCTTTAGATCTCCTAAATTTGACTCTCGAGGTGTTGGTCCAGTTTATCTAAACCCTTATGTAATAGCTGCATCCTTTTTTCAACAATATTCTAGGGGGCTTTAGCTTGTTTGTAGGAGAAGGAGGTTTAGTGGCTGATTTTAAATGCACCTTACCTTTAGTAAAGTCCAAACCATTTCTTAAGGCATTTGTTTTAAATGCTTCCTACACGTTCAAGTCTTTTGGAAGAAGTACTCGAGATTGCATCCCTTTAATGTCCAATTGTCGCATCTCTTCACTAGTCTCTAGAATATCATTTAATATACTAAATGATAAACCCCATGCTTTATTCATATTTTCAATTGGAGGATGAGTAATTTTTCCTTCCTTTTTCTTGGGATCCACTTTTTTGTATTGTACTTTTACCCATAGTCTAATTGACTCATTTACTATGCTTCGCCTCTCCCTTATGGTGGTTGCTTCGATGTTCAAATTTTGATCTGGCATCTTATTTTCTCCATCCATTTCAACAATTTTCTTCTGTGAGGCATTTGATTTTAACTGTTGCTTTTCTCCATTATTTTCCACCTCTGGTGTCTGTTCCTCAACATTAATGTTCCCATTAATGGTTTTGTTGATATCTATATTCCCTTAGAGATTAACTTTTGGGCACATTGTTTTGTTATGATTTATGCAACCATAGGATTGACATAGTCTAAGCAAACCCTCATATTGCACTACATAGCTCTTACCATGAATCACTATCATTGTTTCAATGGGGTGTTCATATCAACGTAGACACAAAATCTTGCAAACCTCTCCCTCTCTAATTTGACTGTGTATGAATCATAACGAAGCACTGGTGCAATTCTTTCCCTTATTTTCTTTATAGTAAGGGGGGAGTCGAATTCAACTAAAAGTCCTGCAATGCGTGCACAAACTGCTAACAACTTGAAATACGACTGGCTTATTTGGAAATTAGGTTCCCATCACATTAGGGAAAGGTGATGACCATTGATAAACCATAGTCCATTTTTTATTACCCATTGGTAGTCTAAGTTATTATTAAGCAATATGAAATAAATCCCCGAACCTACATGGATCAATTTAAAGTTACTTAATCTTCAACACATTCTTTTTAGTCTATCCAACATGACTTTATATCTAGGGTTTTGTCCGATAACTTTTGCTATGAACATATGTTGCCATAGAGCATATAAGATATCCTTTTCTGATTTTGAGAAAGAGATATGGCAAATCCCCGTATTGTCACCATCATCCACATTATCCTCTTCATTGTTTGTATCATTGTTGTCATGTTCCATGGTGATCTTGTTTTGAATATTATCTATCTTAAGAATATAATATCTCTCATATGCTCCTAAGATATTCATGACTACTATGTCCCTTAAGGAGAGCTTTTGATTCTCTCTTCCTCTTCATTGATTCACATCCATCTCCATTACTGTAGGCGATGATTCTTCATTTTCTGCCGCTAGTCATTTCTGGCTACGTTGGGTTTGATTGCTATTGGCATCTTTTGAAATAGAGAGGTTTTAGCTAAGGTTTCCTATTGATTTGATACAATTTAAAATTAAGCATTTATATTCTTAAATTTTTTAAAAATGAGCTTTTGGACATCATTTTACCACCCTTAGAATAAATAATTAAAAACATATTAAAATAAAATAAAATATATAAAAGTAAGGATAAGATGAACACACAATAGCCCATAACATTTTTTTGAAGATTTAAGGGTATAAATGCTCTGTTTTAAAAATAGGGAGATGTAGACACCTAATTTTTGCCCCTCTGAAATCCTAATTTTTACTTTTACAAAAATAGTCCTAATTAAAAAAAATTAATAAAAGATAAAAAGATAATAAAAATTAACAAATAATGAAAATACCAAAAAAAAAATAAGAAAAGGAAAAATCATAAGAATTTCATATATTTTTAAGAAGTAATTTATATTAGGAATAATTAGTTTTAGTGTTAGTTTTAGTTTTAGTTTTAGTTTAGTTAAAAATTTTAGTTTAGGAAGTCAGATAGTTTAAATATAATTTAATGGTAATGAATGTCAAGATACAGATCAACAACCCAACAGATAAGTAGTGAAGTATTTGAATAGATTTAATTCGAGATCTTGGGTTCGAGTCTCAGCAGGCACCTATGTCTTTATTTTTCTGAATTAAATTCGAATCTAGTCAGATATAATAGATATGATAAGATAAAAAAAAAAAAAAAAAAAAAGGAGCCTCTGCAGAAACTAGCAACACGCTACAAACATTAGCATCCAATACCATGCTTTAATGTTGCATCCCTTGCCAAACATAATTGCACACCAACGGTACTGTCCACACGCATCAATCTACATAGCATCAACCTCAAACTATCATACGGACGATCAGCGAAGCATCTATCCCGCTCACTCTAGATACCGAATAGCAGTAGCGAGCGCGTCACATCTTGCAGCATTGATCAACTATACTTTACTAAACCAAATCTGTAATCCACACACAATTGCAGTTCGCCATACTATTGCTTCAGCATGCTAAACAGGCCATCTCCTTCATCAAACAGCAGTGACGCCAGAACAGCACGTACGATACTGAGCAACTGTCCCCGAATACCGCGATCACTTGCAACAATCGGTCACTGCACTACAAGTTCCGTTTCACTCCCACGACTAGTCTTCGTTACACGAACATGGACAGCAATTGAACAGCAACAGTAGCCATACATATCCAGACTTCATCGTCCGCCACTCCGATCATGTCCAGGCTTCAGCAAAACTCCCCGACATGCCGCAATCCCGCACTGTCCACTGCATCAGTGTTCCACCACTGAACGTACGAGGCCTCGCACAACTATACCGAACAAACAGTTACGTTCCACCACTGAACGTAAGAGGCCCTGGACAACTGTACCGAACAAACAGTTCAGTTGTGCGCATGATAGGACTGGGGATCCAATCTGTTCCCTTTCATCAGCTTTACGTGCTTTGCCTTGCAGGTACGTAATAATGGTTTTTAATTATTATCTATAGATTCTTTTATTTATTTATTTTTATCTTTCTTAGTATATGCATAGTTATTTTTAAGACTTGTACTAATTTTTTTATTTTATTTTTATCACGTCTTTAATTGCTAGTAATTAGTTATAATATTAGTGTCTAGTGAACATATGTTAAGTTAAGTTTCAGTTTATTTATTTCTTTTAGATTTCATGTTTTCAAAATGATATTTTTATAAAATCTCATATTTTACAAAATCTTGTTATCGGCATATTGTATTAATTTAGAAAAATTACATTAGGCATGTTAGGTTTTTCTAAATAAAAAAAAATCATTTTGATGTTCATAAAATAAAAAAAAAATCTTTAATTGTCTTCTTTTCTATGGTTAGACATCTTTTCTATGGTTAGACATCTTTTCTATAGTTTAGGCTTGTTTTCCATAGTTTAGATGTCATTTTCATAGTTTAGGTGTCTTTTCCATAGTTTCGGTTTCTTTTTTATGATTCAAACATCTTTTCTATGATTTGAACATCTTTTCCATGATTCAAACGTCTTTTGTATAATTTAGATTTTTTTTTTATTCTATGGTTTAAACATCTTTTTCATAGTTTAGATATCTTTTCTATGATTAGGAAATTTTTTTTCTTTCTTTCTTTTTTAATATTTTAAGCATCTTTTCTATATAAAAGTTTCATCATATAGAACATTGCATATTTCATAAAATCTTTAGGGTTTTTCTTAAAAATAAAAAAAAAAATTTAAAATTATCACTTAGTTGTTTTTAAATAAAAATTTTAATTTGGCACATTTCAAAAATTAGGTTTTTAGGTTTTTTTTTTATAACTACGAATAAAAATTAGGCTTTTAGGGATTTTTATTAATAAAAATAAAATAGTTAATAAAAACGCAAATTCAACCAATCATTTTTTATAAAAAGAACCAACACATTAAAGTTTTCATAAAGAACTATGATCATCTGATCCTAGCTAATGGGTATGTAGGTACCTTTGAGGAGACAATAAAATATGTAGCAACTTAGGTTTTTTCTTTTTTATTTATTTATTTTTTAAATATTATAATTAAAATATAATCCTAATTTTGGTAAATAAATAGTGGTACCCGTTAAGGTTTAATAGGTTAGCCTCCGAATTTGGAACCTCTAGTTCTTTATTAAAATTGAAATCAAAGAACGGTAGCTAAATCGTAACCAATCCACCCAATTGATTACGATTTCTTTTCTTTTCCCGACTCCAGTCAGGTGGCGACTTCAAAAATTATTTTTAATAAAAAACCAGAATTTCTCAATTTCTTTAGTCGATGATTAATATTAAATAGGTTAGGGTTTAATATTAATCAACAATGAGAAATCGATTTAAAAAAAAATCGAAAAATTAGACTCGACAGGAGGTTAAGCATAAGTGCATATGTGCATATGAAACAACTATAACGAAACATAGTTTCAATTTTGCATATTACTAAGGCATTCATATGTTTTATTAGACACCAATACATGCATAAGAAAATCTAAATGCTATACTAATGTATATTTATTGAATTACATTTACTATGTATGAATATATTAAAGGTTAAAAACATTACATATATATCACTATAAAAAAGTCCAAATTAATAAAACAAGTTGCTAGTTAATTCTTTCATGAAAATTAAGATAGTATTTAGTGCTAAAAACAAGAATTCAAATTTAAAAAGGGTAACTAAAATTGGACTTAAAAAAATATATACAATTTAAAAGGGCAATTAACAATGCAAAAGGTATATGAATAAACTACTGAATAGAAATATTATATAGATGTATAATTGTTGAACCACATTTAGTATCATTGATGCTAAATGGAGCAATTTAATCTATCTTGAACATTAACACAATATTTATTGCTAAATTAATTAAATTTATAGTTAAAAGGAACATATGCTTAATTTTAATTTACATCTTTAGTCCCAATTGACAATTCACTATGCTAAAATCTATTAGTACTTCAATGAATAGAAACATTACATAAATATACATTTGTCGAGACATGTTTAATGCATCCAAATATATTGAAGAGTAAAAATCTTGTAAATATAAACATATATTAATGTAAAATATTCTATTTTCGAAACATCCCAAATAAAATAAATAAATTAATTAAGTATAGTGACTCAAGATAAAGTAAAATGAGAATTTAAATGTAATAAGGTTAAACTTAATTAATAATTTATTTCCTATTTTGACCTTCACTCTTAATAGATAAGTAAGGGTAGTGAAGTAATTTTGCGTTTAAGATATTTCAAGGGAGGTTAATTGTAAGTTTACTTAAAAGCCATTGCTTCTTATGCAAGTTATAAGGAGTATTTAGGAACTATTAGTCTAATTAAGATGTACTAAAGCTAGATAAAGAAGAGAAAAGGAAAAAAAATGCAAAAAAAAAAAAAAACAAAAATACGACATCTAGGAAAATCATCCTAGATATACCGTACTTGAAATCGCCTCTTCAAAAGGCAATTTCCACGGTCATAAAAACATTCCATCCCTTCTTCTTTCTTATTTGCATGAGATTAGTTCTTCAAAAACTCTCTCTATCTTCAATCATCTGAGAAAACTCTCAACCAAATCAGTAATCTAGGTCCTTTTTTTTACGAATCAATCATAGAATCGAAGCAGTTACATAGTGTAAGTTTATATTGTAGAAAGTTGTTTAGAACTAAGGAGACAATCAGTGCACTATCATCACTCTCTCTCTAAACATCAAAATAGGAAAATGTATTATTTTTACTTATTTTGATTTATTTTAAGCATATGTTTTTTAAAGAAATAATGTTATGACATGATACATGATGTTACATTATTATATACTTATAATTTATGGGATAAGTATGTACGTTTATATATGATATGTTGTTTTAAACTTTACCATGAAAATGTATGATTTTACTCATTTTGATTCATTTTAAGTATATATTTTTTGAAAAAATAATATTATGATTTGATACATGATGGTACATTGTTGTATACTAATAATTTTTAGGACAAGTCTATACATTTATATGTGATATATTATTTTAAACTTTACTATGAAAAGATATGGTTTTTATTCATTTTGATTCATTTTAAGTATATGTTTTTCAAAAAAATAGTACTATCACTTGATACATGATGGTATATTGTTATATACTGCTAATTTTATACTCGTTTTGATTTGTATTAAGTATGTGATATGTTATTTTTTAAAAAATTATGCTAATTATTGTAAATTATAATGCATATATAATGATGTTACTAAGAAGTATTTTGAACATTCATTGGATGAAATTTTTAAACCTTACTTTGAAATAATTATTGGTAGTATGTGTACTTTGAAAAAAAAAAGCAATGACAAAACGACATAACAATAACATAGACATTATAATAATATAACTTTTTGAATGATGACTTTACAAGATTATTTAATTAGTAATTCCATAGGAAAAATTCCTACATAATGCAAATAATCAGACAATTGGTTATAAATTATATCCATCAGCTTCCATAATATTAGTTGTGAAAAGAAATCAACGGTGTACAATAAGACTCATTAGCTCTTATAATATTAGCTATGAAAAGAAATTAGTGTTTTCTTGCATAAGGTAGTAGTTGTATACATACATGCTGAAATTTATGTAGTTAATGAGGTAAATAGGGAAACAATAGATAATATGAGGTTGGTTTGTTGTGATATGATAGGTGCCCGTACCCGAAAACAGTAGTTAGAGTTCTATTTGGGGCTACGTATGACTAGGTAATTAAAATAATATATAATTGACTTCAAATTGACATGACAACACACTAGATCGAGCTTATTCATAGATGCCCCCTACCAAGGATATGTTTTGTGTCATCCCCATCAGCAATGATTATGATGTCCAACAATTGATGGCTTCCTCAGTAGGGCATGGTAGAGTTAGTGGTTCTACTGAAATAAATATTGAAATTCATGAAGTAAACTCACCACCAATAGCCTCTATTGCAGTTGAGGACGATGTTAAATGGTACAGTGATGATATTGGACTGCAAGTTGAAAACAAGGTGTTTGAATCTCAAGTAATCCCACCAAAGAACATATTGAGCACCAGTCACATGTCTAGTAAACCTAATGTCTTGATCACCAGTGAGTCAAATAAAGATACTAATATGGAGAATAAACTAGCATTCATTGACATTGATGAAGATTCCAGTGATACAGATTGTAATGCGGACGTTGGCCTGAGTGAATGTTGGTTGTAGGAAGTGGAACAAGCATAAGGATCATGTAGATGGAACGATTAGAGGCATGGGTTATTACATCTGTAGATGTGGTCGGGATGTCGGAACCTATGCCTTTCTATACGTCAAGTGTAAGGGATAAACTAGTGGCTGATGGTTGTATAAGTGGTAGTGAATAAAGCTTTAACAATGAATTGAAGGTAGGCATGCAGTTCGAGAGTAAAAATATCTACAGACAGTTGTGAGGCTGCATCATGTTATGAACTACCATGACTTCATCGTAAAGGAGTTCGAACCGATGTTATGGTCTATCAGATTCGTTGATTAGGAAAAAGGCTATAGATGGAGACTCTGAGCTTATAAGAAGCAACATGCAGGATGCTTTATGATAACTAGGCTCATAGGTTTACACATGTGCCTCAATCCCATAATTATCTAGGACCACTCAAAATTAGATTCAAACACGCTATCCTACTTTCTAATAAAGAATGTTCAAGTGTCACCAAGCCTTAAGGTAAGATACTTGCAAGTAAGTATTTGTAAGCAATATAGTTATACTATCTACATCAAGAGAATTAGGGAAGTGATGCGCAAAGCAATTGAACAGATTTACGGTAAGTAGGAAGAATTGTATACGACGTTCCTACATCTACTAAATGTAATCTGGGAGGCTAATCTCAATACCATGATAGAGTGGAAATGGAGAGATAGTGATATTGCCAGGCACGTGTTCTTCGATAGAGTCTTCTGCATATTTAAACCGTGCATTGAGGCGTTTATACATTATAGGCCTATAGTTACAATCAATGGAACATTCATGTATTGGAAGTATAAGTATAAATTGCTAATTACAATAGGAGTTGACAGTTAGAATCACATAATCTTACTTAGTTTTACCTTAGTTGATGAAGAATGTGTTGATAGGTCAAGTTGGTTCATAATGTATGTGCTTACGTATTACGGACTAATTTTCCAAGGCCCTTAGGATACGCCCAATATGACCTTGAGTATGGGACAAGAGATAAAGAAGACATATGAAATAGGTTCCTATGACCTATTAGGAGAGAAAAGCCTGAACCTGAACTTAAGGAAGATTCTAGAAGTTGGAACGTTTTAAGAAGGTTTCAAAGATGTCCAGATTTAATGTATAATAGTACGTAGAGTAAGTAAGGTAGGCAAGGTAGGTAAGTAAGATTCAATTGTAACCATTAGATTGATTGAATCTTGGCCATCCATTGTAAGGGGTCATTTGTATATATAGGAGGTCTCCCCTCATTTATAATCATCCAAAAATTGAGTAGAATAGAGTGATAGTAAAGTCTTTCTCTTTACTTTATCTCTCTAAACTTGTGTGTGTAGTTTTTAGGTTAAACTTAGCCTTCCTTAGTATGGTTAGGAGTGTTAAGTACCGCACGGGAGTGTCAAGAGCAATTGCACCCATGACAAGTGGTATTAGAGCAAGCTTTCAAAGAGAGAATGTCATCGTTTGGAAATGAGAACAATAACTCGATGGTTAATGAGGTAGATGACCAAGGAGGAAGCCAAATGACAAAATAGAGGGCTAAGTCTAAGGATTTGCTGAGTTCCCTTCCATTTGAGTGGACAAGGTTGAGATAAGCATTGTTGACGCTTAGGAGCAATTGGATAACTACGGAACTACCATAGATGGTTTAAAGGAAGAACTTCGAGGTAAGCTACAAAGATTTTTTAACCAAGCCTTAAACAAACTGAGGAAGTGTGATGGAGAGCTTGAAGAAAAGGAGGCTATCCTTAAGACTTGATGGGGTACACTTAAAGTTAAAGGAGAAGCATATGAAGGATATAATATTTATTTGGTGGAGAACGAAGGTCAATGAAATTACTTCATGGCCACACTTTGTGATAGAGTTTCAAGATCAATTCTCTCCCAAAAAATGCAAGGAGAGAAGCTAAGGTCAAACTCAAGCATCTACAACAAAAGGCCAGTACGAAGCAATATGTTCAAGTATTCTCAAAGTTGATGTTGGAGATATCGGACCTGAACCCGGATGATGCTCTTGTTATGTTTGTAGATGGCTTGAAACCTTGGGCTAAGTTAAAGTTGGAATGTTGTGGGGTGGAGAACATCTCAAAAGCCATTGCTACAGTAGAGGGTCTAATGGAACTTTAGAAGGAGGAAGATTGGCATTCCATAAGTAATAAAGGAGAAGAATAGGAAGATATGGAAGGTAAGAGATCTTCAAGTCCTCCAGGAGGAAAGAAGAGGATGGTAGATAAGAGAGGATACAACAACTTAAGTGCTATTTTTGTGATGGACCACATTATGTTCAAGATTGTCTAAAAAGGGAAAGATTGGATGCTCTTCTTACAATGGATGAAACCAATGAAGATGACAAGGGTAAGCTTAGTTCCATTCATCTTCTCTACACTATGAAGTCAGAAGGTATCAAGGAGAAAAAGGGTTTAATGTATGTGGAGGCTAAAGTGGCAGGAAGGAAGATAAATGCTATGGTAAATACCAGGGCCATTTATTCATTTCAAAGGTTGCTGCCACTAGGCTTGGGCTAAAAGTTAAATGGAGTAAAGCCCAACTTATATCAATTAACTCCTAGGAACTCCTAAATTATGGGGTTTGCTAAGAATGCGGAATTCAACATCGAGGATGGGTGAGGAAGGGAAAATATCAAAGTCATCCTCATGGATGATTTTGAATTTGTTATTGGCATGAACTTCTTAGGTAGGAACAATGTCATCATTGTTCCTTGATCTAATTGCATTTGCTAGCTTAATCAAGGTTCTCAATGTATAGTCCTAATAAGTAAGAAAATGGGACAAGCAACAAAGCTTATTACATTAATACGAATCACAAGGGAAGAATCGATACTGATGAAAGGAGATAGTTCAACTTTAGTGGGGGAGATGGAAGAAAGAATAGTTGATAAGATCCCAAAAAGTTCAAACCCCATAGATGTAGAAAAGCAGGACAAAGCCTCAGCAACTAAGGTTAAGACTAAAAAGGGTAAGGATTTATATTGGGCTTCAAGAAGGGAGGTTATCAAGTAATCTCATGATATGGGCACATATAGAGAACCAAGGTCAAGGTATTGAGTGGATCAGAATTCAAAAAGGAAGACATGACAAAGACGTCATTGGATTGAGTGGAGGAGAATGTCATGGAATAATTTTCTAAGGCCCCTAAGATATGCTTAACGTGACCTTAAGTATGGGACATAAGACAAAGAAGACATATGTAAGAGGTTCCCATGGCCTATCAAGAAAGAAAGGCCTAAGCTCGAACTTAAGGAAGATTCTAGAAGTTGAAAGGTTTTAAGAAGGTTCTAGAGATGTCCAAATTTAATATATAATAGTAGGTAGAGTAGGTAAGGTAAGTAGGGTAGGTAAGGTAGGTAGGTAAGATTCAATTGTAACCGTTAGATTAAATAAATCTTAACCATCTATTATAAGGGGTCATTTGTATATATAGGAGGTTTCCCCTCATTTGTAATTATCCAAACATTAAGTGGAATAGAGTGATAATCAAAGTCTCTCTCTCTACTTTCTCTCTCTAAAATTATGTGTGTAGTTTTTAAGCTAAACTTAGCCTTTCTTAGTGTAGTTAGGAGTGCTAAGTGCTGCACAAGAGCATCAAAAGGAATTTCACCCATGATACATGCACATTATAAGAGATCCTCCCAATATATGTTTGATTTCAAATTATCATATTGGTATCCAATCTGTAGTATAGGGTGAGAATGAAGTATGGCTAAGGGGTTAGCCTAAGTGGTAGTGTACTCAACACGTCACCAGTAACTTCAACACTTGAGCTAAGAACAAAGATTGCAAAGAGATGATAAAGAAGGCCGCTTACCAATTGTAACCTCAAAAGTTTCATGATCTCTAGAAGGGGCCAAGACCATGAGCCCCCGTACTAGAGCTTACTTTTGAGGCCTAAATCCTAAAATGTGGATACGGGCGTATGACGACGAAGCCTAATTTAGTCATGGGATGACCAACATTGTAGAAAGTTATAACAGTGCTTTGTATGATGCTAGAAACTTGCTCGTTGCAGTACTACTTAAGAAAACTTTCTATAACTACAACGATTACTTCAATAAACATAAGATCGAGTTAGCAAAGCAAATGGGCATTGGCAAAAAGTTGACCAAATTCATAGAAAGAAACTTTTGCATTGGAAATGCAGGTGGACTTCATATATAAAGTACAACACATGTCATATGAAGACATATTATCAGAGTAGTATTGAGTAGATGATCTCATCTAAGGGATTATTAGGGTCTACTCCCAACTCCACCCAGTCTAGGTGTTGATGAAGACAACTCCCTATCAAACAAGCTATAGAAAGGTAAGGGTTGTAAGGAATGTGGTTATCGTTGAGTTAAGGGCCAAGAATGTAGACAACCTGACATAGAGATTCGTGACAATACTTCTCCTCCACACTTCTCACCACTAGCATCTCCTAGACTACCTAAATTTGAGTTCCATAAGCCATTCATTAGGGAGAGCTCTAGTAATCCTATGTGTTATACCCTATTGTTGGAGAGGCCTCTCTTGGTCAATTTCATACCCCCATCCCCTTACCATTGAGGAGTATGATTAAAGATACTTAGTATGACATAGGCGAAGGAGTCATACAAATGCACCCTTCTCCAATCCTCATGCATTGATCATTCTCGAGTGCTTACAGCCAAGACAATAGACAGATCGCATAATTGAATGCGGCTTGGATAGTTTAGCTACAAGACAACACATAACCTCAAGATACTCGGTCATTACCTCAACGAAAATGCCGACATCATTAGCTTTGTATATTTCACTTCTTATTTACTTTCTTTATTTTTTAAACACTATTTACCTATTTCGATAATTTATGTATATTCATTCAATGGTTTCATTTCTTCATTATTTAAAGTTATTTACAGTTTTCAATATTGATTCAAAATGCGTATTTGTATAGTACTAAACTTGGAGAAAACCGAACATCTCACAAATAAATAACCAGATATAATTTCATTGATTGACTAAAAAGAAATAACTTTCTACTAAACATTACATTCCGAATACGTTTTCAACTAAAATCTTGTATGGGCTCCACTAAATTTAAGGTAATGCAGTTTTCAATTGCAATTGCATATAGTTTCGACTTAATTTAAAGTGGAGAGGTAGACAAAAATGTAAAATGCAGGTGTAGTAAAATAATTTGTACTGAAATTAGCTATTGAGTAGATGTGTAAAATTTGTACTAAAACTGCCTCTTCAAGAGGCGATTTCAATATGGCTTGAAATTGTCTCTTAAAGAGGTGATTTTAGTACAAATTGAAATTACCTTGGTATTTCTGGGATTTTTTTCCCATATATAGTATTTTTACAATTTTTTTTTTTTATAATTTTTTCCTTTTCCCAAAAATCGTGATGTCTATTTCTAAATTGATATTGCTTTAAAATGGAAATTGTAAATTAAATAAACATAATGGATTTCAATATAAAGACAAAATGATATAATAATAAAGTATGAGAGACCTTAACCATGACATAACTTAAAATTGGAGATTTAAGATAAATTTGACCATTAAGTTGTGTTTGGCTTAATACCTACTAGTATATGTGCACCCTCATTGCCTGTACTTAAAAATAAGGTAAACCACAAATGTTGCTTCCATCTATCTATGTTTTAATTATACATTGTCACATATGAGTAGAAAAATTACATCCAAAACTTACTCTGCACCTACCTCCAAGAAAGAAGAAAAAGAATGAAAAAAATAAGCAATGCATATTTATCTATTAGAAGGCTTACCGATAATTGCATATATATTTCATTTTAGAGCCTCCAATAGTAGCATTAGGGTTACCCTTAAAGTGTTGCATTAGTAAACTCCAATAATAAATGTGAATTCCCACCTTCTAAATGACCATTTATTTTTGAAAATTACGTGGCTACGTAAATATATGTCTTTCATCATATGTTTTCTTCTTCTTTTCTTTTTTTTTTTTAAATAGTTTTCTCACTTTGTTGCTCTTATGATTAATTTCTTTTTTATCAAAGAAGTTGGTTTTTTGCATAGTGATTTTTTTTCCCTATATTTTGGATAACCATGTTGTTATCTAAAATAATATAAAATAAAAGCTTTATTATAAGTATTACCTTTTTTTCTCAAAAAGGAGAAATATTTAAATTATTAGACACCCACAATATCCTACGAGAAACAAACTATATAAAATGTTAACACTATGGCTCTGATTAATGTTGCATAGTATGGACCACAAATTGACATAGATGACCCTCATGTTTCAAAATCTAATTACAACAGTAAAGGATGGTCTAAATAAGACTCTATGTCTTAATTGTCATGGACTATACAAAATATTTTTAGTATCATATCTTATGTATGAAGTATACCCCTTTTAATGATGTCAATACCATTACCTACATATATAGTACATTCCAACAAAGGTTAGACTTTATAATACCTATAAAACATCCAAAATGTCCATGCAATTAAATGTCCAACTATATTATTGTAAAAGATATTCAATATGTACAATGAAAAATTCCTAATTCTTTGCTTGTAACTGAATTCACAAAATCTACAAAAATAAATTAAAAACACTAATAAGTGAAACATATTAAAGAAATGTGTACAAGAAACACATCATCTAACCAACAAAATGCATAATGGACTAAATAGAAACATTTTGCTAAAACATATTGTTGGTAGTGAATTTTGGGATGAGAAAATAGTCCTACAAAAGAAAGTAAAATACTTGGTACTAAGGTCAGTCTGATGTAGGTTAGAATGGTAATTTATTATAATATGTGAATAAGAAGTGTCAGAGAGCTCTTAAAGATTTTTTTTTTTCAATATTTGTAGACAGTTGTTGTGTCTAAGGCAGTTATCAAGGTAACTAGTAAGACACGTGGAAACTGCTTAACTTAACATCTCCCCTAATATGTAAAGATAACAAGTGGTTGTAAAATATAATCGTACTTATGATAACTGGTCGCGCCATAAATTCGAATTCAAACCAGGAGCGTTTCTTCTTATATACAGTATAAGTGCCGTGTATCTTCTAAAGAGGGTAAATGTCGAGAGAGTCAATTATTCGACCTCTCAATCGAGGAAAGGACAAGTGTAAGTTGGGAAAAAATTGACTATCAACATTTACTCCCTAACTTTTGTATTCTAATAGTCAACAAAGCGAGTTATATATATATTATAGCAAAGGCCGAGTGAGGAGAGTCTCTAGATTCATGCTTGGTAACATGAGAAGTAGGATGGATCACATCCTAGCCAAAACATCGCCATTTCTTAACTTTCACCAATTTGAAAAACCAAAAATTGTAGGCACGACATCTGTCACCTAGGCCATCATTTTGTTGCAAGCCTAATAACTGTTAGAAAGTTTTCAGCTATTGGATTACTGTCACAAGACACACGTCCATAATCTACAGGACTATTATATCAACGCATCAATATTGTCAAAAGCAAATTTGCAATTACGAGAACGAATTGTCCATATATAAGGTATTGTTCATACTCAAATTTCACTTTTCTAGTTACACCTGAAATTTTTATTTGTTTTCTAATCTTCAGAATCTTACTCTTCGACTTCTATTATTTCATTTCATATAACCATCTAGGTATGGTTTGCAAAGTTGCTCATTAACTAGTTTTATCTAATTCTTAGGCAATGGAAATTGAAGCCACTCTTCCTACAGTTCGACCAATAGTATAGAGGCAAGGTAGGATAAAGTTACTCAAATTAACGAGCTTCCTATGGATAATTATCCTAAGGCTAAGGAAAGGAGGTCTTAAGCAAAATATCTGTACAACACATTCGCCTACTTTCGTGATTCTCCTGATCGAACCACTAGTTCCGTTGATAGAGTTCTCATCCAAAGTATAATCAACACTAACAAGATCTTCCTAGAACATAGAACTTGAGGAGGCTGAGAGATGGGGAAAGAGTATGTTTTCTATGGGAGCGCGAGTTCTATATATACCTGAAGTATCTGGATTTTGGGTTGTGCTTCCCTTTCTCGACTTTTGTTTAGGGCTTCTTCAACTACTTTAGAGTCACGCCGAGTATGTTCTCACCCAACATATATTGGCTTTTGGCAACTTTTGAGATAGTATGTGAAGAGGTTGAGGTCACGGCTATGCCTTAGTTATTTAGATTTTTCTTCATTATCTATAGGCAGCCTAACAGGTGGTACTTCGCTACTACAAGGCATGGGCATAAGTTCATGGTTAGGTTAGAATCCAAGATTCATAAGTGGCATGATAAGTTCGTATCAATAGTTTCCGATGAGGACTTAGACTTCTAGACCCAATAGACTAAGCTGATACATATAAAGAATGTAGATTTAATGCCAAATGATGTAGCAATAGCGAAGAAGATTCAAGGGAGAAGGAGAAACAAATTTTTTTCTAAGACATTGAGAGAATTATATGGTGTTATGAAAATGGAAAACCAATATTTTCTAAAAAAGAATGTACGCTGATGTGTTGCCACCGTACCAAATATAGCTACGAGGTAAGCCGTTCTTGAGACTTTTAGGAGAGATAGTGACCTTTGAGCCTTGCTTGGCACGGAAAGTGTAAGTTCATATTTTTTTTCCTATTTATATTAATTGATTTACTCGTCTTGTAGATATGGGTGCTAGAGAGGTAGATTCTACAAAGCTACTTGGTTAGGCCAAGGCTGATAGGAGGGTGACTACCTCTACAACTACTACACGACCTACTATAGCAAAGAGACCAGCAAAGGAGGCTGCAGCGAAGCATACAACTGCACAAGTCTCTCATCCTGCTGAGAGAGCAAAGGTGAATGAGACTATACAACCAATCGAGGTTTGTTATGAAGAGCCTCCAGTTGTGATTATTCAAACTTCTATCAAGCCGAGGATTAGCAACCATTAAGAGACATACCTCAATGAGTAGGATGAAAATGCCATTGCTACGAAAGGCTCATCACAAGTGATTACAGTAGCTCTAAGTGGTGAAAAAAGACTAAGGAAGGAACTTGTCGGCCAACCACCTATCAAGAAATCAAAAGGCTTGGATGAAAGGGGAAAAGAGGAAATGCGTTCTAAATCTATTAGCATCACTAGCGTTGAATTCTTATCAAACAAAGAGGTCGGTGAGTACTTCGTCCCTTGCTAGAGCCATCAAGTTTTGGACATTGACTCGGCCTTGGGAGATAGGAAGAAATATTTGGCTTTAATGGAAGGGGTTATTCTTCTAAAAGATAAAGATATCGCTAAGAAGGATGTTGATAGGGTCAGCAGTTACAATAAGGCCTATGTCGTGGAAAAATTGTATGATGTGAGTATCCATAAACATTTTCTTTTTCCAACTCCTTTGGATAATTAACACTTTCAGTTTCCAGATAAGTAGCCACATCCTTACAACTTTAGACGAAGCCAATAGAGAGGCAAAGAAGGTAATATCCTCTACTATATCTGTGTAATATCCAATCATTCTTGATTGTGACAACTAAATTTGCTATAGAAAGTTAAGGATGCATACAATGCATCAATGGACCAAACTAATACGGCCGAGAATGCGAGGATTAGGGCTAAGATGGAGGTGAGTAAGCTTAAGGAGGAACTTGCTACCGAGAAATTAGCATAAGACCTCACTGTTAATGACATCTCTAGCCTGAAGGCCAAAATGAAACAACAGGACAAAGAGTTTCAAAGCCTAAGGGAGGAACATCAGAAGAAAAAGGAAAAGTACTGAGGCTTGGGCCAAATAATTAGCACAATGAGCCACAATGAAGACAAACTCAGGGTGTAGATAAAGGAGTTGGAAACTAACAACTCGAACTTATAGAGCCATATCATTGAGTTGGAGGAGATTATGAGGAGGAGGACGTCTATTAAAGAGACTATTGACATAGTCACTCTAATTCTGCAGTATGAGAAGCTTTTATGCAAAATGTTGTTGGAGGGAGTTCAAGTGACAAAGGAAGAGGTTTAGAAGCTTCTTCTTGATTATGATCTCTTGTGTCTCAACTCTGCTAACGTTGACGACAAAGTTAGTAGTGTTGACGAAGATGATAGTGACGAGACGGGTGCCAAGAGTATTGATCAAAGTGATAATAAAGCTCAAGCCGAAGAAGTTGCCTACTCTGAGATTCTAGCTATCGAGGAAGCCTTAGCCAAAGATTTAAGAATCACTTATGGTGAATTTGAGAATAAGCCGTAGGACTTGTTGTATTGGCATATTGTATTCTCTTATAATTAATCATTGGAATATAGTCAAGGCAATGCTGAGTGTATACAACTTTCGCGTAACTGAGCTTTTACAATTTGTATGGTTTATGCATGTTACTTTGCACTCTCATTCATTAGGATGCTTTAATTCACTTCATTTGTTTCTCGGCACGTTTTAATTCACATGCCCTACTATCTTTAGACCTATTTCATTTCACAAGCTTATTGTTTCTAGGCATGTTTTATTTCACACGCCACGTGATTCTCAGCATGTTTTATTTCACATACCATCTGTATCTCGACATGTTTCATTTCACAAGCCTATCATTTCTAAGCATGTTTTGTTTCACAAGCCATGTGTTTCTCTACATGTTTTATTTCATACGCCTATTTTTTATTGGCATGTTTTATTTTACATACCCTTATTTTATACTATCGGTTAACCGTTTCAGGTGTGGATTAGTCACATTGCTCAGGTATATGGTTAATTTGTATAAGCTTTTTACTGCATTAGCCTAGAACTTAGATTAACTCGTTTTCTGTGTAGCCTAAAATTCGTTCATTTGGCAATTGTAACCAAAACACAATGAGACTTCAAATAGATAATTGCCCTAAATGTCTTATAAGCTTGTTGGCTATCACCAAAAGAGTTATAACAGAAGTCATCCGACATTAATTGAAATAAAATTTCGGATTATCAGTGTTCTAAGCTTGTTTCTAATCGATAAGCCCATTTGCTATGGACTTCTCGGATCCTAACAAGATCCTCCCAATTCGTACCGAGCTTTCCCTGACTTACTCGCACGCCTATTGCTTCCATCTTACAGCAAACCAAATCTCCAAGTTTAAAAACCTTGTACTTAACTTTCTGATTGTAGTATCTTGTTGCTCTATGCTGGTAAGCCAAGACCTTAGCTTTTGCAACATCTCAAATTTCCTCAATAGTGTCCAGATTTGCTATCAATCCGGCTTAGTTAAGCATTATGTCAAAATTATGTATACGCAGCTTAGGCAAGTCTAACTCAATCAGTAACACGGCTTCAGTACCATATGCTAACTTGAATGATGTCTCTCCCGTTGTGGTTCTATAAGTGGTTATATATCCCCATAAGACAATCGACAATTCATCGGCCCACTTCCCCTTAACTTGATCCACTTTCCATTTCAAACTGTTCAATATAATCTTGTTTATAACTTTGACTTATCCATTTGTCTAAGGGTGCTCTACGGACATATAGTTGAGCTGAATGTCGTGCCTTTCGCAAAATGTTTGGAACCTATTGTTATCAAACTGCGGGCTGTTATCTATAATTATCATATAGGGTACTTTAAATCTCGATGTGATGTTATTGAAGATGAAACCTTCTACTTTATGTTCCGTGATTTTTGCTATGACCTTGGCCTTGGCCCATTTGGTAAAGTAGTCCACAACGACAATGATGAATTGTCACTATGCGATAGACTTGGGAAAGGGTTCAAGGATATCTAGCCTTTACTAGGCAAAAGGCCAAGGGATAGTTAGGCTACATAATTCACTTGCGGGTTGCTTTACTCGACTACTTATGTTTCTAACATTGAGGACACTACTGGACAACGCCCTTCGCATCTTCTTTCATAGTTAGCCAATAATAGCTTAGTCGTAGTGCTCAAATATATAGTGTTTGCACTTTCACATGATTGTTGCATATGCCATCATAAAGTTCATATAATACTCTTTGGGCATCTCCTGAGGAAATGCATCGAAGGTAAGGTTGGGATATGCTATACTTATACAATTGACCATCAATAAGCATGTAGTTTATAGCTGGTAAGCCAATCTTTGCACCTCCTTTTTATCTTCATAAACTGTACCATATTTTAGATAATTCACTAGGGAATCCATCTATGATTCTTCTTTTGGGTAAAGAGCTAATTCACAACTCTACGAGAGATTGGATAAGCCTTTATGTAAGAGAAATTTGATGAACAATTTCTCGTTCAGCTCAGGGAATGCCATACTGGCCAACTTCGACAACTTGTTGGTAGCAATATTCTTACTTCTTAGAATTTTGTGAATAGAAAAAGATAGGAATTCTTTTACGAGCGTTTATACCACCAATAGGTACTTGCTCATCACTTTTTCTCTTACTACATAACTTCTAATAACCTGATTTACCACCAGTTGAGAATCAAAGAATACTTCGAGTTTCTCGGCACCAATTTCTTTTGCTAATTTCATTCTACTGATTAGAGCTTCATACTTTGCTTCATTGTTATTGGCCGAGAATTTAAATTTCAAAGCGTAATGAACTTTAACATTATGAAGGCCTTGAAGAACTAAGCCTACCCCACTTCCTTCTCATGTTAAAGAATCATCGACATAGAAAAACTAGATAGGTTTCTCGACAATCTCTATACAATCTTCGTCTCCAGTGAATTTGGCTACAAAATCCACCAAGACTTGAGCCTTTAGTGCCGTTCTAGGTTTATATTGTACACCATGGGCATTGAGCTCTAAGGCGTATTTCATCATCCTCTTCGAGGAATCAGGCCACTGCAATACTTGTCGCAGTGGTTGATCGATGAGGACAATAATCTGGTGAGATTCAAAGTACAGCTTCAACTTTCTTGTCGAGAGAACCACCGCCAATACAAATTTTTCTGTCTTTATATACCAAAGCTTTAGCCCTTGCAGAACATGACTCACATAATAAACTGGTTTATGCTCTTTACCATCAATTAAGACCAATATAGAGGAAAGTGCTTCGAAGCTAACTAATAGATATAAGTATAAATTTTCTCTTAAAACAGGTGTCAAGAGTATCGAGGACAATGTAAGAAATTCCTTGAGCTCATTGAAAGCTCTTTCACAATCTTCAATCCAGTTGAATTCCTTTGGATTTTTCAAAATTTTAAAGAATTCTATGCACTTATCGACATAAATCTGTTAAGCACAGCAATTCAGCAGTTGAGTTCCTACACCTCTTTGATCGTGCGAAATGATTTCATATTCCTTATGGCTTCAATCTTTCTTGAATTAGCCTTGATGCTATGTCCTGTGACCATATATTTGAGAAATTTCCCTAATGTTGTGCCAATGACACACTTCTGTAGGTTGAGTTTCATGCAATATATTCCTAATGTAGCAAACGTCTCCTCTAAATCAACGAGATGCTGATCTTCTTTTATGCTCTTTATAATCATATTATCCACATATACTTCAACATTCTTGTGGATCTGAGATTTGAACATCTTCACTATTAAACTTTGGTGCGTGGCACCAGTGCTCTTCAGCCTAAAGGGCATTATTGTATAACTGTATGTTTCGAAATTGGTAACGAAAGATATGTAGACTTCATCTACCTTATCTATCATGATTTGATTGTAACTAAAGAAAGCATCCATAAAAGAAAGTAATGTATGTCCTGCGGTTGCATCTACCATCTAATTTATTTTTGGCAATGGGAAACAATCCTTACAATAGGCTTTATTGAGATTCGTGAAATCTATGCACATTCGCTGTCACGAACTGAGGACGGCCTAGTCGTGGCAGACGCCGTATACTGCATGAAGAACCCCTGATTGGTTACCCTTCCAATCAAAAACTCTTCACACAATATACAAGGCTCTATAACTACTAGTTCCAAAGTACATCCAGATTCACATGATATCATCACACAACATATTGATATAAAAGTTAAGCTCAAAAGCTTATATTACACAGTATTTAAGTGTGTCTAAGTTCATAATAATAAGGTAAACATAAGTACATGACGAAAAGTCTACATAAACTATTTTCCTCTCATCACACAGGACACTTCGCTCTTGCCTAAGTCCCCAGGCTAACCTGTGGCATCCCTCGTCCTGTCTCTACGAATAAGCTATCCTACAACAAAATTCTAAAGGGGTGTAAGCTTAAGCTTAGTGAGCAAAACCCTCAGCCACACAACAAGCAAGTTATAAACACATTATAGTCACGCATATGAATGAATGATCAAACAGAATGCCAAATAATACGCATACTTAACTAGTTCATATACGCAACTCGGATTTAACGCCCTCCGAAGTCAGGGTTGGAGTTTACACGGCACCAATCAAATCCGGATATTACACTAGAACTTACTTTACTACGGAACTCCATATTCCGTACTTATATCAAATAACTCTTTATTTTCAGAAAAACACAAGTTCTAGTATAATTGTGAGTGGGCCCCCGCAGTCCACACTCACCCCTAAACGGAGGTCTCTAGACTCGACCCTTAGCCAGGCGGTTGGCGCCTCCAACGCCTAGTGTTCCCGCGGGCCAAGGTAAGGTCATTTTGTACGAGTGCACCGTACATAACCAAATAACTTAATAATATCAACCCCCGAATGGCTTCTCTTTACCTCCGTGTGATGTGACGGCCAGAATAGTATCCATGCTATGCATGTTAATGCATGTTCCAGTTTCTTTTTATAGCCGAGTATAAATTAGTTCCAATTATGTTGTGACCATCCATTAATACACACAATCATTTTCTATACTACCATGCAACAAATAAGGCATTCTCTAACTTTAAGGTAAATTCACAACTCAACAAGCAATTACATACACAAGCATATCCCGAACCCCACACAGCAATTAATTAACATTAATATTTAAGTCCACTATCTACAATCACAATCAAGCATGGAATCACAAGGTAAATACTCACTCGGCCATGGTGATTTGCCCTAATCGTAGTAGTCGATTGGGAGGTCCTCACGCTCCTCAGAGTCACCTGATCATTACGATTTGATAAGACTAGTAAGTAACTCATTTAACTAATGCTTCTAAACATTTAATTACCTAATCTACTTAGACTATTATCAACTTTTACCCGGTTAGACTTTATTATTAATCGTATATAACTTTTTTTTTTATTTCTGATATTTATGAATTTATAGTCATTTTTCATCGTTTTCGGACGTATATTCATACGGTAATGTTTGTTTTGGACGTTAAGACCCCTATTTTATATTATGAACTCATTTTATAGAAATTTTTAGCTATAATACTTAAGTATTGCTATTACTTATATTTATAACCTTTATTCCTTAAATTCGTATAATTTAGGGATCTACTTTGTCATTACTAATTCATGTACTGATTTAGGTATAATCTAGTTTACAAGGTGTATTAGGGTTTACTAATTTTAGTATCTAATTACCTACATTTTCTTATTTTTCTCATTTTCTAAACTTATGTTTATGTCATTGCTTACATCATCTTTTCTTTATGCCATCATATGCTTATGTCATCTTTTCTTTATGTCCTCATATGCTTATGTCATCATCTACCTCATCATTTGATTACATAAGCATTATATCATGCTTATGTCACATGTACATGTCTTATGTACATTTATTTCTTACTTTATACTTATATATATATACCTTATACGTATACTTATGTACATATACCTTATACTTATACTTATGTACATATACTTATACCGTATTTATACATGTATTTCTACTCATATACCTATACGGTTAAATACATATTTTTATACTAAATTTCGTATGCCAAATTTTCCCTTAAGAAAATCCTCTCAATTTTCATCCTTTTGCATTTCTATGTATGTATTTAGTATAGTATATGTATATATAGTTAGATATGGTCTTAAATTAGGTTATGTACATGATACATGCTTATGTACAAAGGTTCATATACTTGTATTCCTTTGGTATTTCTTTATGTATATACATCTAAGAGTACATACACATGTATTTCTTCCATTTCCTTCATGATTCTTCATTTTCTACACTTAAATATGGAAACTTTGTTTTCTTCTCTTCAAGACTTCACTAAACACCTAACTACTTACCTAATCTACTTAATTAACTAACTAATGAATAACATAAAGTAACATAAAACAACTTAAGAACATACCTTTAATTTGTTGAAGTTTAAGGAGACAAAAGGGAAAGGAATGAAAGTAAAAGTGAAGGGGGAGTTCACGGCATGAAATGGGGAGTTTTGTTTTTGTTTCTTTTGTTTTGTTTCAATTATGGAAGACAACCAAATGGTGGGGCCAAGATGGAAAATTGTGGACGACAACAATTGCAAAGAGGAGAAAAGAAAAATCAAAAGGAAAAGAAAAGAAAATCATCATTAAGAACTAAGATATTTTCCTTATCTCTTAAGACTTTTGACTTTTCAAAATGTTGACTTTAGTCAACATTTGTTGACTTGGTCAACCCTTTGACTTTGGTCAACATGCATTACCTTAGTCAACATTTGTTAAGTATGTTTAATTTTGTGAACATAATGTGGTAATTAAGGGAAATTAGAGGAAAAATGAAGGAAATGAGGGGAAATGAGATATTTGATGAATTGATTTGTAAACATTGTTAATGAGATCTTACTTTAGGTCTTTATAGCCTATATATCTCATTTGATAAACTACTTTGAATAACAAATGCAAAAAGTACCAATTTAAGTGTTAAGGTTCACTACATAAACATAATCTTCAACTATTACCCTAACTCTAAGTAAAACTATCTTAATCACTTACTTAAAATGTGAATATAATCTATGACTCATTATCTTAACTTCTAATGGATTACCTAAGGATTCAAAGCATATAAGTATGAATAAGGGTGATCTCTAACCCTTTACTAGTGAATTGGACAAAAGGATAAGCATTATATTTTCAATTAGGGTTTTAGGGTATATCATGATGGATTGGTGTACATATGTCCTTAATGGAATCATTTTTAAGGTTTTTATCACTTTCGAATTGAATCTTTAGCTTTTAGAAACATTTAGGGTTGAAAAATTCTTTACGCGATTAATTAAGTCTTTTAGGGTTTTCACTTTAATTAGTCTTGTCGACTCCTAAATTGTATACTATAGTTGAATCTATTTCAAAACCTAGATCGAAACTTTTAAGGGTTTACATTCGCCACTTGTTGTTAGACTTATTAACTAGCATACAATTTGCTAGCTAAGTCAGATAAGGCTCTTTCTAAATGAATCCTACCTTCAATAATTTCTGAACCTCTTCTTCTATTGCTGCTTGTCTTTATGGTGCAAAATATCTCTTTTTTTGTTTAACCACCTTTACATTCGAGTCAATTTGGAGCTTATGTACGATAATGTCTCTCAAAATACCCAGCATGTCTGATGTTGACCATGCAAACACATTAGCATTAGCTTGCAAGAAGTCAATCAAAATTTGCCGTACATTTGCCAACATGGGTTTTCCTATCCTTATTGTCTTATCAGGATGATCTCCCAAAGGAATCTCCTCTATATCATTCTCAATGTTTACTATGCTAACCGACTTGCCTTCTAGGTAGGTCTCAACCTGAAACACTTCTTCTCGCCTCAAAGCCCTTATATATAAGGGACGTGTCAATTGCTGATCCCCTCAACACATAATGACCCTTGTGGGAGTAGAAAACTTAGCTTTTAGATGTGCCATTAAAATATGTTGGCATGGCTGTCCCATTATCATGTTGTAAGGGGACCAACATTTAACGATGAGAAAATCCACTTTATCCTCTACAATATGATCGTCATCACCAATTTGTATTGGTAAAGAGATAACTCTAACTACTTGGACGAGTTGATTATTGAAAGCATAGAGATCATACTTGTAAGACCATAGTTGCACTTTGATCTTAGGCCTCATTTGATTGAAGGCATGCTAAAAAATGATATCGACTGAACTTCCCGTATCAATAAGAATCTTCTTGACCTCAAAGTTGGTGACTCTCGCATTAATGACAAGTGCATCATCATAAGACCTATGTATGCCTTCAAAATCCTCTTCCTCAAAAGATATTGTATTGTTAATTCTAACCTTCTTTCATGAATATTGCAAACGTAATTCCTGGCATTAATTAAGTTCAAAGAACTTAATTGGCCTATACTAGGTCCACCGACAATTGTATTAATTACTTCGTTGGGTGCTTTGTTGGGATTAACATCCTTAACATCTCTTACAGCCATTGTTAGCCGAGCGTCATCATCATGTTCCTCTCTTCTGCTCTGAGATGGTCTTTCAATTCTTTTGGCATCATGCTCTAGAAATTTTTGCAGTTGCCCACATTGTATTGCATCTTCAATTGCATTTTTGAATTGAATGCACTCATCCGTATTATGACCATTGTTATGGTAGAAGTCACAGTACTTATTCAAATTTCTTCTTGAAGGATTCCTACGCATTCTTTCTAGCCATTGGAGGATACCTCTTTCTCCATAGACCTCCATCAAAATATCTGAGATTAGATGATTAATAGGTATATGGGATGAGAATGTTGGGATTCTTGATCTTTTCCTCTCGGTGTCTAAACTGTTGTCGTTGTCCATGCCAAGTCTATCCTTAACATTTTTCCATTTGTCTTTCTTTCCATCTCATCTACTTTGATCAACCTCTCATCATGCCTTTATGTTGTCTTCTTATTAAATGTATGAGGTGGCTTAAACTTTAAACTCAGCGAAATTTTTTGGCCTGTTCTTTGTGAAAGACTTAAAAAAGTCTACATGAGGCTTGACACCGTCGATTACAGCATTGAGGGCTACACTCATATCTAATTATGGGATTTGGACCATCTTGGCCATAAATCTGTCTAAATAGTCTCTAATTGACTCATCGGACCTTCGTTTGATGGTGTTTAAGATTGAAGAATCCTTAATAAGAAGTTTGCTAGCAAGGAAGTGTTAAAAAAACACTTCTACTAATTCATCGAAACTTGAAAGGGTATTTGGTTTCCGATGTTTGAACCATGTATTAGCTGCATTCCTCAAGGTTGAAGGAAAGGCTCGACAGGCTACCGTGTCACTGAAACCATGCAACTTGGCCTGTGTTCGGTAGTACTCTAAGTGGTCTTTAGGGTCCTTCATCCCATCATATGTTTTAAATTGAGGCAGCATAATGTACCGAGGTATAACTTCTTCCAAAATCTTTAGGACAAAAGGACTTTTCTTGATTTGAAACTGTTTGGTCACTGAAATAAGTGTGTTGACATGTGAGGGTCCCACATGATGTATGTGCTACGGTTGCTTGCCCTTATTGATCTTTCTAAAAGTAGGAGTTGTAGGTCACACTGAAACCTCAACTTGCTTTTTTTGGTAATTCAAGTAAATAAATGGAATCATCAATACCGTTGGCATCATCATCACTATGCTCTTTTTCCTTATTCAGGTGAAAACTTTTATGGAGAAGTTCAACGGTTTGTTCATGTTTTTTGTTTAGCTCAAAATTTTCTTTGGCTAAATCGAGACAAAGTTGCTCGAGTCGAGCCAATCGTTGTTCATCAGCATGCTAACTCCTTCTACTAGGGTGTTGGGAGGAAGTACCAGCATCTGCACTTCGTGTCATCCTAATTCTAGCCATGTAGTCATGTTTAGAGAAAAACAAATGGTGCTAAACGTTAGTGGTGAATTTTAAGATAAGAAAATAGTCTTGTAAAAGATAGTAAAATACTTAGTACCGGGGCTAGGCCGGTGCAGCCACTCCGATGCCTAAGTTAGAATGGTAATTTATTATAATAAGTATGTGAATAAGAAGTGTCAATGAGCTCTTATAGAATTTCTTTTCAGTATTTATAAACGGTGTTGTGTCTAAGGCTGTTGTCGAGGTAACTATTAAAATACGTGGAGACTTCTTGAATGACATTTCCCCTAATATGTAGGGATAACAAGTGATTATAAAATATAACTGTGTTTATGATAACTGGTTGTGTCATAGATTTGAATTCAAACCAAGAGCCTTTTTTGTACACAGAAGAAGTGCCGTATGTCTTCTAGAGAAGGCGAATGCCAAGAATCGATTACCCAACCTCTTGGTCAACGAAAGGATGAGTGTAACTTGAGCAAATATTGACTATCAACATATATTCATACAAAACATCAAATATTTATACTAGAACTTATTGAAAATTTATGTTTATTCGTGTTTGTTGATCATATGTAATTCACACTAATTTAATGCATTTCATCTTCCACATAAATAATAAATCAAGATCGAGGTAGTATATGTGAATAATTATTATATAAGGAATATACAACATTACATTTAATAAGTATGCTAAAAATTAAGGATGTTGTATCACTTAAAGTGGCAAAAAAGTTGTAATTGTATAAAATTTAGAATTATTCATGTTTGATATTTTCTTTTAAATACTTATTTGTATACAAATCTCTATCTCAATTTTCTTCAACTTCATTGAATATAATTTAGAATTTCATAATATCTTATATTTTACCTCATTCATGTCTCAAAATGTAAATACATTCCACTATTTGCTCCAAGGAGGATGAAAAAAGATATCTAATGTCTTTATTTATAGGTGCATATACAGAAATGGCCACAGGAAAGGGAAAATAGATGATATCAATCTTTTAACCCCAAAAATAAACAGTTTCAAAAATGATAAATAATACGAAAAGTACTGCCTAATTCATTGGAAATTCTAATTCAATTCTATGAATAGGACATGTGATAAATGAAACACAAATCTTGCTTCGTTGTTTCTTTTGGAAATAAACTTCCTTTTACATATATCATAACTCAAACACCTTTTTGAAAATATCACCATATGATATGACAAGAGCAAGGTTAGGGCGATCAACAAAGATATTAGTTCCTCTTCCTAATGTTTTTCAAGTTTATGAACTAAAGTAGGATATCTATCAATTTAGTTGGAACTTTCATTGTAGTTGATAAATTGAATAGAGTCACTTGAAAAGTGGAAAGGAAAAATAAATAAATAAATAAAAAATACAAAAGTCTATCGTCTTACCTTGGTTTTCTCTACATAAATTGCAAATTTACCTATAAAATGCAAAAATAAGACAACAAAGTCAATTAAAGCTTCAATCTTTCTATGAAAATGCTCATGAAATGAAATATGTAAACTTTAGGTTATATTCTAAGTAAAGATTAAGAAGTTATGGACAAAATGCAAAAAACAACAAAGCTATCTATTTTAGGGTAAAAACCAAAAAAAAAAAAAAAACATAGTTATCTAAAGCTATTGCTAAATAACAATCTTTCATATATATGCCATTGTTTCTTATTCTAAAATGACAAAAATTTGAAAATTAGACAATAAACTGATAGTTTATTAAAGAGATACAAAAATAAAAAGCAAAATTGTCTAATGTTCCAATCTTAGTCATCTCAATGCACTTTAAATAGCAATCCCTTTACTTAAAGCATTGCAACATTTTACCAAAACGTAAAAGGAAACAAAATAGTAAATAATAATAGAATGAAAGGAAGGACAATTGGCTTCTCATTTTCCATAAATCTAGATTTTCCTTTCCTCAAAACCACTCTATATGTGTCAAAATCATATTAAAAAACCCTAAAAGACAAATCTAACTCTTAGTAGACAAATGATCGCAACACCTAAACCACCTTTATCACCTCATTTTCTCTCTCTTCTACCTTCAATTATGCACAAACCTTATCATTCCTTCAATTACATGATTCAATTGAATCAGATAAACAAACAACAAAAAGTGCTAGAAGAGCCATTGCATGTAGATTTAGATCATGAGATTGCAATTGATGGATTAATGGAGGCAAAGGTGAAGATTATGCAATCAAGTACAAGTAATTCTAGTAAAGGAATGGAGCATAAAACCTATAAAGTATCTGTGATAATGGTTTTTAGTGATATTCATGGATAGTTTTAAGATTGAAGAGACAATGCTCTGATAAAATCTATCTTTTCATAGCAATTATGGTGGGGGGAAAGGGGGAACAATTAATGAGAGAGAGAAGTGTAACCATATAAACCTTTAAATTTTGACCTTTTAGTAGTTTTGTTTTATGAGATGTGAAGATGAAATTGTAATGGCAAAAAGAGTGTAAAGTGGGGAGGTGGTTCTTTATAGTAAAAAAACTTCCAAGAGAAGTTGTGAAGACATGTAATGAAAGAGCTTAAGAGATTGACACATAAGCTATTAAAAAAAAGTTCTAAAATATGGTTTTCAATTATGGATACATAAATATGTGGATACCCACAAAAATAAAGGGCTCAACTAATAAGAAGTCACACTTGTTCTTCATGGATGATTTGATTCTCATTGACGAAGCTATGTTTATTAATGCTTATGTCATATATCAAGTTATGAGCATGTTTAGGGTAGTGTTTGGGCAAAAGGTTAACTATAGTAAGTCATGAGCCCTTTTCTCAAACAAAACCCCCCAAACCAAAAAAACAAAAAATTTGTGATGTGTTTGACATTAATCCCAATATTGAATTAGGTAAATATCATAGGATACCAGTTACAATAGGTAAGAAATTAAGGTCGATAGATCTCACCTTCATGCTAGAGAAAACTAAAAGGAAATTGTCTAACTGGAAAGCAAAACTCCTCAGTGAAATAACCAAGAAATTTATTGTGAATCAATACTAGAAAGTAGTAGTAATTATTATTCCCATATGATCTTGATGCTAAAGATAATGTGCATGCAATTCAAGCATATTTATGGGGATTTCTTTTGGGGAGGTCAATAAGGTTGTAGGAAAATGCATTGAATTTCATGCAATCAAATAAGGTACGTCAAAGAGGATGGATGCCTTGGACTTTTAGACCTACATTAGCATAATGAGGCTAAATTTGTCAAGCTAGCATGGAACCTCTACACAAAGAAGCTTTTATGGACATGCATGATGAAGGCTAAATCTTGTAAGGATGCTAAGGTCTTTAAGAAGAAGAATTCTTCCAACATTTTTAAGCTACTGAAATAACAATTGTTTTGGCTGGAGAGCAAAATTATTACTCCTCCTTAGAAAATGGGCATAGAAAGTTTTTGGAATAGTTTATAGACTAAATCTGAGAAAGCAAGCAACTAGAATTTCGAGCCAATGACTAGAGATGCAGGGGAGAAGCACAATAGCAGAAGCTCGACATCAAATCAAGAAGATTAGTTACCTGATTGATAGATTAATTGCTATAAAGCTTAATCCACTCTTACAATTAGAGGAAAACTACATAGCTACTGAAGAGAAGTTATAGTTACATGATGCCAATGGGGAGGTCCAAACTAAGACAATGTATAGAATGATGTATAACAAAGACTTGAGTTAACAAAATAAGGAGAATTAGGCTTGGATATTCCATACACCCATGATCCTATGGATACAACATCTCATTTAGTGCATTTTCTAAAATGGGTTGCCAACGAAAGATAACTTAGCGAAATGGGGGATTCCCATTGATCAGGTTTGTATGTTTTGCTTAAGGATCAGGAGGATTTGGCAACAATTAGGATGGAGCCCTCCTTAGAATAATGAGAACCACTCTCAGTTCTTTAACTAGATTAGAGGTAATACTCATATGAAGAATATTTATGGAACAACATATCCTTTTTGTATGCAACCTTGTTTCTTTTTACCCTCAATGGCAATTAAAGAGAGAGGATTGAAAGGATCTTTCAAAGAGGAAATGACAACTAGGATTGGATTGAGTTAATAAGGAAAGAAGCTTACGAATGGTAGGCTTTAAACAAGCGAGCGAAAAAACATACAAAAAAAAAAAAAACAGTTGCCTATAACTTGGAGGAAACCCCTTAAAGGAATGATAAAACTTAACTACAATGCAACCATAAAATGGAAAGGCACCAATGCTATTGTAGTAGCTATGGCATAGGATTATGATGGAAAAATCTTAGTGGTTTCTAGAAAAAAATTAGAAGGCCTAACTCAAATTAAAGCCAAACTGTGGGTTATTATCTATGCACTCTGATTAGTGGTTAATAAGAGATCAGATCACTTAATTGTAGAGTTAGATAATTCTCATGTCATTGATCTTATCAATAAAGGATACAACACAAATGAATTGAGAAAGTTTTCTAATATCAAGTTTTGTAGGATCGTCCATGATGCAAAACAATTAGTAAATACCCTAGCAAAGGAAGGGCATAAGTCAAACTCAAAACATGTGTTCTTGTTTTGTTTCCCTATGTCATTTTTTATCTTCTTGTTTTGGACTCTGACATAGACCAAACTGATGTTTTGTTATTGCGATCAAGTTATGATATTAGATAGTTAGGATAATTGTTGTCTAGTGTGCTTGATGTTTAAACTCTGTATACTTGAAGGATGGTTTTATTAAAGAATGTTTGCTACTAGAAAAAAAATCGTAAAGTCAAATGAATTTATTGTCTTCATATGAATAGATAATTTAAAGAATATATTAAAGTAGGTATGAGGATTTCCCATACACCACCCTATGACTACATATTTCAAAAGTTTAGAATCGAGACTTAGCTTATACCATTTAATGCTTACTAATCTATATCCTAGCACATAATATAAAGTTTTATAAATTTTAGTGTCCCATCCCATGCTCATCCTTATATAAGGTTTATGCTTTTCTTAGCATGCACCACATATATAGGCAATCTCTACTGCGTGGTCACTTGATTGTTACTACAATGATATAACCATCTTCTAACTTAACATTGAAGAATCTATAAATAATTTAAACTATTCTCATGCTTTGTTTTTCATTCTTCTTCCATTTGCTTATAGGTAAAACATTTTCTACCTCCTACTTTTCCTTTATTTTCTTTTTCTTTAATTGATTTCTTATCTATTTTCTTTTTATTTTTTATTTATTATTATTGATTATTTTCTTTTAAATTTAATTATTTATTTTAAAAAAACATTTCAATTATACTAGTAGATCAACAATTGTATGTATATATAAACCCTCTTAATAATTTGACTTCAATTTTTAACAACTTTTCTATTTATAAGTTTTTTAGCATTTAAAAATTACATATTATGTATGAAATATTAATAGACCTAAAGCTGAACTGATTCCAACTATAATTTGAAAAGATATCAGATGTACTAATATTGCTTCTATTCTGAGTCCATAGTAAAATCATACTCATCATTTGGAAATAAATTCCCAAAATAGGCAAGCTATGAAACTTATGGCAAATGCAAGCAAGCTTATAACTAAATACATCAAATAAGATCCATCTATCTATTTCCAAAAATTTGGAGTCACTTGGATTTCAACCAATAAACATATATATATATATATATATATATATATAGATATTACATTTGACAACATAAGTAAAATTTACCAAATCATGCATCAATCCATTAATTAAACTATTAATAGAGATCATTTATATTAGTTGACAAGTATAACATCAAATTAGCACACTAATCAACCTAATCAACCACCTATTCACCATTAAGTCACACTACCAACCTTATTCAAACATCAAGAACTTCATGTCTAGCAAAATTACTACTCATGAGCATCATAATGTTTAGATTTACACTCAAGAACAATCAAATACTTAATTGAAGATCACTAAGCTTACCACTTCTTGAAGCTAGAAATTAATCTTTTATCTCTAAGAAACCTAGATCTATGAAACCAAAACTTCTTCCTCTAAATGACCAAAACTTGTAATGACCATCACATTACTTCAAATTGTTCCCATAGATCTCCAAATTAAAGGATTATAAATAATATAACTCAAATATAAGCTTATATCACTTAAAATTTGAATTGAACTTATCGAAAGCATACCTAAGCTCAATACTACCACTAAGTATGTCCACATCTCCACTTTGTATTCTCCATTAACTTCAAGTTGCTTGTAGTTAACAACTTAAAATCAAATATCTTAGTAATGTTTTAGGAAATTTATGCTTTGATGAGTTAGAATAAAACCTTTTTTACTAAATTAAATTAGATGTAGAATTTTGTTTAGGTACTACAAGAGTACTTGAATCCACCTCAAATTTTCTTGATTGATCAAAACTGGGTTTAGTTTGATCCTCTAGTGCACTTGGTAGCATCCCAAAAAGAAGAAAGAGAGGCAAGTGCTTTAATCTCAAATACCTAAATTTCAAATGAAAATGGCTTATATTACTCTATTTAGGAAAAGGAAAAAAAAAACACAAAAAAAAAATTACAAAAATGCTGCAATTGGGAAAGTAATCCCAAAAGTACCACACTTAAAATCACCTCTTAAAGAGGCAATTTTAATATCAATATTACACATCTACTCAATAGCCGATTTCAATACAAATTATTTCAATACACCCATATTTTACATTTTCATCCCTATATGTGATTGCCGTTGAAAACTACATTACCTTAAATTTAGTAGGGCCTATGCATGATTTTAGTTGAAAATGTATTCAGAACGTGATGTTTAATAAACATTTTTTTTTAGTCAATCACTGAAATTATATTCGGTTATTTATTTGTGAGATGTTCGGTTTTGTCCAAGTTCAATACTACACAGATACGCTTTTTTAATTAATATAAAAAACTATAAATAACTTTAAATTATGAAGAAATGAAACCATTGAATGAAATGTACATAAACTGTCAAAATAGCTAAATAGTGTTTCAAAAATAAAGAAAGTGAAGTAAAATATACAAAGCTAGTGATGTCAACGTCATTATCGAGGCAATGGTTGAGCATCCTAAGGTTCTGTATTGTCTTGTAGCTAAACCATCTTAGCCATATCCAATTGTGTAATCTATCCACCATCTTAGCTATAAGCACCTAAGAATGATCCATTCATAGGAACTGAAGAAGGGTACATTTGCATGACTTCCTTGCCCATGTCGTACTAAGTATCTCTAATTGGCCTCTTTAATGTTGGAGGGGAGGTGGGGCGTAGGGTATGAAATTGACTAATAAATGCCTCTATGACGATAAGGGTGTAATACATAGGATCTTTGAAGCTCTCCTTGAGGAATGGCCAATGCAACTTAAATCCAAGTGGTCCAAGAGATGCTAGCGATGAGAAGTGTAGAGGAGAAACATCGTCACGAATCTCTATGTCAGGCTATCTATGTCATCAACCCCTAACTCGACAATGACTACATGCCCCATGACCCCTACCTCTCTATTGCTCATCTAGTAAGGAGTCGTCTTCATCAACATCTAGACCGGATAGAGCTGGGTCACCTAGGTAAACCCTAATAATCCCCTGGATGAGGTCATTTGATGCTACTCAGATAATATGTCCTCATATGACATGTGCAATACTCTATGTGTGAAGTCTACCTATATTCTGAACTTAAAATTTTGAGTTGCATATAAATTAGAAAATAAAAGTGTAAACAAAGAAGCAATTGTATGTACCATATACATCTAAGAAGCCTTAGATTAACTGATATATCTATGGGTAACTTGCTGGTAGCAAGAGACATAGTCAAGATGTACACTAGGCGGTGGTCGAACTTGAGCTATTTGGTTTCAGTGATCCTCCCATTGTATTATTTAAGTTACATGGTGGGTTACTTAATTTAGCTCTATCTTTCCCTTCAAGTTGATATCATTCAGGGCACATCCCGTATTAGGGTCAGTTAGGATCTCCTACATCCCGCCAAACTACTGAGCTACATGGTCAAGATAGTGCATCTCCACAATGTAGAAGCATATAAGTAATACATAGGTTAGCCATACATGACTCCCATACCGATAATAAGTTGGCAATCTAGTAACATCATCATGGTCATATGAAATCCAAACAACCTGAATTGATGATCAATAATGTGAATGAAAAAAGTAATAATTATTAAATGAATGAGGAGAACGATTTTGGTAAATACGTACCTACTCTAAACACTGGCAATCAAATGCATCTCTATACTATCCAACCATATGCGTAGGTAGCTTAGTTACATCAAAGTCCGCCTCCCATCAACTTATAAGTGGTCAACCATCGACAACTATCGTAATCTACTGACGCAAAGGGGCGATGTGTGGGAAATGCTCCCATAGCCACACCTATAGAATCACTAATGGACCACTAATCTCTCCTATGTCAGCCCTAGAAGCCATGCACAACTAGTAGTACAGCCATGCTAAGCAAGCTACTCCCCACACATATTACCTGATTATGGCGAGGTTCGATAGGAAAAAGAAGAACATCAAGCGTATGACGTTATTAGACTCATATGAGAATAGGATAACCCTAATGAAGTACATGATATGTGCCTTCGTGAAGTGCTATATTATCTCCCTATCTACATGAAAAGGCAAATCGATGAAGTTGTCCTTCAACTACAACAACGTCAATTTAGTACCCTTTGAGGCACTCTCTAGTAGAAAAATCCCTAATAGGCGGTGATATATCTCGGCCTTCCCAATAGAAGCCTCACTTCAATAACTGCATCGCCATCGATTAGCAAACCTATGAGCAAAGATATATCTTGTAGCATCACTGTCATCTCATTAGTGTGGAAGTAAAACGTATGTGACTCCTCCCTCCATCACTCAACTAAGGTAGTAATCAAGTACCAATCCAACTGTATGAAGGGAACTTGGCATGCACTAATAAAGTTTTACTACTCTAGATATGGGATCTATCATGATCTCCTGGCCATCTCGACGCCTAAATACCACCTCACGTCTTCGGTACCTTTGCTAGTAGTTTTCTTATAACCAAGTAAGAAGAAATATTGTTACAATCAGTATAGGAAATGGAACAAATCAAAAATATGTTTTCCATTTACTATTCCTTACTTGACCACCTCACAATAGCTCAGTTTTGTAAGATAGCTGCAAGTGAAGTAGTAACCTATTTACCAGTTCTGAATCCATCTACTCTTGCAATTACAAAAGAAGAAAGAAATTTTGAAAGCTTACTAGAAAACTCATATGATAAAAACAAAAATTTAGAAAAAATGACTACTTTTCAAATGTACTGCCATATATATAATCAATAAATATTATCAAGAGTTTTTAAACATTCAATAAGTGAACTATAAGTAGATCCGCTCAATGATAGTTGTCTTCCTCATTGCGGACATCTTCTCTTATTATGTCGATACCCACCACATAATCCATGGGTGTAAGTTAACAATCGTTCCCAGATGTCCATCTCATTGTGGAATCATTTCTTTTACGGTTTGCCTAGAATCCTAACCCTGTCTGATGTTGTAAAGGGATGCTACATAGGAATGTCAAGATATGACCAAATAGACTTATCAACATAAGGAATGAAGAAACGTACATATACACGTAGCTGATTTTGCATCATATACCAATACCTAATGTGTTCAACATAGTCCATGCTAATTTTTCCCATAATAGCTATAACATGTGAGCACGAAATTTTATATGTTTGCCACTTGATGCAAATACATTGTACAATCCTAAGGGTGACCATGTGGCTGTTCTCTCCTTTTTGCCCGTACGTCATTGGTCTGGGCATTGTTATAACCTCAAATATCTGCTTATTGTAGTAAAAAATCACAACCCAATATCCACTGGCCACTTTGCTCCACCTATCAAACTTTCTCTTTGCAAATTTAGTCAACATTTTGTCAATGCCCATTTGCTTCGCTAACTCAATCTTATATTTATTAAAGTAGTCGTTGCAGTTGTAGAAAGTTTTCTTAAGTAATGCTACAGTGAGCAAGTTTCTAGCATCATGCAAAGCACAATTATAACTTCTATAATATTGGTCATCCCATGACCAAACTGAGCTCCATCATCATATGCCAGCATCCACATTCTAGGATGTAAGCTTCTAAAGTAAGCTCTAGTATGGGGATTCATAGTCTTAGCCTTGTCATAGTAAGGACGAAATTTTCGAGTTTGCAACTAGTAAGCAACCTTCTTTATCATCTCTTTGTAGTCTTTATTCTTAGCTTGAGTGTTGAAGTTACTAGCGATGTGTCAAATACACCACTGCTAAGGCTAACCCCTTGGCCATATTGCATTCTTACCCTATATTGTAGACTGTATACCAATATGACGATGTGAAATCAAACATATATCGAGAAGATCTCTTATAACGTATGTAAGCACACATGTTATTAATCAACTCCAGCTATCGAAACATTCTTCATCAACTAGGGCAAAACCAAGTGGGATTATGTGATTATGACCATCAACTCTTATCACAATCAATAGCTTATGCTTGTACTTCCCATACAAGAATGTTCCGTCAATCATAACTACAGGCATGCAATGTACAAATGCCTCAATATATGGTCCGAATACTTGGAAGACTCTATCGAAGAACACATGCCCGATAGTATCACTGTCTTACCATTTCCAGTTTTCCATAGTACCGGGATTAGTCTCTCAAATCGTATTTAATAGATGTTGGAACACTGCATACAATTCTTCCCACTTACTGTAAACTTGTTCATTCGCTTTGCACTTTTTGATGTAGATAGTATAACCATATTGGTTGCAAATAGTCGCCTGCAAGTGTCTTAACTTAACACTTAGTGACTCTTGAACATCTTTAATCAAAAAGTAAGATAGCATATTTGAATCCAATTTTGAGTGGTCCTAGCTATTCATAGGATTAAGATACGTGTATGGACCTACAAACCTAGTTATCACAAAGCATCCTATATGTTTCTTCTTATAAGCTTAGAGTCTCCACCTAACGTCGTTTTCCCAATCAATGCATTTGATAAACTATAATGTCGGTTTGGACTCCTTCATGATGAAGTTATGGTGATTTATAACATGATGCAACATCACAACTGTTTGTAGATGTTTTTTACTCTCGAACTGCATATCCACCTTCAATTCATTACTGAAGCTCCATTCACTACCTCTTATACTATCATCAGCCACTAATCTATCCTCTATACTTAACGTATAGAAAGGCATAGGTTCCGACATCTCGATCGCATCCACAAATGTTAATAACCCATAACTCCAATCATTTTGTCCACGTGACCCTTATGCTTCTTCCACTTCCTACAACTAACATTTACTCGGGCTAACATCCTCATTAAAATATGTATCATCAGAATCTTCATCAATGTCGATAAATGCCAATTCATTCTCTGCATTAGTATCTCAATTTGACTCATTGGTGATTAAGACATTAGGTTCACTAGACATGCGACTGGTGCTCAGTATGTTCCTCGATGAGACCACTCAGGATTCGAATACCCCCATTTCAACTTGTAATCTAATATCATCGTTGTGCTATCCAACATCGTCTTCAACTACGACAACAGCTATCAATGGTGGGTTCACTTTATGAACTTCAATATATATTTCCATAAGACCACTAACATGACTACGTCTTACTAAGGAAGCCATCAACAATAAAGCATTGTAATTATCGCTGATCGGGATAATATAGAACATATCCCTAGTCCTTCCTATAGCATCTATGAATTAACTCAATCTGGTGTGTTGTCATTTCAACCTGAAGCCTATTACATATCATCCTAACTACCTGGTCATATGTAACCCCAAATGGAACTCTGACTACTATTCTCGAACGCCTATTATATTGTACCCTATCCTCTCCTTCCACAGTATTTCCACCAACATAACAAACTAACCTTATATTATCCATTGTACACTTTTTTACCACATCAATTGCATAAGCTTTAGCATACATGTGTAGAACTACTACCTTATGCTAACAGACACTAATTTCTTTTCACAGCTAATATTATAAAAGTTACTAAGTCTTATAACACAAAATATTAGTAAATAATAATATTTATATTATTTGTTATACCACTATTTTCTTTTCACAATTAATATTAGCAAAGCTAATGGGTATAATTCACAACCAATTGTCTGATTACTTGTATTATGTAAGGAGTTTTCATATGGAATTACTAATTAAATAATCTTATTAAGTCATCATTCAAAAAATTATATAATAATAATGTCTATGTTATTGTTATGTCATTATGTCATTATGTCATTACTCTTTTTTGAAGTACAAATACCACCAATAATTTTTTCAAAGTAAAGTTTAAAAATCTCATCTAATAAATGTTTAGAATACTTCTTAGTAACATCATTATATATGCGTTATAATTTACAATAATTAGTATAATTTTTTTAAATAACATATCACATACTTAATACAAATTAAAACGAATATAAAATTACCATTATACAACAAATCTACCTTCATGCATCAAGTGATAACATTATTTCTTTGAAAAATATATACTTAAAACGAATCAAAACGAGTAAAAATCATACTTTTTCATAGTAAAGTTTAAAATAACTTATCACATGCAAATGTACAGGCTTATCTTAAAAATTATCGATATATAACAATATACCATCATGTATCAATTCATAATATTATTTCTTCAAAAAACATATACTTAAAACGAATCAAAAAGAGTAAAAATTATATCTTTTGTAATAAAGTTTAAAATAACATATTAGATATAAAAGTATGCACTTATCCCATAAATTATCAGTATACAATAATGTACCATTATGTACCCATAATGTATCAAGTCATAACACTATTTCTTCAAAAAACATATACTTAAAACAAATCAAAACGAATAAAAATCATACATTTTACTATTTTGATGTCTATAGAGAGAGAAAGTGATGATAGTTTACTAATTGTCTCTCTGTTTCCAAAAAACTTCCTACAATATAAACTTATATCATGCAACTACTTCAATTCTATAATTAATTCGTAGAAAAACCAGACTTAGATTGTTGATTTGGTTGAGGGTTTTCTCGAATAATTAAAGAGAGAGAGTGTGTGTTTTTTAAGAACTAATTACATGCAAACGAGAAAGAAAAAGGGATGGAATGTTTTTGTGGTTGTGGAAATCATCTCTTGAAAAGGTTATTTCAAGTGTAGTATTTTTAGGATAATCTTTCTTGATGCCACATTTTTGTAATTTTTCTTTTTTTTTTTCTTTTTTGCATTTTTTTTCTTTCTCCATGATTTTAGGCATGTGCAACTTATAATAATTTCACTAAAAAAAATGTTTTAGAAAAAAGCTTATAGGTTACTCTCAAAACTCGACATTTTAGTTAGTGGAGATTATAAGGTGATTCTAAAGATTTACATGGTAAATTACGATTCAGGATACACACAAATTCTAACGAATCTTGTTTTTCCCCTATTATCCATCCTTTTTTTGGGTATATGAAAGAGTTGACATCTTTAGCAATAGATGTTATCATTGTATTAAACACAAACAAAATGAATCGTAAAAAGATAAATAAATAAAAATAAAAATAAAAAGAATAAAGTATTTCATCCGAGTGATGAGTTTAGCGAAACACACAACTTTTTGTGCCAAACTTTATCAGATTAGACATTTTCCTTGTACTGCTCAATTTATAAATTAAACATCACGTATGTCCCAAAGGAAACGATCTAAAACAACGATTGGGCACCTGTGAAAGGAAAATAAATAAATAAATAAGTGGAGCAATTTCTCCTCTTCAACATGTAGGAAAATTTAGAATTTTGAACTTCTCCATCTATACTACATATAGGAAGCTAACGGGGTAGAATTACATTACACGGTCATGCATGAGAAACTGTCTCTAATTTGGTCATGCATAAACAGAAGGCTTACTACTAGTTTTTCTCCAATTTATGTTTGGATTCACTTGTACCTTACTCAAACTGGGAAAATTTTTGAGTTCAAAGTGCTCTCTATATGTGAAATTTTCTCCTCTATACCCTCAATTAGCTCATTTTCATTCCCAAGTTGCTGCTTGAACCCACGTATTTCATTAAGATCTCTTACAATTTCAACACTCAATTCCTGTATATTCGTCTTCAATCCCATGTTTTCGTCTTGCGCATCTCTCAGTTTTCTCTTCAAGGCCTTGTACTTCTCGAGCAATCGTAGAAGCTGCTCCGAGAGTTCCTTGTTGCGGTCTAGAAGGACGGTGGTATTGCCTTGGACTATGTCACATTTAGTCTTTTTCTCTCTGTGTCCCATGACACATGCTTGTACTTTAGCTAGTAACATCTCGTTTTGTGCTTTGAGATCATTGACGAGCTCCTCCATGGCATTTAGTTCTTGTACCTTTTTAGAAAGTTCCATTGCCATGATTTCCTTTTCTTTTCCTAGACTAGAACACATGATTTCTAGGTTCTTCTTTGCATGAAGCTCTTTTCTTAATCTTGCTTTCTCGTCGACAACTGGTGATCCGTCGGGTTTCCTTTCGGGCCGAAGATCCGTGAAGCATCTTCTTAATTCTGCTTTCCTGCTAGAAGATTGTGATTTTTGAATCCGCGCCTTTACATCGTCTATGATAGTCATGATTCGGGCTAATCTCTGCTTTTTTCGATCATCGTAGTCTCTACTACATGCTTCATTATGATCTTGAATTAATTTCAATAGTAGCATTATATTTGAACCCAATCCTGCAAAATTGGCAAAAAAAAAAAATTGAGGAAAAAAAGAGAGAGAATGACATTTTTGGCAATACAATGCTCGACTGCGCATCCTATCCCATAGGAAATTCTAACATTAGAAAATGTTTACGAATTTAGGGTGTATGTGTTTTGTTAAAAATGTTTTCGGGTAATCTCCGTTTATTATAATCAAAGTCTTTCAGCCGTTATATGCTATGATTTAAACCAAAGAGGTTTCAAATGCTAATGCCTTTTGGCAAGATATGATGGAGGTAGATAATGACAGTTGTTAGCCATTGATGCTGGCGGCGACCAATCCTTGAAAATGCCCATAGAAAATAAAATATATATATATATATATATATTCTTAAAAAGAGAAGATCATTTTCTCCATTTGGCATCGATTTTCTTGCAATATTTTTATTGCAACCACTCGTCATCGCCATGGCCTTCATTTTCCCCACCAATGCTTGCTGCCAAAAGTCGTTAACAGTTGAAATCTTTTAACATTACTATCATGATATTCGACAATCTTGGTCATTATTTATAACAAAAATCAGAGAAATTCAAAAATATTCTCCATGAGACAAACACACCCTTAACGACCGGATTGTGCCCATAAAATTGATTAGATTTATAAGCATCACCTAATGTGTGCTCATCTGCTCCCGCAACATTGCTATTGATGAATGAAGGAACTGCTACATCTGGAAACGAGCTAACCCGAATTTCACTCATAGTCGTGGCAAAAACTTAACAAGAAATCCTTCGAGAGAGAACTATTGGCTTTATGAGATTAAAACTGGAAACTGGAAACAATATTGATTTTATGGAAATCAGCTATTACTCATGCATGCCGACATTAGAGAGATGCCAAAAGGAGAGATTGCTCCGAGGCTCTCTCTCTCTCTCTTTTCCCTCGTTTGTGTTTGATATTTCATTCATTTCTAATTTGTTCTTCTCCAATATAATGGTCCTGTACCTGTGGTGGAAAAATGTTAGCCTGTTGTGTGAATACATCTACTTGGCCTCTAACTACCCTTTGTTTAGCTTGGCTAAACTTAATTATTCTATAGATAGAGCCATTATGTTATTCTTTTCTCAAATATTGTTTTGATAATAATTAGAGAGTAACATTAATTTAGAATGTAATTCCATAGGATATGAGATTTTCCATCAGGTAAAATTTAGGAGGAGGGTAAACCTTTCGTTCCTATGATGCACTTCCAGGAAAAATATTAATTAGATACATTGTGGATGATTGTGGTTTAAGCCCTGTTCATTTTAAGGAAAATCATATGTTAAAGAAAAATATTTTTTCTTATAAAAATATCACTGAAAGCTCTAAATCATAGAATTAATATTAATATTTCATATAGTCTATTCAAAAATAAAAGCACATACTCTTCCATTGATTTTCCCTCCCTTCACATGCCAATAAAATAAAACTACAAAATACAAGTAATGGCTATATACTAAAAGCCACACTAGAATTCAATACGAGAAAGGACAATACCTTTCCATTGGTTAGTGGCTCTAAGGAAGAGCACTTGTCACATTAGCATGGGTAGCTGTCATAGTAACAGTAACTAGGCATATAGGTCATACGATATGTTGTTAGGTGGCATTTAATGAGAAGAGAGAAAAAGGATGAGCAAAGCAGCCGTAGCATCATGATTATTAGGTTGTGTACGTTGAGTACATGGCATGTGATTGGGACTGAGCTTGACGTGAATTTGTTGAGCCTTAGATCTAACTACCCTGAAGACTATAGAGACTTGAAGGTCTTGGGTACCGAAGACTTCAGCATCCCTCATTCATTGATGAAAGCTTTTGAGGCCTTCAAATGGTCAGGGTCGATGGAGAGCTCGGGGATGACCTAAGCAGGTTGCATTGTCAATGGGCATACTAGCCATTTAGCTGTACTTATGCTTAAGGTGAGCTATTTATAGAGAGGTTAAGTCAGTTGGCTTATTGGAGGGAGTCGAGCTATTGGCTTAAAGGAGTGCTCGAGGGGACACGAGCATGCTGAAGCACTTGGATTTCGACCTCCATAGTTTAGGCTTAAAAAGACCTATCAATACTCTTAATTTACCCTTTTGAGATGCAACTATGTGTAATCAACCATTGAGATTGTAAGATGATATATTATCGTTATATTCTATAATATTTCAAAATATCTCAAAAATCTTAACCATTAATTCGTAAATTGAGAAAAATTAAAAGGATGTAAAGTTAAGAGTATCTAAATCCATTTTTGCTAAGGTAGTACAAATACTCTTAAAGCAAAAATGAAAAGATAAATTTAAGAATGTTAGTTATATTGATAATGTATGATATTTAAAATATCTCAAAAATCTCAACTATTAATTTGTAAATTAAGAAAAATTGGTAGAAGGTAAAATTAAGAGTATTCAAATCCATTTTTACTAGGGTAATACATATGCTCTTAAAGCAAAATTAAAAAAGAGATTTAAGAATGTTTAATTTTATTGACAATGTTTTCTTTTACCCTTTTTTTTAAAGAACATTTCATTCGCTTGGTTTCAATTTTTTTCTTCTTTCTACCTATTTGGAGTCACATTAACTCTATTTTAAAAGGAAAAATGCATATTTAGTCACTAATATTTATGTGCTATTTTATTTAAGTACTTAACCTTTTTTTTCATCTATTTGAATTGTGAATGTTTTCCAATTTTTCTTTTTATATTTTTAAATTTAGAAATATAACTTCCATTAACTTCGCCAAATCATTCATCTATACCTAACATATGATTAATATTTTATGAAATAATAATAAATATTTTTTTATTACAAAATATTAATAAAATTAATATTTAATATATTTAATTATATAATATAATAAAAATAATAAAAAATAAAAGAAAAAGGGTTGTAGAAAATTATGCGAATGCTAGCTACTTTATTAAAAGCCCCCAAGTCAATTAGAAATCGATATATATAATGAGAAAAGAAAAAAATTAACAAAATTGACTAAAGTCCTATTTAGTAAAAGTTAATAAATGTCTAGGCCTAATACAAGAAAAAGAAATTGAGATTCAAATTAAAAAATAAGAATAAGTATTAAGGATTAGCAACACGTTTGAAGGGAGAAAATGACCAGAAATTAAAGTAATATACTCGGTAAATTAAGAGCAAAAATTAGTGGAAATATGTAAAAGATTTATACATATGCTTTTTCTCCTATCATCCTTACCATCATCATCATCACTATGATATATATATATATATATATATTGTCAAACACTTTTTCCTTTAAAAATTGGTGGTATAGTGCTGACAATTTATGTTATTGTATTATATCTTATATTCGTGTTTAAATATATTCATGTTTGAAAAGTTTTAAACCGGTAACATAACTTGTTTATCAATCGTATCTGAATACCTAAACGACCCGTAAAATAAGTGTTTCTTGTATCTAAGTTGCACCCTTTTATTAATTAAATATATATTTAAAAAATCTATAAGATAATTGCACATGCAAAAGGTAAATGGACAATAATAATATTTTAATTCTACAAATATAAATGTCATAGGGTCTTAATACTTAATATAAAATTATAACCTAAATAAAAGTTCTAATAGAATAAAGTCTAATCAAATGAAAGAATGATTAAATTCTTATATGTAAAAAAAAATTATAATCTTTATAATCAATTTTCTCCATGTTAAAGATTATTTCAATAAATAGTTATGATATAATACTATTTTGTGAATCACAATTTGTTTTTCTTATAAACAAGAAAAAATCCAATCTTGATTCAAGGAAAAAAAAATCATAAGGTACACTATTTTCTTATAGGAAATTTAAATAAGTGATTTTTAAATGAAATTCAATAGTTTAGTACCTATAAAAATAAAGAACAATGCACACTGTGTGATTGATGAAAAAAAAAAATAGTAACTTACTTTATAGAAGAAAAGACCCAAAACTTCACACTTACTTTATAATTGAGAAAGATTCAAATATAAGATCCCATGAATGGGAGATCATAATTTGCTTGAGTTGCAATTGAAAGTTAGAAGGAGAGAAAGAAAAAGAAGTTGAAGATAGAAAGAAATGTAGTCATTAAAAACCAGTTGAAAGTGATTAATTTAACCACATTAATTATTATGTAGAGTATGGACAAATAAGACCATGTATATATTTGCTACAATCTCAATTGAAATGAAGTTAATTAAAAAATATATAAATTTATAAATAGTAAATAAGTTTACAGATAAATCAAGATATGTTTATAAAATCTGTTTAATAAATAAATTTATAAATAAATATGAAAACTCTAACTCAAGCCCAAATAAAAATTTAAACATATTTAAATAGCTTTAATTTATTTATTTCTTATATCATTTTCCTTATATTCAAACACTTTTAAACCCTATTGGATTCTAAATTACTAGCCTTAGACTTGAAGTAAACCGTGAGAGGATTTAATATCGAATCCAAAACACGTCGATTTTTTTTTTTTGACACAACAACACATACCAAAAGATAAAGAGAAAACTGATGGACCACGTTTTACGACTTTTTAGACAACGCTGAAAAAAAAAAAAAAAAAAAAAGAAGAAGAAGAAGAAAGAAGAGGTTAATAATAATAATAACATCCACGATCTGACCTAAGAACTCACCAGCTGTAAGTAAGAATTCCCCTTTCCTTGCTGCCAAAGGTTCCCCTTGCTGCTTTCTCTTTTTCTAGGAAGATCAAAGACACAATTCTCTTTCTCAGGCCTATTCTTCAATGGCCACTACCGAACCACCTCCAGAGCCCTTACTGTCTCCTCCCCATCCCAACTGGCTGGACCTTCCAAGAGAAATAACCTCAAATATCCTTCTTAAGTTGGGCGCAGTGGAGATCCTTTTGAGCGCACAGAGTGTGTGTTCACAATGGCGCTCCATTTGCAAAGACCCTTCCATGTGGCGAAACATCGACATGCGCAACATAGGCCGTGCTTATGAACTTGATTCCAGCCCGGATAAATTATGCCGCGAGGCAGTGGATCGCTCTTCCGGCGATTTATCATCCATCAGCCTTGAATATTTCGCAACTGATGATATTCTCAAGTATATTACTGACAGGTAAAGATTGTGCATCCTTTTTCCTTCTTTTTCTTGTTCTTACCGTTCTCTTGTTACATTACATGTATAGATGAACTTAGATTTGGACTGTGAAGATTTCATTGTGTGGCTCAAAATTTTGAAAATTTTGACAGCGATTCCATAGGATTTTGTAGTTGTTGCTGTTGTCTTGGACAGACAGTGTGATGCGACGCAAGATTTATTGCTTTGAAAAGATACTGATTTTTGGTGGACCGATCAGAGTTTTGCATATTGGGAATCATTCGTTACGGCTAGTTTGGTTTCTTAATATAAGAATTTTTTTTTTTTTTGAATTATTAATTCAATGTGATTTGATTCGAATGAGCCAATTTAATTGTTTCATTAGCTCCTGAACGAATTGCATATCACCATGAAGCATCCAATATTTCCCTTTGGAACTTCGATTTGGACTATGAAACGCAAGTCACATGACATCACAGAACCTGAGAATTGCAAGATGATGACAGATTGAATCTTGTGTACTTATCCAATAGTTTCCTGTTCTGTGTTAGACAAATTAAGTTTCGAGATAATTACGATCTAAAAGTGCTAAATGAATAGAACCTAAGACACGTAATTAGCAGAAGAAATGAACTAATATGTCTAGAGAGAATTGGTTGTTTTCGTAGATATTTTCACTATGAGAAAAAAGTTGAATATGTCTTTACTTTTTTCCTCTTGCAATCAATGTTTTCTTACAAGAAAATGTATCTCTTTTTGTTGATGAAAGACTGAGCGTTTTTTATTTTTATTCTTTCATGTATGACAATTCATTTTAGGAAAAAACCAGCTCAATATAAGCAAAGACCATGCAGAGGGTAAGGCTACACACACACATAACAGAGTTAGTTGAGGTTAATATTATAGCAGAATTAATGGCTAAAGTTCACTATTCGTTTTGATATATGCAACTATATTTGTGTGCTTTGCTGGGAAGTTACCTTTCTGAATAGTGGTATGGTATTTTCATTCTGTACTGAGTTGATATAGCCAAAGATGGAGAACTTATCATCTAATGGTTTTGCAGTGTTCCAATTTGACCCTAAAATTGAAACAGGGGCTGCATTCAAACAAGGCCTTAGGTGGATAATTCCAGTGTTAGTTAAAACAAGGTTTAATTTATTTTTTCTCCGAGCCTTTGAATGTGGAAAACAGCAAAATTAGCAGCAAACAGTTTGATGAATCAGTGATTGCAGTTTCCCAAAAAAATATTATATGGTGCTTACAAGGAAACTAACAAGAGTTTTGCCTAACATGTAAGAGTTTGTTGATTTTTCTAGGATAATACTCTTCTGTCAAAACTTTTCATTACATTCCATGGGCTTAGTTCTTATTTTAAGATAAAATCTTAACAAGGCATGTAAGTTTGTATTGTAAGGACTTGGAAGAATCTGGTCTCTGATGCTTTTTTTAGATTTTGGATGATCTCACTTCTTTATTAAAGTTTTATGAGGGCATATTAGGAGCAGGTCATTATCATCTGTGATGCTTTGGAGTACATGATGATGCCTGAAGGAATTGTTGCTTTCCGGGGTAGAACGATTGGTATCTTTAAAGAGCCTAGCTCATAGATCTGCTGGATTTATGATAGATTGCTCAATGAGGGGACCTAATCCACACATAATTATCTCTCGTTCTTGTAAAATGGGATTTAATTAAGATCAAGAGCTGATATGTTCATATTATTGCTTGGAAATATCTTCACATCTGGTCATTAATTGTTTCTGCAGCTAGTTGCTCAAGATGTCTTTACTATGTTTATGTTCACTTCTTGTGTCATGAAGTGCTTTACTATGCTAAAATTTTTTGCGCTTTTCTTATGTTTCAAAGGGTGGATTATTTGTGTAGAATATTTTTACATATAGTTTATCTATATATTTCTGGCATATGGCTTTAGTCTCTTCACTGTGTTATAGTGGATGATTGGTTGCAGGTGCAAAAACATTAAACACCTCCGGCTCATGCAGTGCCTTGATGTTTCCGATGGAGGATTGTGTGAAACAGCTGTGAGACTAACATTATTGGAGGAGCTAGAGCTTTCTTATTGCAAATTTTCAGGACAAACTATAAGATCCATTGGGTTATCATGTCCTCTTCTCAAATGTTTGAAGTTGAATATGAGAGGCTCTAGAAGCCCACACATAGAGATTGATGAAGACGCAGAAGCTATAGCAGAAAGCATGCATCAATTGCACTACCTTCAGCTCTTTGGAAATAAGTTGACAAATCAAGGCTTGAAAGCTATAATTTTGGGTTGTCCTAATCTTCAATGGCTTGACTTGCGCCAGTGCTTCAATGTTAGCCTGGGAAGGTTGGGAAAAGCATTTGCTGAAATAATTAAAAATATAAGTATAAGACATCCTTCTGATCACACAGACGATTATGAATATGATTCAACTCTCAATGATTACTGCTTCTCAGACGAAGACTACATGGAATTTGAAGAAGATTTTCCGTTGGAATACTCGGATCTTGATTTAGAATCTGGTGAGGATGATATGGCATGCTCTGATGGAAGTGATGGTTCATTTGATGGAGATAACCTTAACTATGATTGATTTTGCTGTGAAGGTACTGCACTTTTGACAAAGCTTCAAGAAGTTCTCTGTATTTAATTGCATGTTATGCTGGATCAGAATTAATACCAACTCGGTTTATCTCATGCCTTTAAACACTAGCATAAGCATTTGCAGTATCACGGCATGCTTTTTGGTACAGAGGGCGAAATGGCATTTTCCGATGTCAGACAAGCTCCTCCTAACCTGGCATGTATCTTTTTGATTGAGGTGTGAAGTGGGTCTTGTTTAGCTTATGGATATTTAGTTTGACGCATAAGATGTTCCTAAACCATGATCTCTCCATGACCATGGAATGGCGACCTTATTGGATAATCTTAGATATGTTCATATGGTCTCTTCAGAGTCACCCGATAAAATTAAATAGCTTAAAATGAAAAGCTGCTTCAATTTCGATTTCATTCCTATCATAGTTATGGATTTGGTGACATATTGTGAAATGTGCTTCACAAAATTTGGTCATGGACATTTATTGCATTTGGTCAGATTAGTTCTTATCTCCTCTGCTGCATACGATGATTATATAGCTAAAGCCGCCTTGCAAAAGCTCATGTCTGATATTCTTTTTCCCGTGAACAGGCATACTATTACTCTGCATATCAATATAATATTTCATATTATAGGTACTATATCAATCTAATATACAAGACAAACGGACACACAAATGTGCACACGCATCCGTCAGTCTAATAGAGGTATGGCGGCTAAGGCATAAAAAGGAAGGCAAAATGGCAAAATAGTTTATAGTAAGACCAATCATTTGAGGGATGTGCGTAATACTATAAACTAACCCTAAGGGCGTAATAGGCTAGGGGCACTATTAGTTCTAGTATCCCCTTACTACTTGTTTGCAAGACGCCCTTTCCTTTTAGATTTGGAGGGTCTACCCTCTGTTTCTACTCAAGGACGGGCTTGGTTAGGTTCTTCTTGTTGGAGTATCTCGCTTAGAGGTTAAAAGGAATTTTCTCTTGTGGTAACGCTTGATAAGGATGAAGAGACCTAATTACTTCAAGGTACCATTATAGAAAAACGGTGAAAGTTTTACCTACTTTATTATCCTCCTTATCTTATAGATATTACTACAAGCCACATCCTGCGGGACATATCTTGCCAAAATTTATGGATATATACTCGCACTATTCACCGAGCATTCAAACTCCCAAGTGATCAAAATATGCTGCCAAATCCTTATATGATCATTCCACCCTTAATAAAAAAATAACAAAGGAAAAATGGTCGTATAGGTTCTAAAAACACAGGAAAATTTCAAAGGCTAAACAGTATATCAAGATTAAAGGGTGGAGCACACTGAATACGTGATACGAATATAAGGAGCATTCATTAACAATTTACCTCACATGCATATCTTAGCAATGGTAAATGGGTGATTCTATTAGGAACTTGGTTCTTGGTCAAGTGGATTCAGATTGGGTATTGAAATTACAGGGTAGGATCCATTTACGAGCTTTTAGAACCTGCTCCAATATGGACATGCGCTTCAAACCCATTCTTGTTCTATGCACATCGTATAAGAATTTTTAACTAATAATATTAGATATAATGCAACATTAGATTTTTGTATAATCATATAGTTATTGCTGTCAAAATTGTGCAAGAGGGTTAAATAAATAAACCAACTTGTCTGATGTGATTTTGTTATAGGTTAATCAGGTTCATCCATTGTGGTACGTTTTGTTTGTCCCATCCAACTTAGCTTGTACAAACTATTAGATTAAATGAGCTAGCCATCTGTTGGGCTTATCTAACCCATTTATACATTTTGGTGGGTTAAATGGATTATATATATGTGTATTTTAGTTTGTTTTATGGACAAACCACTAATAATACATTTTATTTTTTAAAACTAAAATTGAATAATGAAAAGCAATTATACATCCTTTGCCATCTAAAAAGATCTAGATTAATCGCGTGCTATTGTGAATTTCTTATTTTATTTTTATGTATTGTGTTATTTATACTATTCAAAAAGTAATTTGCATATTTATTAATGAAATAAATAAATATTATACAAATATTAACTATATAAAAAAAATTACAAAAATACTGAGGCTATAATCACATGTAGAACATGCGACATTATTATTAATGCGTATGTTGCATGTTTTAGTGTTGTATTAACCTCGCATTTGTATTTTATGTAAAACATATGATATTAGTATTAATATATATATTGCATGTTCAACATGAGACATAGACATAACAATAGTATAAAATTCTTTAAGTCATACCTCGTAAGTGTGACACTCTTGTAGAATTATATTGTCGCGCCTTCTAGATATGATTTAGTGTTGGTATTTATGCAATTAATTTCATGTCATTTGTATTTATGTAATTTTTTTTTTAATTTCGGTAAACATGTATTATGCCATAATTCGATGGATTTAATGTCAATTACAATCCTAATGAGTTGAATTTAAAGGCAAATATTCTCTTTCTTGATTTGATTGTGGAAGATCGCATGAGTTGGTAATGAATTGTAGCCATTTGTAGATTACTTTTTTCTTTTCCACATAAAAAATCTTCTTAAAACATCTAAAAACCTAAAGCAAACAAGAAAAGGAAAGGAAATTCAATACGAAAACTTCCAATTTTATAACCAAACATGAATATATGAACAAACACTAATGAGGAATTATACAATAAAATACCTAAATAATCAAGGAATAATAAGCCATGAAGTAGAGAAACTCAAATCCATGTATGAAAGCCTATCATTAATTAATACATGCAATCAATAAAGTAAAGGATAGTGGATCAAAGTTAGGGCTTCCCCAAGTTTTAGAGAGAAAATTTCTCTCATTTTAGAGAGTTAGTTACGACTATTATTTGGTTGCATAAAATTTATATGATTGGACTAGACAAATTTTTCTTTTGGTTTGCAATTAAAGTTTTGTTATTAGACAAAAAGGGTTTCAAGGACCAAACAAAGTGCTTAAAATTTGTCCTTTCTAAAATATGATACAAAAGTTATAGGACAAAAACAAAAGTATTGATAATTTAAATGCAATTAAATAAATATTAGACAATATTAAGGGTATAAATTAGATAATATTTAAAATTTATACTTCTTAAATAATATAAAAGTGTAATTAAATAAATATTAGACAATATTCAAGGTATAAATATTAAAATATAATAATGAGCCTAGTATTTGTACAATAATAGTCTTGGTAACTTGCTACTTGACAATTTCAATAACCTCGACTTCCATCTCAGACAAAACTTGCACCTTTCCTTTAGTTAAATGTGATTAAGCCCTCTTCTTGGCTTATCTAGATATCTCTCCCCCCTTTACATTCTATACTTGCTTATCCTAAAGAACAGGGGACATCCCGACCTTCCTCTTCTTACCTAAGCCTTTCTTCATGCTTTAGTTTCTCTTCCATTTCGTGGCCAGCAATGCTTTAGGGTAGTTCACATGAGATGTTATCCCTGCAAAAAGCAAAGATAAAACTCTTTCATATTAAGAAACAAAAGGAAAGAAGAAAAGACACCAAGTAGGAGCCTCAATGAGAGATCCTCTTCTCAATATAGCAAAAGGGGATAATGAGCTCCCTCCTTGAAGTAATCCAATAGTAACATTTATATCTTCGACTTAAGCATACCTCCTACCTCATACAAACATAGACAAGTACAACTATACTATCCCCTTAGCACCTACTAACTCCTTTTGGACCTTACTCTTAGTCTCCTTAGGAGCAACTTTATGTCATCTCTTTGGATTGATTAGACCTATTCCAACAAAAAATCTAAGCTCCCTTTGGAAAACTTTTACTTCCAAGTCTTCTAGATATCTAGCATACCTACAAGTATCTTCCTACTCTTCTTCTAAGTAGGTAAATAATGCCATTCTTTGGTCAAACTTGATTTTAAGGCATAATAATGTTAGAATAAAGAGAAGTTGGCTCAGCATTCTAGTTTTCACAATACATTTTGAATGCTATTAATATCATATATGAATTAGCTTTAACATCCCTAAATTTACCTACTAATAATCAAAGAACTACCTTTGAAATATGAAGAATGGCAATTGAAACAAATAAAATCCGTCCCTCAATTTCATAAACCTGCAAGTCTATGTCTAGGAATTTATATTGATATTTTCATTAGTTGATGGAGAAATTTGATTGCAACAAATCATCATAAGGTATTTATACTTAGATTTTCTAGGGTTACAATAGCCAACTCTATGGAAAGAGATTAAGTTAAGGATAGGTGTAGGTAGATTCCATTTCTTGCTACCTAGTCGATCTTCCCTGCCAATCCAATAGCTCTCAACGTAGGAGCCTTGATAAGATCTTATGTGCCTAGTCTCTTTACTTTAGCACCTGAAAGAGATCATCTCGAGAAAAGATCTCAATGGAGCTTACCCTTTGGCGTAGTATTTGGACCACATCACAAACATGAGGAAGAATTGAAATAAGGCCTTTTAACTATACAAAATCACTTAAGTGGGAAAAAAACTAAATATAAGAGAAAATACAAAGGGGAAGGACAATTTGGAAATCCTTTAAGAAAGAGAATGTTTGTTGTCAGGTAGTAAGATTGCGGGTTATAAGATACATGCCTTTAGAGGATAGCTTAGAAGGCTTCGCGCATAACAAACTTTGATGCGATGAGATTGGATTGACAATTTTTGGATCTTTAGCCAACTTGGCACTCTCTTCCTCTAGGAGAATGGAGCTATCTTCACAATGGGCATGTGCTTAGGAAGTGGAATAGTCCTTAAGATAGGCCAGGGAACTAGGTTAGCATTCTTCAAACAGTCTGGTTTCTCTTAGATCTTATTTGAGAAGAAGGTTGAATAGTTCATAGCTCAAGCGTGGAGCAAGATCAATTTTGGCATAATAGGTTGGTCTCTTCTATAGTTTAGCAACACTTAAAAATCTCACGAGTCATGCTAGCCAAGTCCTTAGCTTGGCCATGTATGAGAGGTCTTAAGGGTTGATTCCCTTCACTTGTTGACTTGAGTGCTGATAGTGTAACAACCTTAAGTCTATCCAGATGAGTTTGTCATCCCATCCTAAGGAGTCCTTTTTGGTTGTGAGAGTTTGCTTCAAACTAAGCCTATTCATCCAAGATCTCCTTTACCCTAATGGCCTATTATGTCAATGTTCAATGGCTTGGTGGTCTTTTAAGCCTACTAAGGTAAGTTTTGTCCTTTCCTACAGAGGAGGCTTGCTCAAACAAGTCTTGCTTGTCTCAATTAAGAGCTCAAGCACTCATACTTTGAATTATTCTCCTTTCATAAGAGCCTAAGTTACTTGGTCCTTTAGAGGAGTTGATTAGATTCCTTAAAGCTCCTAACTTCAAGTTACTTTATGCATGAAGGAATTTACATGGTTATAAGATTGTGACCACCTGTTAAGGATGAAGCGACTCTTCATTCACCATGGTAAGTTTCACGATGTCACAAGTAGTCGTTCTTCAACGTATACAACACTCATGTTGAGTGGCTTCCATTGTATGCTATTATTCTTATAAATATTTGATTGAGGGAGATAATTTTCTTCACTTCAAAAATTTTTCCTTATTCTTCTTTAATCTTCATACTCTTTTACTTCATTTTCTTCTAAAAGGTGAGTTATGGCGAGTTCTTTTGAAAAGCACCTGAGTGTGAAGCCTAGATGTCCCATTATCCCTTAAGTGCTAGTGGTTGGTTTGTTAATGGTTGCATATGGTTACAAGAAGAGAATATAGGGGTTAAGTCATCCGTAATAGGTGGATGAGTACCCAAATGATCATAGGTATGAGTCACATGTGGTAGCGGATGAAAATGTGAACTCAACCAAGGAGATTTAGTGTATATTGATGCCAAAAGGACTAGCAAGTTGTGAGGGACACATAGGTCGTCATCTTAGGGCTAGTCATTGACATCCATAAACTAAAATCAATAATTTGAAGTAATACGTGTATGATACAAGTATCAATATAAACTCTACATCCAACAAAAGATTATAAACCAACTCCACATCTATATAGAATAATATATAGCATAATTTATAATAGAAAAATTTCATATAAAATAATAGTACAATATAATATATAACATAATGTATAATAGAAACCTATTTACTAGCAAAATAATTACTTATTACGATAATAGAGGAAAATAAAAATAACATGATATGTATACGATACCAAAAAGGTAATCGAGTATATGGCCGAGATAAGAGTAATTGATATATATGGAATCATCATCGAATAGTAGTCCTACTACAAAACAATAAAACTAGAGTTTACACTTTATGCTACAAAAATCTAAAACAATTATCGATAAATAACTTTACTAGAAAGAAGCTTGGAACGATGATCGGAACAAAGTTGAAACTTGTTGTTGTCGGAGCAAATGACTGGCTAATTTAAATAATGGCAAGAGAGAAGAGAAGGGAGATTAAGAAATTGAGGAAGTACGAGATGAGGTCTGGTTAGACAATGACAATGATAGAGGAAAGAGAGATTAAGAGAGTGATGAGAGTGAGAATGAGATTGAGAGAGGGGTGTAAGGTCTGATAGAATTCCAAGAGGGTGGAAGTGTACAGGGGGAGAAGGGGCGAGAGAATGAGAGTGGGCTTTGGTGGGGAAAAGAAATTACAAGAGTGAGAGATAGAGAGAATTGAAAGGGGTATGGGATCTTATGGTGAGAAGAATGAGGGGGGTAGGTCTAAGAATTGAGGGTGATGGCTAAAGAGTAAGGAGGGCTAGAGAGAGAAAAGATGACGAAAGAGTAAGGGTAGGGTCCAGTTAAAGCATGACAACGAAAGAGATTTATAAATAAATAAGGTAGGGTTTAGGGTAAGGTTTAAAGTAGATAGATTATTCTAGAATTAATGGTAGGGATTCTAAGAAAGTTGGAGAAAAAAATAAAAAGAAATAGAAATGAAATGAAAAAAAAAGGAATTGAAGGAAAATACGAAAACAAGGAAGGAGATAAAATATAAGAAAGATAGTGTGAGTATAAAATAATATATATACTTTATTTGTAAAATAAAGTTACCATATTCTATGATTACCATATAATAAGAGTTATTAAAAATGAAAAATTTATTGTGATTGTTAATTTAAATATTTATAAGACAAAAATTTAAGTATAAAATTATGTTAAGATTTATAAGTTTGAAAATTTTCCTTACTAGTGATGTGCATTATAATGACATAGACTAAGTAAATTTTATTATTTAATTATTATTTTTACTTTTATTAGAGTATTTCATTAAAGACCAAGTGTAAGGTCCAACACCTAAAATTAAGCCCAAAGCTCGAAATTAAGCTTAAATCCTAAAGTGGTCAAACTAATACCTTTGACTAATAAACTTACTTAACCCAAATCAAACATTTATGAATCTAAAAACCTTAAAAAGACCTCACCTAATGAAATAAAACTTAAAAAAAAAGAAAAGAAAAGTGATTGTAAGATCAATAAAAACATACTTAAAATGAGGAAATTATGACTAAATTACGAAAGTGGTAAAACATGAAGTTTAAGGTGATGAGTAACTGGGTAGTATAGAGTATAATACTTATGTACTTTAATTATAATCTTCAAGTGACATAGCCTAAGGATAAACTCGATTGAAGGCTACTAGGACTATTAAATACTATGGTTGAGTAAGTATACCGACCCTATCTTATCTTATATTTGCTTTTAGTGTAGCACTATATAATTATATCTATGAAAATTGTTATGCTTGGGGGATTAAGACTTTTAGATGTACTTGTATTGGTTGTAATTGCTTGCTAAGACACTATAATATGTCAAAACTAAAAATTAATTGCTACAATAACCGATAGGGCTTTGGTGTATTTGCTATATATATTAGTTGGTCACTTGTGAATTAGACTAATAATTATTCAACCATTAAGTAAATTGGACATTCATTGCATTCTTCTATATTTTGGTAAAAAGGGCGTTAGCACTATGTAGTGGAGCAAGAGATCATGCATGATGGATCCATTTATTGCTATATGTTATGTTACTATTGTTTCGTATGACGTACTTATGCAACATGTTCTTCTCTTGACCTTTGAGATTAGCTTGGCCCTAGAGAGTACTACCCTCTACTTGAAGTCAAGCTATATCCACTACTTTGTGTCTACTAAGAGAGATGATATTTGGACTATAGATGTAGAGATCCAAGTCCTGATATGCTTAAATAATTTCCAACGGGAAGGGTAAGTGTCAAACCATGCTTTTATAGCCATTGGTAGGTTGTATATGATGTTGCATTTCATATGCTTGTTGCAATATATGTGCATGTTTAATTAACTTGTTTGTAAATTTCTTGTTGGTAAGATAGGACGGTTACTTACTAAGAAATTGTCACTTACTCCCTTATAGTTTATTGTTGCAACATAACTTATGGTTGGAGTCGAGCCGCGAGATGCCTAAGATAGTTCCAACAGCTTTTGATATGCTAAAGGGAAGTTGAGAGTATGAATGAACATTTATTTTATATTTAGACTCTTTAATATTTACTTTATCTTTTGAAAACTTAAAGTAGCTTAGACTATTAATTATTTTAGCTATGGCTTGTATGACTTATTTTAGGGAATGCCACTCCTCCTTGACTACTATGTTATTTTGAGTTTAATGTTTAGATTATAATTACATGCTTTGATGTTACTTAATGTGGGTTTTTGGTGGAAGTTGAATTTGTGTTGATGTCTTGTGTAGTGTGACAAAGGTGTTGAACTTAGGGTTCATTATTTGATTTTGATAAGAACAAAACAAAAACTCTATATCTAAACATGTTGTTTTTCAAGAGAACAAAAACAAATGGATGATTAAACTAAGTATTATTTGATTATTTTGAGATAATTGAATAAGTTCAATTAGTTTTCTTAATGATTAAATATATCAATTATCTCTACAAGAAATTTAATCTTTTAAAATCGTGATCAAATGATCTTGAAGTTATATTGCAAAGAGTATTCATTTGTTTTATGTTAAAAGAATTTTTAAGTAATATTTGGCCTACCGGATTAACAACTCAAGGAAGAACTAGGCTAACGATATAAAGCCTTAGAGAACACAAAGAAAAACGTACTAACCTGGAAGAACTGGCTTGCCAGTAGAGTAATTTTTACTGATTTGCTGGTAGTTCAAAGTACCGGCATGCCAGTAAGTCAGATTCAACTAGTCATTACAGCATTGAATGCATTGTAACGGGAAGAAATGAATGGGATAATATAAATGCTCAACAACTCAATCAAGGATAGTAAAGAACTGATTTTTTGTTACAATATTTCAACATTCTCTTGTATTCTTGTTGTCTATAATTCTCATTGTCTCTTGTACCATAAATTGCTAATATTTAGAGAGATTTAAAGTGTAGTACTTATGAGCTATTAGTTGCAAATATTGAGAGTTAAAAGTACTATACCAATAATTCTTGAGATTGAGTTTTTGTATTAAGAGTTGAGATTGAGTTTTTGTATTAAGAGTTGAGATTGTGATTTGTGTTAAGAGTTGTGAGTGTGAAACTTGTGTAATTAAGTTTGTGTTTGTATAGCTCTTAGAACTTAGATTGAGAAATTAATAAAGTAGTGTGAAGTTCTCAGTTGGAGGCATTATGTATCCATAGAGACTAGGAGGCAGTCCAAACTCCACGTTATATTTGAGCTTGATCTTCTTTATCCCTATCCCTTTTAATTTTCGCACTTATTATTATTCTATTGTTTCTCTGATTACTCTTATTATTGCATTTAGTTGTTTATATTGGAAAAGAATTGTAATTTGTCCTTAAACTTAATTCATCCCTCCTCTTGAGTTTAGCCTAGTGTTCTTCAATAGGTATCAGAGCTAGTCTCTAGTCAATTGCTTAACCGCATATTAGAGTAAAGGTCGTAGCATTTAATACATTAGGCTTTATGGAAGGGCAAGCTATAAATAGACCACCACTCTTAACCAGAAATAATTATCCTTATTGGAAATATAAAATGAGTATATTCTTAAAAGCACAAAATAGATTATTATGGCAAGTAATGGATAAAGGACCATTCAAGATAGAAGGCAAAGTAGAAGATAATTATATCGATAATGATTGGAAGTTGTTAGACTTAAATGAAATAGCTATGAACATCTTGCATTGTACCATTAATGAAAATGACTTTAGTAGAGTTCGCACATGTAAGAGTGCTAAGGAAATTTGGGAAGAATTAAAAGGTACATATGAAGGAACTAGCAGAGTAAGGGATACAAAGATAAGCTTATTATGTGGACAATTGGAAAACTTTAGAATGGATCCAAATGAAACTATTGATGGGATACATAATAGATTTATCAATATTATCAATCCTTTGAGTGTTCTTGGAAAGACATTTACTAACCTTGAAATAAGTTCAAAAATTCTTAGGTCTTTGCTAAGAGATTGGGAAGCTAAAAGAACTACAATTGAGGAAGCTCATGATCTTAACACAATGCCAAAAGAGTAAGTTCTTAGAACTCTTAAAACTTACAAGATGATTAAAAAGCAAATAGAGGAATCCAAGAAGAAAACAATTGCTTTAAAAGCAACCAAAGAGAGCTCTAGTAGTGATAAAAGTGAGGATGATGATGATGATGATGATGATGTGACAATGATCAAGAGAAATTTTAAGAAATTCATGCAGTTCAATAGGAAATTGGCAAAATATAAGGATGAAAATATATCTCGATCAAGAAAGGAGAATAATGAAGTAATCAAGTGCTATAATTGTTAGAAACCAAGTAGCATTCAACAATATTGCCCGGATCTTAAGAAGGCTGAGAAAGGAGCAAGGAAAAAGGCTGTGATGGCAACTTGGAGTGATCAAGTGACTCAGAAGGAGAAATGTGCTTTATGGCAATAGACAATGAGATATGTTCTACTTCTAGTGATTCTTCATTTGATGAGCTCAAAAATATGTATGATGAGTTACTTAAGGAATTTATTAAGGCTCAAAAGAAGAATAAGATGATGAAACAAATGATGATTGAGATAGGAAGTGAATTTGATTTATTTAGAAATGAATATAATAAAGTGAAAAATGTCAAAGAAATTTTAGAGGAAGATAATGAGAACTTAAGATTTGAAGTTGATAAATTAAATAGAAACAATGAAGCCTTAAATCTTAGGAATGAGGAGTTGGCTAAGGAAAATAATCAATTGAAAGAAAAGTGCAAATTTCTTGAAACAAAAGTTGATAGCATGAAAAATGAGGATAATATGGTTGATAGGCTAAGAGAGCTTCAAATTGAAAATACTATCTTAAAGTCTAGCCTAGATGATTTAAAATAAACTATATCCAAGTTAGTGAATGGAGAAAAGAATTTAGATAAGCTCTTTGGCTCTCCAAGGCAAGGATTGAACAAAACTAGAATCGGCTATAGTAGGGAATATATTTACAAGTCTTACAAAAGTCACTTTGTAAAAATAACAACTAAGACTTGTAATTATTGTGGTAGATATTAACAAATTGCATATACGTGTGTAATACATCGCAATACCGATTTAAATCATAAAGGTAAAATGACTTGGGTTCCAAAAGGACAAAGATATATTATTGCAATTAGCCACAAAGGACCTAAACTCACACAGGTACCAAAGAAGCAATTGCATGTTTTTTTAGGAACTTCAAGTGGTAGCAACATAAAAAACTCAAATGGAGAATGCTTAAAGAAAATTCGAAGTGCCTCCAACATGGTATTAGATTTAAGAAATTTATTTAAGCATTCTCCATACAATAACTAACATATTTTGTGTACACTTAAAGTTCTCTACATTTGCTTAAGGCTTCCTTGTGCACATATCTATCATCTCTTGATTTTAATGTCAAATGTTAGCTCCCACATGTTTAAATATGCTAATATTTTATGGTTGAATGGTTAGCTTTATTTGATTATGAAGCTATGCATAATTGATATATTCTCAATCATATTTGAGCTCAAATAAGTATTTAGGGATTTAACTAGTGTTTTTGCAATTACTAGCTTTGCAAGTTATGCTTAAACTCTCATCATGTCGTAATGTACATATAAATCTTGCTTAGAATGGATAATTGGAAATATCATACTTTTTGTACACATTTAAAGTTTCTCATGAAAACTTAGAATCATGTGTGCACAATTTTGCCATGTTTCAATTTCCATGTTCAAATCCAATTCCTACAGGTTTAATTTGGTCCATAGATTGTGGTTGAACAATTAAGTTGGCCTACTTTTATTTTTGTGCAAATTTGACTCTTTTAGATTTAAATTAGGCTCTTATTGTTGATCGGGAAGTCATGTGATCATTTTGTCTATTTGTGTGCTACATGTCATAATTATGCTATCCTTGTATCTATAGACACTATTGAAACTTGTTTAGAATGCTAAATTATCATGAACTTGATTTAGTATGTATGTCTGACATTAAGCTCAATTTGTATTTAATGGTTGATTTTGATGATTTCAAGTGGTGATTTTAGGACTTCCAAATCCTTTTCACGATATTTTCCTTCCAACATGCTTGAACATGATGATGAAACTTACCTGAAGTAATGATTTGTGATAACTAAGCCTTATTGCTCAAAATAGTCATTCATACATTTGCATGGCTTAATAGTGAACTCTCTAGCAACTAATGACTTAATTCTTGTTAAATCTTACTAACGTTGCTAAGATACCAGCTTTTCACACTCAAGTGGATCCAAAAAACATGCTTATATAGATTTCATGTACAAATCATAGCGTTTAGCATGATTTGGGCACACTTGAAGTCATTCATCAGCAATTAAGTTGATATATGCACAAATGAATTATGCATTGGTTTCCATACCCAAAACTGGGTCTCACATGTTTATTTTCACCCCTAAATAATGTTCGAGTGGTCAAATTAGTTTGATTTAAATTTTGTACATATTGGACCTCTCTAGACACTTTTTAGGTTCTAAGTACATTGTGGAGCATTTCATGACTATTTATGCTAATATGAATGTTGCTTGGTTTGATCATGCATTTTTTATGTTCTTGGTATCTTTAAATATGCTTAAACCATAAACTTGTCTTGAATTTGAGAAAGAATCCATACTTGCTCAATAGCTACATTTATGCTTAACATTTGATTTTAAGGAACTTAAGTAATGATTTTTCAATTTATAGAGCCTTAAAGCTATATTTTGTGCCTACCATGCTCAAACATACATTTGAAAATTGCTTAACTTGTTGGTGTGCAAAAACTCAATGTTTATGCACCTATTTTGCTCATACATGCATACTTTCACCTTATCATGAATTACTTGGCTCTATGGACTTGATTTGGATGAATCTTGGCTCTCTCATTAAAAATTAAGTTTTTAAAGCCTTAACAGACTTAAATAAACTCATTTGAAGTGTTAAGATGTTGCTTGAATCTCTACAAATCAATTTAAATTGGCAAACTTTCTCAATCAAAAGGCCCTACTATTTTTCTGCAATTTTGCAAACAACCGGCATGCCGGTTAGACAATTCACCGGCTTGCTAGTATAGTTACATATTTAACAACTTGTTTTTGCTTCTATTCGCTTAATCGGTAAGCCGGTATACTGCTTTAGTTTTTCATTTATATTCGGTTTTGTTCTTGTAATCGACTTACCGGTATACTCCACTCCTAAAGCAATCTGTTTTGCTTCTACTCTCTTAACCGATTTGCCGGCTCATCTAAATATCGATAAGCCGATTCTTCAGATTTCAAGCATGACTTAAAATCGTATCGCACCATCTCTCCCCCATCCTTTTCCTAAAATCCTTCTTTCTCTTCCCCCAAACCCTGGAATCCTTCTCTCTTCAAGTTTCCATCTCTAAACTCTCAAAATCATAATTTTTCTTCATCAATTATCTCCAAATCCATACAATCTCTCATTAATCCCTTCACTTCTTCAAATTACACTCTCTTCTTTTCCTTCACACAACTTTCTCTCTCTACCAACCCCCTATCCACCATTAAGATGCCACCTTGATGAACTATAGCAACTTCTAGATGAATTATCACTACCCATCATGCCTCATTCTTCCTCTAGCTTAAAGATGATGATCTACAAGTTGCATGAATTACTAACTTCCAATCTATTTTGTACATGCTCTTCATTATGTTTTTCTCATGTTATGTATTTAGCCATTAGCTACTACTATTGTTATTTTCTATTGTCTTACCTTCACCAATATCTTGACTTTTATTGCTTATATTGCCTATTTATATTGTTTACTACTTGTGGTTCATGTATCTCATAGAGTTATTACATTCCCCATAGTTGGCTCACATTTTTGAACATTTGATGTGGCATGGGCTGATTTTGATGAATTCATTATGAAAATTTTATTTGGCATGGTTTTTAGCTTCTTTGATTTCACTTTTGTAAGCGGCATATCCTAAGGCTTAAGCTGGGATTATGCCAAAATTTTGACTTAAATTCTCTTCCCTCTTCACCATTTAGATTCTCCTCTTTTTTTTTTTTTATGAGGCCAAAAGGGGAGAAATATTCAAGCTGTTAGAGCGTTAGAACATATATTACATCAAATTGTTAATAGTTACTCAAAGATAATATTAATCTTATAACTTTAGCATTTCTTGATTCTTTGAAAGTTTAATATATTCTTTATGTAAAATTATTAAGAAGTGAGACTTAGTTTATTAGTACATCAATATACTGTCATTTTGCAAGCACTCACTTAATCTTATTCAATTGTCAAATATCTTGAAATCGGGTGCTAAATTCAGGGGGAGTATTACATTGAAGGGGAGCATTTAAAGAATAAGAGTTTTGTCCCCATCAAAAAGGAGGAGATTGTTGAACTTAAGGTTCATTATTTGATTTTGATGAGAACAAAACAAAAAGTGTATATCTAAACATGTTTTTGAAGAGAACAAAATAAAGTGGATGATTAAAATAGGTATTGTTTGATTATTTTGAGATAATTGAATAAGTGCAATTAGTTTGTTTAATGATTAAATATATCAATTATCTATATAAGAAATTTAATCTTTTGAAGTGGTGATCAAATGATCTTGAAGTTATATTGCAAAGAGTATTCATTTATTGTGTATTAAAAGAATTTTCAAGTGATATTTGGCCTACCGAGTTGACGACTCAAAGAAAAACTAAGCTGATGGTATATAGCCTTGGAAAACACAAAGAAAAGCTCATTAACCTAGAAGAATTGGCTTGCCAATTCACTTACCAATAGAGTAATTTTTACCAACTTGCCGGTAGTTCAAAGTATCGGCATGTTGATAAGTCAGATTTAACTAGCCATTGGAGTATTGAATGCATTATAATGGGAAGAAATGAATGGGATAATATAAATGCTCAACAACCCGACTAAGGATAGTATAGAACTAATCTTTTCCTGCAATATTTCAACATTCTCTTGTATTCTTATTATCTATAATTCTCATTATCTCTTGTACTATAAATTGCCAATATTTAGAGAGATTTGAAGTATAATGCTTATAAGCTACTAGTTGTAAGTATTGAGAGTTAAAAGCACTACACTAATAATTCTTGAGATTGAGTTTTTGTATTGAGAGTTGAGATTGTGATTTGTGTTGGGAGCTATGAGTGTGAAACTTGTGTAATCAAGTTTATGTTTATATAGCTCTTGAAGTTTGGATTGAGAAATCAATAAAGTGGTGTGAATTACTCAGTTGGAGGCATTGTATGCCTGTAAAGACTAAGGGACAGTCTGAACTCCACTTTATATTTGAGCTTAATCTTCTTTATCCCTATCTCTTTTAATTTCCACACTTATTATTGTTCTTTTGTTGTTTTGATTACTCTTTTTATTGCATTTAGTTGTTTATATCAGAAAAGAATTGCAATTTGTCCTTAAACTCAATTTACACCCCCCATTTGAGTTTAGCCTAATGTTCTTTAGAAGGTTCCTAACCAATAGGGGGTATTGGTTTCACATCTTTCCATAGTATACAATGGTACTACAACAAATCAACTACCTCTTGGGTTATGACAAGATCAATGTTTTGAAAGTTCAAATAACATATCTATTTATTATAAAAATACAACATAATAGCTATTTTATAAAATTATTTAAATCATTTTGTGAAACATTGATTTTTTAGTTGAACTTCTTAAAACATTGATCATTTATTTAAACCACTTAATGAAATGTTAAGCATTGGACTTTTCAAAATTTTAATCCCCTATTGGAATTAACCTTCAAATGTTAATCCACTTTAATGTAATTCTCCATTTACTAGCCTTCAAAAGTCTAAATACCTATTCTTATTTGTAGAATAGATAAAGAGATATATACATATGGTAAGGGTAATGTTATGGCTTACATCTTAACTTTACTACTTCTTATAATTATACACTCGAAATTTCAATTTGTCTAATTATACACTCAATTGAAGATTTAGTTGTCATAGTTTATATCTTAACTAATTCTAATTCATACCATTAGTCTAGTTGGCATGATCTATCAAAGGGATGACTGCTTATGACCTTAGGAGTTTCATGTAACCCCCATAAGCTAATAAATCACTATAGATAACTACTAGCAGGTCGTATGACCTATATTTTCGAAGTTGGTCATAATTCACTATTTTGTAGAAAGTAGTTAGCATCTACCTATAAGAGGTTGGGCAGGCCCCTTAAGGTTGTGGGTAGCCATCCCACTAGCTAATCATGCCAAATAGACTAATGATACTAATTAGAGTTAATTAAGATATAAAATATGGCAATTAAATTTTCAATTGGGATATAATTAGATAAGTTAAAACTTCAGATATATAATTACAAAAAGTGGCAAAGTTGAGGTATAAATTATGATATAGATGCTCTATGATATGTAAAAGTTAATGTATGTATCCATAGAGTAAATGCAATTTAATGGAGATTTTACCACTACAAAAAGTCTTAATGTGCATATTTATGTATGTAAAATATATTGTATAAAGTAAATTATATTGTGTTTAAATTATTACCACCAAGGACAATCAAAGATTTATGTAAAGGTAGACAATTTATAGAAACAATTAATTTGCATTTATATGAAAATATTAATTAACCAATATTAGAAAATAGTTATTTTTTAATTTTTTATAATATGAAATATATATATTTTTAAAATTTTAAAATAGATTTATCATCTTACCAAATTAAATATACTTTCCTTAAGAGAAATAGATAGAAAGGAGTGCAAATTTTGTACTTGGTAATTGAGGAAAAGAATAGAAATCTAAGGACAGGAAAGGAAATCAGTAGAAAGCAAAGCTTTCCATATTTAAAGGCCATAGGTTTCTTTTTAAAATTGGAGAGAAAGTGGTGGAAATAAGTAAAAAAAAATGTTTAAAGTTACAAAATTTCCTCTCATGTCTAGTTTTAGTAAATAAAAGGAATAGTAATATTGTCTTTTAAACCAAAGTTTCCTTTTTATTTCCTTTGTATATAATATATAAACCAAACAATAAAAATAGAAAACTTTCCCTCGCTTCCGTTTAATTTTATTTTTAGATATCTAAGCACAAAATCAAAATCATATTTCCTTTCTTTTCCATTTTACTTATTTCTCTAGTTTAAAAATTTACCAAACATAACATGATCTTTCAAACTTGCTAATACGAAGTAATAACTAGCTAGCTATCCTACAAATTGTCACTTTCCTTCCCCAAAAACTACCCTACTTTATATCTCTCACAAACTTTTGTTTTTCAATACTCCAAGTCTAGCTGATTCACTTTTTGTTTGGTTCAAAGTGTCACACGTTTGAGGGCATCTTAGTTTTGTAGTCTCTCTTAGGTTTGCTTAATCCTCAACACTTTTGAAAACTTTAGTTTTAGGGTTTTCCATAATCATCTCTTCATCTTCTCCATCAATGAAGGTTTTGACAATAGTGATGGAACTAAGGTTTCCTATTGGTGAGGATTCAGTGTTTATGTTTTCCTTGCTTTGATTTTGTGGGGTTTCTTAATATTCTTAGGAAAATAGGATTTATGAGTGATTGGGTCTCCAAGGAATTTGGTTTTCCATTAATGGGTTTAGAAAGTCAAGGTTATGTTTGTATTTATTTATTTTGTTAATGCCCTTGCTTATTGGGTATGGCGTAGGATAGGGATTAATGTTGGCTACTTATTCCTGATTCTTGGAAGCCACTAAAGTTCTCTTATGGGTGACAATTTTGGGTAGTATTGTAATTTATGGATTTAATGGAAGAAAGCCAAGACGAGTGATATATGGGTTTAACGAATTAACTATGGATTAGATTTATCCAATAGATGCTCCTGATTTGAGTGGTGGATCAATTTATTTACTGGGTTTTGCAAAAGGTTTGATTAATCATTAGTATGGTAGATGGTGTAATGTATGTATATTCAGGGGTTTGAAAAAGTATGATTGGGCTAAGCTTGGCTTCTAAATGGCTTTTGTTCATTTTTTACCATCGATGTAGCTAAAGAAAGACTTATATATTTTGTTTTATCCATCTGCAACTAGATATTTAGATTGTTAATTTATTTTGTATATATTCTGCATCTAGAATGGATATTAGGACATCAAAGAAGATGGTGGATTAGTTGAAAGAGATAATACCCTATTCTTTCCATAAACAAAGAGCAACCCTAGGAAGCAACAAAATATGTTCTTTTTGGTTAGCTAGAAGATGTAATAGGAACCCTTGTAGATTTTTTGCATGGGAAAATGCCCCCTTGATATACTCATCACGACATCCCCAAGCAGTATTCTTATACAGCAGATGGACACATCTAAAAGCCATTCTCTTATAAGGCCAATAAACATTTTAATTTGAGCATAACAGTTAATCAAACTCTAAAGAGTTCATTAGTTCTATCAAACGAAGTGATGGTTGAGGACAAAGGATATAAAAAAGCACCAATGTCCTCTAAAAAGGTCTACAAGTACTAAAAAACTACCTAAGAACTCAAGAGGGGGGTTGAATTGAGTTTAATGACCAAATTTTACTTTAATCACAATTCTTTGATCAAATTTGCTAAATGGATGCAATATGGAAACAATTAAAGTATATAAATTTAAAGAGTGAAGGAGAGAGAAATCAAGCTGGAATTTTAATGTGGAGTTTGAACCGTCCCCTTACTCTTTACAATCACCTAATGCCTTAACTAAGGTCTTCATACAAAATTTTATTGATCACAATCTCAATGACATAAGAGCTGACACCCAATCTCTATTACAAATGATCTCACAATCACAACAATTCTCAATCACATAGTAGATGATAGGAATCAAACCTCTAGACTCATCACTTAAAATTAGGCTAAAGGACTCCAAGGACACACTTAGAGAATACTAACTCAAAGCCTCATTTGAGACAAAAATTCCTATGCCAACCTCTTTGTTCCCCTCTTCTATTGACCTAACTGCTAAGCCTTCACATGCGCCAAACTTATCGAATAGTTGTACTATGATTGAATATCTAAATATATAGCCTAAGACTGTTTGAGCTAAACTCCTGAATCGACCGTGTCGACCACTAATGTTTGACACTAGCTTAAGTTATTTACTTTAAAGTGAATGGCTGATTGAGCTTTGACTTGATCCAAATCAGGTTGGCCCTTGACTATAAGCTCTCCTTTCTTCTTTATCCACTTTGTACCATATTTCTGATGTTTAGTAACTGAGTGACATGTGTCTTCTAACACGATATTCCAAAAAGATCTTTTACTTTTCCATATAAATATTCTTTGTTTCTTTTACCTTTTTTTAGTATATATTATATAACCTAATTATAAGAATACCATTTTGACTTTTCATACAGGTAAAGTAACCCTAGTGAATGGGTATATAAACCCCAACTTAATTGTATGCAAACATTAATCTTCATTATTAGAATATTTATTTGAGTTTCTCTTTGAGCAATCTATGTGTTCTCATTACCCTTCAACTTATATCTATTCCCTTTAGCAAGGAGTAGTAGTGAGTAACCCTTTAGTCCAGATTGGATATCGAGTCTGATTTTTCCATTTTCTTATTATTTTGATTTCATTTCCTACTTTTTGACTAATGTTAAACCCTAACCCATTTAGTATTAATCCTCAACTAGAGAAATTGAGAAATTTTGATTCTTTCTAAAAGAAAAATTTTTTTAGAGTCGCAACTCGACTAGAGTCGAGAAAAAAAGAAATCGTAATCAATTGGGTGAATTGACTATTTTTAGCTACCTAATTTCAATTTGATAAAGACTAGAGAACTTCAAATTTGAGGGTTTAACTTATTAAAACCTAACGGGTACGCTATCACTTTTTCGTAATTAAGCTTATTTTCACAATTATCATTTTTTGATACTTTTAAGAAAATAAAAATAAAATAAAACAAATAAAAAAACCTAAATTTTTATAGATTTTAACATTATCCCGAAAATGTCCATATACCCGCTAGTCGAGATCAAACGTTTGTAGTTCTTTCCAAATTTAAGTATTTATCAATTTAATTTTTTTTTTCAAAGAAAATTCTAAAAAAGGCCCTAATTCTCAAATATTAAAAACTCCTTGAAACGTCCTAAGACTTTATTGATTCTTGTTTCTAAAAAATAATTTTCTAAGTGAGAGATCCTAAAAAACTTAATGCTAAAAAAATCTCCTAAGTTAATGTGTGTGTATATATATATATATATATATATCTATTTATATATCATGTTATAAACATAAAAAAACGAATAAAATAATAATATAATAATAATTAAAAAATTGGAAGAACCGAACTTGAAATTGTCACTAAAACACCTCTATTCCAATACCCCAAAGCATTTAATGTCTTAATTTCTACTTTGGTGAAACTAATGGACATGATGAGTGTATGAATTTGTAGCATTGCAATGGTAGTCTCTCGAGCATTACCGTCAATCTGAAGCATAGTGCTAGCATTAGAATAGAATTGATGAATGATCTTAAGCTACTACTATAACACTTGATAGTACTGCCCCATAATGTAAGTCCCAATTTGAGCAGTACTGAGTGGAATGGGAAAAGCAATGGCCATATTGGAATTGAAACAACCTCAATTAAAAAAACTCTAATTAACAACATCGCTAACCCAGGACCCTAGATCTAGATATGACCCTCAAGATCAGTAAAATCATCCAATGAAGCCTATGAATCATCACTCCTCTTGAGGGTAGCTCTATATGTGATGTATAGAGATAAGAAATGATATGGAAAAATAGAAATCTTCTCTTCTTTATTGGTTATGGGTTTTGTACACATGTGTTGAACGTTCGATGTTCAGTTATGTGAGTTGGTTGGATGTTGATCGTGAGTGGAGTAATTCGTGTGTGCTGGATAATGTATAAGGGTGAAAGACTATGGCTGTATGTCGTATGAATGTGTTGTGGCATGCAACAGCATGAATTGCAATGTTGATTGGTATGTGCTAATCAGTTAATGTGCGTGATGGTCATGTATGTAGCAGCAGTGTAAAAGTGTTGTGACGGTAAAACTGTATGATCGTAGATACTGTTGATCTTGTATGGGTACTTTGCTAAAGTGATGTGCTCAATGTTTGTGTGAGTATGTATGGTGTTGGATGGTGATGTCCTAAGCTAGTGTTGGGTCTTCATGCAGTGCTATCATGCTGTTGGCATTGGATAGACATACAATTGGTGTTGGGTTCAAAGTGTGGGGTTTACTGTTACGGATTGTTCTTCATTGTGCTGATTACGTGATAGGGGATGCAATGTTTAGATTTTGAGTTCGTATGGCTTATGCATGTTTTGCTATGGACATAGATTAGACAAGGGAGATCAAATGAAAGTAGATTTCTTCTTTTGCAAGTGTGTAATTCTCTTCCATTTTACACCACTTGATTGGTATTTATAAAGTTCAAAAGCAAATCGTATAGAATCAAATCTTTTATATCAACCTAGATTTGATTTAATAAAAAACAAATTAGATTTAAATCTTTTATATTGATTAAAATCTGATTTGATACAAATCAAACTAGATAAATCTTTTATATCAATTCAAATCTAATTTGATTTGATAAAAATTAAACTAGATTTAAATTTTTTTTATTGATTCAAATTTGATTTGATAAAAATAAAACTAGATTTGAATCTCACAAATCTTTATCACATTAGATTCAAAAGATTTGATTAGATTTGAATCCTCAATGCTTAATCGATTTTTGTAAATGAAGAAAAAAATAAAAGACACATATGTGCCTGGTGAGATTTGAACCCGTATCCTTAAGTTAGTTCCAAAGTAATGTCTAAGTGTTTTACTGTTAGGTCGTTAGCCTATGCCTCAATATTTAGTACAATTGAATTGTATTTAAACTACGTAACTTTTTAAAGCTATTTGGCCTATGCTAAAATCAATTGATCTTAAACCGTTTCTTCTTCTTTCTAAAAATCTACATTCCTAAAAATAAATCTTTATAATTTTTCTTTTTTTTTCCATTTTTTTGTATTTTATCATTTATCATTATTTATTTATTTATTTATTTATGTATCATCTTTTTATTTTTGAATTAAGACCCCTTTTAAAAAACAAAAATTAGAACTACAAGAGGAGCAAAAATTAGGTATATACAACTACCTCTCTTTATAGTGAAATTTAAGTAAAATTTTGTCACAAAGATGAAAGAGACATAATTTTTGTGTTGGGATTAACTCTGTCTTAAAATGCGTTACGGTTAGTTAGCTATATTAAGATTGGTCTGTTGGGGATTTGGTGACAAAAAACTCAAAAAGAATAGTGGTGAGGGTAGCGCCCCTATAAGTTGGTAAGAACCCTAAATGAATGGGTAACGTACTACTTAAGCTAGCTAAAACCCTAAAGAGATATTAGACTTGGTCGTACCCCCTATGGCCTGGCTAACCAAGATGAGATGGGTGAAGCTGTAAACCCTACTTTTAGTGAGCCTAAGACTTGACTAAGAGTACCTTCCGAACATTCCCAAAGATCAACTAAACTAAAAAACTTAAGTTTATATTTAGAAACGAATTAAATTTTTACAATTTAAAAGCCAATTGTCGATAAAACCCGAGCTTGAAGAACTGTAAGCTTTAAAGTCACTTAAAACCCCAAACCTTAAAACCATTAAGGAATTTTAACCCTAAAGAATTAATCAATAATTTAATTTGAATAATTTCATTCAACTTTAGACAATTTCACAATTTTATAAAAATCAAATCATAAATTACAAAATAATGTGAGATGAAAACCTAAAAACAATTTCCTATAAGGCTATGCCCTTATCTTCATGTATAAGCCCTACACATAAATAAGTAGACCAACCAAACACCTTAGATAACTTATCAATTTAGAGTTGAAATTATTTACCAATTGATAACTTATCAAAATGTAGTGATAAAACAATTTCCTTATCACCTTTTCACTTATACTACATATGGACAATTTTTCACAAGATTTCATAAGCTTAACTTTAATAAATGAGATAAGACCACTCTATGGCCGAAAAAGACTTTAAATGGCAGATCTAAACAAGGGAGAAAGGAGGGCCATGCACTTGTCATTCACCCATCAATCACTTCTTCTTACACATCACTATTCACCCCTTAATGCTTACATCATCAATAGTTGCAATTGTTGACTTTTGTGTAAGCTACAAGACAACACTTTCAAGATATTTAAACTGTCGTTCTCTCTCCATTCCAACTGGTCAATCTCTCCATCATTTCTCTCACTTTCAATTTCACTTTCACATCTTCTTTCTCTCCTTTGAAACAAACATAAAAAGGAGAAACAACCTTACCCCACAAAATCGACTTTTCTTCCATTTTTTAAGCTTCACTCATGGCAACTTTTTCTTTTGTTCTTGCATCATTTTATTTCACCATCTAAGACCTCTTAAGACCATTAGAACCTTTCACAAACCCCATTCCAAAAGACCAAAAGATTCAGGTTCTAAAAGGTGGCAAAAAGGAGGAGGCAAAGTTAAGAGCTTAAGTGGAACCTTAGTGCGCAACCACCAAACTTTGCTTTAAGGACGAGTAAGTGTTTCTTGTGATATGTAAATTAGTATTTATGTTAGGAGAGTTTGATTTCTTGAAGATATGAGTAAGGTTTAAGTTGTTATAACACCAAAAATCGTTTTAAGAAACAAGCCATGAAACCCTTACAAGAAGTTAAAACATGAGCATGTAAAGTTGGTATTTTGTAAAGATATTTGTTTAATGCTTTGAATGGAAGATTTTAAGCTAATAAAATCTTGAAATAAGAACTTTAATGGAGGATGAGTATGCTGGACATGAGGGTTCCATAGTCATTTGGATGTTGATTTTGTTCCCATTAAGTTAAACATGCTCGAATCTAGACTTAAGTTAAGAAAAAATTTATCACATGAGGTTTTATGAAGAAACCAACTTTGTACGACATGAGCTATGATATGAGAGTTGTATTAAATAAAAGATATTCTATTTCTTTGTGTGGAACATAAGTTAAAGAATCATCTTACGAAAGAAAAGTTAAGTTAAGAGTTAGATACAAGTAGTTTAAGTGCATAATCTACCCCCTGAACTTAAGGAAATGATGAAACAAGTTAAAAAACCAAGTAAAGACCCCTTAGAACCATCATGAATAGATCTGGAACATGGGAGAAAGAAGCCTAAAAATATGATAAAAGTGAATGAATAAAGTGAAAAGATTAACCAAAGCAAGTTTGGTAAGCATACAAAGCCTAAAACTCAAAATCGAGCCTAAAACTCTCAAAACAAGCCTAGAACTCTAAGTTGGGATTTCAATGAAATTCTGACCAGCACCTTAAAGTACCAAGAGAGGTTGTTTTGAAGCTCATAAGAAATCCACCTAAGGCCCCATAAGCCCACCAAAGTTACTAACTTTAGTTTGGACTAAAAACAAGCCCATTTGACAACTTAAGCCCACTAAAGGGCCCAAGAAGTGGTTGTTAGCCTTAGGAATATAAATTAAAGTTGTAAATATGATCTCAAGGAGTATTTTAAGCTTAATATAAAATATTAAGATAAAGCCCAAAGAATTTCTTAAGTTATTAAAAAGCCCATTTACCAAACAAGGCCCAAAAGCACTCCAACACATGAGGAACGCTACTGTTCTGACCCATGGACAAAATTTTATACCTCATTTTGAAAATCTAACCTTACCACATTAAAGTACACTCGAAACGATGAAGATTGACAATAAGATCATAAAAATTGGATTTAAATGAAAAAGTTATACGTGATTGAACTTTAGGTAAAAACCGGAAAAAATTACGAAAACTAGTTAAGAATATAACTTAAGGAAAATTGACTCAGTTTCTTATGTTTGTTTCAATTCCTTATAAAAATTATTTCAATGACTAGGGGACATTGTTTACGAAGACGATTTGCCTCTGGATTACTTTGATTGACCTACATAGCAAAGTGAGTAAATTCCTGATGACTCTTTACTTGATTGTACTTATAGAATAGATGCACCTAAACTTATATATATAAATTTGGATGCTTGTGGGATATGGGAGATGCATGTGTATGGATTTATGGATGAATGTGATGACTTGTTAATTATATATATAATAATGGGAATTGTTTGTATTAATTTATACATGTGAATTGTATGGAATGAAATTGTTTGATCACCCTAAAAATCAAGTTAATCACTTATACGATTAAGAACTCAAAATGAATCATACATTTCCCATAGTGAAAATCGTTTATGACACATACTAAAGATTTGGCCATTAAGGCTAATATGGATTTGAAAATGAATGAAAAAAAACTTGTAACAAACCTTTACTTTCTTTCCTTCTTTTCCTTTCTCCCTTTTTTTTCTTTTTTCTTCTTGGAAGTCTGCTAATGACTACAAATTCTTTTTTAAGAAGCAAATGCTATAACCATGTAAGGTGTCTTATATCCGTCCTAGTTTCTAGCCTTGATATTGAGCTTCTTGGATAGTCCTTAAACATTCATTTCCTAAGGAAAAAGCAACTCACGATTAGTCTAGTTGAGGAGAACTTCCTTGTGTAGTATCGGTCTAGATTTCGCTCTTAATTACTATTCCAAAAATTATAGTCCAGTTTGCAAGTAATATACTTTGATCAATCTGTTAAGTCTCTTTGGGTTCAACATTATGAATTAGACTTTTAGTCAAATGGTTTCAAAAGGGATTAATGAGAGGGCCAATTTTGAAAGAAATACTTTTATCAAACCAAATGCATACCTGCCCAATTTCAAAAATAATTTTTATTAAAGATAATTTACCCCTCAAGATCAAAAGCTCTAAGTAAGGAGGTATTGCATACCTACCTAATTTCAAAAATAATTTTTATTAAAGATAATTTACCCCTCAAGATCAAAAGCTTTGAGTAGGGAGGTATTATGAATGGGGAGGTCTTGTGATTGAGATTCAAGTTGATAGAAAGGTTTTATGGCCATTTGGAACGTGATTCTGAAATTGATATGGGGCTTTATGTTGGGATTATGATTTTAAAATGAATATGAGGTTGTGTTTTTGGTTAGAAATGCCCTTTCAGACCTTATGTTTTCAAAGCAACTTAGGTTTCTAGGCTTTCTTTGGTTGGGGCTTTTCTAAAGCCCGACGTTTGAGCCTTTCTTCTTCCTTCTTTCTTTTGTTTTTCTTTTTTCTTATCTTTTTTTTTTTTTAGCTTTGCCCCATTATTTCTTGCTTTTTCCTCCTTAAAAGTAATTATCCTCTTTTTTAAGTCTTTGTCTTTAGATGAATTAAGGTCTTAAATCCATAGGTTCTGAGTATATGAGCTTGGGTATAATATGTGTGATCTTGAGGTTTTTGGCTCTTCTTCAGAGGAAATAATTTATTGAAAACAAAAGTTATCATTGAATTTTTGTTACTAAGGTAAGCACAAATCAGTTTTATCCATCTCTCCTAATTAATGACCCTAACCTCCAAATTGCCCTACTGTGGATTGGTTATTGATAGGTTTTACATTTCAAGTAACTCCAAATTGATTAGATGGGATTAATAAAGGATAATTGTGTTTGGGATTTGATAATGAATGCCTAACTTCATTTCGGTCTACGTATCAAATTCAAAATAGACTTCCTTCAAGGAATGACTCTAAAAGTTCCTTACCCTTATGTCATTCAACTCTTAAAGTGTTTAAGGGTTAGTGTACACGATATAGCTTGCCTCTTTTCAATCTAAACCTTTTAAAAGTGAGTTACCAATTCCCTACATAGAGATTGATTTTCCATAAAGTAGAGATTGACTTTGCTCCTATGCCCCAATTGTAAAATTTCAAAGACCAAATGCCCCATACCTTTCATACTCTCACTTAAATTGCCCCAGACTTATAGGTCTTAATGCCCCTTAGCTTTGATATATGGTTTTGGTCTGGTTCTTTAAAGCTCAAATAGGTCGACATTAACAAATTTTGAAGTGGAAGGGACTATGAATTGCCTTGTTTGTTTGCATTAGGAATCAAGCTTAGGATAATATTTTATGGTCTCGTGTTTTGACTTGGTTCATATTTGGACTAGATGAATCAAGGGTTTTAAGTTGGTTCGGCCATCTCGATGGGTTAGGGATTTGTGTTTGGTTGGCTACTTTAACAAGCCATGTAGTTTATGTTCGAGTTAGCTGCCTTAATGGGCTAAGTGATTGTGTTTCTCTCGAGTCCGATAAGAATTTTTAATCGTTAGCAAATTTTTTTTTTTAAAGAGAGAGAAAAAAAGTTAGGGCTTTTATGTTACAGAAACCAAGTGATGAAATTGTAAATGGAAGATTGCTTTCTTAGGATTTTATATCCAGGCCTATAGAATTTATTTTCCTTTAAAACAACACTATTGAGGGTCTATTTACAAAAGAGGAATCCTTTTATTGTAAATGAGAAAGGATATTTACAAAGTGCTAATCTATGTAAAAGAATGACTATTTCTAGCTGATAGAATATAAGGCAAAATGGTAACTACCTAAAATTATTTTACAGGTTTGATTCTTTTCATTTTGTTGTTTTGTTTTGTTTTCTTATTTTTTATTATTTACTTTTCAAGGGTTGGTCTTAGCTATTGTAGTCCCAAACAGAAAGAAATAGATTCAGGCTACCATAAATGTACTAAAGCCCACACTAAGGTGATATTCATAGGGCTCTTCTATAGGGACAAGATAGATCAAATCTTATTTTTAATAGAAACTTGCCTATTTGGGTTGAAAAGTTGAAACCACATCTGGAGTAATTTTTTAGGCCAATAAAATGGGTAGTTGTGGATCTATTTGAAAGCCGCTTAACATAACCTATCTACTTCTATCTAAAAAATTAAAATTACAATAAAAGCCTATCTTAAACTTCACATGGAATTATTACGAGGAAATATTTACAAGGAAATATTACAATGAACAACTGCCCTTATCCGTTTTGGTTCACCACATTATGAGTTCTAATAAATTTTTTTTAAAAGGGCTTTCATGTATATAAATGATAGGTTCTAAAAGTTCTCGAGTTTTGTGATTATTGTGTTTTTCAAAGTAACGGTTCTATGGTCTCATCTGAACTTGACTAGGGTAGCTTGATCGACCTTAGAAGGTGTTTACCATACAACATTTGAAGCTTACACAATAGCCTCCCTCCTAAGGTCTTAAGATGGCCTAGTTCTGACCATATTTATCATGCATTTGTGATACAAAAAAATAAAATAAAATAAAGAAACCCCAAAAAGACCCCCCTTAGATGAGCTGCTACGAAAAATGTTAGTGTAAAACGAAATAAAATAAAATAAAAAAACCAACTTAAGTGCTTTTTTTTTTTAAATAATTCTAATTTTGGTAAATTCTAGTAATTAGCCCTTTTGATAGTCCCCAGTGGAGTCACCAAACTATCAATTATGATTTTTCAGTTTTCTTATTATTTTGATTCTATTTCCCACTATCCGACTAATTTTAAACCCTAACTCATTTAGTATTAATTTTCAACTAAAGAAATTAGAAAATTTCGGCTCTTTTTTTTAAGAAAAAAACTTTTAGAGTCGTTATCCAACCAAAGTTGGGAAAAAGAAAAATCATAATCAATTGGGTAGATTGACTACGATTTAATTATCGATTTTTTATTTCAATTTGATAAAAACTAAAGAATTCAAAATTTGGGAGCTAACCTATTAAACTCTAACTAGTATTACTATCACTTTTTTCAAAATTAGGCTTATTTTCAAAATTATCATTTTTTGATACTTTTAAGAAAATAAAAATAAATCAAAAAACCTAAGTTTTTATAGATTTTAATGTTATCCCGAAAATGCCTACGTACCCGCTAGTTAGGATCAAACGTTTGTAGTTCTTTTCAAAAACTTTAGTGTGTTAGTTTATTTTAACTTTTAAAAACCAATCAAGTTTAAGTATTTATCAATTTATTTTTTATTTTTGAAGAAAATTCTGAAAAAGGCCCTAATTCTCAAATATTAAAAACTCCCTGAAACGTCCTAAAACTTTATTGATTCTTATTTCTAAAAAATAATTTTCTAAGTAAGAGATCATAAAAAACTTAATGCTAAAAAAAATCTCCTGAGCTAATGTATATATATATATATATATATTTATATCATGTTATAAGCATGAAAAAATAAATAAAATAGTAATATAATAATAATTAAAAAATTAGAAGAACCGAACCTACAATTGTCACTAGAATACCTCTATTCCAATGCTCTAAAGCATTTAATGTCTTAATTTCTACTCTAGTGAAACTAATGGACATGATAAGTGTATGAATTTGTAGCATTGCGGTGGTAGTCTCTTGAGCATTACTGTTAATCTGAAGCATGGTGCTAACATCAGAATAGAACTGATGAATGATGTCAAGCTGCTGCTATAACACTTGATGGTACTGCCCCACAAAGTAAGTCCTAATCTAAGCAACAGTGAGTGGAATGGGAAAAGCAATGGCCATATTGGAATTGAAACAACCTCACTTAAAAAAACTCTAATTAAAAACTTCAATAACCTAAGACCCTAAATCCAGATATGACCCTCAAGATCAGTAAAATCATCCAATGAAGCCCATAAATCTCCTCTGAAGGGCAGCTCTATATGTGATGTATAGAGATGAGAAATGATATGGAAAAATAGAAATCTTCTCTTCTTTATTGGTTTTAGGTTTTGTAAGCATGTGTTGAACGTTTGATGTTTAGTTATGTAAGTTAGCGTGCGTTGCAAACCGTGACCAAGAACAGACAAAGTTGGTTGCTAAATGGGTTTAAGTTTGTAGAAAGCTCGAGAAGGGTTAATGGAGAAAGTGCGAAAGGGCAAAAAATGATGAATGAAATAGTAAGCAAACCCACAAATAGCTCTAGAGGATATGATGTACGAATAGAACTTCCGATAACTCACAGTACAATTCGATATGATGTACAAATTGGTTTGGTGAGGTTACTTACCACCTAACCTTGCTCAAGGGAAATGATAAAAGTGATGTTGAGAGTAAATAGAGTGTTTACACAAGGAAGAAAAATACTCAAAAGTGTATATTTATGATTGTGTGTTTACCTACAATTACAAGGATATTTATACTTATAAGTTAAGGCAACTTACTTAGAAGAGAAAAGATAAAAATGGTATTTCCCAAGGATGTAATGTACAAGATATAAAGGACAAAAATGAATATACAAGGAAAGCAATCATTAATACAAAGGATTCTACACATGATACTATACATGTAGAGATGCTATATTGATGATGCTGTTAGAGGATGTGGACAAAAAGTACGGACAATTTGCTTATCCGAGCAGGGGTGGTTTCTATAGTCTAAGGTCTCTATCGACATGTCGGCAATGGTGATGCTGAGTAAGTGGTCAAGCATGAAGGAGGACTGGATGTTGTCTCGGCCATCCGTTTCTTAACATTCTATCTACGAGAGATTGGTAGTTATGCGACTTGGCTTAAGGAGTGACTCGATAAGGAGATACTTAGCATCGGTATAAGTCAATTGGGGTAAGAGAATCTGCCATACCAAACCTTCTAGTCCTTAGGCTCAGCTTTGGGTCAATAGGCTAGTAGCTCAATTCCCATCTTTCCCTTAGGGTTGATTTAGATTTAGGATCAAATTCAATTGATCTCTAATCAACTCTCCATCAAGGTGATATGGACTTAGGTCGACAATACTAAAGGTGTCAAAAACCCCATAATCCTTTGGTAGCTCCAACCTGTAGGCATCATTATTGATCTTCTAGAGGATTTTGAAGGGTCCTTCAACCCATGCGGATACTTTCTTCTTCCTCTTGCTTGGGAACCGTTCCTTACTGAGGTGCAACCATACCAACTCTCCTAGTTAGAATTGCTTAACCATCCTACCCTTAGTCTTCTCTCGCATTCTTTTAGCAACTTGGTCGATGTGTCGAGTGACCTTATTATATATGTGCTGAAGGGATTGTGCTTTGGCCGAGGCGTTAGGGCCTTCTTGTGCAGGTATTGGTATAGGGGTGTAGTCAAGAAGCAACTTGGGATTGAATCTATAGACCACTTCAAAGGGAGTCTATTTAGTGGTATCATGTATTGTTTGATTGTAATTGAACTCAACAATTGGCAAGCAGACATCCTAATCAACAAAGCTTTTGCCTACTGTAGCTCGAAGTAGTGATCCTAAAATGCGATTAACCACTTTTGTCTAGCCGTTAGTTTGGAGGTGACATAAGGTACTCAAAAGTAATTTGGTCACCAACTGATGCCAAAAGGTTCTCCAAAAATGGCTTAAGAACTTCAGGTCTCTGTTGGAAACTACACTTCTCGATACGCTGTGTATCCACACAATCTCCTATAAGAAAAGAAAAGTAATAGTCGAAGTGTCGTTAGAGTTGGTACAAGGCACGAAGTGTGCCATCTTATTGAACCTATTTACAATAACCATTACAGAATCTTTTCCTCGGGCAATTTGCAGCAATTGAGAGCAAAGTCCATGTTCAATTCAGTCTATAGCCTCGTTAGAACAAGTAGGGGCATTGCTCTTCCTTTCTCAATTTGATACTTAGCCTTCTTGTACATGGCACAACTTTCAATAACTCGGTGCACATCTCTCCTCATTCTCAGCCAAAAGAATTAGCCCTTCAACAATTCACAAGTCTTCCTTTTTCTAAAATGTTCGAAGAATCCTCTACTGTAAGCTTCCCTAATCAATAACTCCCTTAGGGAACAAGTCGGTATGCACAATATCCTACTTTAGAACAAGTAGCCATTCTCCACATGGTACTTGTCTACTGTTCTTCCATTAATGCATCATGCAAGTATGGGTCCAAAGTGTAGATTCTCAAAGTACTGCTCTTTGATACTTACAAACCCAAAGAGACGAGTCTATAGCTTAGATAAAAGTACATGCCTTCTTGAAAAAGCAACTACAACTATGTTGCTTTTTCCTTGCTTGTATTTTATTACAAAATTGAATACTTCAAGAAATTCAACCTATCTTGCCTACTAGTTTGACAACTTGATCTAACTTTGAATGTGAGTTAATGATTTATAGTCAGTATATATGACAAATTCTCTTGGTATTAAATAGTGCTACCATACATGTAGTGCTCAGATCAGTACTAAAAGTTCATCATCATACACGAAGTAATTTAACTGGGGTCCACAGAACTTCTCACTATGAAAAGCAATTGGTCGACCTTCCTGCATCAGGACAATGTTTATTATAATGCCTGACGCATTGCATTCTAGCTCAAAAATTTTGTTGAAGTTAGGTAGCACTAACACTAAGGTAGAGGTCAATCTTTCTTTTATCTCGGAAAAACTCCTCTCATCCCTTTCTCCCTAACAGAATTCAGTATTCTTCTTTGTTAACTTGACAAATAGTGTGGCGAGGGTGCTGAAATTCCTAATGAATTGCCTATAGAATGAAGCCAGTCTATGGAAACTTCTGACATCAACATATATAGTAGGAGTTGACCACTCGACAATTGCTTGGATCTTCTCAACATCAACTCGTAAGCCTCCTTCAATGACTACAAAGCCTAAGAATACCACTTATTCTTAGTAAAAGCAACATTTCTTTAGATTGCTAAATAATCTCTCTGCACGAAGGATATTTAGGACTTCTCTAAGTTGTTTACAGTGACTCGGCATGTCGACATTATAAATCAGGATGTCATCAAAGTACATTATGACACACTTCCTTATGAGATATCTCAATACATGGTTTATTAGTCTCATGAAGTACTTAATGCATTCCACAAGCTAAAGGGCATGACTATCCATTCGTAAAGTCCATGTTAAGTCTTGAACATAGTCTTCCACTCGCTTCCTAGCCTTATGTGGATTTGATGGTAACTAGATTTAAGATCAATCTTGTTGAAAATCTTGGCTCTACTCAGTTCATCTAACATGTCTTCTAGCCTCGAGATCAGATACTTATATTTGATCGTGATCTTATTCATGGATCGGCTGTCTATACACATCCGCTAGGTTTTATCCTTCTTCAGCACCAGAAGCGCCTGCATAGTGTAGGGGCTGAGACTTTCTTGGACATACCCTCTCTCTAGCAGCTCATTGACTTGGCATTGGAGTTTAGAGGCTTACTCAAGATTCATACAATAAGCTAGCTTATTCAGTAATGAGACGTCAGGTACTAAGTCTACGTAGTGCTCTATGCCTCGAGTTGGGAGCAACCCTTTAGGTAACTATTCTGGGAATAGGTTGGCATATTTACCTAGCAGTTCCTTGATTTCTTAGGGTAGTTCACCCTACTCCTTCATTTCTAAAAGTCGCCTAACTAACATAAGGGTCAACTCGTCTACCTTGATGACTTTTTGAAGCTTGGATCTACTCATCACCAAAGCTTTCTTTGATCCGTAAATAAGTTTTGTCTGCAATTTATTAACCTCTCTCGGTGGCATTGGATTCAGTGTTATCTTTCAATCATCCTTTTCAAACATGTATATGTTCCTGTGGCCGTCATAGATAACTCTCCTATCAAACAACCACGACCTATCCAACAACACATGGGAAGTGCACATAGGTAGTACGTCGTAGAGAATTTGGTCAGAGGAATTCCCTATAGTGATCAGTAGTAGTATTTATTGAGTGATATGTAATGCTCCCTTCTCACTCAACCAATGCAACTTGTATGCCTTCGAATACGCAACAGTCGACAACTTTAGTTTTGAAATAAGATAGGTTAATGCTACATTAGTGCAGCTTCCACTATCTACAATGAGGGCACACACCTAATCATCCACCTCATAGGTTGTGTGAAACAAATTCTCTCTCTACTCCTCCTCTCATGATGGTTTCACATTCATAGTATGTCGGACAACCATGAGTAATTAATCTAAGTCCTTAGCAAATATGTCCTCTTAAATCAGCTCTTTCTTGGTAGGAACCTCCTCCTCCTCAGGTTCCTCATCTGTACTTTCTACTTCTAGTTTCAGGATGTCTCCTTTGATGATCATTGTTCTTTAGTTTGAGCACTAAGCAACCATATGTCTAAACCTTTGTTACTTGAAACATTTGATCTGGCTTGTTTTCCTGCCAGACCCTTGCTCCTTCTCATAAGTTCGGGTCGACACTTCACCTTTTGTTCAACCTTTCTACTCAGCTCTTACATTAACCTTTCTACTTAGCTCAATACTTAATAGAGTTCAATAACTTACCTGTCCGAGTCAGTTAGTCGGCATCCTTGCTGGTACTCGGCTCCTTCTTTGCCTCTCTACTCACTAGGTAATCTTAATAGCTTCATCCATTGTATCAAATCGTTGGAGCTCTACAACATCTCGACTGTCTTCTCTCAACCCAATAACGAATCTTGAGAGTATTCGAGCAGATGATTCCTCCACACAGATCATGAGCATTTGAAACTCTTGAACATACTCGTCAATAGTTCGACCCCCTTATCTTATCTTCTGAAGTTAAGTGAAAGTGTCTTGGAGATAAGTTTTTGGCACAAACCTATTTGTGAGCACTCTCTTCATCTCAAGCTAAGTATTAATCTCTTGGTAGCCCTTTCATCTTCTCATAGCCTGAAAATTCTTTCACCATATGGTAGCATATCTGAAAAACTCAATAGCAATAGTTCTCACCTTCTCATAATCCTCATACTAATAGTAATCTAACATGTGCTCTATCTTCTCTTCCTACTCTAGATACTCATTAGCATTCCCAGATCCATTGAAACTCTAAATTTGAAGCTTCACATGGTTAGATGCTTTAGGGATTTGTACATGCTCTTCTTCAAAATATTTTTCTTCTTCTTCTTCATCAAGCTCTCTCATGTCTATCCTTTGCCTTACCTGTTCGCTAACTCCTCCACCTTGAACCATTAGAGTTAGGTTTTGACCTTTAATAGGTTGAGCAGCTTATAGAGTATTTTGCGTAGCCTTAATGAGTCGGCAAGACAACATATGAACAGCTCGGGTTAGATCTACTAAGAGGTTAGTTACCTCATCAAGTCTCTCGTTAGTGCTTTAAGAGTTCCCTAAGACTGTCGTTCATGGTAAACAACTCTATTGTCATCACTAGTACCAACATTCATACTTGGGTCTATCATTTTTTCTCATAAACTCAAAGCTCAAACAAAACTTTAGGAAATTAACAGTTAACAACACAGCAGTCAAATAAACATAGTAACTTTATCTATTTCATACACCCAAATGGAGTATAACAAAACTTCAAGAAGAACCAACTATAATTCACACAAAACCTTTGCTTTGACACCAAGATATTACAAACCGTAACCAAGAATAGGCAAGGCCGATTACTGGATGGGTCCAAGCTTACAGAAAGCTCGAAAAGGGTTAAAGGGAAATGTACGAAAAGGCAAAAAAATGACAAATGAAATAGTAAGCAAACCCACAAACAGCTCTAGAGGGTATGACACACTAATAGAACTTTCGAGGACTCATGGCACAATTCGATATGACGTAAGAATTAGTTTGGTGAGGTTACTCGCCACCTAACCTTGCTTAAGAGAAATGATAAGAGTGATGCTAAGAGTAAACAGAGTTTTTACACAAGGAAGAAAAATACTTAAAAGTGTATATTAATGATTGTGTGTTTACTTACACTTACTAGGGTATTTATACTCATAAGTTAAGATAACTTGCCTAAAAGGGAAAAGGGAAAAATGGCATTTCCCATGGAAGTAATGTACAAGATACAAAGGGCATAAATGAATATACAAGGAAAACAATCATTAGTGCAATGGATTCTACACATGATACCGTACACGTAGAAATTCTATATTGGTGATGTTATTGGAGGATGTAGACAAAAAGTATGGACAATTTACTTATTTGAGCAAGGGCGGCTTATGTAGTCTAAGGTCTCTCTTAAGATATTGTCAAGGGTGATGCCGAGTAACTAGTCTGGCATGAAGGAGGACTAATTGTTGTCTTGGCCATCCGTTTCTTAACATTCTATTTGTAAGAGATTGGCAGTCATGTGACTTGGCTTAAGGAGTGACTCGATAAAGAGATACTCGACATCAATAAGAGTTTATTGGGATAATAGAATCCACCATACCAGACCTTCAATCCTCAAGCTCGGCTTTAGGTCAATGGGCTAGTAGCTCGATTCTCATCAGCATAGATGTTAATCGTGAGTAGAGCAGTATGTATATGCTGGACTATGCGTGAGGATGAGAGATTTTGGTAGTATGTCATGTAAATGTGTTGTAACATGCAACAACATGAATTGTGATGTGGATCGGTGTGTGCAGCAATAACATGAAAGTGTTGTGACAGTAGAGCTATGTGATCATAGACACTGTCAATCATGTGTGGGTACTTTGGTGAATTAATGTGCTCAATGTTTGTGTAAACATGTGTAGTGTTAGATGATGATGTCCTAAGCTAGTGTTAGGTCTTCATGCAATGCTGCGGTATTGTTGGCATTATGGATGGACACGTGGTTGGTGTTTGGTTCGAAGTGTGGGACTTATTGTTAGGGGTTGTTGTTGGATGTGTCGATCACGTAATAGGGGATGTAATGGTTAGATTGTGAGTTCATGTAGCTTATGTGTGTTCTACTATGGACATAGCTTAGATGAGGGAGATTAGATGAAAGTGGATTTCTTCTTTTGCGAGTGTATAATTTACCTCCATTTTATGTCGTGCAATCGGTATTTGTAAAGTTTAGTAACAAATCATATAAAATCAAATCTTTTATATCAACCAAGATCTGATTTGATAAAAATAAAAGTAGATTTAATTCTTTTATATTGATTTAAATTTAATTTGATAAAAATTAAACTAGATTTAAATCTTTTATATCAATTCAAATCCGATTTAATAAAAATCAAACTAGATTTAAATCTTTTCTATTGATTCAAATATGATTTGATAAAAATCAAATTAGATTTAGAAATCACAAATCTTTATTATTGCATTAGATTCAAAAAATTTGATTAGATTTGAATCCCCAACACTCAACCAATTTTCACAAACGAAGGAAATAATAGAAGGTACTTATGTACCTTGTAAGATTCAAACTTGTGTCCTTAAGCTAGTTCCATTGCAATGTATAAGTGTTTTATTGTTAGGTCGTTAGCCTGTGCCTTGATATTTAGTGCAATTAAATTGTATTTAAACTACGTGACTATCTAAAGCTATTTAAACTAAGCTAAAATCAATTGTCCATAAACCGTTTTTTTTTTCTTTATAAAAATCTACTTTCTTAAAAAACAATCTTTATAATTTTTCTTTTTTTCCATTTTTTTATTTTATCATTTTTTAATTAATTATTTATTTATTTATACATTTTTTACCATCTTTTCATTTTTTAATTAGGACCCTTTTAAAAAACGAAAATTAGAACTATGAGGGGAGCAAAAATTAGATGACTATAGCAGTGAGTCATATCCGATGAATTATAGGCCAAGTTTGATCAATTGTTGTATCATATCCATTTGTTAGCTACCCAAACCTTTGCTAGCTTTTATTTTTCCTTTTGGTTCGTTAACATTGTAGTGATCCTCCATGTGTTTGATCTTAGAGATGCATCAACTTTGTTAGTATCAATGCACGGTTTTGAGAAGGAATGTGTGAAGTTTCAGTGAAGTTTTGGTTTATGTTTTCTATTTATGGTTGCTGTATGCCTTTTGTAGTTTCTTTAGTGTGTTCATGTAGAGTAAGTTCAAAGTTATAAACTGTGTAGTTGAGGCTTATGAGTTAGTAAGTGTAGTTCTTTATTACTTTGTTCCTACTTTGTTTTTTTGTTATGAAAATAGAGCAAGCTACATTTTTGTTTTTGTTTGAGTATTTATTAGGTGTTGAAACTGTTAGTGTGTTAGTTAAAGTTTTGAATGGTGAGGAAGTAATGTTTTTCTGTATATTGTATTGAAGTATTATACTATGTTGATTTTTGGTGTTCAAGGTGTTATAGGAGACTACAATAGTGGTGCTCAACATGGTCATGGACAAAATAGTGGTAACACTCTTGTGTTAGTTGATAACAAACTCAATCAACTTACTATTCTTGTTGAGAGTCTAGTCACTGTGATGTAAGTTAATAAGCAAAAACCCTAGAATACGCTATCGCATAATCCACTCAAAAATGTTCTAGAGAGAGAGGCTATGGCTAAGGTAATCAAGCAATTATGCAGTTGGACCCCTTCGAGCTGGAGGAGTAGCAAACCGGGTTGTTAGACGAAGACTAGAGTTGGAAGAAATTGAGGAAGATGATGAAGAGTTAGATGTTGAAGAGTTTGAGGAGGAAGAAGAAGAAGCTAATTATTTTTTAGAAAAAGAGCGAAGATGCTGAGCTCCTCGAGAATTAGGCAATGTTAAAGTCTAAATCCTACCCTTCAGTAGAAATAGAGAAGTAGATGAATACTTAGAGTGGGAAGAGAAGGTTGAGAAAGTGTTTGATTGTTATCAATATGTAGATAATGTTAAGGTCTGACTTGCTACACTGGAGTTTACTAGGTATGCCACAATTTGGTGGAAAAATCTAAATGCAGCTAAAGTAAGGGGTAGAAGACAAGGAGTAAGCAATTGGGATGAGATGAATAGGTTGTTAAGGGGTAAATTTGTGGCTGAAACTTACTTACAAGATATATTTGCAAAGTTGTAGGAACTTCGCTAAGGAGACTAATTTATTGATGATTATATGAGGGAGTTCCAAATGCTTATGATTCAAGCTGACTTGGAAGAACTAGAGGCTCATACCTTATCGAGGTTCATTTCTATTCTCAAATATGAGATTCACAATGTTGTGGAATTACAGAGGTTTCATACATTGAAAGAGGCAATCAAGATAGCATAGAAGGTCGAAAAACAGAGGAGAAATGCCTTGAGCCGATCTAAACCTACATTTTCCTGAGTTCCTGTTTCGCGTCGACTTGTTCAAGCCAAGCTTAGGAGATCTTACCGAATTGAAGATGAGAATGACCAACCTGACAATAGCTGCATAGGCAAGTTAGGCCAAGCAAAACAACTGAGCTAAATTAAGGCTAGGCTAACCTCAAAAACATATGAGAGAGGATAGACCTCTAGACTGAAGACTAGCCAAGTGAAGTACTTTAAATTCTTAGGCTTCAGATACATAGTTGTTGAGTACCTAAGATGAAGTGTCATGCTGCTCTAAGGATATGTAATGGATAGCACTGATGAGAGTGAACTTGAAGAGGAGAAAGATATTGGAAATGCTGAAGTTGAGGAGGAACAGGAGACTTGTGTTTATCCTGACTAGAAAGAAGTGATGACCTTAATACTAAGACAAGTATTAAGTTTCTTGTTGAACTTTGATGAAGATTAGAGGGAAAATTTATTCCATACTAAATGTACCATTACAGGACAGTTGTATACCTTCATAGTGGATGGGGGAAGCTATACTAACATAGTTGTAAAGTCATTCGTGTAAAGGTTAGGTTTACTGATCTCTAAGTATTCCAAACCATACAAGCTACATTAACTTTATGATAAGGGTGCTTTAGATGTAATTGAGTAGGTATTGTGCCGTTCAATGTTGGAAACGTATACTGGGATAAAGTGGTGTGTGATGTTGTCCTAATGGGAGCATTTCATCTATTGCTTAGGCGACCTTGGTTGTTAGACCAACATGTTACTCATGATGGATATAAGAACACCTATGCCTTTGTTAAGAATGGAAAAAGATTATGTTGCAACCCATGACACCAACCTAAGTAAATGAGATCCATAATTAGCTCACTCGAGCAAGTAAGAAGAAGGCCCTTATGATGAGCTGAAGAAAGCTTTAAACTACTAAGAAGGCTGATAACCTATGTTTCTATTGATTAGAAGATTGCTGGAGATGAGAGATCTAAAAGATGTTCTAAATGAAATCCGAAGTCTGATTGGTGAGTTTTCTCACCTATTTCTTAAGGAACTGCCTAAAGAGTTACCCTAAGTCTAAGGTATAGAGCACTGTATTGATCTACAAATGGGTACTACCTTATCAAACAGACCTACATATAGAATGAACTTTAAGTAGGCTGCTAAGGTAAAACAAGAGGTAGATAAGCTCATAGAGTAAGGATACATAAGGGAGAGCATGAGCCCTTGTACTGTACCATCTCTTCTTTCTTAAAGAAGGATGGTTCATGGTGTATGTACATTAATAACCAAACAATTAATCAAATCACTATCAAATATGGGTACCCAATACCGATGTTCAATGACATGTTAAATGAGCTCTATGGTGCCAAAATATTTTCAAATATTGATCTATGAAGTAGCTACCAACAAATTCACATGAGACTGTGATGCATCGAACATTAGAATTGGCATCATCTTAATACAAGAACTTTGACTCGTGTGGTGTTGCCTCAAACTATTTTACATGTTAGAAAGAGTTATACTCTCTTTTTCGAGCCCTTACTATTTGGCAACACTATTTGCTGTCACGAAAGTTTGTTATTTACATAGACCATGAGTCTTTGAAGAATCTTGGAAGTCATAATAAACTCTCAAAGTGATAAGCTAAGTGGTTAGAGTTTATGGAACTATTTTCGTAAGTGATCCTGCATAAGAAAAGAAGCGCAAATATTGTCGTCGATGCTCTTTCACATTAACAAACCGTGCTGACCACTTTGAAAATAAAATTATTGGGATTTTCACTTATCACCGAGCAATATGCTCATGATCTTCATTTCGGTCCCTTTATAGAGTAATGTTAAGATGGAGTTGCTATTAGAGGCTACTATGTCTGAGCTGGCTATCTCTTCAAGGAAAGAAGGTTGTGCATACCAAATTGCTCTATGCATAGCTATTGGTTAGGAAAGCTCATAGCAATAGATTATTTGGTCACTTTGGAGAGACCACAATAGCCAATATATTAAAGGAAAATTTTTATTGGCTTGATTTGGCTAGGGATGTCCACAAGGTAGTTAGCAGTTGCAAAGTATGCAAAAGAGCTAAGGGAAAAAGAGAGCCCCATAGAGAATACATGCTCATGCTAACACCAACCTTACATTAGGCTGACCTTAGCATGGACTTTGTCTTAAGGTTACCCTAAATGTCCAAAGGAAAAGATTTTATATTTGTTGAAGTGGATTGCTTCAGCAAATGGCACATTTCATCCCATAATATTGAACTAATGATGCTTTATATGTTACTGATTTATTTTTATAGGAAGTTATCTTACTACATGGAGTATAGAAGACCATTATTTCAAATTGGCACATAAAATTCTTGAGTTATTTTTGAAAAACTCTATGACAAAGACTGGTAACCAAACTAGTATTTTGCTCCAATACCCACCTTCAAACTAATGGCCAAACTAAAGTGGTGAATAGAATGCTAAGCAACTTACTTAGAGCTATTGTAGGAAAGAACTTGAGGGATTGCGCTACGTGTTTACTAATTGTGGAATTTGCATATAACCAAACTATCCATAGCACCACTAGGAAGACACCATTTAAGGTCGTCTATGGCCTCAATCCTATTATTCCCCTAGACCTAATTAGTACCTTACAGTTACTAAAGAGAGTCAATCCAGAGTTGACTGAGCTTAAGAATTGCATGAGCTACGCGAGGTTGTAACTAAGAAGATAGCCAAGTTTAATTAGAGACAACAAAAGATTCATAGTTGAGGCCATAGAACTATTTCTTTCTAGCCAAGAGATTGAGTATGGATTTACCTCTACTGAGAATGATTCTCACGCTTGAGAAGGAAGAAGTTATCTCTTTAAGCTAGTGGTTTATTCAAGATCCCAAATAAAGTCATCTACAATACTTACCAGATCGAATTACTTGATGACTATGGTGTCTCCTCTACTTTCAATCTCTCCAACACGATTCCCCATCGACTAGAAGAAGAAGATCCTACGAGAACCCTAAAAGAATAAGAATTGGAGGCCAATTTAGATTCGAGGACGAATCCTTCCAACTCTTAAGTAAATGATAGGAATCACCCTTTGGACCAATCACTTAAAGCCAAGCTAGAGGATTCTAAGGACTCACTCGAAGAATACTAGCTCAAGGCCCCATTCAAGATGAAAATTCCCATGCTGACCTCTTTGTTTCTCTCTTTTGCCAACCTAACTACCAAGCCTTCACATGACTACACCTATTTTATAGCTGTGTTATTATCGAATATCAAATAGGACAGCCTAAGACTATTCAAACCAAACTCTCGAACCGACCACATTGACCACTAATGTCCAACCACAATGCAAGTTAATTTATTTACAATGAATGGCTAACCAAGCTCCGACCTGATCTAGATCAGGTCAACCCTTGACTATAAGATCTCCTTTCTTCTTTGTCTACATTTTACCATATTTCTAATGTCCAGCCATCGAGTGACATACGTCTTCTGGCACGACATTCCAAAAGAATGCTTTACTTTTCCATATAGGATTTTTGTGTCTCTTTTACCCATTTTAGTATATATTATGTAACCTAATTGTAAGAATACCCTTGTCTTTTCATACATGTAAAGTAACCTAAGTTGATGGGTATATAAACCCTCATTTAATTATACACAAACATTAATCTTCATTATTAGATATTTGAGTTTCTCTTTGAGCAATCTTAATGTTCTCATTACCCTTTAACTCTAATATATTTCTTTTAGTAAGGGATAGTAGCGAGTGACACTTTAGTTTGGATCGATGAGTCATATTTGGTTAATTATAAGCCGAACAGGATCGATTAATGTGTCATATCCATTTGGTAGCTGCCAGACCTTTATTAGCTTTTCCTTTTCCTTTTGATTCATTAACGTTATAATGCTCCTCCATATGTTTGACCACAAAGACACATTAGTATAGTACTTTTTCTTGAGTAAAATTTCAAATATAAAACATAGAAGTATACTAGGGTTTACAAAAGATTACAAATAGTAAGCATAAGATAATTAGAATGAAGTACAACTAGACAAGAGGAATAATTGCAGGAATTTGACTCTATTAATTGTACTTCAACTACCTACAAACTTGCATTCATATCCTCTAATAAAAATCCAACTGTTGGCCTTATCCATCTTGTATTAAATGCATTGTAATGGCTAATTTTTATCCAAACCAGTCAGACGATTCAAAGGGGACTGTTTAGATAGTTCACTTTAAATGTTGTCACTAGTCAAACAATCTCCAACCAACCAATCGCACAATTACACACCTTATTGACTTGTAGCAAACAATCGAATCCAAGGCCAACCAATCGCATGGTCCATTACCTACCATTTATCATAGAACAGTTGATGCAACCAGCCAGATGGTCAAAAGACAACTAGCTAGCTAATTCATACTAGAACAACAATATAACATAATTTTTTCATGCATCTGACATTTCTAACTTATTTCACTTCTTCAAAACGTTCAACATCAACTCAATGAATTATTTGTTAGAGAACATACTAGGTAAGTACAATTTCATTAAGATGACCACACTTAAACCAATTTAACTATATTTTTGTGAAGCACAAGTTCTATGGTTTAGTTGACATCAAAATCACATAAGAGCCTATTAGTTCGATAATCTCTCCCAATTTGAGAAGCTTTAACTATACATTTAGAGAATTCTATGACAATTATATCAAAAAGATACATAAGAATGATTTGCTTAAAGTTTATACCCAAAACTATTAATTTTGACTTAGCAAATTTTAGGTGCCTGACTTAACTTAACTTAATTGGTTTTAGATACAATAGGCCAGTTTTAAGCACTTAACCAATTCCAGAAGCTTAAACTACCAATTTGCAACCAATTTGAGCAATTAGCAACCAATTTGAACCAACTTTAATCAATTTTGATAACTAAACTATTATAAATGCATTTAGGAGACTTGAACTCTTGTTTCCCTTTGGCCTCATTAAAATGATAAGATGCTAGGCAATGAAGGGAAAGAGAGTAGTAAGTTAGAAAGTCAACATAGCCTTGGCTTGAGCCTTAGGGTAGCCATTTATAACAAAAAGAATATAGTAACTAGTAAAAACAAGTTCTAAATACTAGAAAGCAACCATAACACAACTTTAGATCTATACATAAGAACTCTTCAACTACATAAGATACAAAAGACAACATAAATAGCATAAGAGTAATCATTAGAAGGCCCTAAGGCCAAGTTCACATCCAATATATATATGATTTTAAGATTAGCATTATTAGAAGAGCAACAAAAAAGGGAAAAAAAAAAGAAAAAAAAACTACTGAATGAGTACTTAAGGAGGCCCAAAGGCTAAGTTCACATACAATACATAATAAAAATAGATAAGAAAAGAGTGCATGAGCTAAGCATTCAGTTGTAGAGAGGAATCAACTAAAGCACCAAGAAGAGGAGATGATAGCTAAGCATATGGTTCATAAGTAGGTAAAGGAAAAGGATAGAGAAGGAGAAAATGCTAGAATAAGGGGTAAGAGATGCAATCTTGATGATGAGAGTAGCATTGTTCCATTTGATGAATGCTATCATCAATATGATGGCACAAGTAGTTTTCCATTTTCTCCAAAAGTTTGGTGAAGGGACATCTTAAGGAATCACTTGGCTACCTAGCTTAGTAATATGATCAGGTTAGACATCTACATTTTCATTTCCCTCAACATTTTGATCTTCATGGGCATCAAGAACCTCTTCATTAAAATGCCTCCTGTAGTCTACTTTCAATAATAAAAAATTTTCATACCTTTAACCATGTTAGAGTGTAGGGAATAGATGATCATCAAACTCGGCTTTTGGATTGCACCCCCTAACCCTTCTATGACTTCCTTGCCCTCTGCCTCCTTGTCTTCAGCCTCCTCTTACCACCATGAGGAGTTGAGAGTTAAGGTTCTAAGGGTAGGATTAAAAAGAGGGATTAGGGTTTGTGAGAGATGAAGTAGGAAAGAAGGAATGAAAGGGAGGATGAGAGAGTGATGATGAAGGTGAACGAAGGGAGTGAAGTGAATGAGAGAGGGGTAATCAATCGAATGATTGAGAGAGTCGTATGAGTGGTGAACAGGGGGGGAGGGGGGGGGGAGTGAAAATGAAATGGCTGAGCCTCTTTTTATGTAGACTCTATATGAATCGTTCGAATGGTTTAGAGAAACCTTTCAGATAGTTGCATATAGAAGTTTTGATTCTAGGAGCATTTGTTCGAACCGTACCCATGGCCGAATGCAATCGTTTAGACAGTCCGAAGATACATTATGAGGTCAGAGACCCTGATGCAACCATGTGCATGATTGAGGGGAATCATCGAATGAATTGCTTACAATCTACAACTATTTAAGAAGAGGATTGCTTAAAATAAGAATTTCATAGGATTCCTTTTAGAAAAAAGATTATTCAACTAAGATTTATAAATATTAAAACACTCTAGAGAGATGTTTTTAGTATATTAAATGTGAGAATTTTAGTATAGTCTAAACTTAGAGTTCTTAAGATTATTTAAGTTGATTGTAAAGTAGTAAATGATCTCAAAAGGTATGATTGCTTAGAGTCACCAATTGAATCAACTTACTATTATTAGTAGACTAAAACAAACATATAAGAACATATATATCACTTAAAAATTATTTGACAAGTGGTATGGTCCAACGAGAACAAGAGAAATGATGATGGTTGCACAAATCATATTAGATGAGAAAATTTATGTGAGAAGCCTACTTAACCATATTTCTTAGACCAAAAAAGGTGTTCTAAATCGGTTATCTCAACGAGAACATCATTATATCCAAAAATCACTCTCTAAGTTCATGCATCTTAGCACTCATCTTCCATGATTATGCCTAACTCTCTTCTTAAAGTATAAAAACGATTCTTACTCAAGGGTGTTGTAAAAATATCAACTATATGGCTACTTATATCCACAAATTCGAAGTACACATCATTATTTTGAATATGATCTCTAACAAAATGATGCCTAATCTTAATGCGCTTAGTCCTAGAGTATTGGATTGAATTTTTTGTGAGGTTAATGACACTTGTGTTGTTAAATCATATTAGGATATTGGAGAAGTTAAGGCCATAGTCATGCAAAGTTTGCTTCATCCAAAAGATTTGAGCACAATAACTATCGGTGGCCACATATTCAGCATCCATGGTTGAGAGTGCTATGGAATTTTGTTTCTTAAAGTGCTAAGACATAAGGGAATTCCTAAAATGTGACATGTATTACTTATGCTTTTCCAATCGACGTTGCATTTGGCAAAGTTAGCATCAGAGTATCCTACAAGATCGAAAGAAGATACTTCACATATCACAAGCCGATTTCAATAGTATTTGCTAGATTCTTGAAGATGTGTTTTACCATACTCATGTGAGATTCTTTAGAGTAAAATTGAAATCTTGCATACGAGCATACGGCGAACATGATATCCGATGTAGATGCGGTTGAGTATAATATGCTTCCTATCATACCTCTATGCTTTTCACAAATTGATTTACTATGTTCATCTTTATCTAGTTTTAGTATTGCTCATAGGAGTAGGCCGAACTTTGTAATTATCTATTTTTACTCTTTTCAAAAGCTCTCTTATATACTTAGATTGATTTATGAATGTTCCATTTTTTATTTGCTTAACTAGGACACCTAAGAAGTAATTGAGTTTTCTCATCATACTCATTTCAAATTCCTTCCTCATATAATCTATAAATTCATTTACAAGTTCCATACTAGTGGCTTTAAGCACAATGTCATCTACGTAGGTTTAAACAATCAATTTATTTCAATTGTGATTTTTAATGAACAAAGTTGTATCTAATTTTCCTCTTATAAAACCATTATCTACTAGAAAATCTACTAAGTCTTTCATACCAAGTTCTAAGAGGTTATTTAAGTCTAAAGAGTGCTTTGTTAAGTCTGTAAACATAATCAAATAACTCATTATGCTCAAAACTTGAAGGTTGCTCTACATACACTTCCTCCTTAATATAGCCATTTAAAAAGGTACTTTTACCATCCATTTGGAATAGTTTGAAATCTTTGTATGCCGTAGATACCAAAAGCATCTTAGTAGCTTCTAGTCTAGCAACTAGGGCAAAGGTCTTATCAAAATCTATTCCTTTTTCTTAGTTATAGCGCTTAGCAACTAATTTAGCCTTGTATAAGCCTTTAAAATTAAGTTTAGGACAATCGAGTCTAGATTTAAGACCTTTAGGGAAACTTATCCAATTGAGCCCAAACTTTACGACTAAGATAGAAAAGTTAGTTGAGGTGATACAATAAAGTTAGATTTTAGAAATAATGACCCAAAATCTCAATTTTGCCCTTAAAAGTAGGAATATTTAATATAGTAATAAAATGTTTGGAATCCCTAAAATCAAGCTCAAATTACGACGAGAACTTAGAGATAAGTTAATTGAACTATAAAATGAGATAATATAGTATAATTTACTATATAAATATACTCATGTTTTTATAAGTATATTCGGTATAAATAATAATTATAACTGTAAATTAATCCTAAATTATGTAATTATATATATTATATTAAATTGATGAAAATTAATTAAGAGAACATATCCTAAAGATAAAAGATATATTAGAAACTTAATTATATGAGTATAGTTAAATATTGTGTGTGATATATATATATGGGATATATACTCGTATATTACTAAATAACTAAATATTAATAAAATACTCCTAAAATACTAAAATAATTGAAAATCCTATCCTAATGAATCAAATTGTGGCTGGAAACTCCTTGAATTCACCGTGGCAAGTTTGGAAAGCTTGAGGATAGTAATTCAACAACAAGTTGGTAGGATTTAGCTACCTCCTACTTGCTTTTATGAAGATAAAGTAAAGAAAAAAATAAGAAAAAATTCAAAAGGGGTAGAAACCGACTCCTACAGCTTTACATAAGCCTCTCCACTTCATTTCCTAACTTTACAAATCAGAAACACCTAGGAGAAAAATTTAGAAAAACAAAGCAATCATCGTACCAGATCCAGACAACCACCTGATGATGAACCTGACTGTCCACTACCATTCTAGGTTGTGTTTAAGCGGTCTGACATACCCCCACCACCCCATAGCCACTGGAGATACCAAGAATAGCAAGGTTGAATTCTTGCCCTGTTTTTTAATAATTTATAAAAAAATAGTAAATCTACCTAGAAAAATATGGAAAAAATTGTACTTAGGTTATTTTGAACATGCTTTTACATGTTATCTTTATTTTTGAAAAATTTGTAATATATAATATATTTCCTTAAGAAATTTACTATTTATCTGAATTTAAAATTATAAATAAATGTACTAAATGATATTGTTTGTAGCTGAAAATTTTTGTGCGGGATGTGTATGATATATAGATAATTGCTATATAGCCTAAATTTTGATTTGAATATCTTTAATATTTATTGCATTTTTTGGCCTAAATATAGCTCGAAAATAGGTTGAAATTATGAATTAAATAGTAAATTATGACATTAATTGATGAGATGGACATATGCTAATCTGTAGTGAATAATAACAGTATTAAGTCAGATTGAAATTAATTTAGTGTAAAAAGAATCATAATTGAGTAATTTAGAATAATTTAGGGGTAAAATTGTAAATACAAGTATATAGGTGATAAGTCAAAAACTTGAAACCAAGTGAGAACTGAATTCCCTATGTTTTTAGAAGTTTATGGAAATTTTCAACGAATTATTTGGAAACCCAAACTATTTATTACAAATTTACCTAATAAAATGGCTTAAACTACAAGTCGAGGTGTATTTTTAATATTAATAAGCTAAAATGAATTAAATAGTTAAATAAAAACTATATATACGATTACTAATCAGATTGGATTAAATAAATATTTTTATTATATTTACTAATATTTTCTGATCGAGATACCCTTTAAGCATATTAGAGTTGCATAATACTTTTATTATAACAATACATGGATAAATTAGGTAAAATACAATTTAATAACATAAATTACGTATAATACGATCATATTTATATAATTACATATAACTGTATTAAAAACTCGAATTACCGTTAAAAGTTGTCTCCAGAAATATAATTCATAAAAAGTGTTGTTAGGTTTATACGAACCTAACGATACTAATTTTGTTAAAATCGAACAACCTTAAGTAATATAACCTATAATTTTATCATATTCAAGAATGTACTTATTTCGATAACCTTACCAGAATTAAAATATGAACTAATAAATTTAAAGTACATTTTAATACGATTGAAATGATATATAATACATAATAGTATATATGATGTACAAATCAACAATTAGTAACTTCATTTGATATATAATGATAATATGACTATATATTATGGAAATAATATATATATATGTAACACTATTTTAGATTAAACCCTAATGTTTTAGTAATTATTATAAAAACTGAATTTAGGTCTTTTGTGTAAATAGGATCTTCCAGTATAAAGACAGTTGATGATTTAAGTCAACAATAGTGAATATCTAAACAAGTAAGTTGGGATTGTGGCCTCACCGCTTGTTGGGATATTGTTTAAAGTATCCAGAGACCCAAGAGTACTTCTGACTGTATTTGTAGTTAGTTGACTATGTGCATGCTGTGTATGTGGATGATACTCAATGTGATAGGAGTTCAATTCCTTGATGTACTGTTCTCCATGTTTGTATTGATTTTGTATTGTACAAACCTGTTGGCTAACCCTAATTAAAACTAACGTTTATTCAACTAAAATGAAACTGGACATGCATAACATCCATTAGGGAAAACGATTAAGAGTGTCAAGCCAAATACCAACTTCCTTTTATGAGGATAGTTAAAATGGTCATTTCCTCATCCTTAATTGAACTAAGTGACAGGCAAGGAGGTCACGGCAAGTTTAGGGGCCGTGGTTCAAAGGCATTCATGGGAGGAGGGTATTCTCTATTGTACAAGCTTAAGTTTGGTTTGACTTGTGTTGTGATGAAACTCCTCAATCCAGGTTGAAGCGGATGTAATTTCTCTAACCTCACAATAGACCAAATAACATTGTGCGATATTTCATTTGATTGATTGCATTGCATTTCATCATAATTATTAACCTTATTATGTTTGTACAGTACTCTTCCGACTTCGTCCTACTTACTGAGCTAGTTGTACTCACATCCTTATAGATTCTTTTGCAAGTATTGAGTGAGGTTAGGGTGTTCAAGTACTACCATTTTGTTTTCAAGTTTTCGAAGAAACTAATTGGAAATTCTCTAAGAGCCTACTAATTTCCTAATTTATTGTATATAGACTGCAAAACCTGTGGTTTTTAATAAACTCTGATTGTAAACTTTACCTTTAGACGTAAAACATTTGTGTAAATACTATTGTAGTACTAAACAACAAGTTATATAGAATAAGTATTTTGAAAACCTTTACCGCAGGTTTGGTTATTAACAAATATTAGAACAAATATTTCAAGCTGGTTAAGTTGTATACGGCTTGTGTAAACTGTATCTACGATAGCAACCATGAGGTTAGCTTATATCTAAGGTTAGTTTATACGGCGGGGCTATTATAACTCTTTCTGTTTGGGGCGTGACATCTTGTTCCTAGTTACCATACCAACTTCATCAAATTTGTTTCAACATTCATCTTTTAGAGCTTCATCAACATTTTTTTGGCTCAACTTGAGACAAGAATACTATGTTACTTATATTTCTTAGGGATAATCATGTTAAAACCCTATTTGAAAGTTCTGCAATCATTAGTTCTTTAAGGTGATCTTTAATAAACTACCATTCTCTAAATAGGTCTAGATTTGATTGATTCATATTATCATCTTCCATAGAAACTTCTCCATCAAGAGTTTTATCATGATCATTGTTTAAGTCTAGCTTATCTAAATGAGCACTTATATCATTCATTTCATTATGAGATACATCATGCAATGAAGGCAATGAATCATTAAACACAACATATATAGACTCTTCAACAACTAAAGTTCTTTTGTTAAATACTTTATATTTTTTACTTATTAGTGAGTATCCAAGAAAAATAGCCTCATTTGATTTAGAGTCAAATTTGCCTAATTGTTCTTTACCATTATTAAGCACATAACACTTAGTACCAAAAGGATGAAAAGAAGAAATGTTAGGCTTTTTGCCTTTCCAAAGCTCATAGGAGGTTTTCTTTAATATTAATCTTATGAAAACATGGTTTCAAATATAACATGAGGTACTAATGGCTTTCACCCAATAATACTTTACTAAATTGTTTTCATAAAGTATTGTTCTAGCCAATTTAATTAAGGTCCTATTTTTCCTTTTAGTGACTTTATTTTGTTGTCGAGTTCTATGTGTCAAAAAGGTATATTGTATGCCACTTTGATTACAAAAATCATCAATTTCAATGTTTTCAAATGCTCGCCTATGATCACTCATAAGAGAGACAATTGTAAGGCCTTTTTCATTTTTGACCTTCTTGCAATACTTAAAGAACGAATGATTTGTTTCATTCTTACTTATAAGAAAATAGGTTCATGTGTATTTAGAGAAATCATCTAAAATGACTAAAGTGTATCATTTCCTACTTAAACTTAAGGTTTGTGAAGAACCAAATAAGTCCAAATGTAATAGTTATAGTGGTTTAGAAGACTAGATAGCATCCATTGGTTTGAAAGAGTTTTTAGTGTGTTTTCCTTATTGATAAGCTTGACAAACTTTATCCTTCTGAAAATTAATCTTAGGTATTCCTTTTACATGATCTCTTTTAACAAGCTTAGAAATGACTTCACTGTTAGCATGTCCTAGTTTTTTATTCCATAACCAACTATCACTATTTTAGATAGATAGAAAAGTTTCATTTTGACTCCAAAAATTGTCAAAATTGATTTTATAATTTTTCCCTTATCTATATCCTTTGAAACTACTTTGATCATTACTAGTGATTTCAATGATACACTTGTTTGCTAAGAATGTTACTTTATACCCACCATTACATAATTAATTAATGATAAGCAAATTATGTCTTAGATTATCAACTAACAATACATTCTTAATAACAAGATCATTATTAATGAGAATATTACCTTCACCGAAGATGGTTAAGTTTTTGTAATCCTTAAAGGTGATATTCCCTTCATCCTTTAAGGTCAATATAGTAAATTTGGTAGCATTTCCTATCATATGTCCTAAGCATCCGCAATCCAAAATCCATTTGTTGCTTGTCCTTGAAGATTTCTATAAGGATAAGAAATTTAAACTTTTGGTACCTACTTGAGTTTAGGTCCTTTCAGGTTAGTTATAACAACATAACTAAGTCCCAAAGGAACCCAACCATCTTTCCTTTATAATTGAAGTTGGTATTTCTCTTTAATGCATACGTATGAGTAATAAGATTATACCTTCCATAATAATTACAAGTCGTATTAGTTACTTTTACAAAGTAGCTTTTATAAGGCTTGTAAATATTGTTTTTACTAGTCAATGTTGCTTTTCTCAAGAATAAACATTTGTTGTTCCAAAAGCTTTTCTAAATTCCTTTCTCCTTCAACGAACTTAGCTATAGTTTGTTTTAAATCATCTATTCTAGATTTCAACAAATTATTTTCTATTTCTAACTTAATCAACTCATCTATACATGCATTTTCATTTTCAATTTGATTAATCTTTGATTTCATTCATTCATTCTCCTTAGTTAGCTCTTTATTCTCATTCATGATTTCCTTATTCCTTTGGTTCAATTCATCATTTTCTCTTTTTAAGCTATCATACTTAACTTTCAACTTCTCATTTTCAATTCTCAAATATTCATTATTCTCTTCTAAGTTCTCTTTTTCCATACTTACCTTATTGTACTCATATTTGAATACATTAAATTCATTTTTTACATCATTCATCATTTGTTTAATAATCTTATTCTTTTTTTTTTTTTGAATTTGTTTAAGATCATCATATATGTCTCTCAACTCATCATATGAAGATTGGGATGAGGTGGATACCGTATCATCTAAGGCCATGAGGCATGGATTACCATTTGAACCACCATCGCTCCAAGTGGCCACCATAGCTTTTATTTTTTTTTTTAGATGCTTTATCACCTTTCTTGAAGAGTGGATAATAATATTTGATGTGTCTCGATTGGTGACAATTGTAGCACTTTATAACTTCCGTTTCTCCTTTTTAGGCTTTGAGATATTGTTAGCACCAACTTTTTCTCTCCTTAGCTTCTTGTTGAATTTCATAAACTATTTAAATCTTCTAACCATCATTGCCATTTCATCATATTTGTCATCACTTCCATTACCTTCATCACTAGTAGTACAATCAGCAGTCTTGAGAGCAATAGCTTTCTTCTTAGATTCTTCTCCATGTTTTTTTATCACCTCATGGATCTTGAGTATACCAATAAGTTGCTCCTTCGATAGTGCTTTTAGATCATGCACTTCTTCAATGGCGATCCTCTTAGCTTCCCATTCTTTTGGAAGAGACCTAATAATTTTTTAGTTAATATCTAAGTTAGAAAATCTCTTGCCAAGCATCATTAATGGATTAATAACATCAATGAATCTCTTATGCATTTCGTCTATGGTCTCATTAGGAAACATTTTGAAGTTTTCAAATTCACTACACAATAAGCTTATTTTTATATCTTTAACTCTACATGTACCCTCATATGTGCTTTGTAGCTCATCCTAAATTTTCTTAACATTTGTATATGTATAAGTTCTATTAAAATTATTTTCACCCATTATACAATGCAATATGTTCGTGGCTATTTCATTTAAGTCCATCTTCTTCTAATCTTCCTTAGATAATCATTCTCTTCTTTTCCCTCTATCTTAGTTGGTCCCTTTTCTATTACATCCTAAAGTTTTCCATTTTGTGTTTTGAAAAAGATTTTCATCCAACACTTTCGATAAGGATAGTTTCCACTAGTTTAAAGTGGTGACCTATTTATAGCTTGACCTTCCATAAAACCTAGTGCATTTAGTGCCATGATCTTTACTCTATAATATGATTAAACAATGAAAACTATAGAGACTAACTCTAATTCCAAATTAACAACTATACTAGGAACTTAAGAAGGGGGGGGAGGGGGGGAGGGGAGGTAAATTGAGTTTAATGACCAAGTTTTACTTTAATAACAATGCTTTGATCAAATTAGCTAAATTGATGCAATATGGAAACAATTGAGAAATAATTAAAGTACAAAAATTTAAAGAGTAAGGGATAGAGATATCAAGCCCAAAATTTTAATGTGGAGTTTAGACTACTCCTTACTCTCCTCAATCACCTAATGCCTTAACTAAAGTCTTTACACACAATTTTATTGGTCATAATCTCAATGGAACAAGAGTCTACAAAAATCCCTATTATAAATGATCTCACAATCACAACAACTCTTAATCACATTGCATAGTACCCTCTCTTGACTAAAATTGCAAATATAAAACTTAAAACTATATTGGGGTTTACAAAAGATTGCAAATAGTAAGCACTAGATAATTGGAATGAAGTATAAGTGCACAAGAGGAATAATTGTAAGAATTTGGCTCCATTAATTGTACTTCAACTATCTACAAACTTACATTTATATCCTTTAGAAAAAATCCAATCGATAGCCTTATTCATCCTACATTAGATGAACTGTAACAGCTAATTTCTGTTTAGATTAGCTAGACAATTTAAGGGAGAATGTTCAGATGGTTCACTTCAAATGGGGTCACTAGTCAAATGGTCTTCAGCTAACTAGTCGCACTATCCAACAAACCCTATTGACTTATAGCGACTAATTGAACAATCCAAAGGCAACCAATCATACGGTCCATCACCTACTACTAATCATAGAACACCTTGTGCAACCAACAAGACAGTCCAAGGACAACTAGGCAGCTAGTTTATAAAAGAACAACAATCTAAAATAATTTTCATGTATATGAAATTTCTAACCTATTTTGTAAAAGTTAGCTTAGTATTATTTATTATTTCCACTTTCTCATGTACTAGTATATAATATGTATCAGATAGAGAATATATATTGTATATATTGTAGAATTCAATTAGTTAGTCAGTTACATTACTAAGATACTATTTGTCTTTTTACTCTATTTCTTGATTGCTCTCATTCTCTTTGACTTTGTTGTACACTTATTCAATGGCTCTACTTCCAATTAGTAAGTTTTCTTCAAACTAAGATCCTAATTGATTGAATGATTCTTCACATGGTATCAAAGCGGTAGAATTTTCATTTTTTGTGTTGAAGATCTATTTTGCGATAATGCTTAAGTTAGTTGAAACATCTTTACCTAATAATACTAAATAAATTATTAGAGAGCCTTTTCAATTTGCTAGCTTAAATAACCTAAGGAGCTCTATTACTAGTACATTATTTGATGGATCAAATTTCATAGGTTAGAGTAGATCTATCAAATTAACATTAGGTGCAGAAGCTAAATTAGGGTTCATAGCCCAAAATTCTATGAGAGCAGTATTTGTTGTGATAGTATGTTGTAGTTGCACAAAAGTTAGCTATGAGGATTTGAGTAAGTAGAAGGCGTAGTAGTTTGCTATGGTTGTATACTTTATTTTGCCTAGTTTCAAACATATGAAACTAGAGCAAGTTTCAGTTAGTTTTATTATTCTTTAGAGTAGTTATTGTATCGTAGATTAGTTGAACATTCGTATGGAAGAGTATATCTATATGTATTGTTTAGCTTAGAGGAATAGTACCTGTTGTTTCTCAGATTCTAAGTTTGTTATTAAGTTTTATCAAAGAGAATGTCGGATCCTAGTATCGACATTGGTATTGGAGATGACAATAATGGTGTTGTCTACCAAGGTTGATAACCTTAAAATACCCTTAGAAGTACAGATGAGAGAATTGATGAAGTGGCTAACCTTGATGGGATGCAGGCTATAGGACCACTGACTCGTAGTTAAGCCCGAGGGCTAGAAGGACTGACAAGATGAATCTTCATGTTCCAACAGACCTCTATTGAGGCCAAGTACTTCCTTGCTAAGTCACCCTTCTTGCCGAGTCGAGTGACTGCTTATCTCTTTATAGTACGTCAAATTGAAGAATACTCACTCATACTTGAGTTGAAGAATGACTCCACATCTTCCTTGCTAAGAAGCTGAGATAAAGAGACTTCGAGCTGACTAAGCCACCCCTATTTGAATAAACAAGCTATTGATTTTCTAGTTGGCAACAGTGTTTATTTAAACTTTGAATCAATAAAGAAAATAACTTATCCAAGTGTAAATGTTAGTACTAGAGATGACAACAGTGGAGTTATCTACCATAGACAATAATCATAGCGGACACCGAAAAGTACTGACGAGAGACTTGATGAGGTGGCTAACCTCTTAGTAGATTTAACCCGAGCTATTCATGCGCTAGCTTGCTGACCCACTAAGGCTATACAAAATACTCCACATGCTACTCAACTTATTAGAGGTTAGAACCCAGCTGGACTAGTTTAAGGTAGAGGAGTAGGCGGACAAGTAAGGTGAAGAATAGACATGAGAGCTTGATGAAGAGGATGAGGAAAAGTATTTCGAAGAAAAGCACGTACAAGTCCTTAGAGCATCTGACCATGTGAAGCTTCGGATTCTAGGCTTTAATGGATCTGGGAACACTGATGAATATTTGGAGTAAGAAGAGAAGGTGGAGTGTGTTTTTTATTATTATCATTACAAGGATTACAAGAAAGTGAGAATTGTTGCTATTGAGTTCTCCACATATGATATTATGTAGTTGACGAATTTCTAGGCCATAAGGAGATGAAAGGGCTCCCGAGAGCTTAATACTTGACTCAAGATGAAGAGAATACTCATAAATAGATTCGTGCCAGAAACTTATCTTCAAGATACTGAAACTTAACTTCAGGAGCTGAGATAAGGAGGTTAGATTTTTTATAAGTATGTTCAAGAATTTCAAATGATTATGATCCATTGCTAAGCGAAGGAACCACCAGCCCGAACAATCTTAAGATTCATTACTAGGTTGAGAGGAGACATTCAAAACATTGCAGAGCTTTAATGATTTGACATAATGGATGAAGTTGTTAGGATTCCCCAGTAAGTAGAAAGGCAAAGGAGGAGTCAACTAACAATCAGGATGCCGACTAGCTGACCTGGATAGGCAAGCCACTAAGCTTAGTCAAGTACTGAGCCAAGCCGAAAGATTGATGTCCAAGCCCACTGGAAAGGCTGACCTGATGGTGATGTACTAACCTGAACTTATGAGAAGGGGCAAGGGTCTGGTAGGAAGACAAGGCATATCAAGTGCTTTAAGTGCCATGGGTTTAGACATATGGTTGCTTAGTGCCCAAATCGTAGGACAATGGTGATCAAGGGAGATGTTTCGAAGTTAGAAGTAGACAGTACCGATGAAGAACCCGAGAAGGAGGAGGTCCTTATTGAGAAAGGGATAATTGAGGAGGATGTGTTTATTAAGAACTTGGATAAGTTACTCATGGTTGTTCAACGAACTATGAACATGGAACCTTCACAAGAGGAGTAATAAAGAGAAAATTTGTTCCATACTACCTGTAAATTAAATGATCAAGTGTGTACCCTTACTATAGATAGTGGAAGCTACACCAATGTGGCATAAGCCAATCTTGTTGCAAAACTGAAGTTACCGATTGTTGCACATCTGAAGCCATACAAGTTGCACTGGTTGAGTGAGAAAGGAGTATTACATGTCACTTGGCAAATAATATCGCCGATCACTATAAGGAATTAGTCAAACCAAATTCTTTGCGATGTACTAGCTATGTGTACCTCCCACATGTTGCTAGGAAGACCATAGTTGTTTGATAGAAGAGTCATCTATGATAGCTACAAGAATACATACATGTTTGAGAAGGATGATCGGAAGATCACATTGAACCCAATGTTGCCGAGCGAAGTTAATAAATTACAGGAAAAACTTGCTTACTTATCGAAGAAGGCTCTAGTGATAGGTAAAGCCGAGCTACAAGACACCGTCAACGCTAACAAGTCAAACCTTATGTTGGTCAGGCACCTATTAGAGATGAAGGAGTGGGTTAAATTACCTCGGGAAACCAAAGAGTTGCTAGACGGGAATACAAACTTATTCCCAGAACAGTTACTAGAGGGTTTACCCCCAACTCGAGGCATAGAGCACTGCATTGACTTAGCACCCAACATCGCACTACCAAATAAGCCAGCTTATCAACTAAATCTTAAGCAGGCTTCTAAGCTCCAACATCAAGTCAATGAGTCGCTAGAGAGAAGGTATGTCAAAGAAAGTCTCAGCCCTTATACTGTACTGACACTTCTTATATCGAAAAGGGATGGGACTTAGCGAATGTAGGCAGATAGCTAAGTGGTGAATAAGATTGCAATCAAATACCAGTATCCCATTCTTAGATTGAAGGATCTGCTGGATGAATTGAGTGGAGCTAAGATCTTCAACAAGATTGAACTAGAGTCCAACTATCATTAAATTCGCATGAGGCTAGGAGACGAGTAGAAAACATGCCATTTGGTATGTCGAATGCCCTAAGCACTTTCATGAGACTGATGAATTGCGTGCTAAGACATCTAATAGGAAAGTGCATCGTAGTGTACTTTGAAAACATCCTAGTTTACAATACTAACATGCCAAGTCACAGCAAGCATCTATGAGTTTTATTAAATATCCTCCATGTCGAGAGATTATTTGGCAACTTGAAAAAGTGTTTTGCCAGGAGGAAGTGGTATTCTTAGGCTATGTAGTTGGTAGAAGAGGGTTACGTGTAAATGATGAGAAAATTTGAGAAATTGTAGAGTGGCCAACTCCTACTAATTGTACCGATGTTAGAAGTTTCCATAGATTAGCTTCATTCAATAGACAATTCATCAAGAATTGGAGCACCCTCGCTACACCACTTACTGAGATCAAGAAGAAGAGCACCAACTTCTGATGGGGAGAAAGGGAGGAGAGGAGCTTTGCTGAAGTAAAGGAAAGATTGACCTCTGTCTCGATGTTGGTTCTACCCAACTTCAAGAAAATATTTGAGCTAGAATGTAATACATCAAGCATTAGAATAGGCATTGTCCTAATGCAAGAAGGCCGACTAATTGCCTTCTACAGTGAGAATCTTAAAGAACCACAATTGATTACTCCATATATGACAAGGAACTCTTGATGTTGATCCGAGCACTGCAAGTATGGCAATACTATTAACAACCAAGAGAATTTGTCATATATGTTGACCATGAATTGCTGAGGTACCTCCAAAGTCGGATGAAGTTATCAAAGTAGCAAGCAAGATTGGTTGAATTCTTTAAAGGATTCAATTTTGTGAGTAAATACAAATAGGGAAAGAGCAACATAGTTACAGATACTCTTTCAAGGAGACATGTACTTTTAACCAAACTATAGGCCAGGCTATTTGGGTTTGCAAGTATCAAAGACCAGTATTCTGAGGATCCATACTTTGGACCCATAATCATGTGATGTACCGATGGAAGGACAGTCAATGAGTATCATGAGGAGGATGGTTACTTATTTAGAGGTGGAAACTTATACATGCTAACCTGTTCACTATGGTAATTATTGATCAGGGTAGCCTATGGTAGAAGACTCTCCAACATTTTAGAGAAAGAAGAAGGACCTGTGAACTGTTAAATAGTTACTTCTTCTAGTTGAGAATGAAGAGAAATTTACATCGAGTTGGCAAAAGCTGTGTTGTGTGCAAAAGTGCTAAGTGCTGAACTGAGAAGGGGAAAGCAATGCCTTTACTTATTTTGATGAAGCCGTAGACTGAATTAAGCATAGACTTTGTTCTCAAACTGCCACGAACTACCCGAGGCAAAGATTTTATAATGAACGTCGTGGAATGGTTTAGCAAAATGGCATACTTCATGCCCAGTTAAAAAACTAATGATGCTTTGGCTATTGCTTCTCTTTTCTTGGAGGAGATTGTACAATTACATAGCATGATGAAAAGTATAGTCTCCAACAGGGATCTAAAGTTCTTAAGCCACTTTTAGAGGACCTTATGGCATTGCATAGGGACTAAACTACTATTCAATACTTCTTGTCATCCCTAAACTAACGGCTAAATAGAGGTGGTTAATCATACTTTAGGATCACTCCATAAGTTGCTTGACTTATAAGTGGATAGATCTCAACTTGACAAGATTAAGTTGGAGGATTAAGAAGGCCTATGAGGAGAAGAATTGATTTAGGTGATTTAGATATGGAAGGAGAGGGAGAATATAATGAAGAAGAGGAGTGAACTTGAGTACTTCAAGCTGCCGACCATATATAGCTTCAAATTCCAAGCTTCAATGGTTCTAAAAACGCTAATGACTATCTAGACTGGGAACAGAAGGTAGAGTGGGTTTCGATTATTACTATTATGAAGATTGTGAGAAAGTGAGAACTATTACTATAGAGTTCTCAGATTATGTTGTGATGTGGAGGAAGAACATCCAAATTATGAGTAGACGCGAAGGATATAGGGAAGTAAACACTTAGAAACAAATTCATTCCAGATACTTATCTACATGATACCTTTGCTCAACTTCAAGAGCTGAGGTAGGGAAGTCGAACTATTGATGAATATGTTGAGGAGTTTCAAATATTCATGATTCACTATGAAGTAGATGAACAATCAACTTGAATGGTATCTAGATTTCTCATTGGATTGAGAGCTGACATCCAAGATGTCATAGAGCGTTAGTAGTTTAGTACTTTAGATAAGGCCATAAGAATAGCTTAGTAAGTAGAAAGATAAAGAAGGAACGAGCAAAGCTAACCTCTAATGAACCAACTAGTCCATTCAAGTAGACTTGCTCAAAGAAGTTACCGTGCTCAACAAAGTGCTGGTAGAATAAGAGAGTCGATGTTAAAGCTGAACAGAAGAGCACACCGACTGATGGTAAAGTGCTATCAAGAACATATGAGAAGGGACAAGGATTTAGGAGAAAAATGTGTTGGATCAAGTATTTTAAGTGTCTAGGGTTTGAGCATATGTAGATACCTAATTTTTGCCCTCTTTATTTTTTTTTCTTTCTTTTCTCAATAGGCCCTAAATTAAGAAAAACACAAAAAAAAAAATAGGAAACTAAAGAAAACCTAAAAAAATTAAGAGATTTAGAAAAAATAAGAATTTTAGGAAAATATAAAAAATTCAAAAATATGAAAAATCATAAAAAAATGAGAAATTAAAAAAAAGGTACCAAAAATAGGTAGTATAGAAAGAAACCCTAAAAAATAAGAAGTTTAGAAAATAAAGGTTAAAAATTCAGAAAATTGAAAAAACTACAAAAAATAAGAAAATTGAAAGAAATAAAAGACTTTAGAAAATTCTACTTTATTAGGGTAGATTTCTTTTAATTTTGAAATAAGTTTAGAAGTTGGGTCTTAGATTTAAATCTAACCCAGGTTGACAAGGCCTAACTTAAATCTAGTCTTAATTGCACATATGAACAAAGCACAGGCTAATGGTTTAATGGTTAAACATAAGGACTTAGTTTGGGCATTGAGTGTAAGGTCTTAGGTTCAAATCTTGACAAGGACAAGGAAGCCTTTTTTTTTATTTTTGTTAACTAATATACTACCACGTATCAAGATTTGATTACGCTACATGTCCTGATACGTAGCAACGTCGAATTGGATGACCCTACTGACATGGCTCCATACGGCATCTACGTGGCATGCCACGTCAGTTGCCATATATCACGTAATGATACGTGGCATGTTGGGACTGGTCGGGTTTGCTGACGTAATGCCACATCAGTTGATTTTCTCTCTCTTTCCTTTTCTTTTTCCCCTCTTTTCCCTAATTTCCTCCAATTTCCCTAGATTTTCCCGCATTTTCCTTTCTAAACAGTGTACTTTATCAATAGATTTGATCCTTTTTTGTTGCAATTTCATCAAATTAGTGATAAAATCGTAAAGCACACATGGCCTACTATGAATCAAACCCATTAACACATTCAAATACAGTTAAAGGATCATTTAAATAGAGCTCCAAAATTTGGAAAAAAACTACATTTTCGACCATTTACAATTTACCCCAATTCGAGCTTTCCTTGTTTCTAGGCTATTTTCAAGTATAAATATGGTGTTAGGGGATGTTTACGAACACAAATAATGACTAAAACCAACTCAATTTAAGTCCTACACATTCTCTCTCTCTTCCCGATTACTCTCTCTCTCCCTTTGAATTCCTCTCTCTAGCCACTCTCGAGCCAAACCACCACTAAGGCCAAGCCAAACCACCATTACAACTTAGCTCTCTGTGATTTAGGCTCTCTAACCTGACCTCTTTTCAACCTTTACTGTACCCTCTAGTAACTCTACCAAGTTGACCACCACCCTAACCTTAACCACCAAACCCCTTCTCCTCGAACCACCACTTTATCTACCTTTATCCCAAACCAATCACATAACCAAACCCTTCATACCTCAAAAAACCACGCCACACTCCTCTCTTGCATCCAGCAGCTACCCTCGAAGTTCCCTGAAACAGTCGCCACAGCTCCTCTCTGACGACTACCCAAATGGCTTTAAAACACTTCGGCATTAAACCTACCCACCTCCACCCCCTCAAGTCTAATCTTAAATACACCAATCTTCGATCACTAATAAAAAATTTGGCCCAAGTAGTACTAGATCAACCTAAGCCGTTACTACTATTGAAGACAATGGACCCGACCCAATTGACCCGCCCAGGTCGGAACCACACATCTAGTTGCATCTGAACCCCTTTCTTTTTTATATATTTTATTTATTTACTTATTTATCCATGTAAATGTAATAAAATAAAAAAATAAAAGAAAAAGAAAAAAGAAAGAAAAGAAAATAGAAGAAAAGAAAAGAAAAGAGGAAAAAAAAAAGAAAAATAAAAAAAAAGTAATTTTGTTTTATTTTATTTTATTTTTACTAGTTTAAAATAAGTAATAAATAAATAAGGTGATATAATAACAATAAAATAAAATAAAATAAGTATGGATAGGAGATAAAATTGTTTATCACTTAGAAAATTTGATTTTCAAAAATAAAATAAAAATAAATCAATCATTTTCCAAATTAGGATCATTTAAACTTTACAAAAATAAAAATCCAATTTAAGACCTTTTTATTTTAGAAATTTTCTCAAATAAACCAAATTTAAGTTAAAAACGTAAACACGACCTTTTTTCAAAAATTAAAATCAAACCACCAACTAAAGTTTTTATTAAAAAAAAAAAAAAACTATATATGTCTAATCCCAAATAGCTGGTACGTCGACACCTATTGGGCAACGATAAATTAAAAATAAAAAACTAATTTCCCGTTTTCTTTAGCTTAGATTTTTGTTTGTCTAATTGGAGTAACCAATAACCAAGTTCCGTCTTTCAAAATTAAAAGGTAATTTTTAAGTTTAATTCTAATTTTAGAAAGTTAATAGTACTCGTAAGAGTTTAAAATTCCTAACCCCCAAATCTAGATTCTCTAATTTTAAAAACTAGTTTACAAAAATTATTTTTTTATTCGATAAATCGATAGCTAAATTATAACCAATCCACCTAATTGGTTATAACTTAACTCCTTTTTTCGACTCCGATCAGGTGGCGACTCCAATATCGTTTCAATTTAAAAAAAAATAATTTTTTTAAACCTTAGTCAAAGATCAGTACTGAATGGATAGGGTTTACTACTAATCGGTTTAGAGAAAACTTAATTTTATAAGAAAACCAAAAGGGTGAAAAAATTAGGCTCGACAGCTTATCGACTCCACTAGGGATGTCAAGAAGGTTAATCAATCGACTTTTTAAAATTAAAATTATACTTTAAAAATCACCTTATTGCAATTTATGTACTTATTCGTTCTTTGTTTGTATCATAACTATATTAACCTTTCTTTTCAAGTTTAGTTTTATTTATTTTATTTTTTTTGAGGGGAGGGGGGGATTTATTTCTTGTACTATGAACACATGATAGATATGGTCAAACCTAGGCCATCTTAGGACCTTACGATAGGGAGCCATTGTGTAAGTTCTAGGCATAGTGGGGCAACTACTGTTCGGTGTCGATTAGGCTACCCCACTTAAACTTCAATGTGACTAAGGAATATTTTTATAAGAAATGTGTAAGGTCACAGAGTTTAAGAACCTCTAGATTTCACCTTTCTTATATACATTCTTTAAGGTTTATGGTCAACTTTATTATAAAAGAGAAAAAGGAAGGACAAACCCAAAGTTTCTTTCCTTGTATTTTCCTAGAATTCACTCTCACTTTTTATATATCTGGCATATTACACGCTTTGGGTTATGGGGGGTCATTTGTTGCATCAAAGGTGTAGGGTAGATGCGGTCAAACCTAAGCCATCTTAGGACCCTAAGAGAGGAGCCATTGTGTAGGCTTCAGGTACTATGTTGTAATAATCACTCAGGATTGATTAAGCTACCTCACTTAAGCTCAATGTGACTAATGAAAGTGTTTTTTAACAAGTGAGGTCACAAAGCTTAAGGACCTTTTCAAGGCCTACCCTAATTACATATACTCCCCTCCAAGCTTGAGTTTGTACAATACCCTTAAGAAATTGTAACCCTACTAATCGTTTAAGATTTTTAATATAATCAAGTTTTTGAAAATAATACTAGGGTTGTAACTTAAGGGAATAATGTATTCACCAAACAATCCCAACACCTGCATATTTTTATGTGCTTTCTTTTATACATTAATGATTGATTATTGTCCAAGAGATATCTAGACCTAAGAATGGCGGGTAACTAACAAGAGAATAATCAAAGATTACCAGTTGCCCTAGGAATCCATGTGCAGCTGCTACAAGCTGAAGCCACATACTAGAATTAGAGGGCTAGGGATGCTAAGGCCTCTAATAGGGCCTTGTTAGCTCAAGTTGACAGAAGAAAAAAGACCATGAATTGGGCTTTAGAAATGTTGAACAAGATTAAGGCCCAATTGCAAGAGTTAGATTAGAAACTCTAGATAAAGTTATTAGGCTTTGAATAAGTTTTAAGTTTTGTTAAGAATAATTGTTAGGTTTCCTTATATTTTGTTCTTTGTACTCTGCTCTTTGCAAAATAAAATTTTTCTTCATTCTTTCCTTCTTTGTAGACAGTCCTTTAATAGAGTTTATTTAACCATTCACTCTCTTACTCAAAGAAGTGTAATTAAAAAACCAAAAAATAAATAAATAAATCATCATCTTTATGTGGATTTTTTTTTTTTTTGGTTTTATCTTTCTCTCTTAACTAAAAAAATAAAACAAAGAAAAGAAAAAAAAAATTACTAATGAGTAAAGAATTCTTCTAACTAGGTTCGCATGGCTGATGACAAACTCGCCTCCTTAGAAAGGATGATGTATCAGATGGCCCAGGCAATGGCAAGTCTTGATCACCACTCTCCAGATATCCTAAGATTTGAACCTAGAAAGGAGATTCTCAAATCTAGAAGAGAAAATAGCCATGTTACAAAAGATCACCAAATATCTAGAAATGGTAATGGGCTTCATGCTTAGAAGATTGCAACATCTGACGTTCAACACTGATCAAGTGCTAGTAAGCACAAATGATGAGGGAAGCCCAAGAAAAAAAGCCAAGGAGGAGTAAGGAAAAACAAACCCAAGGGACTTAGAGGAGACAATTCACTCAACTAAGGATATCAATCACCTAAATCTTTTATCATTTGATAACGGCAAGGATTATAGCTTATGAAGCCCCTACTCCAAATTACAAACCACGTAGCTTTGACCCAAAAGCAAGTTGTGACTATCATATGAGTTAGAATAGACACTCCACTAAAAAATACTAGAGATTAAAAAACAAGATTCAAGACTTGATTGATGCAAAAGTCATTTAGCTGGAGCTACAACAAGACGTTCCTTCTTCAAGTCATGAGGATAGTCCAACTGAGTCACCTAAAGCTTCATTTCTTTTGAGCTTACCAATGCCTTCTAACAAGCTCAAGGGTTGTTTCAAGTAATTAGGTACTTTTTAAGTCAAGGGCAAAGAAAGTTATTTTCAATAAAGTCTATAATAGCTAAAATAATACAATTTCCTTTTTCAATGGAAAGATTGCACTAGTTTTAGCCCAAAGAAGTTCTCCTTAAGGAATCAATAACTCACTTTTAAAAGGTTTAGAATAAAAAGAGACAAACTATTTTCCATACACTAACCTAAAACATTTTGAAGGTTGAGTGTCATAATGGTGAGGATATTTTAGGCTCATTCCTTAAAGGAGGTCCACTTTAAATGTGATGTATAGATTAAAAAGAAATTAGGCATTCATTTCTCAAATCCTATACACAATCATCTCTTGTTTACCCTGTTAAACCTATTTGAATATTTGAAGAATTTTTCAAATTTAAACCCTATCGAGAGCTACCCTACGATGGGGTAATTTGGAGGTTAAGGTCATTGATAAGAAGAGAGGGATTAAAATTGGTTTATACTTGCTTCAGTAACATTAAATTCAAAAGAAAATTTTATTTCTAATAAGTTATGTTTTTTTCTTTTTTAATAAGGAAGAGCGACATCCTTTTTAAACATCTCAAGCTTTTACTTACCTCATCTGAGCCCATACAATAGAAATCAATGGATTTAGGACCTTAAATTGCTTAAGAGGTATAAACTTGGCTTGGGGAAAAAAGAAGAAGAAAGAACAAAAGAACAATGGGGAAAAGTAATAACAAAATAGAAAAAGGAAAAGATGAGGAAAAGTGATTAGAAAATTGGGCTCAAGTATAAGCTAAGAGCCAAGTGAAAGCTATATCATATCTTAATAGGGGTAGTTAAATCAAAAGTCAAAGCCTAAATATCCTCAAAGACACAAAGCCTTGAATCACAGTCTAAGCTCAAAAACCCAAAATCTTTACGTCCACTTTAAAGCCTCTCTCACACTTGGCCTTCCCATATACAATACTACCCTTACATAAGTAATAGCTCTTCAAATCTTTAATAAAATTTTTTTTTTGAAACTGGGGCAAGTATATTTCTAATTGTTCCTAAGGTTCTCGACTTGTATGCTTGAGATTAATATTTATTTCAAAATAGGCTTCTTTGTTAGTTCCTTTTAAAACCCTTAGACCAAAAGCCTAAATTCATAATGATAAATCGAAAAAGACTTAATTGATTGATTAAGGCATATCACATGCAAAAATGGATTATAATTTTGGTACTGTAGTCAAGAGTGTAATCTGGACCGAAAGTTTGAAAGGAAGTCCTCTTCGACTAAAACAACCATGAGTTACCTTTTTAAAGATATTTGAAATCACAAGGCCCCACTAAACAGCTCGGCATCCAAGGTAGGGGAACATAAGAGGCTCTATGTGATTATTAGGGAAGGGTTCTTTATATGTTATCAAATTAAAAAGGAAAAAAGAAAAAAAGGTAATAAAAATAAAAAAAATAATAAAAAGAAGAAAAGGAAAAAGAGAAAGTATTTCAAGTCCATATCGACTCAAGTGGCTAAGTTTTCAATCCATTCCAAAATAAAAAAAAATAAAAATAAGAGTCGGGGCTTCTCTCTTTCTTCCTAAAATAAAGGAAATTATCCCTAATGTCTTTTTCAACATAAATAGTCTTCACGAAAAGGGTTTTTCTATAAATATTTTCCTTAAAATCGAGTAGTGTTTTTGACAAGTTTTTAATCCTAACCAACTCTCGATTGGCTGTCCTACCTTTCATCCATTCATCTCTCTTCAAGGTCTTTAGCAAACTCCTAGGGTACTTCTATTCCTCAATTGCCTTTAGCATACCCATAAGGTCCTTCAGGTCATCAAGATCTTTTAGCAAGCCCATATGATGCTTAATTTTGTTTGATAAGCCCGTCGGGCCCCTCTATTCACCAAGTTCCTCTTAGCAAGCCCGTACGACACTCTTCTTCATCAGTTTCTTTTGGGCTAGCCTTTTAAACGCAATCTTAACTCAATCTCATTTCTAAGTGTCTCTCAGGCGAGCCCATAAGGCACTTCCTTATCCACTAATCTTTCTGCATTCCAGCATGATCATAGAGCAATTCCTCTCATCATTCTCTTTAAGGTTTTTTTTTTTTGGCTCATAGGGTATTTATGTTCCTTTTAGTGAACCTGTTAAGATGCTTAGGTTAGCTTATGAGGTATTTTTTCACCAAATTCACCCAAGTGTTCATGAAGTTTCTTTTAGCAAGCCTTTATGGCACTTCTCTTCATTAGTTGTTTCTAGCCAACCCATAAGATACTTACCTTCTACCTTTAAGTGTTTTAAAGATGCAATGTTAACTTAGTCTCTTTTCCTAGTTTTTTCTCCATCACATTCTTCTTAACAAGCCTGTAGGGCCACTCTCCTTTACGGTATTTTCTCTCAAGCATGCCCTTAAGGCCCTTCAATTTACGAAGTTTCTCTTAACAAACCCATAAGACATTCACCAAGTTTCCCTCAAGTGAACCCATAGCGCACTTCCCCTTTCTTTACTAAGTTCCCCTCAAGTGAACCCATAGTATGCTTCCCCTCTGTTTACCAAATTCCTCTCAAGCAAGGCTATAGGGAACTTCCCCTCTATTTATAAAGTTTCTCTCAAGATTTCCCTCAAGTAAGCCAATAGGGTATCTCCCCTCTATTCACCGAGCCTATTGGGCACTTCCCTTCACTAAGTTTCTCTAAGCAAGCTCGGAGGGTAATTCCCTTAGCTAGCCCTTAGGGTATGCTCCTTCCCAGTATTCTCATAAGGTATAACATTACAACCAAGTTTAAGTTTGCTAGTCCCTGAGAGATGCTCCCGCCTAAGTTAATAAGCCTTGTGAGACACGACTAACTTTTAGATCGATCCCAATTTAAGGGTACTAGTCCTCGAGAGACACTCTTACCTAGGTTAGTGAGCCTTGTGAGATACGACTAGATTTTAGATCGATCCCAGTTAAGGGTTTCTAGTCCCCAAGAAATGCTTCTACCTAGGTTAGTAAGCTATGAGAGGTACGACTAGCATTTAGATTGATCCCAGTTTAGGGTTACTAGTCCCCGAGAAACGCTCCAGCCTAGGTTAGTGAGCCTTGTAAGGCACGACTAGGTATTAGATCAATCTCCCGTTAAGGTTGCTAATCCCTAAGAGCTGCTTCTACTTAGGTTAATAAGCTTAGTAACATACGACTAAGTTTTAGATCGATCCCAATTTTGCCAGTCCCTAAGAGATGCTCCCGCCTGGGTTAATGAGCCTAGTGAGACACGACCAGGTTTTAAATCGATCCCACATTAAGGTTGCTAATTCCTGATAGATGCTCCCACCTAGGTTAGTGAGCCTTATGAGACATGACTAGGTTTTAGATTGATCTCACATTAGGGTTACTGGTCCCCAAGAGACGCTCTTGCCTATGTTAGTGAGCCTAGTGAAGCATGACCAGGTTTTAGATCTATCCCACTTTAGGATTGCTAGTCATTGAGAAACACACCCGCCTAGGTTAGGTAACCTAATGAAGTACGACTAGGTTTTAGATCGATTCTAGTTTATGGTTGCTAGTCTTCAAGAGGTGCTCCTACCTAATTTTTAGATCAATCCCAATTTAGGGTTACTAGTCCCCGAGAGATGCACCCTCCTAAGTTAGTGAGCCTAGTGAGGCACGACCATGTTTTAGATCAATCCCAATTTAGGGTTACTAGTCCCCGAAAGATGTCTTTGCCTAGGTTGGTGAGCTTAATAAGGCACAACTAGGTTTTAGATTGATCCTAGTTTAGGGTTGCTAATCCTTAAGAGACACTCTCACCTAGGTTAGTGAGTCTAGTAAGATACAACCAGGTTTTAGATCGATCCTAGTTTAAGGTTGCTAGTCTCCTAGAGATACTCTTACTTAGGTTAGTGAGCTTAATGAGGCATAACCAAGTTTTAGATCAATCCCAATTTATGATTGCTAGTCCTCAAGAGATGCTCCCATCTAGGTTATTGAGCCTTGTGAGGTACAACAAGCTATTGATTGATTTTAGTTTAGGGTTATTAGTCTTTGAGGGATGCTCTTGTTTAGGTTAGTGAACTTAGTAAGGCATGATAAGGTTTTAGATAAATCCCTATTTAAGGTTGCTAGTCCCTGAGAGACGCTTCCGCCTAGGTTAGTGAGCTTAGTAAGGAATGACTAGGTTTTAGATCAATCCCAATTTAGGGTTGCTAGTCTTCAAGAAACACTCCTGCCTAGGTTAATGAGCTTAATGAGGTACGACTAGGTTTTAGATCAATTCTAGTTTAGGGTTGCTAGTCTGCTAGAAATGCTCCCACCTAGGTTAATGAGCTTAGTGAGGTACGATCGGGTTTTATATCGTTCCTAATTTAGGGTTGCTAGTCCCCGAAAGACGTTCTCACCTAGGTTAGTGAACTTAGTGAGGCACGACCAGGCTTTAGATCGATCCCAGTTTAAGGTTGCTAGTCCTCAAAAGATGCTCTCACCTAAGTTAACGAGCTTAGTGAGATACAACTAGTTTTAGATTTATCCCAGTTTAGGGTTGCTAGTACCCGAGAGAAGCTCTTGCTTAGGTCAGTAAGCCTTTTGAGGCACGACTAGGTTTTAGATTAATTCTAACATAACATTGCTTCCCTTGTAGGGACGTGCCTGCCTAGGTTAGTGAGCTTGGAAAAGCATGACCAGGTCTCATTTCTTCATCCAAATCAATTTTAGGATAGCATTAGTTGTTTTGGAGTCATCCTAAGAGAAAAAACAGTATATCTTTGTCTTTATAGCAAATTTTGTTTAAACTCTACCACAAAAAAAAGCAACTGTAGACACTTAATTTTTGCCCTTTATTTTTATTTTTATTTTTTTCTTTCTCTTCTCAATGAGCCCTAAATTAGGAAAAACACACAAAAAAAGGGAGAAATTAAAGAAAACCCAAAAAAATTAATAAATTTAGAAAAAATAAGAATTTTAGGGAAATACAAAAAAAATTGAAAATAAAAAAAAAAGCATAAAAACTCATAAATTTAAAAAATGTACCAAAAATAGAAATTGTAGAAAGAAACCTTAAAAAAATAAGGAGTTTAGAAAATAAAGTTTAAAAATTTAGAAAATTGAAAAAATTACAAAAAATAAGAAAATTGAAAGAAATGAAAGATTTTAGAAAATTTTATTTTATTATGGTACATTTTTTTACTTGCAAAATAAGTTGGGCCTAAACTTAAATTTAAATTTAGTCTAAGCTAACCTGATCCAAATTGTAATTGCACATATGGATAAATCACAGGCCAATGGCTTAACAGTTAAACACATGGACTTAGTTTGGGTATTGAGTATAAGATCCTAGGTTCGAATCTCGGTAAAAGTAGGGAGACTTTTTTTTATTTTTGTTAACTAATATACTTCCATGTGTTAGGATCTGACTATACCGCATGTCCTAACACGTGGTAGCATCAGATTGGACAACCCTGCTAACGTGGTGCCACATAACGTGCCATGGTAGTTGTTATGTGTCACGTGATGACACATGGTATGTCAGAACTGGTCGAGTTGGTTGACATGGCACCACATCAACCAATTTTTCTCTCTTTCCTTTTCTTTCTCCCCTCTTTCCCCTCATTTCCTCCAATTTCCCTAGATTTTCCCAATTTTCCTTTTCGAGCAATGCACTTTATCAATAGATTTGATCCTTTTTTGTTGCAATTTCACCAAAATAGCATTAAAATTGTAGAGCATACATAGCCTACTATGTATCGAACCCATTAATATGTCTAAATATAGTTAAATAAGCATTCAAATCAAGCTCTAAAATTTGGAAAAAAAATTACATTTTCGGCCATTTACACTTTACTCCAATCCAAGCTTTCCTTTGTTTCTGGGCTAATTTTGAGTATAAATATGGTGTTAAGGGATGTTCATAAACATAGACAATGACTAAAACCAACTCGATTCAAGTCTTCCATACTCTCTCTCTCTTCTTGATCACACACTCTCTCTACCATTCTCTCTCTCTCTTCGAATTCCTCTCTCTAACTACTTTCAAGCCAAACTACCGCTAAGGGTCGAGCTCTTCGTAGTTTAGGTTCTCTAACCCGACCTCTTTCAACCTTTGCCATGCCTTCTAGCAACTCCACCAAGTTTGCCACTACCCTAACCCTAACCACCAAACCCCCTCTCTTTGAACCACTACCTTCAGCCACCTTTACCCGAAACTAATCACATAACCAAACCCCTTAGACCTCAAAACACCACACTATACTCCTCTCCTACGCCTAGTAGCTACCCTTGAAGTTCCCCAAAACCATCGCCACAACTCCTCTCTGATGACTACCTAAACAGCTTCAAAATGCTTCGGCGTTAAACATACCAATACCTCCACCACCCAAGTCCAATCCCAAACACACCAATCATCCATCACCAACAAAAAATTCGGCCTAAGTCATGCTGAATCAACCTAAGCTGCTGCTGTTTGTTAAAGACAATGGACCCAACCCAATCGACCTACCTAAGTCCTACCCGTACGCTTAGCTGCATTTGAACCTTTTTTCTTTTTTTATATATTTTATTTGTTTAGTTATTTATTTATCCATGTAAATGTAATCAAATAAAAAAACAAGAAAAGAAAAAGACAAAAGAAAGAAAAGAAAAAGAAAAAAAGGAAAAAAGAGAGAAAGAAAAAAAATAATTTTGTTTTATTTTTACTAGTTTAACAAAATAGATAAAATATAATAAGTAATAAATAAATAAGGTGATATAATAAACTAAAATAAAATAAGTATGGATAGGGGATAAAATTATTTTATCACTTAGAAAAATTGATTTTCAAAAATAAAATAAAAATAAATCAACCATTTTTCAAACTAGGATCTTTTAGAATTTCCAAAAATAAAAATCCAATTTATGACTTTTTTAATAGAAATTTTCTTAAATAAAACAAAATTAAGTTAAAAACATAAACTCAACCTTTTTTCAAAAATTAAAATCAAACCACCCCCTAAAATTTTTATAAAAAAACTACACACGTTTAATCCCAAATGTTTATCCAATTAGAGCAACCAATAACCAAGTTTTGTCTTTCAAAATTAAAAAGTGGTTTTTATGTTTAATTCTGATTTTGGCAAGTCAATAGTACCTATAAGGGTTTAAAATTCCTAACTCCCGAATCTAGATTCTTTAGTTTCAAAAACTATTTTACAAATATTGGTTTTTTAATCGATAGATCGATAGTTAAGTTATAACCAATCCACCTAATTGGTTATAACTTAACTTTTTTTCCTAATTTCGGTCAAGTGGCAACTCTAATACCATTTCAATTTGAAAAAAAAAAAAAAGGTTTTCTTTAAACCCTAGTCGAGGATCGATATTAAATGGGTAAGGTTTAGTACTAATCAGTTTATAGAAACCTTAATTTTATAATGGAACTAAGAGGGTGAAAAACTAGGCTCGACAGTACATTACTGCTCAATGTCCAAACTGAAGAGCTATAATCAACAAAGGAGACATTGCAAAACTTGACGTAGATAATATTGATGAGGAGCCCAAGGAGTAGGCTATTCCCAAGAAGGATATTATCCAAGAAGAAGATCTTATTAAAGAAAATGTGTTTGCTAACGATCTAGATAAACTAACTTTGGTTATTTGACATACAATTAGTATATAACCTCAGTTGATGAAGAGTAGAATAAGAACTTGTTCCACATCACTTACAAAGTGGATTGGCAAATTTGTGCAGTCATAGTGGATAGTGGGAGCAACACTAATGTAGCATCAGCTAACCTCATTAAGAAGCTCAAATAGCCGACCATTTCACATCCAAGACCTTATAAACTACATTGGCTGAGTAAGAAGGGAGTACTACATGTCACTCAACAAGTGTTACTGCCAATCTCTATTGGTAACTATTTTGATGAAATTCTTTGTGATGTGTTACCTATGTATGCGTTGCATATGTTGCTAAGCCAACCTTAGATTTTTAATTGAAGGGTTTTTCATGATGGTTTCAAGAACATACATGTGTTTGAGAAGGATGAGAGGAAAGTTACCCTAAACCCCTTGACCCTAGGTCAAGTAAGTAAATTACAAGCGAAATTGGCTCGAGGATCAAAGAAGGCTTTGGTATTAAGTAGAGCGGAGCTTTGAGCAAGCATCAAGTCTTACATGCCAACCTTCTTATTGGTAAGAGAACTAGTAGAATTAGAGGAATGAGTGAAACTACTAATGGAAGTTGAGAAGTTGCTCGATGAATATTTCAACTTGTTTCCCAAGCAACTACTTGAGGGGTTACCCCCATTTTGAGGTATTGAGTACTGGAATGACTTGATACCTGATGTAACATTGCCAAATAAGCCTACTTATAGAATGAATCCCGAGCAAGCTGCAAAACTCTAGAAGTAAGTCAATGAGCTATTGGAGAAGGGATATGTGAGAGAGAGTTTTAGCCCCTATGCCTTACATTGATTATACTAAAGAAGCATAGCACTTGGCATATGTATGAAGATAACAAAGTTGTCAACAAGATTATGATCAAGTACCGATACCCCATTCTAAGGCTAGATAATACATTAGACAAACTAAGCGGTGCAAGAGTGTTAAATAAGATCAACTTGAAATCAAAGTACCATTAAATTCAATTGAGGTAATAGGATGAATGGAAAATTGCTTTTAAGACTTGACATGACTTATATGAGTAGATAGTCATGCCCTTTAGGTTATTAAACTCTCTAAGAACTTTTATGAGATTAATGAACCATGTTCTAAGGGATCTAATCTAGAAATTTGTTTTTGTCTATTTTGATAATATCCTTATCTATAGTGCCAACCTGGGATGTCATACTAAACATCTCCAAGCTGTTTTCGATGTCTTTTGAGTAGAGATATTATTTAGAAACATGAAGAAATATTGCTTTTGTTAAGAAGAGGTGATCTTCCTAAGCTATACGGTTAGTAGAGGAGGATTAAGAGCTAATGAAGAAAAAGTTTGAGCCATTGTTGAGTAATTGACACTAACTTCATGTGCCTATAAGCAGTTTCCATGAATTAACATCATTCTACCAATGCTTCATCTAAGGATTCAATACTATAGTAGCACCTCTAATTGAGCTAACAAAGAAGAATATAGAATTCAAGTAAGGAGAAAAAGAAGAGAGGAGTTTTGTTTAGGTGAAAGCAAGGTTGACCTCTGCCCTAGTCTTGGTACAAGACTTTGATAAAGTTTTTGAGCTTAAGTGTGATGCGTTAGCAGTCAGCATCAAGACAAGACTGATGTAAGAAAGCCAACCTATCGCTTATCCTAGAAAAAAACTTAGAGGAGCCTAATAAACTATTTTGTAAATTACAAAATACTCTTGGCATTAATTAGAGCTCTTCACATGTGGCAACATTATCTTTTGTCAAAGGAATTTGTCATATATAAGAATCATGAATCCTTGAGGTATATAAGAGCCAATCAAAACTTTCTAAATGCTAAGCTTGACGGATTAAGTTTCTAAAGGCAAGGATTTAATTTCATCATCAAATATAAATAAGGCAAGAATAATGTAGTTGCTGATGCTTTGTCAAGAAGACATGTCCTTCCCATTAAGTTGCATACCAAACTGTTAGGTTTTACAAGCATTGAGGAATAGTATTAACATGATTCTCACTTTGGTTCGATATATGTACACTATGATGAAGGGAGAACAGTGGATGAATATCACGTGGAGGATGGTTATTTATTCAGAGGAGGCAAATTATGTTTGTTAACTTGTTTAATGATAGAATTGCTAGTGAATGAAATCTACATTGGATGACTCTCTAGGTACTTTAGAGGATGAAGGACCTATGAGTTGCTGAATGACAAGTTCTTCTAGCCTAAAATGAAACATGATGTGCATCATGTGATTAAAGGATGCACCATCTGTAAGAAGGCTAAAAGCTAACCTGAACAAGGAAAGATGATGCCACTAGTTATTCCAACCAAACCATGGGTTGACCTAATTATGGATTTTGTCCTCAAATTACCTTAAGCTACCTAAGGCAAAGACTTTCTAATGGTTGTAGTGGATAAGCTCAATAAAATGGCACATTTTGTGCCTTGCACCAAAACTAACGATACCTTGGCTATTGATTCTTTATTTTTGTAAGAAATAGTTTGCTTACATGAGGGACTAAGGAGTGTGGTGTCAAATAGAGATCCAAAATTCTTAAGACATTTTTAGAGTACTCTTTGGCATTGTATGGGAATTAAACTACTATTTATCACCTCTTTCCATCCCTAAGCCAATAGTCAAATGGAGGTTGTTAATCATACCCTAGGATCACTACTCCAAGCTATAATGAGAAAGAACTTAGTCGTTTGGGACATTTGTCTACCTATGGTTGAATTTGCTTTCAATAGGACAATACATGCCACCATTAGATACGCCCCATTTGAGGTTATCTATGGTTTCAACCTCGAACTACCCTTCAATCACACCCTGATGTGGCCCACTAACTAAGAAGATTTAGAAGTGAGAACTAGAGCTTAGTCCATCTAGCAAATTTACCAATGAGTTACCTAGAACATTGACCGAGTTACCAAAAAACTAAAAGAGAAAGGCAAATGAAGGAAGACCAAGCAGTTTCAACCTAGTGACAAGTGTAGCTACAATTAAGCAAGGAAAAGTTTCTAAGCAAGAGGAAGAGCAAGCTATCTACTAGAACTGATAGACCTTTCAAGATCCTCTAGAAGATTAATTTCAACGCTTACAATTTAGAGTTTCTAAAAGACGTTGAAGCATTACTAGAATTTTCTAATCAATCAAATTTAGAATAGATTCATAAGATTAGGCCAAGATACTTGGATTTCTTACCTTTTTATCAAATTTACATATCATGCATGCTAATTTAAATTGATGAACATTTTAATTTCTATAATTAATACTACTTATTTATTTAACAAATTCAATGTCTGATGTGCTCAATGTTACTAACCTCAGTCCCTACCTATTCGAAGAAAGCTTGGATGAGAAACAGCTAGATTTAATCCCAAATCCCAATCAGCCTAGCAAGGATGGTAAGAATAAAACCATCAGATTCCTGACTCGAGCTCGAGGACAAAAAAGCATGGTGAGGCTAGTTCTCTCTTTTCACCCTACAGCTGATGAGTCTAAGGTGCTACAGTCTATCGATCTGATATCCTATCTGAGTTGAACCCGCTTGTGTCGATCAATATTCTCTAGTTGCTGACTAGAGATGCATTTGAACAGCAGTTCCACCCACCTAACCATCTGTCCAGCTAACCTAATTATGAATAACTCTTAGCATGTCTTAGCCGAACTCACTTTAGAAGAACCTCCAGTCCTACTCAGCACCTCTCCTTTGTAGTCATCAATTTAATCATATGGTTTATCTATTTTTAGCTACACACATGACTATTGATCATCCAACATGTCTCCAAGCACCCCCTGTAATAGAATCTTTTGTACAAGATGGGTGCTTTTCATAAGTTTCTCTTTAAACCCTTTTCCATTCTTTGTACATTACTTATTTAGAACTTTACCCTTTTAATTCATTTCCATTTACAGCTGTTGGCATAATATTTTAAGTATAAATACCCATTGTAAATGTAATTGCAAATGGATTAGACACCTTCAATATAAAATATACTTAATTTATGTGAGCATATCTTTTGCTTACTTACTCCACTCTTATCCTAACCCTTAAGCAAGGCTAGATGGTGAGTACCCTCATTAGACCAACTTGTGCATCATATTAAGTTGAGTCATGAGTTCTTAATAGTTCCTTAATATGTCCTATCCTCAAGGCTGATCGTTGTTTGCTTGCTTGATTGTTTCTTTGTTTTAGTACATTTTTACCCTTGTTTTTTGAGCTTTCCATAAGCTTAGACCCACCCCTTATGATTGACCTATCATTCCTTAGACTGGTTCACATCAAAATTCCCCTACTAGTTAATCAAAAGAAGAGATGGAGGCTACCTTCAACAAATTAAACCAATTGCCTATATATTTCCTCAAAGTAGATGGGAAAACCTTGCAAGTAATAACATCAATTAATCCACAAAGTTCTTTCAAAGTTTGGATTATGTTCAAATGGTCGCCTAGGTTGCTCCTCCCATCATATGTGTCAAACTGAGGTAACTGAACACTTAGTGGTAAGATCTAGTCTACTATGCTCTATACAAAAGGGCTCTCCTTTCTACCTTTCACGTCTATCTCTCTCCTAGAAGTTCCCTCAATAGCCAGCTTTTTAATAGAATTCTCCAAATCTTATAGGCTTATGTCTGCCATAGCTTTTTGCAGTAAGCAAATAGTTGCATTCTCAACTCTTCTACCTAAAGGAACATATACATATAATGGAATATGGGTCTGTAACAGTGCCTATGGTTAGCAGTTCTCTCATGATCATGGTTCTTATCCTTGTTGTGGGTCATCCTCATTTGCTGTAGGAGCTTTCCTTCGTAACTACCACAATGCCTCCTCCAATGTCATCAAATCAACCTACCACCTTATGTTGTAAAGAAGCAGTAAAAGAAGAAGTGGTGTCTCTCTCATATAGCCTTTGACGTAATTCTTTGCTGGTAGCCTAAACCTCCTTCAATTCCTTAGTGAACCTAGCACATAATGCCTTTAGTTGTGCTATTTGTGGATAACTATTTTGCTGTTCTTGATTTTAGGCCACCTAATTATGTACTTTGACTTGTGAACTTTAGAAGTATGTTGTTGTTGTGATTGTTGTTCTTGAGTTGCCCGAGGGGCTCTACTCCCCTTTAGATTGTTTGTTTCTTGTAACTTAGTTTTAGGCATAATGTGGTGTTAGAAACAAATGGTACCAAATTGTTGATATCATATTTTGGTAATAATGATGTCTTGAACACCAGTCCCACAAGAACTCTACAAAATAGAAAGAAATTAAGCTAAGGGGGTATCGGAGTAACTCTAGCATTGTTGTTCTGATGCCTAAGTCAAGTAAAGTTTACAAAAGATAATGAAAAGTAGAAAGTAGAGTGCTCCAAAGTCCAGAAGAACTTGCTTATTGCTCTCAGACCTCCTTTTATAGATGTAAGATAATTTGAATGTAGTAACCGTTGCCTCTAATTCCAACAGGTGTGTTTAATTTAAATTTAAGACCACTCATTGATTTTAAGGAATGTAGTTGACATCATGGTGGCTAATGGGCAATTATCTAGACAAGGAAGCTAACTGTTTATACCTAATGTTAGAGTTTGAACTCTTTAGAGATGACCAGGTCAAAAGACAGTTGTTTTTATCTAAAGGAGGTCCTCCAATCTTCCTTGCTTAAGTCCTTATAGAAGTTCAATTTATCAACCTTTCCCAAGCTATACTACATGATTGGTAAGACCTTTAAAGAGGTCAAGAGCAAGGTAAAGAGAAGATGTCATCGCATATTTGGTCGAAAGCAGCTCTAAGTAGCTTAATTTATACTTTTGGGAAAAACCTTTATCAATAATTACAACTTTACATGCTACTATTGAATATGTTATACATTATAGACACAATCCTACAAATAGATAGATTGTGAAAAAAAAAAATTGAATTAATATGATCAATCTCATTTGATTTCAGCTAGTTGTTAATGATCCTAAGAATGCAAGATTTTGATTGCCTCTCACTTTTTCTCTTGTTGTTCTTGAAGCTTGATTTAACATCAAGAAGGCTTCAAATTAAAACAAAATCAAATCAATTGTCCATTTAAAGGTCATGACCACATCAAAATATTACAATTCATCAAATTGACTTCCAATAATTCATTTCTCATATCATTAAACATTTGTATAAATCTACACTTATTTCTACCGAAAAATCAAATTAAAATTACAATTATCCTCCACATGCTAATCATGTGACCATCAAGCATCCAATTACTCATTTCAACTCTAATTCATACTTAAATATGGATCTATTCATCAATCAATTAAATCATCATGCAATTAATTTGAGAAAAGTGAAATTCAGTAATTACATTTCCAAAGGGAACTCTTATACCTACTTGAGATGCTTGGAACCACCAAATCCATGAATTCTCTTACTTAAAGACTTCAAATGCCTAAATTTCCTTCTAATAGAGAAATTTAATACCTAGTTACTACATTAAAACTTATATATTAATAGGAATTACACCTCATACATAAAATTAACAACAAATATCAAGGATCACCTTACCTCCATAACTTAAGCTTTATGCTACTTAAGCTCTTCCCATTAGCTTAATCTTACTTTAGCTACTTGATTTAATTAATTAACAATCTACAATTGGAATTCTTATTGAATTGATACCTCAATTGAATTAAACTTAGAACTTAAGCCTAATTATTCACCTAGTTAGATTTTTTTCTTAAAATAAATCTATAAGAACAATGGATAACTTCTTTATATTAATCAATTAGCCTTAAGAATCTAGAAAAACACACTTAAATACCCATCTACTAGAGGATAAAGAGATGTTCTTTCTTCTGATAATTTTAGCATATTTTTATATTCTCCAAATGCCTTCTTAATCTTACTTATTATAAATTATAAGCCTAATTGTCCTCCTACACCTCAGAAAGAATTCTAATAGGCATTTAGTTAAGGAACTTAAGGATAACTTAGTCGTTTGCAAAAATAATTTGAAAAGTTATGATTTTCTAACTCCATTTTACTAGAATTCCCTTATGTAATTAAAGGTAATCAAGGTCACTTCAGTACATTAGATTTAGAAAATTCTTTTGGAATTGGAAAAAAAAAATATTAATTACTTTTAATTACTGGAAAAATCCTTTTAATTATTTTTTGATTGATTGAATTATTTTAGGTTATATCAATATATATATATATTAAGGGTGAACTAGTAGAGGATGGATAGGTACGAAGTTCTATCTATTTATACGCATTTTCGATAATTATTATGTAGATTTATATTAGTCGGTCCAATACTTAAGCCTAATCCAATTATCCAATTCAAATATAATCTTCATTGACTCACTATAAATACCAGGCAAAACCTCTAGGTAAGTGGACCCTCTTTGTCATTCTCTTACTCCTACAATCATTCAACAATTTTACTTTCATCACAAGAGGATTGACTTAGGCATCAAAGTAGTTACGCTGAAGCACTCTTTGGTGCCCCCCGTAGCCATTTTCTCGTGTTGTAGGTGTTCATGTATCGAAATGAAAATCACCCATCAATAATTAGCGCTGTCTGTAGGAACAATGAAAAGAAAGAAGTGTAACCGACCATCACAACTTGGGAGTAAATTCCTGAAATTGTAGAATTTGATCTTGTTTTTATCTTTTCATGCTTGATTCTTTTATCGAGTTGAATTTTTCTTTCCACATCCAGTCCCATTTATTTGTAATTTGCTAAGGGAAAGTAGTTTCAAGTATCATTCACTTTTTGGCCCAAGGAATGCAGTTTTAAGTGCCTCTCACTTGGAATTTAGATTGTCAATATATGCTTTATGGAATGAACCATTGTGATATTTATTGTTGAAAGAAACATGAAACTATAAGCAAGGAAGCATGATAATTTTCCTCCTACACATGATAGTTTCCCTTTCACAAAAGTTTACTAGTGATAACCATGTTTGGCTCATAATCGTCTTTTTTAAGCGTAGCCATTAGAATCTCATGTTGGCTTGGTTTGAAACCACTCGTAATTGCCATTTTTGAGCATACCCGCTGCAACTTCACCCACTACTTGGTTGATAGCCGTTAACCCCATGTAAGTTTTCATGTTCAGGTAACTGTAGCATCATTGTGGTTTTTTGTAATTGTCGTCACATGGTTCATAATCGCAACTTCGTCCTTCAATTAAAAGAACCAAGTAAGTTGGGTAGTTTGCACTTTGTGATCATAAATCGAATACAATGATAAATGCTAAAAATATGACAAATCACTTTAAGCACCAATCAGATTTATCATGGTGCCGACTTGTTTATTTTCCGAGCATCTAAAAATCGAAGTGCAACTCGCTTAAGCTCAAGTTTCGATAAAGTGAGGCAAGGCTCATGTTCAACTAACCAAAAAAGTTAATAGTAGATGCTATAAATCAATCCAGGGCCATTTCTTGTTATTACTTCAGTAGCTACTGTTATTCAAATTCATTCGACAATGCTACGCATTTATCCGCTATTATTAAGCACATGAGCTTGGTTTATTGGTCGAGCTCTAAGGTAGACTATAAAGAGAGTTTAGATATTGACTAGAGCAAAAATCTACTATTACACAACGTGCATGTTGATGACAAGTGCTAAGTTTCCCCGATTGTCATCATTAGGAATTAGTTTACTTTGTGAAGAGTAGCTATATTCGAACATTGTATTCATAAATGTCAAACAAATCCAAGTGCACCGAGTAACTCCATGTGCTAACTTGTGAGAGCTTCTTTTTGCTGCATGACGACCTTAAGCTCCGAGCTCCTAATAATAGAGCAAAAAGTCGAGAGTATCCAATTGCCATAGTGATGGGTAACAACAGTACTTCCAATACGAGTACTTGTCCGAGCCTTCCTCTTCTAAAAGTAGATTATCCGAGCCATTTCGGATATGTTGAGCTCCGAGTAATTTCATACCTACGTGAGCAAAGAGCAGCTTCGAGTTCTTCATTATTCAATTCAATTGCATCTTCTACTATGTCTCGTTTGGATTTTTTTCAATAGATCCATGATATCACTCAATTTGTTGTTTTTCAAGTACAGCTCCATTAGAAGGATAGGTTTCGATCGATTGAGTACATTGATCTAATGTCGAGCTATTTATGGGCTAAGGCACCGAAGTCTCATGCCAATCTCCACTTATTATTAAGCTTCAATGGCTCTTAGTAGCGAAGATTTTTGGTGGTACTGTTCATCTCTATGCCGACATGTCGAGCAATGCAGGGTCAAAAGCTAAACCCTTAGCGCATAATAGTATGTACATAACTAGGCCGAGCTATGATTCACCTTTGGACAAGTATTACTCATGCCAAGAATTTTTTTGCCAATTTGTTCGTTAAATGTGAACTTCAATCTCCATGATGAGTCACTTAGTCGATGCTCAAGCAACTAATGCCAAGCATTTCTATCAGCATCTAAATGTGCCCAGTAACTCAAAATGTCGAGTTGTCTCTACCCACCATGGCCGAGTAGCCAAAATTCCATGACTTGTGTCGAGTTGCCAAGTTTTCATGGCAAGCTAGCTGAGCTCCAAGAAGATGACTCTCTGGTCTAAGTTGAGTAGTTCGTCACACTTGAGCTACAACTTCAAAATAGTTACCTACCCAAACTCCTTTGAAATGGCCATGATAGGGTCTCCAACTCTAAGCTCCTTTTGATCGAACTCCATTTTGTGCTTCATGCTAAGCCAAGCCGTCCATATATATTAGTACTTGATATTTAAAAGTGAAATTTGGTGAATTTGGCTAGGAGCTATTCAATTCGACTATGGCACATAAGATATGTTGTAAGACTTATGTCGAATAGCCAAGAAGCTGAACATTCTTATTTTGTTTAGCCCCAAGTCCAAGCTGAATATAGTAGTAGCCATGTAAATAATGTTGAAATTTGATCAGTTGGACATCTATCTAAGCTATTTACTTACATGATGAGTGGATTTTGCTTACCAAACTAGAACATTATGCAATAAGGACAAACAATACAACAAGCTATAGTAAGCATAGGATCAGTGGTTTTAACAAGGGGTACATTGCTTTGGTTATCTTTACCTTTAGAAGGATTTAAGAAAAGTTAAGATTGCTTTAAATAACACATTGATTTTATGGGAATCAATTCTCTCTAAAATTGGGTCACATTGTACACACCAAAGCCAAGCTTCTCTCTATCACAGCATACATTACTTGAACGTATCGAACTGTCAACAATGCAACAAAACATTAAGTCCTCAAGTCGAACACCTTGCCAAAGGGTCAAATTCTTCCTTGCTCATTCAAGATGGATTGCGATCGAACATAAAAACCAAGCTCCATTTTAATTGAATGCTAATTCTAAGCTTGGAGTTTTAAACTTCATGACAATAATGTCAAATCCTTCTCAAATTAACCTATATGATAAGGACAACTTTGACCTATGTCGGAGACATATGTTGAGCTTTCCACAATAGTGATTAAATGACTCTAGCACTTGCCAAGCAATTCATGTGCTCACTCTATCTTGTTGTTAAAGATAAGTAAAACCTCTCTATTATTATTTATAAATCATTTGAGTATTTATTTTTATGATATATGCTTTTATGTTGTTTCTTGTGCTAATTAATTGTCAATATTCACACTTGATTCAAGTATAATGTGTTATTTATCTATGTGATGCTTAAATGAGAATTCGAAGACAGATTAGGGCTAGGGAAATGCCTTACTTTAAGCCTATGCGAACGTAATGTGCTAACAAGTTACCCCTCAATAGCTCTACATCTTATATACTATGTAAAATAAGCTAGTATAAACTTAATTGCTCTATCTAATAAATAGGCAACAAGCCACTTGAAAACCCTAAGCTATTAAGTGGTAACAGGTAAAATACTTTTAAGTCTAAAAGGTTACATATATGACAAGCAAGTAAGCCTACAATCTTATATATTAACGGATAAAAGGCCAATTAGCCTATTTTACGGCTCTATCTAGAATAGGTCATGCTTAGCTCAAATGACCTACATGCTTTCCTTACCTCTCCAGGCCTTCACCTCTTAAGGTGCCTTGGCCTCACTAAGCTTTTGCTTCTTCAAGCAAACCAAACTTTTCTAGCCTTAGCCTCTTCAAGTGTTCTATCCTCTTTAAGCCTTTGCTTTTTCATGCATACGAATATTTATAAGTGCTACGACCACTCCCGCCTTTCATCTCTTTAAGCTATTGCTTCATCAAGCATTCTACCCTCTTTAGGTTTAGATTACACACCTTTCTAGAAATCCCCCAAAACTAACATTCCAAGATACTCTCTTTTCTAACTTTGTCATTAAAGAGAGTAGGAGGCAAATGTTGATAGGCATTTTCAATAATTATTATGTAAGCTTATATTAGTTGGCCCAATACTTAAGTCTGGTCTAGTTATCTAGTCTGAGTACAATTTTCATTGACTCACTATAAATACCTAGCAAGACCCCTAAGTAAGTGGACCTTCTTCTTCATTCTCTCACTCCCATAATCATTCAATAATTTTACTCTCATCATAAGTGTGCTGACTTAAGCATTAGAGTAGCCTCATTTGAGTACTCTCTGGTGCTTTACGTAGCTATTTTCTCGTATTGTAGATGTTCATGTATCGAAACAAAAATCACCCACCAATACTATCCATATCATACTTAATGCGAACTGTGTCTAAGAACAGATAAGGCTTGTCATTGAATGGGTCCAAGTTTGCAGAAAGCCCAAAATGGAAGTAGTGGGGAACATATGGAATGATAATTACAAATTAAGAAGTAAGCAATACTTACAAATAGCTCCAGAGGATATGATACATCAATGCAACTTCTGAGGACTCATGACACAATTCGATATGGTGTACAAATTAGTTCGATGAGGTTACTTACTATCTAGTCTTGCTCAAGGACTAGGATAAAAGTAATGCCAAGAGTAACTAGAATGTTTACGCAAGGAAGAAAACACAAAAGTATATTAATAGTAATCTGAATTCAGATTCTAGCTATAAGTATAAGGGTATTTATACCTATAAGTTAGGATAACTTTCCAAAAGGGAAAAGACAAAAGTTGTATTTTCTAAGGAAGTAATGTACAAGATATAAATGGTAACAATGAATATATAAGGAAAACAATCATTAATGCAATGGATTCTATACATGATATTGTATATGTGGCGATGCTGCATTAGCAAGGCTGTTAGAAGATACAAATAAAAAGTACGAACAACTTGCTTGTCTAAGTAAGGGTGGCTTAGTTAGCTCAAACTCTCTCTATCTTAGCTTCTTAGTAAGGAAGATGTCGAGTCATTGGACGACTCGGGCACGAGAGAGTATTCTTTAATTCGGAGCACTACAAAAGATGGGCAATCATTCAGCTCAGCATGAAGGATAACTCAACAAAGAAGTCTTCAGCTTCGATAGGGGTCAACTGGAATAGGAAGATTCATCTTACCAGTCCCTCTAGTCTTCAGGTTTGACTGCAGGTTAGTGGTCTGGTAGCCTGATTCTCATCATTCCCTTTGGTTTGTTTTGGATTTAGGATCAAATCTAAATGGTCTTTATTCAATTCTCCATCAAAGTGATACGAACCTAGGTTAGCAATGTTAAAGGCATAAAAAACACAGTCTTTGGGAAATTCCAATTAGTAACCATTATCACCAATCTTCTAGAGCATTTTAAAAGGTCCTTTAGCTCTTGCAGATAATTTATTTTTCCTCTTGTTTGGGAACCGTTCCTTGCTAAGATGTAGCCATACCAAGTCTCCTGGCTAGAATTATCTAACCGTCCTACCCTTTGTCTTCTCTCGTATTCTGCTGGCTACTTAGCCAATGTGTTGAGTGATTTTGTCATAAATGTGCTGAAGGGATTGTGCTTTAGCCCTCGCGTTAGGGGTATGATCGAGGGGCAACTTGGGATTGAAACCATAGACCACTTCGAAGAAATTCTGCTTAGCAGTGTCATGCACCATCCCATTATAAGTAAACTCGACCACTAGTAAGTAGACATCCTAATCAGCTAAGTTCTTTCCCATTAAAGCTTAGAGCAATGATCCCAAATTGCAATTAACTACCTCTATTTAGTCATTATTTTAGGGGTAGCAAAAAGTATTGAATAGTAGTTTGGTCCCTATCCGACGCCATGAGGTCCTCCAAAAGTAACTCAAGAACTTTAGATCCCTGTCGAAGACTACACTTCTTAGCACACTATATAACCACATAATCTTCTACAAGAAAAGAGAAGCAATAATTGAAGCATCATTAGTTTTTGAGGAAGGCACGAAGTATGCTATTTTGCTGAACCAATCCACGATGACCATTATAAAATCTTTGCATTAAGTAGTTTATGGTAGTCTAAAAACAAAGGCCATACTCAATTTAATCTACAGCTTCATCAGAATAGGTAAAGCCATTGCTTTGCCTTGCTCAGCTTAACACTTAGCCCTCTTGCATATAGTACAGCTTTTGACAACTCGGTGCACATTTCTCCTCATTCTCGGCTAGAAGAAGTGACCATTCAATAGTTCACAGTTCCTTCTTTCTCTAAAATGTCCAAAGAGTCCTCTACTGTGGGATTCCCAAATTAATAGTTCCTGTAGTGAACAAGTCGGCACACACAAGTTTCCACCTTAGAATAAGTAACCATCCTCTACATAATACTCATCCATTATCCATTTATCAGCTTATCGTATGATTATGGGTCCAAAGTGTGGATCCTCAGAATACTACTCTTTAACACTTGTAAACCTAAACAGCCTAGTCTACTGTTCGGTTAAAAGTGCATGTCTCCTTGAAAGAGCATTTGTAACTATGTTGCTCTTTCCCTACTTGTATTTAATCACAAAATTGAATCTTTCAAGGAATTTAACCCATCTCGCCTACCATTTCGATAACTTCGTCTGACTTTGGAGGTGCCTTAGCGATTCATGGTTAGTATATATGACAAATTCTCTCGGCAGTAAATAGTATTGCCATACTTGTAGTGCTCAAATCAGTGCCATGAGTTCCTCGTCATACATGGAGTAATTCAATTGTAATCCTTTAAGCTTCTTACTGTAGAAGGCAATTGGTTAGCGTTCCTGCATTAGGACAATGCCTATTCCAATGCCTGATGTGTTACATTCCAACTCAAATATTTTCTTAAAGTTAAGTAGAACCAATACCGGAGCGGAGGTCAATCTTTCATTTACTTCAGTAAAGCTCCTCTCTTCCCTTTCTCTCCATTAGAAGTTAGTATTCTTCTTCGTGAGCTCAGTATGTAGTACGGTGAGGGTATTGAAATTCTTGATGAATCGTCTATAGAATGAAACCAGTCCATAGAAACTTCTTACGTCGGCATAAGTAGTAAGAGTCAGCCACTCTACAATTGCTTGGATTTTCTTATCATCCACATGTAACCCTCATCTACTAACTACATAACCTAAGAATACTAGTTGCTCCTAGCAAAAGCAATACTTGTTCAAGTTACTGAATAATCTCTCGACATTAAGGATATTTAATATGGTTCGGAGATGCTCACTGTAACTTAGAATGTCAGCACTGTAAACTAGGATCTCATCAAAGTACACTACGACAAACTTTCCTATTAAATTTCTTAGCACATGATTCATCAGCCTTATGAAAGTACTCAGGGCATTCGACAAGCCAAATAACATAACCATCTAATCATAAAGTCCATGACAAGTTTTAAATGCAATTTTCCACTCATCTCCTAGCCTTATGCTAATTTGATGATAGCTAGACTTTAGATCAATCTTACTGAAGATCTTGGCTCCACTCAGTTCATCAAACATATCCTCTAATCTAAGAATAGGATACTGGTATTTGATTGTGAACTTGCTCGCCACTCGACTATCTACATACATCCGCTAAGTCCCATCCTTTTTCAGTACAAAAAGCGCCGACACAACGCAACGGTTGAGACTTTCTCTAGCATACCCTCTCTCTAGTAACTCATTGACTTGACGTTAGAGCTCAAAAGTCTACTCAAGATTGATCTGATAAGCTGGCTTATTCGACAATAAGGTACCAAGTACTAAGTTAATGCAATGCTCTATGCCTCGAGTTGGGGGAAACCCCTCAAGTAACTGTTCTGGGAACACTTTGGTATTCTCATCTAACAACTACTTAATTTCCCGAGGTAATTCACCCCACTCCTTCATCTCTAATAAGTGCCTAACCAACATAAGGGTCAACTTGTCAATGTTGATGGCCTCTCGGAGCTTGGCTCTACTCATCACTAGAGCCTTCTTTAATCTACCAACAAGTTTTTTCTATAATTTATTAACTTCTCTCAGTGGCATCGGGTTCAGTGTGATCTTATGGTCATCTTTCTTGAACATGTACGTGTTTTTGTAGTCGTCGTGGATAACTCTACTATTAAATAACTATAATCTTCCTAGCAACAGGTGGGAGGCATACATGGGCAATATGTCGTAAAGAATCTAGTCTAAGTAAGTCCCTATAGTGATCGGTAGTATTATTTGCCAATTGATACGTAATACTCCTTTTTCACTCAACTAATGCAACTTATACGGCCTCGGTTGTGCAACAGTCGACAACTTCAATTTTGAAACAAAATTGGCTAATGCCACATTAGTATAGCTTCTACTATCCACGATAAGGGCTCACACTTGATCATTCATCTTATAGGTGGTATGGAATAAATTCTCACTTTACTCCTCCTTTCGTGAAGGTTCCATGTTCATAGTGCGTCGGACAACCATGAGTAACTTGTCCAAGTCTTCAACAAGCATGTCTTCCTTAATCAACTCTTTCTCAACGTTTTCTTTCTCAATAAAGACTTCCTCCTCCTCGAGTTCCTCATTTGTATTGTCTATTTCTACCTTTAGGACGTCTATCTTAATGACCATTGTCCTACAGTTCGATTACTAAGTAGCCATATGTCTAAACTCTTAGCACTTGAAGTACTTGATCTGGATTGTTTTCTTACTTAACCCTTGCCCCTTCTCATAAGTTTGAGTCAGTACTTTACCATTAGGTTAGCCTTTTTGCTCAGTACGGGCATTAATCTTTTGGCTCAATTAGGTACTCGACTGAGCTTAGTAGCTAGCCTATCTGGGTCGGCCAATCGACATCTTAGTCGTTAGTCAGCTCCTCCTTTGTCGTTCTATTCACTGCGTAATCCTAATCACTCCACCCCTTATGTCAAATTGTTGGAGCTCCGTAACATCTCGAATGTCTCCTCTCAACCAAGTAATAAATCTTGAGACTATTCAGGCTGGTGGTTCCTCCACTTAGCAACAGATAATAAGCATCTGAAATTTTTTAACATACTCATCAACAGTCCAACTTCCTTATCTCAACTCCTGAAGCTGAGTGAAAATATTTTAAAGATAACTTGTTGGCATGGATCTATTTTTGAATATTCTCTTCATCTCGGGTCAAGTATTAATCTCTCGATAGCCCTCTTATCTTCTTGTGGCTTAGAAATTCTTCTACCATATGGTAGCATATCCGGATAACTTAATAGCAGTAGTTCTCACTTTCTTGTAATCTTTGTAATGATAATAATAAAAAACATACTCTACCTTCTCTTCCCATTCCAAATACTCATCAGCATTCTAAGATCCATTGATGCTTGGAATTTGAAGCTTCACATGGTCAGATACTCTGGGGATTCGTACACGCTCTATGATAACTCTGATTTTAAACATATTTCACAAGGTGATTTTATAGTATTTTCCTCACATTTTTTGTTTTCTTTAAATAAATTGATACTTAATTGGGTAAAATTTTGATTTCTAGGTTTGAACGCATTCTAGGATCGAAAACGAAGAAAATGAAACAAATTTCACTCAAATCGGAGTTCAAATGAAGAAGTTATGAAATTTTAAAGTTGTGCAGAAAATTTTGCCTTAGTGCAGAAAGTTACACGACCTAGAGATACGGTCATGTCCCAAGCCGTGTCTGGTGACGAAAACAGAATCTTTGTAATACACATATAAAAGGATATTTTAGGGTTTCAAAAGAAAAGAGAGACATTACAGAAACGGAGAGACATAAGAGAAAAGGAAGAGACTTAAGGAACAACATCAAGAAAGAGACTTAAGGAACAACATCAAGAAAGAGGCAGAACAACATCAGCTTCAACATTAGAGAGATTGTTCATCAATCAAAAGGGGTTTTCATGTTTTATTTTATATTATTAATGAAACTCGTTCTTAGATTCATTATGATAGCTTAGAATTTAAGTATTTAGGATTATGGAACCAAAGGTTTCATGTGATTCTTGGATTGATTTAGGAATTTCAATAAAGTTTCTATCTTTACTTAATTCAATTATGTCGTTAATTATTGATTGATATTTCTAGAATATCAATATATGATATTATGCATGTTGATTGAGAAATTGCATGTGTAATTAGATCTTTACATGATTGAAGAGGATTACATGTATACTTAGAGATAAGATACATGTTTCTTCCGGAAAGTTAATTAATTGTATGGGAATTCATTATACATTAATGCAATTCTAAATTATATTACTAAGTGAAGAGATTCCGGTAAATAATTTAGGATTAGGGTTAATATGCTTGAGAAAGGTATTAACTTTAGTTGTGAATCCCTCCAGTCAAGAATAATAGAAACCGAATTGAATATATTTTAAGTGATCACATGATTAACTCTAAGGGAAATAATTCCTAAATACGTTATTACTTTCTTGAAGTCGTTCTTAATTTTATCGCCTTTTCTATTTCTTAATTAAGTCTTTTAATTAAAGTATTTTGTTAATTTTAGTATTTTTTAATGAATTCAAACTTTCATAATTTTCCGGTTAAATAATAAAGCTAAGGTTAATATTAGTACTCGAAGTCTCTGAGGGATCGATTCGGACTCACATCCGCTATATTAAAAATGATAGGTGCACTTGCCTCATATCACTCTTCTTCGAAATACTCTTTCTAATCCTCTTCATCAGGCTTTCTCGGGTCTATCCTTTGCCTTACTCATCTGCCTACTCCTCTACCTCGAACTGGTCGAGCTGAGTTCTAACATCTAACAGGTTAAGTAGCTTATAAGGTATTTTACGCAGCTTCAATGAGTTAGCAAGCTAGCGAATGAGTAACTCGGGTCAAATCTACTAAGAGATTAGCAACCTCATCAAATCTATCATCAGTACTTCTTGATGTCCCTTGTGATTGTTGTCTATGGTAGACAACTCCATTGTTATCATCTCTAATACCAACATTTATACTTGAATCTATCATTTTCTTCATTGATTTAAAGTTTAAATAAACACTCTCACTAACTAAAAAATCAATAGCTAGTAAACTCAGTAATTAAGATGAATACGGTAACTTGCTTTGTTTCATACATGCAAAATAGAGTATAAACAAAACTTTAGAAAAACCAACTCAAACAAAACCTCCACTTTAATATCAAGATGATGCGAACCATAACCAAGAATAGATAAGGCTAGTCATTGAATAAGTCTAAACTTGTAGAAAGCTTGAAATGGAAGTGGTAGGGAACATATGGAATGATAATTACGAATGAAGAAATAAGAAAAACCCATTAACAGCTCCAAAGGATATGACACATTAATAAAACTTCTAATGACTTACGGTACAATTCGATATAACTACGAATCGATCTGGTGAGGTTATTCGTCACCTAATCTTGCTTAAAGGTTAGGATAAGAGTAATACCGAGAGTAAACAAAATATCTACGTAAGGAAGAAAACACAAAAGTCTATTAATGGTAATCCGAATTCTTATTATAGCTACAAGTATAAGGGTATTTATACCCATAAATTAGGGCAACTTACCCTAAAAGGGAAATGACAAAAAGGGTATTTCCTAAGAAAGTAATATACAAGATACAAAGGGTAAAAATGAATATACTAGGAAAACAATAATTGGTACAACAAATTCTATACATGATACTGTACACGTGGCGATATTACATTGGCAAGCCTGTTAAAAGATATAGACAAAAAGTACAGACAACTTGCTTATCTGAGCAAGAGTAGCTTAATTAGTCCGAAGTCTCTCTATCTCAACTTCTTGGTAAGAAAGGTATCGAGTCATTAGATAGCTTGGACATAAGTAAGTATTCTTCAATTCAACGTATTATAGAAAGATGGGCAATCATTTGGCTCAATATAAAGGGTGACTCAACAAGGAAGCACTTGGCCTCAGTAAGGGTCAGTTGGAATAGGAGAATTTGTTTTGCCAATCCTTTTAGTTCTCGAGTTCGATTGTAGGTCAATGATCCAATAGCCTAATTCCCATCAATACCCTATAGATACATGTTATCAAGTTTTGGAATTGGAACCTATATTATAATAGTGTAAAACAACCTTGCAATTTTATACCTTAAAGAATCTACAAAGTGCATGGTACCTTATGAAACATATAAATTTTTATAACATTTTTACTATATTAAAATTCTAAGATAAATTTTGACATTCTAAACCACTTGATATATCTATAAAATCCTATTCATTTAAATCACATCAAAGCATACTATCTATGAATTTAAAAAAGTAATATTATAATATTTGCTTCACATGAAATTCTACACAAAATTAAGATTTTAAAAAAATGATAAAATAACATCTCCACAAAACGACAAACCCTTTATGTATGCCTACCTTACAATCTATAAGAAAGTTTAGTTTGTTTCCTTGAAATATAGGTCACTAGATATATTATAGTAGCTTACAAGAAATATAATAGTAAAAGTAAGGTACATAATAAGAAAGTAATGAGACAAGAGAGCAGAAAATATAAACATAGAAATGAGATAAGAGGGAAGTGGAAGAGATATAAAGTAAGAAATTCCCCATGGATTTTTATAGATGATAGGTTTGAGCTATATAGCCTATATGATTATTTCCTTTTTCTTTGTAGTATAACTTATGAAGTAAAAATATGATATTGTTTTACATTAATTATTATTTCATAATTTATATAGGGTAAGTATAAAGCAACCTAAAACTTATATCCTATATGTCTTAGAGTACATGTTTTTAAGTATGTATAAGGTATTAGGAAATCATTTAAGCATTTTACTCTATGGGAATAGGAAAAAAATTAAACCGTATACATCTTCAATATTCACTCGGAACCTACTTGATTGAGTAAGGCATAACTATATATATATAAATAACTTAAGAGATTATCTCAAGAACATGTTGACAACATATACTTATAAATTATTATAAACATTAATATATGATAAATACTATTCTTTTTTCATATATTGCAAATTTATGTGATGATTATTTTCATAAAAATAATAGGCCATTTTCAAAGAATTAATACCTTTCAAACTATAGGAGTGAAATTTGGCCAAAAGAAGAAAAGAGTCTATCCTATAGCATTATAGAACAACTCTGCCATCTACACCCTATAAAACTTACATAATATAAGGTATTTTGTAGAACTCGTAAATTTTGCATTTTTGCTTGTAAATTTCAAATTTATGTAATATCAAAAAATTGATCTATATTTAACATTACAAATTCTTCATATACAAGACATATAGCAAAATCTATGATATCAAATAAAGTAAATTTTCCTACTTTCATTATTTTAAATTTATGTACTCTTACTGCTAAGTATAAGGGAAACAATGAAGAGCGTAAAGTAACAGTGCCAACATTCGATTTAGCTATTTTAGGTTAGTAACTTATGGGCTTAGCCTCTTTTTTTTATTTTTACTAAAATATTTATTAATTAAAAATAAAATATTACTATTAATGATTCATTTGCCAATATCAATTAATAATTTCGTAGGGTTGATATAAAATACTCCAAAATCTATACCTTTTATAAATTAGAGTATAGATTCAAGTGCAGTTACTAGATAGATAGACCTCATATTTATATCTTACTTTGCAGGAGTAGGTTTTAGAAAGTTTATATTCAAAACCTACCTTATAACCTATAATATCCACTTAAAATCTATTTTAATTGAATAGGGTATTGAATAAGGTGTGGTGGGTATTTTGTAGATGGGGTGATCTGCTTACTCTTAGTAAAAGTTGTAATTATTTTAAAGGTTATTATACATAAATGTAGAGCCTAATTTCTTATTCCATATAATGATATAGATATTAATTGATTCTTGTTTCATAAACAAAATTGACAAAGTTTATCCTAATGTTGATGGGAGGTTGACTTGAGAAGGGGAAGAGATCAAGCGCCAAGAGGATAGAACTAGGAATGAATAAGAGATAATGAAAATATTATAATGTAATTTATATTTTTTCGTAAGAGAATAAAATTATTCACATTCATGAAATTTGAAATGTGAGAGTTTTTTGCATGTTATATTTTATTTTATTTTTTTTATCTACAATTATTTTTCTTTAGTATATTGATGAATTCTCTTTAAAAAAAAAAAGAAAGATAATAGTATATTCAAGAACCTGTTGGATCCTATAGGAAACAAGTTTGACTGTTAGGTCAATAAGTTGAATTAGTATCGCAATATATACTCGCTAAAAGAATGGTGTGGACCGGTTTATAATCAGATTGAATTAAATTGTAATTGGGTGAAGGGTTAACCCGGATCTGATTTATCCATATGCGATGTTAGTGCGACGGTGACCCGCAATTCTTTAGCGAGCATTGACACGTGCATCCGGCATCTCTATTGTGTCGCATCTGCATCAGCAAGAACGATGAATGAAGTCGAACTAATGCACCTTCCTTAACTTCCTCGAGGAACTGGGAAGCCACTTCGTAAAAGAAGCAAACATGTTCACATGTCATGTGCGCCACTATCAAACACCACAACCGCATCAGACCATTTTTCTCGTACGCAAAACCCCTTCCATCATCTTCATTACTGCACAACATCGAAAGTGATAATAATCTAGCAAAACCATGCTCGTCTTCCACACAAACCGTCCTTTCCCAAACACCATCTTCCCTCGCTCTTCAGAAATGCATCGCTTTCTTGCATTCATGTGCGTCTTCCATACACAAGCTCAAGCAAATCCATGCCTTCTCTATCAAAATGGGTGTCCAAATCACCAATCAATTGATGGCAAAACACCTTATCTTCCACATTGTGTCTCTCTCTGCACCCATGTCTTATGCCCACAAAGTCTTCTCCCAAACCCATCACTGGAATGTCTTCACTTGGAACGCCATGATCAAAGGATATGCAGAGAGTCAAAACCCAACTCCAGCAATACAAATATATAATCAACTGTGTTCATCTTTTGTCGAACCCGATACGTACACTTACCCTTTTCTTCTGAAAGCGATTGCTAAGTTAACGGCCTTAAAAGAGGGAGAGAAGATACATTGTATAACGCTGAAAAATGGTCTTGAGTCGTTGTTGTATGTCCAGAACACTTTAGTTCATATGTATGGTTGTTGTGGACAGTTCGAGAGTGCATATAAGGTGTTTGCGTTAATGCCTAAGAGAGATCTTGTTGCTTGGAACACGGTGATTAATGGGTTTGTTCTTAATGGGAGGCCGAATGAAGCTTTGTCAGTTTTTCTGGATATGGCATTGGAGGGTGTTAAGCCTGATGGGTTTACAGTAGTTGGATTGCTCACCGCATGTGGGGAGCTTGGAGCATTGGCTTTGGGCAGGAGGATTCACGCTTATATTGAAAAGGCAGGATTGAACCGGAGTTTACATGCAAGTAACGCTCTTTTGGATCTTTATGCAAAGTGTGGTGGAATTACGGAGGCAAAACGAGTGTTTGGTGAGATAGAAGAAAAGAATGTGGTGTCATGGAATACATTAATTGTTGGGTTAGCAGTGAATGGGTTTGGTGAAGAAGCTCTTGGGCTTTTCAAGGAGTTGGAAATGAAAGGACTGGTGCCGACTGAGATTACTTTTGTTGGAGTATTGTACGCTTGTAGTCATTGTGGGATGGTGGATGAGGGGTTTGATTACTTTAGGACGATGAAAGAGGAATTTGGTATTTTGCCTACCATTGAACATTATGGTTGTATGGTTGATTTGTTGGGTCGGGCAGGTTTGGTGGAAAAAGCACACAACTTTATAGAAAACATGCCATTGCAACCCAATGCGATTATCTGGAGGAGCTTGTTAGCTGCTTGTACAATGCATGGGCATTCTGCCTTGGCGGAGGTTGTGAGAGCGAAATTGGCACAACTAGAGCCAAAGCACAGCGGTGATTACGTGCTGCTATCAAACCTTTATGCAGCTGAGCGTCGATGGGATGATGTGCAGAAGTTGAGGGTAGAAATGCTTAGTGAAGAAGTGAGGAAATCACCCGGGCACAGCCTCGTCGAGTTGGGAAATCGTATTTACGAATTCACTGTGGGTGATAAGTCTCATCCTCAAAGTGATAGAGTATACGAGAAGTTAGGAGAGATTACAACTTTGCTAAAACTGGAGGGCTATTTCCCACATACGGGTAATGTATTTGCAGACATAGAAGAGGAGGAAAAGGAGTATGCTCTGTCTTACCATAGCGAGAAGATTGCAATAGCTTTTATGCTGATCAATACCGCGCCGAAGACACCCATAAGAGTGGTGAAGAATTTGCGAATATGTGCAGATTGTCATTTGGCAATCAAGCTCATATCAAAGGTTTATGATAGGGAGATTGTGGTGAGGGACTGCAGTCGTTATCACCATTTCAGCTGCGGTGCTTGTTCTTGCAAGGACTTCTGGTAGTAACTAATTTATGGGCACATTGATTAAGCCTAGAGGAATGGACTTTTTCAAGACATACTACAAATGTTAACTCAAGGATTCAACTTTTGCACTCCATCGTTCATGATCTAACTGGAGGTGATCATTGTTATTATTCTGCTGTGGACGATTTTCTTTTATGCACTGTACACATTTCACACAAATATGTAGAAGCCGTTTCACACAAATATGTAGAAGCCGCTTCTTTTCCTTATCCTTTTCCTTTTGCAGAAGCCGTTCCTCCACCCCGCTTCTATATCTCAAACCACTCACTAATATGTAGAAAAGTAGCCATTTTGCTAAATTAAAGTTGAACTATTACTCATAGTTTTGAATATTTCATGTACGATGCTGACACCATTCAATTGAAGCGATATCTAAATGTAAATGACCAATATGACATGTTGATTTGGCGATATAGTAAATTAGAATTTAACGAAAATCCCTAAATTTTTCATTTTGATTACTAGCATGAATAGCTATTATGGGGATTCACAAAAAAAAAAAGTCTACAGATGTCCTCTAGAGTGTTCTAGAGATAAATATAAAAAGTCTACATATGAAAATTTAAATCAATTATTTTATTATATATTTTTAAGCTTTATTTTTTCTTTTTTATATCACAAATGTACCTTTAGTTAAAGAAAAAATTGCTTAATCAATATTTCAACTCAACCGTTAATCTAATAGTCTTGTGAATATGTATTTGTAATTTACATTATTTTTTTTTTTTTGCCATAATTTAGTTAGAAAAATTAAATGTTTTCATGGTATAATTTCATTTTGTAAATACAAATACAATAAAATAATTTACAGAATTAAAATTGAAAAGTGATTCTTGTAGATCGTAAAAAAAGAACCCATTTGAATTGAAAAGCATAACTCTACATAAGCACTCAAGCATTCCTCCTTTCAACAACGACAACTAATGCCCTAATTTTACATTTTCTAACCACATTCAAATTGAAAAGAATAACTCTTTCACATCTCATAGATAATGTATTTTAGGAAAAAGGTAAATATGTGATTATATTATTATCGATATTGAGAATATTGTCTTTCACAGATTTCTTAAATTAAAATATTAATCTACATTACTTATAACATATAATCTATTTTAGGGAAAAGGTAAACATAACAAAGTTTTTTCATAATTTTTTTAATCTTTTTTATATTTTATCATGTAAGATATAAAACAAAAAATAAGAATATAAAATCTATATCAAGTAAGATTTAAAAAAATAAATAAAAGTATAAAATCTATTGTGTATTAACTTTATTGAGGTATGTAAGTTACTAGAGAGAGATAAATATTACTAGAGAGAAAAAATAATGGAAGAAAAATATGGATAACCATTATAGTTATTTATTGTTATAAAACTTCACAAGATCTACTATTAATTATCCTTGTAAGTTACTCAAATAGGCTTTGAGTAGTTATATGATATATTAATATTTGTTAAACTTATAAAGACACCAAAAGTTACTAGTTTTAAATTTTTCTAGCACATAGTGAAGACGAATAGTAGTTTTAAGTAGTTATATAGATAGTTAGTGGTTTGGTCATTTAAATAATATAGATAAAGAAGAGAAGAATGAATGTTATTTTGAATAAAGCCTTTTAGAGCTTACACATATGGGATAATATGTAGAAAATATCTAAAGAATAAATTAGTTAAAAATCAAAAGTGGCTTTTGAGGAAAAGTGGGTTGCACATGGTTATTAAAATGCAAAACAAGGGATAGCCCATGCAAAATTAAAGTGTAGGAAATTTTTTTTTTTAAAAAAAAAAGCGATTATGGTATTTGAAGTTTCAAATGTAAGTTGTTTAGTAATTTTTGCATCATACAATTTAGCTAACGAAATTGCATGTCATAAAGATGATGGTCTAGCCACTTGTACATCTCTTCGATTTGACAACCACTATATTGCACAATATTTCGAATTCTGTTTGATATTCATGTACTAACCATTTTTGTGTAAGTTTAGCCAAAGCACCCTTAACATCCTCGTACTCTTGAGGGACTAGAATGTGACTTCAGATCTTCAAGGAAAGCAGGCCATGTTGAAATGAATTTATTGTTGTGCATTCACTGGTGTCATTGCGAGGCCGCATCTTCTATTGCAAATGAGGCAATAGTAATCCTTTGATCTTTAGGAATATTGTGAAAGTGAAAGAAATGTTGAACTTTAAAGATCCACCTTTGTCGATCAATAACCCCCAACTTTTAAATTTCTTAATTTGATTCCTCTAACCAAATTTGTTAAAATAGAAGTCCTTAGTTCTTGCAAAGAAGTTGATGAATCCTTAGTGTGATATTTAGTGTGGTTTCTTTCTTCAGGATTGTGATTCTTGCTATTAGCAATCTCCATAGTACTCACTTTGTCTATCAGAAATTGCAACTGAGCATTTATATTTGGCAACGAAATTTCATAACTTTGTTGACTCTACTGTATAGTCAAGAACATAACTTGAATGGATTCCATATCTACATTGGAAGAATATGATCGAAATTCCGGTGCCGTGGCTAAACGAGAGTACTAAACTGTTGGGCTCTACAAATGAAAATAAAGTCCAACCCACTATCCCCCACAAAATTCTAAAGAGAATATTCAATTCCTTTGCAACATCTCCTTTTTTTTCAAAACTTCTTAAGTATGACTCTTTCTCTAACTCTCTCTTTCTTTCTGTGTTTTAATTGATTTGATGTTTCTAATAAGATATTGCTAGTTTGTATAAGGTACGAAAGGAAGAAGGAAGAAGAAAGGCTCAGGCTACTTCGGGTGAGCCTATAACTCCTACACCAGAACTTTCTAGGGAAATAACTACTTATCTCTTGGTTACCTTTCACTCTCCTTTTATAGTTTGTTGTTATAATCTGTTCTAAAGATGTACAATACAATCACTAATCAGTTTTGTATAGAATCTATTCTGTATAGATTTATTACTTTGCCACTATATTTGAGCTATAGTAATATAATCTTCATTCCATTTAGGTGTCCTCGTATCCCTTTTAGCACTTGTCCTAATAGAAGTTTTGGATAATCTTAAGGTTATTTTCTTTAAAATTTCTAAATTTATCTTTTTAAGATATTATCACACATAATGAGAATATAACAAAAGGAATGATATCCTAATAATATCATAAGATATTTTGAAAATCTAAATAATCTCAATTACTAATTTGAAACTTAACATAAAGTAACTTTAAATGATCTATTTCCATGTTTGACTGTTCAATTTTGATCTAGGATCCTATAAGTATGTTCTACAAATTTTAAGGCCTAAAGAACTAACAAATTCTTTTTATAAAATCTATTTTGTAATTACTATGCTTGGGTTTTCAATTACCAAAAACTATACATAGGGTTTGATTTGATTAGGTTCATCATTTATAGGTCTTTCAAAGTTTTTATTTTTTAATTTTGTTAATCTATTATAAATTCTATAATTAAATCCTAAATTCATTGTTTGGAGTTCCTACCTTTTACGTGTATTAAGATTAAGGGTAGAGTTTCAATTCACTTAAAATAATTAGTTTTGTAGTTATACATGTTAGATTTTTATGGTTTGTGTTATTTTAGTAAATTCAGTTTTGAAAGACCGAGAGTTTTAGATTTTACTTATGAATAGTACGATCTCAAGGAGCACTCCACCACCCCCCACCCCAAATTGCAATTTATGGTCTATTAAGTTATGAAGGAGGTTCTAAGATCAAATTTACGAAGTTTAAGATGGGTTCAGAATATGTTCCTGTCTTCTGGTCGTTCTTAATATCATTATATATTTTATTAGCTGTATAATAGCATTTGCATCCTCACGATGCATTTGCAAAAATTAAATAGATTAGCACTACAATAGAATTTACAACATGATACAAAAGAACTAACATTAATTAGTGGCTTAAAGTGTACATTTTGAGAAACAATTATTTAATATTGACGTGTCATTTAGTATAATTACTAAGATTTTGATTTAACCAAAACAAATTATTAAAAAAAATTTAATTAACAAAATCAAATGTGATAATGATAGTAGTAACTAAATGATGATAGTGGATAATGATTTATATTATAAAATGAAAACGAACAATAATTAATGGTTTAATAATATTATATAATGTAAAGATTGTTGATGGTAAGTTTAGACTTAGAGTTTAAGCCCAACTCAACTAAAGCCTAAGGATCCTTGCAAGGGAGCCTAATCATCCATGTAACCTACAATGCCAACCTATAAGGGTGCTCAGCCTAGAAGCCAAACCTTGTGATAAACAACCATATGCCCAAGCTATACAATCCCCCAACGCATCAAATGTGAATTGATGGGGCACACGCATCCAAATTGTATAGTGCCCCCAAATCATAAAATGCAAAGTGATTAGATTAAGGTTTAGAGTAGTGACATCCTTATCATATTAAGGGATCTTACCAAACCCCAAACCTTAAAACCTAAGATTGGACATCCTAGGATACAAGCTATCGGCTAATTTGAGTTTCAAGTTGAGTGAGCTCCCCTTTATAAATATTCTAATATCTTTCCTACTATGGTACATTCAGATAATTTATCTCGTATACATTTTGCTCATTTAGTTGTTATCTCATTATTGACTTAAGCATTAAAGTAGCCCTAAATAACCCTCCAACTGTTTTTCTCGCTTAATCAGTTTTGTAGGTTATCCCAATTTGGTCTCGAGGTCTCCTTAAGGTTAAATCTCTACCAACAGAATCTAAGATTAATAAATATGAATAATAATTAGTGGTTTGATAATAATAGATATAAGCTTATATTATGTACATGGAGTCAAATGAAGAAAATTTGTGGCTTAAATAGTGTGTAATGTAAGAAGATGAGAAAGAAAAAATAGAATTAAAACTTATATTATGATGTTAAAGTCAATGAAAGAACTAGTGGATTAAATGGTATAAATAAAAATACGAGAGAGAAAAAATAGAATTAAAGCATACATTATGATTATAGAGTTGAATGAAAAAATTAATGTCTTAATTAGTATAAATATAGATAAGAAGATTAGAGAGAAAAAAATAAAATTAAAGTTTACATTTTGATCGTGGAGGCAAATGAAAAAAAAATATATATTGACTTAAACAGTATAGGTAAGATGAGAGAGAACAAAAAGTAGAATAGAAGCTTATATTATAGTTGTCGGGTCCACTGAAAAAAATATATATAGTAGTTTAAATATTGTAGATAAATACATCCTACTTCCCTATTTTGAGTTGCCTATAATTCAATTTTTTCGTTTTAGTTGGTGGTATTTACTATTTACTGCATTAGACATATGTATATTGCCTCTTTTTAATTATTTAAAATTTTGGAGCAGTTCACGAAGAATTTGATTAGTGCAATTTCCCAGATGTCCGTATTCATTTTCTCAAATTTTTTTAACCTATTTTGATCTTTAATAGGCATAAATTTTCAGTTTATCGAAGCATGCTAATTATTTCTCGGCAGAGTTCTTACGGTCAAATATTTGGAAACCAATAGTTTAGATGTATGTGTTGCTTTATAAATAATATTAGCAAAGCGGGTTTATTTCTGAATTAGTTTTTCATATTGGAAAGCATATTTAATGTTTTTTGGAAAAGATGACACTATATGATTAGAAACATATACAAATTAAAAAAAAAAAAAAAAAAATCATCTGTCCACCAGTGACATTTTGCACGAAAATGATTCTGATAAGATCATTTTTTTTTTTTCAGTTATGGTATACTGATTATTTATAATAGTAAATTATTATAATTTGACTTCCCGTTAGTATGGCATTATTATCAATCATTAAAAGCAAAGAAAAATGAAAAGTGTTATCAAGTGATATATAAATATTAATAAATCTGACTTCCTATTGATATTACATTAGTATTAATTACAAAAAGGTGAAAGATTTTACACAATATATACACAAACACACATATGATCTATAAATACGAATAGAGTTCAAAATAAATTTTATTTATAGTTACCAATCACTTATACATATCTGACTGATGCTACAATATCAAACACGTGGAGAAGTCTCCTTAATCTTGCCGAAGTCTATAACCTTGACATGCTAAAAGATCATAGGGGATCGTAAGCCATCCATCTCTCGATCATTGCAGAAGTCTCCTTAATCTTGTATTCTGCAGCAAAATGTCCTGCTCCCTGCAATAATATATGCACCACCAAAAGTTAAATAGACGTAATATGTTAAAACCTTCCTTATGTTGTCGATTCACTTTAAAGAATAAATTGCTCAAATGCGCTTTGCCTTCAACGTAGCAAATGTCAGAGAGAAATCATCCTTCATGTACTTCTTAGTGTACCTGCAATGAATGCATAAAAATAATGGATTACGAGCAAGTTAATTACTTATTGCACAAAAGAGAAGATGATGTGAAGAAGAGATGGGATGATGAGAGTAACCCTGCTGTTTGGCCGTCGACCGACCACGCTCTCCACGAATCGATTAACGTTAAATTCAGAAGGTTTATCCAATGCTGAGTACCAATGTGAGGTATTGACATATCGTGGTCACCGCTACAGACATAGAAGAACATTTTTTTTCAATTACTAAAATCTCCCCAAACATCACAGGGAACTAATAAGCCTACGTTACAGACAAAGAAAAATGCGACTAGGCATATGGAGTTGTACCTGAATACGAGAAGTCTTAAGTTAGTTTTGGTGAGATTCATGTGATAATCGACGACACTAGTTACTATCTCGCCATAAGTCATGGTGCTGTTGCATAATTTCCAAATTGATTTCGAGCCCTGATTGGTATCACATCGTAGAGTTGTCAGATTTCAATGTAAAATTTTTTTTTTTTTTATTTCATAATCACATAAAAGAGAGGAAATGCATACCGGTCTGATATTAAGTGCTTCTTGTACATCCTTGTGATTGGCCCAGACAGTGCATAACACATGATAGTAGCTCTAAATTTGAAACAGACGATGTCAGTTGAAGAAATATTATGTGTTCTGCTAGTGTTTTACTAAATACAAACCCGGCACCAAGAATGAGGACCATCCCCGTGCGACGAAGTGTATCCTTTGCTCCTTTCTTTCAGAATATTTTGAATCTCGGTCACATTGTCTATGTCAGGCAATGAGTTAACACAACTTGGTTCAAGAACATGCGTATCCTCAATGCGACGTGTAAGCTGCAAAATTTTATGGTCTTAGGTCCTGGTAACGGCAGCAATGTGTGTATGGTGAACCATTAATCCAAACAATACCTCATCAATAGCATCAATATCGGTTACACAGGCAACATTGCTAGAATCGACGTTGATGAAATCACCATTGCAACTCAACTTGGCAGCCTGAACAGAAACATCGATAGCAGAAGGACAGGTTATGGCAGCTACCAAGGTGATTATAAACAATTCGGGAATGAGAGAAGAATTTCAACTGGAATTACATTTTGCATTGCAGATTGAGCATCTAGAAATAGATTGCTTATAAATATATTTCTACTACTTTAAAAGATTAGGTAGATAACGAGATCGGTACTTGTACCTCATAAATAGCATCTGATATGAGTGCAAGACGGTGAGCGAAGGGGATTCTCGTGTTGTCATCGATAAATGAATCTGTTACAGGGTTACCGAGGATATATCCCTGAAAAGCATCGTATTCAAAATAATTAGATGGAAGCTATTTCGACGAATCAATACAATCACCCGTTCTATTCCTTAAGAGAATACACATTATGGAACAAAATAAATGACTTTTAAAACCTTCAAGTTCAAGAATGGCGCATCTCCTCTTGCATTCCCTGCAACACAGACATAGAGAAGAAGCTGACATACGACGCTGGAGACATGGCAGTACATCATTAATTTGGTTTTTAGGTGAAGTCATACCATCTACTATATATTTGACAGTCATAGGAATGGGGATTCCAGAATAGGAGTCGCCACCAACATACATTTGATTCTCCGAATACTGAGGATGAGCTTCTAACCACTGCATTCAGCGATTTTCAAGACGTAAACGCACAAAACTTAACTACATTTTCCCCCCCGAAGGTATCATGTGTCCAAAATAAGCATTTAAAGTATTAAGACTTAAAAAGTAACACCAGTAGAATAATACTGCAATAAATGTAATGCAAGTGCCTGTACTTTAAACCTTTTGTATAAATTCATAGGATTGGGCCGCATGTGTGTAGTCGTTAATAAGACCATCACTTATGGTAGAGTAGGAAAATCCAGTTCCTACGGGAGCGTCTATGTATATCACGTTGAGGCGCTGGAAAACGGCACCAAACATTTATAAGACTTAAAAAGTGACAATGATAACTTGCTAAACATTATAACGCACCTGTGTCCATGCGTAGGGATTCAAATGCAATGAAGGTAGACTTCCGTTATAATCACTGTACTTAAATTGGAGGGGACCTGTACGGAGAATAAAATGCAAGATCAAGTTTCATATAATAAAAATGGTCTGTGTTGTTTTCTTCTCTCTGATCCAACTAAGAAGATAGATTTGGTGTACTTGCAACTTTGCATCCAAACTAAATTCATTACGAGGATCCTTACATTAAATTTTCTAACAACATTATTTCAAATATTTATAAATCTGAAACACGGCATTTTTATCTTTTTTCTTCCTTTCTCCTTCAAACAAAAAAGTTAAAATGATAATAAAATTACCACTTCAACTTCACATGGTTATTCTACTTTACAATTGAAGTATAAACTTGCTAAATATCATGCCTATCAAACTTTTACTTGTTAAATTTTATATCTAAAATTTGAATTTCTTATTATTATACCTATTTAAATCTTTACTTGTAAAATTTACTATTGCCATTAATTTTTAAAAATATGTTGTGGTAAAATAATCATTAGTAAATGGAATATAAGTATAGGTAAGTCTATAAATTTGATAACTAAAAGCTTAGTCTGCTCTAGTATCCAACAACTTCAATCTATAGGTGTGTAATTGAAAAAATATTCAAAATTTAAGCAATAACATTGAAATTGTTAGATGATTTTTAATCCCAAAAATGCCATTTGGGATGCATAGATATTACATAAATGGTATAAGGAACCCTTTCTTTTAGGGTATGTATGATACTAAAGATCCATTGAGGATTCCTAGTTATAACTTCAACTTCTTCATAACTTCTTTCCCTTAACAATCTCTTCACTTTATTCTAATATTTTTACATAACTATCCTTAAAGATTTGTTTATGTCTAGAGCTTATGATACAAAATTTAAACAAAAATAATACTAATAACCAAAAAAAGGAACGAAAAATAATCAACTAGATAAGGTACTTGTTTAATAACCTTAACTATTTAAAAAAACTAACATTAATGTATGAGGATCTCTCACATCTAAAATCTCCTTTTTGTCTTTTTCCTAAAGAGCTAGAGCAAAGTCTAAGTAATAAACCCTAGGGCAGACGTCTCTTGTTAGCTGCCCCTACTAACCTTTTCTTTCTTTTCTTTCCATCTTTTCCTCTTCCACCTCAACCTTCTAAACCAAATGATTTTTTTTTTCCTCTCACCGAGTTACACTAATTTCCACCACTATTGTTATGTTGCCCGACTACTAACCCCATTAACATTGCCTACCATGCTACTGTTGCTTCCCTCACCATTGACCACGAGTGTCTTTGATAGCATATATATATATATATGTGTGTGTGTGTGTGTGTAGTAAGTGTAAGTAGTTTGGTGTGTATACCAATTGTAAGCCCATAGGAGTATTGTCGCGTAGAAATAAGGACCTTAAATATGCACTTCAAAGGGTGAGGTGATGTAGTTAGATCTATGTAAGAGTTGGTTTCGAACTGTAAATCGATCAAAAACTCACTTGGCTTGAGGCATGACGAGTTTAAACCAGTGTAGAAATTATCAGACTTTAAGAGCTTAGGTGATTCAATCGGCCAAATCCACCAAACCATCAGATCATTGAACCGGTAGGTTAACCTATTAGATCAGGACAATTCCAACAAAGCAATATTAAAAACAAAAAAGAAAATTCCTTCTTTCCTAACATCCTTTTCTACTTTTCCTTTTTCCAACATATTCTCTCTTTTATATTATTTTATAGATATTTTTTTCATCAATCATTATCACATCTTTTCCATATAATATATATTCCAATTTTTTATAATTAAATAGAAATTCTTTATCCTTTACAATTTCTCTCACTATGCTTACTATTACTCAATATTTTAATATTAAACTAACATCAAATTGAGGCAATTCAAATCAATTATTTTAGAACATAACAAAATATGAATCGAATATAATAGTGAATCATTTATGTATCAGTATAATGTAATATATATATATGTATGTATAAAATGTTATAATAATCTTGGAAAAAAATAAAAGTATAAAAGAAGACGGAAAATTATTTATGGTAATCTTGGAAAAAAAATAAAAGTACAAAAGAAGACGAAAAATTATTTACGATAATGCGAGACAAAATATAAAAGAAATTAATTATAAAATTTAAAAAAATAAGAAAATGATTCAGGGGCCAATAGGGCCGAACCAACCCTGGCCTTGGCCTTAAAGATCAGACCCAGTTGAGCCTTGAGGTAGCCCATAAACCTGTGGTTCCAAGTCAGTTTACCCCTATAGGCGTAGTGGTTAGTATGGGCGTGGGTTTAGTTGTAAGTCCCATGCTTTAATATAAAAGGGATGTGTCAACCTTTGTTGTTAAAAGGATTGATAGGGTTGTTGATTAACGTTGTGTAGTTCTTCTCCGGGATAAGTGAAGTTCCTTCTTAAAAAAAAAAAAAAAAAAAAAAAAAAAGAAAAGAAAAAAAACTAAGAAGAGGAAGGAAGTATGTATAAGGACCCAGAAAAAGGATCCTCAACATCGGAAGGTTTGTAAAGCACCTTCCTTGAAAATGCTCTTAATATGAAATTTTTAAAAATAGGTCCTATGTCTCGGATGGTATGTAAGAATTGTGTTAAATGAAATTAAATTAAAAATCAAACGATAAGTTTATTCTTTGGAAAAGCTGACAGAATCCTTCATTCCATTGTAAAATATTCAAAATAGGATTAGATACAATACATTAGTATTTATAAAAAAAAAATCTTTAATTATTAAATGTTATGATTAGATTAAAAGATAAATAAGTAATTTTCAACAAATAATAATTAATAAAAACGAAATGGAATCACAAGCCAAAATCAAATTCCCTTCAAATCAAAATTACTATTTGACTATGCCTTTTAAAATATTTTAAAATATTTTTTAAAATATAAGAAAGGGAATGATAGATGGAATCACAATTCCATTTAGATTCATCCTCAAGAAGTAAACATGATATTAATATTTATTTATATTATTCATTTAACCTACACTACAAAGATTTCATTTGTCTAAGACCATCCTAACCTTCCTTGGAAATGCTCTTAAAATACTACCTATATTTCAGAATTTTTAAAATAGGTCTATATATCAAATTTAGTATATAAAAATGGCATAAACTGAAATAAAACGAAATGAAATTAAAATTGAAATCATAAGTCAATTCTTTTATTTAGAGACCAATGGGATCCTTAATTCCGTTCCAATATTATGTTTAGTTATAAAATATTCAAGATAAGATTAAATGCATACATAATATTATTTATTAAAAGCACCTGTAATTATTAGATGTCATGATTAAATTAAAAGTAAAATAAATAATTTTCAACTAATGATAATTAATAATGGGAAATGGAATTGTATTATCACTTTTTTCAAGGCAAAATTAAATTCCGTTGTGAGCAGTTTAAGTGATCTGACTAGGTCTTTTAAGAAATTTTCAAATATAACAAAAAAGAATAAAAGATTCGGATTTATTTTTAAGTACTCAATGTGATATTGCTATTTATTTATATTATTTATTAGATCTATACTATAAAAATTAGCTCTCTCTAAAGTCATGTACTACCCATAAAATCCAATTTAGAATTCGGAAATGCCAAATCAATAGATGGACCTCTTTTCATGAAAGGCCTTTCCACTTTATTCCTAAAACTCTTGAAGGAGGATACTCAAAATTTATTTATATTATTGATGAAATCCACAACATAAATCTTAAATAAAACTAACACTTGGGATAATAATTGCAACCAACTAATTCATAACTAAGGATGCTATAAAAACGTGAAGGATGTGGCTCTAATTCCAAAGGAAGAAGAATTACAGCTTTCTTAATAAGATCCCCAATAATTTAGAAGACGTGTCATGACTGGAGATGGACCGCTCCTGGAAGGTTAGCCAAGCGTTGGTCTGAGAAACTTTGAATAGAAAAATCACTGATCTACATATTTGACTAGAAGGAGAGATTCGACCTATCTGCACCCTAACCGACATGATGTTCGTATTTTTCTTTTTCCCGAACATGAAGATCAGCCAAGATATGTCTTGAAGCGGAAAAGTTGTACCTACTTTAATCAACGCTTTTTATCGTGGGTACAGCATATAAAAACAGTGAAATCGCACCATTGTTATTTAAAAGTCATAAATGTCGTAATACTTAGTAGGGCAATCTAGTTCTTTGTATACAAGGTAGGACTATGAGCTTAAAAACCTTAATCTATCAAAAGCTCATGGTTTTTCAGCCTCGTTAATCGCATTTAAAAGGTGGTGTCAAGTTTGACAAGAGCACTAACCACTCTCGTAGAAGAAACCAACGGCACTGGAGCAACCTGGACCGCCATCTATCCAAAACAATATAGGGTCTTCAGTAGGACTCCTCTCTGACTCCACAAAATAATAAAATAGCTGTGCGGTTCCGTTGTCACCCACACCCACGTATCTACTCTCCAGATTAAAAAAAAAAAACCAACTCCAAGGTTAGCTATTCACTAGATATAATCATATAAATAGTCAAAACATTGTCAACAATCTATGTTTGAAATATATTAGAAAACATAGCAAAAAGATCATGTATACAAAGTCTTCTAATATATTGGAGGTGATAGAGGATATTGTTAAGAGATTATTAGATATAGACCATGCAAGTAATATTATGATGCCCCTTATCTTCGACATTCGCAACAACAATCAATCATTTCATCGTTATAATATAACTGAAATGCGTTGGATTATTTTCTCTTGATGAAATGGGTGGGTGTGTCCTAAAATAGAAATTATACCAGGACCACCAGCATCTTGGAGCCGAGTTAATTCTGGGTCCACCAGCTATTTTCCATATTCAGAATAATCATGAGCGCGACAGCAACAAAATAAGTATTCGAATAGTCCATCAGATAATTTCAAATGGTTGGTTGTAAACACATTGAGTCAAGATAAACAGACAAAGCACGAGTTTGACTATGGAAAAGTGGTGATTTACTCGCAATGGGGGCGCAAAGCTGCAACCGCAGATTATTCGGTACATCAACATTCATGCATTTGCAATTTATGTGACAGTATTAATTAATACTCGTGAAACAAACGCTCTGAGTTGTTGGTTTACTCTTCATTTATATACTACATTAAGCTCTGTGCTATATTCGAATAAATGAACGCGTAAGAACGAAATAAAGACTCACCCAGTTTCAAGTGTAAATGGAAGAAGACCGTCGAATCCGGGCAAAGTTGTGACAATGGTTGAGTTTGCAGCAGAAGTTAGGGTTAATATTATGGGGAAAATGAAGAATAAACCAACTACTTTCACCAGGAAATGCGACTCCTTCCAGGATGCCATCATGGTGGAGTTTTGTTTTACACAGAAAGAAACTTCGATCGACGGACCACTTAGTGCTATTCCCAGGTAGCATATTATATTATATAGACATGCTCTCGCTCTGACATTCGGTTAATGTGTCGCAGAAAAAATAAAATTTGTTGGGCTAATATTACATTGTGTATTAATATGATTTCTTCTCTAAAAAAAGGAAACTGCAAAAAAATAAAAAAGAAAACAAATCACTGAAATTTGAAATAAACCATTGCTTATCCTTTTGTGGTACTAAAATTAGGAGCGGGACGTGAAAGATTAGACCTATGACATGAAGACGAATGGTTATACTTAGATTTCCAACGTCCATTCTATCTCGACTTTTCCAATTCAAGACAACAGAGAGGAGAGCCGATGCACTTGCCCTTCTCATGCCCTTCCCTGTTCATCTCTTTGATTTACAGGTGTCGCTCTTCAAGTAATTACTGATTAGTTGGCATGTAGGTGGGAAAGTCCAAAGTCGTCATTGTCATATCCTTCGTGGATGTGGTGTTTAACAAACGTCCGATCATGTCTTTTTCATACAAAGCGCAAGTTCTACTGTGATTTCTCCACCCCAGGTAGTTTACTCCTAACTTTCAAGACGAATCTTTCGACCCTCTGATGTCTGGACTTCAATAATAATATAATAAATAATAAAAAATAATGTTTTAGCATCTTTTATTTAAAAACTGGCCATGTTGTGCCTCGAAAAACGGTCTAACATGACTATGCGTCTTGCAGACATCAGTTACGAGACAAGAATCTCATATGCAAGGTTAGAGTCACAAGGTCACCAAATAAACATTCAATTTGAAATTCCAACACCAATAAATAAGAAATATATAGAAAATAAATAATCATTTCATTATCTGTGAGTTATCAAGAGTCCAAGGAATTGAAATCCCCATAAAATAAAAATATATTGACCTATAAATAATATAACTGTGGTCTCAATTATTTCAAAAGGAATAACTATTTATTTTATCGATGACTAACTCTTGTACATCTCCATAGGACCAGAATCTATTACTTTAATATATTCACCTGTAAATAAGTATAGAGTGCTGCTGGACATTGATTTTCTGATAGGTTTATCCCTTTATGCATATTATTTCTAGTATTTTTCCCTTTTTGAATAGTTTCTCTTTTTAATAATTAGCTAGCTCGCATAACATACTCTTAAAAATCATATATAAATACTACTTTGTAATGTAGCCACATCATCATCTTCATTAATAGAATATACTTATTCTTTGTAACTATTCTTGTTTTGTTTCAAGTTCAACTTACACTAAACCCCTATCAATCCCATTAGCAAACATTATGGCGAGCAACCCTGTTCTAGCACTTTGTGCATCATATTAAAGTACTAAACTAGGTTTGTCTGAATTCGATCGATACATAATATCTATTTAGATAACTTACAAGTTTGCTAGTTACTCATTATTTACCATTTTTCTTATAAGCATAGCATGGTTCAAACCCATCCTCTATATTAACTGCCATTAATGTCCTTAGCATGACATATCATCATGGTATCAAACTGAAGTTTTGTAAGGAGTTGTTATGTTTGTGTAGTGTGTTGTGTGATCGATGATAGTTGTGTGAGAAGTGTAGTGTGAAGTCATTAGATATTCCATTTTGCAAAGTTCGTGGTGTGCTCTGTTTTGCCCTTTATTTTTGGGTTTTGGAACAAAGCAAGTGGTAGTTGCAAATTCTAGGTTTTTAGTTTATTTCAAATTTGGTTTTGAATCTTTGGGGCTAGTCATTATTTTAGGTTCTAGTTACTATGCCATAGTAGGAGTTGGAGTCATAGCCAAGTTTTTATTGAAGTTGTGTTATTATGTATGTGTTGGTTGAAAAGATGACAGACCCCAATGTTAATGCTGCTATTAGCAATAATGAGAGTAATGTTTACAACCTTAAAAGGCTAGCTCCAGCTATACTTAAGAGGATGGATGAATGATTTGACAAAATGGCCACAATGATCACCAAACTAACTCATGTAGTTTGTAAATTAGCTATTACTCGACTTGTATGAGTCGCTCCATGGGCTCACCGAGTTACACCTGGAGTAAAACATGAAGCATAAAAAGCTTGGCAAGGGCAAAGGAATCTCCTAACCCACTACAACCAGGTAGAAGAGTAGATAGACAAGCCCATAGGATGATAGAGTTAGAGAATGATGAAGAAGAAGCCTAAGGGTATTACAAGGCAAATGAGAGAGCTTATACCCCACAAGCTGCTATTAATGTTAAACTCCAAATACCAACATTTAATGGTATGAGTGATGTTGATGAGTACTTCAACTAGGAGGAAAAGGTTAAGAGAATATTTTATTATTAAGAATATGACGATTACAACAAAATTTGACTAGCTACGGTAAAGTTCTCAAGGTATACCATAATATGGTGGAGAAACTTCCAGGCCATGAGCAAAGAGATGGATACCATAATGTAGGATGTGGCTTGAAATGATAAGGACCATATGAGTATAGTTTATTTCAGACTCATACCTATAAGACACATTTACAAGATTGCAAGAGCTAAAGCAAGGGAACAAATAATAGACAAGTATGTTCAGAAATTCTAAATGCTCATAATCGATGTGAGGTCAATAAATCAAAGGCTAAAATCATTTCTAGATTCCTCACCAACCTAAGATATGAGCTTAAGCATATTGTAGAGTTGCAGCAATTTAGCACCCATAATGAAGCCGTTAAGATTGCCCAAAAGGTGGAAAGGTAAACAAGGAACAAATTAACTCGAGCCCTACCCAGTAGACCTATTCCACTTACCTAATTTATGCAAGGTAGATCTTGAGGGCAAAATAGTTTAGAGCCAAATCGAAGAGGTGACCTCTGACTTGAATGGTAAAAAGATATACCAAGGTAGTTTAAGAAATATTAGACCTCAAGTTGGAAGACCGATGAAATAAATTTGTTGAGGATGAGTTTCTTTTCTAAGGTAGCAAGCTCTATGTACCAACATGCTCAATAAGGGAGTTACTAGTGAAAAAAGCTCATGGAGGTGGATTATCTAGTATCTGTGGAGAAAAACGGACTTATGAATTGTTAAGGGCTAAATTCTTCTAATCTAAGATGCTGAAGGATGTGCATAGAGTTATTTATGACCTGTGAAAGAGCCAAGAGCCAAGTTGAATAAGGAAGAAGCATACCTTTGCCAATCTCGACCCAACCTTAAGTTGAACTAAACATGGACTTTGTCATCAACCTATCCAAAACAACTCAAGGCAAAGACTCTATGATGATCATCATAGATAAATAAATTCAGTAAGATGGCATACCTCATACAATATCTCAAAACTAACGATGTTTTTGCTGTCTCTTTTCTCTTTTTGTAGGAAATCAACAAGCTGCACAAAATATAAAGGAGCATTGTGTCCAGTAGAGACCCAAAGTTCTTAAGTTACTTTAGGAAGACTCTTTAAGGTCGATTAGGAACTAAGTTACTCTTTAATACATCATGCTATCCATAAATCGATAGTCAAACACTAGTACCCAACCACAATTTAGGATCCTTGCTCCAAGCTACTATTGAATGAAACCCAACTAATTAGGATGTATGCTTACATATAGTTAAGTTCGCCTATAATCGTTATGTTTATAGTATCATAGATAAGACACCATTCGAAGTAATTTATCAATTTAACCTCAAGGTACCTCTTAATCACATATATATGCCTACATCCGACCAATAAGACCCTAAAGCCCAAGACTAAGTTGAAGCTCTCTACAAAGTCTACCAAAAGGTGGTCGAACAATTAGAGTGAGCCGCCAAGAGGATAGAATAGAGAGAACAAGGGAAGAGGAGAAGACAATACCAACTTAGCGACCTAATATGTTGCACCTAAGTAAAGAAAAATTCCCCAACTGAAGGAAGAGTAAGCTATATTGTAAGCTAAAGGACCGTTTAGGGTATAAGCCCCACAACTAAGCAATCCGGGGTTTCGATCGGTTGAAAGACTCGCTCGAACCTAAATTATAAAGTAAAACTAGAAATATTAGTAAACTGATCCAGTAAGTTTGAATTTAAGAAAATAAGTAATAAAATAGGACACTACAAAATTTTCAAATTTTAAGTATATAACTCGTTATTTATCGAAAACGTATAAAATGTATTCCGGTACTTAACGAATCACTAGAGATAAATTATATGTATACTAAAAATTATAAAATAACCTAAATAATATTTAGGAATATTTATTTGTACTATATATGAATTTACATGTAAGTATAAATACGCGTAATTATTTAAAATACGTGAAATGTGCTAAAATTATACTAAATAATTAAAGAAAATTCATAATTAATTAAGAAAAAAATCAAGAAAAATCAGGAAAAATCAAGAATGATCCAAATTAGGTCGTAGCAAGTCAGGATTCACAAAATAAAAATATACCAATTAAATTAAGACAATACAAAAGCTAAAAATTAAGGGATAAGGTAATTGTCTTGTCCAATTTAATGTACAATAATTACACTAAAGCTCTATAAATAGCAAGAAAAATTCAGAAGCTCATTTGGACAGTTAGAAATCATAGAAAATTAGGGAGAGTCGAAAATTGAGAGAAAAACCAAAGGAAAAAAAAAAAGAAAAGAAAAGGAAAACTGTACAGTTAGAACCACAAAGGAGAACCTAGATCCGATGGGTAGCTGGGAGTGGACGGCCACCACCACCACACGGTGGTGGCAACGCCCAGGTGGGCCGACACACCCATGGCCACCGACGGTGGCCGGAGCCACCTAAATCGGTGAGTTTGATTTCTAACCCGATTTTGTATAATTTTGTAAAAATAGTAAATATTATTATAAAATTATAAATTTTGTTATTCTGGAATATTTTTGTATGTAGCTTTTATGAAAAATATTATTTTAATGAAATATGTCTCGTGATATAGGGTCCTTAACAAATCATACAAAATTAAGCATGTTTAGGTTTAGAAATAAATGACCTTAAGAGTATAGTTTTGAACCCAAAATTTTTGTATAGATTACTTAGATGATATAGAACAATACTATGAAGCCCGTTTTCAAAAATTAATTTTTATAATTTTTAGATAATTTTTAGGCGCTAAAATGAGGCATAAAATGGGTAATTTAAGGTTAATTAAGTAATTAAATGGTTAATTACTGATTTAGTGAATAAGTATGTGTTTTAGGATGTTAAAATCTAATGGGGTATTATACTTGTGGCATTTAGAGTGTTAGATGTAATTATTAGGTTAATTATGTAGTAAATAAGTAATATGGAAAAATAATACATTTTAAGTTAATTTTGTAAATTAAGGTAATTAAGTGAAAAATCTTATTTAGGATGAATTTAGACATTTTGAAATGATAATTGATGCTGGGAGATAGTAATTAGAGTAATAGAAATATTAGATGTGTATTATGTACATAATAGGTGATAATACATAATTATTCGAAATGTAATAAATAGAAAATATTAGCATAAAAATTGATATTATGATAAGAATAAAACTATACAATAAATTTGATAGGAAACTGGAATTTATGTAATTATATGAAAAATGTAAAAAATTTCTCACATCAGGAATGAATTCAGTACACTAATACGAATTTAAGTGTACCAGTAAAATAAATACTAACTAGGGGTAATGATGGTATTTAGGAAATCGAGAAGTAATGTGATTAATTTCACATTATGGGTTGAAACAAATTTCTAAGGTTGGAGTATAAAACACTACTTAGAAATCGAACTAAAACCTAATTTAGAAATCGATGCGGAAACCGAACCCGAACCTAACCCCAAACCTAAAATAATTATAAAAGACTTAAGACCTAGATAATTAGGTATATTAAATCCTAAACAAAACATAACAATAAGCGTTATAGGATAAAATGAACTTATAATCGTTATATGAAAAATTGAAACCACGTTTGTGTTATAAGGATGATCGGCGATGGCCTGAGCAAGTCGAATCTCGAGTGAATGAGCGAAGAATTGAGGTAAGTTAGGATTAATACGATGCTGTATATTGGAGGCTCAAGATTATGCTTGTTTGTGTTTGCTAGATAGTTGAATGTGTACATGTGCTTGATTATGGGTGATGCTATGATTCTATTTGTTGCTATGATTCTGTTTGTTGTTCTAGCATGTATTGTATGATTTGTATGAAATGATTGATCACCCTAAATTGGACTTAATCAAATATATGACCAGTAATCATAATCAGACATGAATGGCAACCCATTAGGGGAACTTAGACTCTCCGACCAAATACCAACCCCTTCGAAAGGGATAGCACAGGATTGCATAATGGTCTCTTCTTCATCCTCAATTGAACTAAGTGATAGGAGAGGAGGTCACGACGAGGGTGAAGTTAGTGGTTCGAAGGTAGTCGCGGGAAGAGCAAGGACTCCATTGCACAAGCCTAGGTTTGGTCGTGAGCTATTACATTAATGGTAACTCCTCAACCCAGATTAGAGTGAGCACAATTTCTCTAATCTCACGACGAGTCGGACAACGTCGTGCGATGGCATTTGCTTGCACATGCATTGCACCTAATATGTTGATTGAAAACCTTATTGTATTTATGGTATAGTTTTAAGTCCTCCATTCTAACTTACTAAGCTGTGGTTGCTAATATCCCTATAGACGTCATGTAGGTGTTGGCTAAAAAGCGATAAACAACTACTCTGAAGCTAGCAACTACTGGATCTTGGGGAGTGAGGAAAAACATTTGAAGAACAGACATATATTTTTAAGGTTTAAGCTATTATCATTGAAAACATTAATTGTAATAATTGAATTCTATTATATATATATATATATATTTATATTTCCTCACTTTCTTAGATAATAAATTACAAATTGTTTACTTCAAAGCGGGTTAGTCGTGGACGCCTTATGTAGATCAGGTCTAAGATAGCAGTTGTAAGGCCAAATTTTATCTTAAGATGGATTACATGGCGGGGCTGTTACGATTCTACAGCTTCGGGGCGTGACATAGGGTACTATATAGTATCAATGATAATGTTTACCAATTGGAGCTACTAAAAGATTATAAGGCTTTCAACACCTTCAACATTACCAGCTTGAGCCCCTACATACCTAAAGCAAATGCTTAGCAACGAGACTCCTTAGATATGATCTCAAATCCCAACTAACCTAGAGATGATGTTAGGGATTAGCGTCCTAAACTTATTACTCAAGCTAAAGCCAAAGGGTTAGAGATCATGGCATAGAGGATCTTTTCTCTTCATCCAGGTCCTAAGAAGTTTACCTTACTACATGGTTTAAAGCTACCCTAGTATTTGTATCTTCACCTTTTATGAGCCCCTCTTCTTGCCACACATTGCTCTATTGTGTGCCCTAAGCATCTCGATGAAAAAACAAGGCTCGAAACCCTTTCATATTGGACTTGATAATTTCTCTCCATCTATTGAATTGTGTGAATCATTTCCTTATTTAGATTCACTTAAATATACAATCTAGCAAAATGACTTCTTTCAGCATTTATGATATATGTATCTAATTGCAATATTGGACTATTGGCACCTTCCTATTTTTAATAATGCATTCATGGCATAAAATTCTAGAGGCAACTCACAAATTCTTGCCTAAATTGCTATAGATTCAAATTTTTGCAATTGATACAATAAATTTGGATCCCATTTCAAATGGATAAGAAATGACCATTTACAAACCATGGCTCTTTGTTTTATTACTTTCTTTAGATCCTCTTTTGCCTAGGAAGTCACTTTGTAGTATCTATGGCCATTGCCTATCATACTAAAAATTAGGGTAAAGTGCCAAATCATTTAAAATTTTTGGAATCCTATACCTTAGCGATGCCCCATATAGCCTTAATTTTGGAATCTCATGTATTAATGTCTTAGCAAATTTTTATGATAAATAAAAAATAAATCAAATAGATGTATTTGTGTTCATTTATGATTTGACCTGTTACTAGTCTCTATTATGAATTTATATATCTTAGGTTACGTAGCATAGTCATTGTTATGGTTCAATTTATTATTATATAAATTTAGATACCTCCCTTGTTTTTAGAGTGCCAATAGTAGTTTGTAATTTTATGGTTATGAGATATTCACTTAATCAATGATTGTATTTACATCTTTACCAATGCATCTCCATACAATGATTATGCAAAGATAATTTTATTATCAAATTGCTAAGAAGCTATTAACTAAATCAAACATACTGATATTGATGTAACGTTTTTTCATGATACTGTGCTCATTTGCAAGAAAAAGGATCTCTAAGTTGTGTAAGAAGGAGATAGGATCCACCTATGTAGAAAATAATTGCATCCTTGATGTATTAGCAAAAGCAAATGCAAATCTTCCATCAAATTGTTTTTTCGTGTACACCCTGCCTAAGGGTTGTTGGGTGTTAACTTTGATGTTTTATATAAGGGAATGAATCTCCTAAACTCTAGTACACTAGCTATGTTGTAACCCTCCAGACCTTAAACTTCCCGAATTGGTGCATTAAGCTCGTTAAGTCGTATATATCAAATACAACTGTACAAGTCCAATTAAATGGATCTCCTTCTAAGCCTTTTTACATAAGTAGAGGTATCCGCCAAGGAGACCCAATTTCACCATATATATTCATTTTTGTAATGGAAATGTTATGTCAACTCATAAAATCTAAAGTAGAGGATGGCACATGGAAACCTTTGAAAATTAGAGAAGCTGAAATGAAACTATCTCATCTACTATTAGCAGATGACATCATTCTATTAGCACAACCTATGCCTTCAACTGCCCGCACAATTAAGGAGGTACTAAACACTTTTGAAAAGTGGATAGGATTGACTGTGAACACATGCAAATCTAGGATCTTATTTTCGAACAATATAACAGAAAGATGGAAGCAAGAAATCCTAGACATCATTGACATTACAAAGACAAATGATCTAACAAAATGCTTAGGCTACCCCACTTTAAATGGCCTTAAGCCCAAAGCCAGAAAATTCACCTTCATTCCTAGACAAAATGCAAAGGAAATTGGCAAGATGGAAAGGAAAGTTACTGAGTATGCTAAGTAGTCTAATATTTACAAAAACTATTTTGCATTCAATTCCCACATATTACCTATAGGTAGCTCCCTTGCCACAGGAAACAGTACAAACAAATCTCCAGGAGCTTTGTAAGGGGGAAAGACAGAACAAAAAGAAAGTTTCCGTAGTGTAGATGGGACAAACTTACATTGATAAAAGAACAAAGTGGCCTAAGATAGACAATTTAGATAAAAGCAGCTAAGCCAATGAGATTAAGAAACTATGGGAATTTAACAAAAAAGCAAAGTTTATGGCCAAAATGGCTTGAATATAAGTATAAGAAATATATGCAAGATGATCGAATAATAAGTAGAACTAGAGGCTCTTTCTTATGAAGAGAACTTAGTATAAATAAAACTTGGTTATTTGAAAATGGCATTCATATATTGAGATAGGGAAGCAAAGTGTGTTTTTGGGAAGATACCTAGACTAAGCTAAGCAAACTAAGCAAAGTCCTCCACAAGCCAATAAACAAAGATGATGATAAGCTTACTGTACAAGAAGCACTGGAGACCCAATCAGACTGGAATGAAGAAAAAAATAGGATAGTCTCTTCATGTAGATATCAAATATCAAATATGACCAACAGCATTACAAGAACATGTGCAGGATGAACTAGCATTATCAATGAAGAATGGGAAAATAGTGCAATTGAAAGGAATTAATAAGCACTTGGTGCAATTACAAGTCATGCATATAAGTACCTCAGATGGATCTGGAAAAAACCTTTTGCACATAAAGTAAAACTATTGTTATGGAAGTTAGAAAACAATTTCTTACTAACTGCCCAAAGAGTCAATCAAAGGATACCTTCAATACCAAGTTCTTATAGCCATTGTAGGATACCATCCAAGCGTGAAAAGCAAATTTTTCGTGAGTGTCCAAGAGAGCTTCTAAGTGTGGGCAGACTTAAACCCTGCATGCTTACAAGAGATAGAGGACATGGAAGAATGTTAAAAAGGAATTGTAAAACATCAAAAACTGAAGTTGTTGCTCCTCGACCACCATGGTCAATCCGGTTTAAATTTGCATTATTGGAAATCTGGAGGGCAAGGAATAATCATATCTTCAAAAATGATAGCATGAGCAATTCAGAATCGATATCTCAGTTATCAAGAAGATAGGATAGGCTTATGAATACTAGGCTTATACAAGGTAATAGAGGCAATTATCTTCCATCATCTTATATGACATAAAATGGAAACCATTACCACCACAGTGGGTAAAGTTACAAACAAATGCATCAATACATGATTTAAGTGGACTAGCAACAATAGGAGGGGTCCTCAAAGATGAAACAGGGAATTGGATGATGGGATTTAGTAAAATGATAGGATATATGGACATGGTGCAAAGATTTGGGGATTATACTAGGGATTACCCTATGTTAGGCTAATGGGATTCACCAAACTAGACATATCCATGGACTTGGCCACTGCTATAAAGCTATTATCTAATGATGTCAACACACTAAACAAATTCTCTTGTGTTATTGCTATATACAGGGAAAGGCTGTGCTTGCTTGAAGATTATAGACTAACATTTTTGCCAAGGGAAGGAAATGCAATGGCTGATTAGCTTGCAGTTACCATGCAGAAGATGGAAGGTATCCTAGACCTAGTCTGTTTCATGCCCCCTAATTATTGTAAATACTTGCTGTCTATGGACGGTTTGCTATCCACTTTGTCGCAACAACGAAGGGTTCAATGACGGTTAAATTCCTTGCTAGCAGGTAGCCGTTCGTTTTGACCAAATTTTAGCAGCTACCATTTAGTGTTAAATGATATTATAATTATGTAATTATTAGTGATGTTTTATGTGCGTGTACTTAGGGCTATGTTGCTTTCAGATGTAAGTGATATCTACTATGTTGTACTTTTGCTGTTAAATATGAATGAAATCCTTCCCTTGTTGATCGGTAAACGTTCTAAGCTTATTGCACTACTTGTCGTGCCGCTAACAAATTTTAGGGTTATAACTTTATCACCACGAGATATTTTCGCAGCACTACGGGGAATCAATATTACCAACTGAATTAGTTGCCAATTTTTTTTTTCTTTTAATTCATTTCATTTGATATATATATATTAGATCTTGTCTTAACATGTAAGAAATGTTAGTTTCCTTGAACCTAATTTTTTAGATATTTAATTTCATATGTGATTTAGTTGTAATGAATAAACATTCATCTATTTAGATTCATTTGGACGTTTGAAAAATCTGTTATAAGGTTGACTAGCTTTCTTTTTCTATAATAAATCGGGAGTTGCCGAGCCATTTCTGTTTACACATTTATTTGAATATTTCAACGTGGTAAGTTTAGATTTTAGCTTCAAACGTTGAAACCTAAGATTTCGATTCTATGAAATCAAAACTAGTTCTATGGTTTTAGTTGAATAGAATTGCTAAGTGAAAGAATGCAAATGGATCCTACATGAGGCTAAATTTAATAGAAGATTTGAGATAACTCTATACTTCATAGTTACAGCATCAATTGAAACTTGTAAGCTACCATATGATTAAATAGGTTTTGGGATGAATATTGACCATCATAAGAAAAGTTTTTCAACTTTTTGAAACTTTCTTGGATGGTGTATAATATATCATCTTTACTCATTTTAAACCACCTTCATGTATGTACTTTATATATTTAAAGATAGCTTATCATAAACTATGAATTTCATCTAGTCATATAAATATATTCGGACAATGTCACAATTTACGTCTTAACTTTACCACATTTTGCAATTATATACCTAAAATTTCAATTTGCCTAATTATATATTTAATTAAAGATTTAGTTGATACTATTTACACATAAATTAACTCCAATATACACGTTAGTTTAATCAGTACAATCAACCAATGAGATGACTTCCCATGATCTTAAGAGAGTCACATGACCCTTCTTAAGGCCATGGGTGGCCATCTACAGTCACCAATGAGTCTCATGACCCACTTTTTAAAATAAGTTACAACCTACTGTTTTGTAAGAAGTGGTTGGTAATCACCTATTAGACTTCACACAACCCTCCTAAAGACTGTGGGTAGATATCTCATTGATTGATCATGCCGACTAGATCAACAGTATAAATTAAAGTTAACTAAAATATAGACAATGATTATTAAATTTTCAATTAGGTATATAATAAGAAAAATCAAAATTTCAAGTATATAATTGCAAAAAACAGAAAAAGTTAAGGCGTAAATTGTGATTCTAACCCTAAATGTACGCAAAAATATAATTCAACTTAATAATATTAAGTTAAACAAGCAAAAATTTCCTAATTCATTGTAAAAGAAAAATTAATCCACTCTAGCAATCCTTTGGACCAAAAAATTAAGAAAGAAGATCCATAATCATAATTACATAATAGTAAAAATGGAAACTTGTTTTTATATTTGAGTGATGTAGATAATCCTTTGAAGATTATTAATTTATGGTGCAAAAGTAGTTGAAACATTCAAGTTTCATTTTTGAGTGAAAATATATTCAATATCTTATAAATTTTATGAGAAAAAAAAAACAATAAGAAAGTTCTACCTTTACAGTATGACCAACATTTCAAACTATGTCAATTTTTACATGGTTCCAAGAAAGTATAAGATTGGCTCTCAATTATATATTTCAAGGAATTCTATTTATAAAATAGAGTACATGTTAAGATCATTTATACTACCAACCCTACCACTACTGGTAGAGTTGATTAATGGTTATCTTCACCATCATTATCCTAGGTCGAGACCTCTTTCCAAATGATGAGATATAGTCATGGATTGAACCCTAAACTTCCTTATAATTAGCCAATCAACTTCTCAAGTCTATTTAGTGAAATCCCTAAAATTGAAAGCTCGTAACCTAACCTAAGACGTCATAATTGAGAAATGGAAGTGCAAGAAATTCCAATTGGCAAAGTAACATCTATTAAGCCAATAACCCTTATTCAAGTGGTTAATTTTCAAGTGAGCCTTGTTATAGTATCAAGAGCGCATAGTACCACAAAGTCCACAAAATGGCTATTTAGTTTTTCTATCCCATTAAGAGGCTTCCAATTATATCTCATCAATAATTCAAATCTTAAGAAATTAATGGTACTTTGTAGTAAACTACTCTATTCGTAAAGAGATAAAAAGGTCCACTTTCAAAATTATATCAAAAGCTTATGAAAAGTTTGATATACCACTAATTAGTTGACATTGCTCCACTGCTTAAGAAATTGATAGTTTTATGAAGACAAAAATGATTATAATGATGAATGAACTACATCTTCATTATCGAATGGAGGATAAGTAGGACAATATGGGAAGGGTAGCAAAAATAGTTGGATGATAGATCTAAATTGTTACTTAGAGAAGGTAATCACTAATTCCATTCTTTAGTTGCATGGGTAGTCTCAATGAAAAAGTGAAAGCAAAAGGTACATTAGTAAGGAGGATGATGCTAGCAAGAGGGGGGAAGAGGCAATAAATGGCTTCGAAATACAGTTTTGATGAACCTAAGGGAGAGAATGAAGTTAAAGTTAAAAGAAGAGTCTTTTTTAATGTAATCTTATTTGGTTTTGCAACTTGAGAAAGGACAGGAAAAGTCATAAGTCGTTTTTTAAGCATCATAGACCCAACTCTCACTTAATTTTAAAAAATATTGCTTAGTTTTTGGTTTATTCATTTATTTAAGGGTTATGAAGTATTTTAGTAATTACTGAACCTTTAATATTTGAGTGAACTATAAAGGTTGTTGACAATTTTTGCAAGTAGAAGGGGTAGTGGTGTTTATGGGATTAATTCAAAGAAATTTAAGAAAGTAATGTTGTAAAACTATCATAATATGTGTAAAGTTTTAGAGTTTAAATAAAAAGTTTGAATCTTAAAATATTTGTGATTTAAGCTATTACTTTCTAGTAAACTGTGGATCTTGATGACCAAGTTCAGTAGTTTTTGTTTAAGAAGTGTTGTGAAAGTTATTAGGGAAAATTCTATAAAAAATTGCAAAATTTTCATCATAAGTCTAAGATCTTTTCAAAGAGTTTGGAGTATCAATTAGTTTTAGGAGCTTATAATGTGGTCAAAACTATTCTTCATAAAAGGTTCCAACCTTTTTGAACAAGTCAAAAGCATCCCCTATTGAGAGCTTCTAACCTTAAAAGTGTTATACCTTTTATACATGGTCAAAACATTTTCTCATTTTGCTCAAAATCATTCTTTTTTATTCTTAAACGTGCTTTAGTGGTATTAACTATGTTTTTACCTTTATTTATAATAAATTTATCGATTCAACCCTTATTTAGACTTAAATACTTACAACTTTGCTTCTTCTATAGAATTAAGCCAAAAGTAGAGGGTAAAATAGAGGGCTCCAAGGGAAATTTAGTAAAGGCCAAATAATAGTTCCAAGTCAAATGCAAAATTTGATATTTATGCTTTAATAACAAGACATAGAATTAAGGAACCACAGTTGTGTTTTGAAAAGCCCTGTTCCAAGTAAGTGATTGTCTTTATTATTGTGTTGCGCATGTTAAGTTAGAAAAAACCTAATATAAATCTGATATTTAAATAAGTATGCTACTATCTCCTGGTTGTGGTCAATGGACTAAGAGTACAAGTGCTCAACCAAATGATCAATATAGTGTTGTCCAAAGTGGAGTTAGGCACCAAAATGACCTAAGTAGTTTAGGATGACTTTAGACCAAGATCATGGGAAGTACCTAACATTGTATATACATATTATATATATTTTTGTGCTAAGGTCATAAGCTATCGCAAGTTTGGCCTTGAATGTGCTATATTCAACACAAAAAATGAAAGATAATAAATGGTTGATTGCTCATTAATTGTTGCAATCACACACATACACACATAATGCCATAGACTTAGGACATTACAAACTTTTCACATTTAACTACTAACTAATGATACACTTAAGCATAAACACTCAACTACTTTCTCCAAAACAAGCATTAATCGCCAAATATTCTCACAAAATAAGCCTCTAACTAGATTGAACATAACTCATAATTTAGTTCCACACCATAAATAGCTAAAAAAATCCATATGTCTAACTATTTTAATAAGTTTGGTAGGAACGATTTCAAAAGTCAACATATACTTTCTCAAAGTAACATCTAGCCTCAAATCTCATCATTATAATAATAAATATATCAGCTACTATCCTTATCTTAGTAGTAATAATAAGGTTATCCTATACATCATAGTCTATATACTCATCTAAGGTTCCTGTAGCTAAAAAAGAAAAAGGAATAAGCCAAAGCCTAGTACATGGAATCTGCAAACACATGCACATGATAGCAAGCAATATAACCATATGCATCAATGCAACAAAAAGAAACAAACAATCTATTCCATTATTTTTGCATTAAGTTAGCAAACAACAATAGAATCCTTACTATCCTCAACACATGAAATCCTAAACTAAGATACTAATATTACGACCCCTAGCATTCTAATTTAGCTTTGAGACACTGGCATTACAACCCCTAAATACCTCATGCCCCTTAAATCCTAAATCAATACTGAGAACATAAGTATTATGACCTACAGGCACTACCCTAATTTACCTTAGATCATGTCTAAGTGCAACTCTACTTGGGACAACACCATTCAATGATCATTAAGATGTCACCTCAGGGACATTGACATTATGCCCCCTAAGCATAGCTCAAGCATAGGCAAAAATTAATTATCTATCATTTTTCTGGTTCATATATAACCACCTTACATAAGCATAAGCAATGACCAAAGTTAACACATACCTATTTTTGCAATGAAGGATTTAACTAAGTTGATATCTAATTCAATGTCTAATCCTAAAATGTAACACAAAGTATAGTTCCTTTGGAATCATATTCTTAAATTCTAAAACACTAATTCTATCCTTATGAAATTCTACTCAACCTCAAACTCATAAGTTAGATGAATAACTAAGTCAATAGTTATCAACTAGGGTTTAAAGGTTATTGTAAATCACTTTAAAATGACAAGTAAGGATTCAGACATGTTATAGAAAAGAAATCTTAATGAAAAAATAGAGATAGCATAAACAAAGGCTAAGGTACGGTCATGCTTCTCTCTATTCATACGTCATCTAGTTCATAACCAAGTTCACGCCCATAATCTACATCATAAACCTTTTGTCCATCTAATTTTCCTAACTTCATACCTATAATTTCCTTCCTTTACGCCTGTGTTTCCCAACTATCGTCATGTTCTTGCCTGTATTCCTCTTATTTTCATGCTTTCTCTCTCCTTTAAACATAGAATTCCTCTTATTTTCGTGCTTTCTCTCTCCTTCAAACATAGACTCTCACAACTCTTCATAAGATCAACCCTAATGCACCACAAAATCCAAAACCACTCCTTTTTTACCCTAAAAACCTTTAACAACAGAAACCATTTAAGTGTACTTTCCTAAGCAATAGATCTAAAGATTTAATTAACAATCATACAACTAAAATTGAAAAATACATTAAGTAGTCCCTTGGTTAAGGCTTTTGAATAAGAACCAAAGTAAATCTTATAGCACAACTCCAAAGAAAACCTTGAAAAAATAATCTTGAAGATTAATTTCAATTTTTGTGGGATTTGCTATCAGAGATTGTGTCTTACCTTCTAAATACTTTGTTTTTGCCTTGATGTCACTACTATCGTGAATGGTTTATCATTGTCAATGAGAGGAAAAAGGAATAACTAATTATGTAAAGGGGGTATTTATATGTAGTGTTTTCTATTTTCTTCCCTTTTCCAAAACTACCCCTAGCTTTGAGTTAATTATTTTTTATACCATTATCTTAATAACTATTTTCTTGTACTAACTCTGTATGGTTTTATGGTGTATTTATTGATTATGACATCTACATGTACTTTTTAATTCTTACATGCCAAGTTTAGACTTACCCCTTATATAAACACTTTATAGCTATGGGTGCTTCTAATGATGTTGACTTTTACCAAGACCTTAGTTATGATCTTTACTATGACATTACAGATTATATGGAGTTCATTCATGCCAACGAGTCAATAGGATTACTATTAGATTTTTTTTGTGTATTACAAGTGTTGTATTTTAGGATAGTAGACTCCGGTGTTTATGATGTAATCCAGTTACTTTAGTCAGTATTGTTGGATATTTTATGTCAATTTCTTGTATAGTTGCTTTGATTCTAGCTTAGACTCTAAGATTCTAATTCAATCACCATTTATCTTGTACTAGATTAGAACTCTATAGTACCGCTCAATTTATGTAAGAATGTGGAGATTTGTCTTTAAAGTGTAATTTATAGGTACTTTAACTACTATATAGAGCCTTCCTTATTAGGATAAGGACATATACTAGGTTTGTTAGACCTCAATCTTGAAGCACTATAATTTTGATTCTAACAATTTAGTTTTATATCTTTTAAGTCATAAATCTTTTTAGACTTACAAATTGAGCTGTAAATCTTTCTACAGGTATATTTTTATTTAACTCTTAAACATTCTTTAGAAAATAAAAAAGAAAAGAAAACATCAATTGAGTTTTAAAAGCATTTTCAAAAATTTATTATTCCTAGAAAGCTTTCAAAAGTATTTAGGTTTTAAAATATTTTTGCAAAAGTTCACAATTCAATATACTAAACCAAAGAAGAACTATATGACTTCCTATAACACTTTTCCTATAAGGCACTTACTTCTATTTTCTAACTAATAAGTACCATGCCTAATGGTATGTGTATGTGTATGTATATATGTATGTATCCCTTCAACATAAGTCCATGAGTTCTTGTCATTTTGTCATTAAAGGTTTGTGTTGTATTTCATTGGTTAGTTTTCACTTTGCATTTGTTTTGCCATCCCTTCATTAGCATCCTTCCCCAAACTAGCATCCCTCAATAGAAAACAATAGGGGCTTATTCCTTTAAGATAGGGATATCAAGTTATTGTAGAGGGTTTCATCTTACAATGTAATGATAAAAACGTGGTTTCAAGTTACTGACTTCTAACTATTATACTAGAGAAGAGAAGTTTGGCTCAAGAGAAAAGGATCAAGCTTAGCATATGATTGGTACCAGGGATAGGGTTAAGGTTCTTAAATCACGACTTTCTCATATGTTCAATTAGAGATGTTTGACTATGTTGTCTTTTAGATTTTTTTAGTTAACTACATTTTTCTTTGCATGAATATGGAGATACAAATTCTAGAAAAATTTTAAGTAAACTCAACCTATTGAACAAAAGCATTAAGAAAAATAAAGGCATAATGATAGGGATTAGCTACTGTCTCAACCTAACTCATAACTGCTTGATTATTTTAATAATTTATATTTAGGGTTTGATGGGATTGATGATAAAAAGAATATTTTTAGGTATTTTGTGTAATTGAATAACAAATAAAGTAAAAGACATGGATGAATAATGAAAAGATATTATCCACCATTATTGAAACAAATTAGCAATCCATATGACTTACAACTATCGAAAACAATTTTAATGTTGAAATAGAATATGATGTTATCTATGGAATCTTAAATAACATGATTTGCCATAACCTAATCAAACATTGACTAGCACACATGCACTAGTGATGTGTGTGCAAAAAATAAATACAATGATACAACAAAATTTAAAATATGAAATAGGTACAAAATAAAACTATACATGCAACCGGTATTTAGGAAAAAAAATTATGCATAAACAGTTAAAAATAATTATTACAACAATTCATTATAAATAGAGGTAGTTGCATGGGAGTTATGAAGCCTAGTCAATTATGTAGGAGTAATCAAGCCTAGACTTGGGAAGGAAAAAATATAAAAATAAAACTATATGTGGATTCGAATTAAGAGATATTCTCTTAATAATAATAATAATATATAAATAAAAACTTTAGAATTGAAAAAAAGGATTAGAGGCCCCATAAACCCATTCGATAGCAAAATATCATAAACTAAAAATCAATATATGATTTAGTTTATTTATAGGCTTGAGAAATAGGTCAATAATGAATTAATGTCCATTATCCATACAAAGCCAACCAAAGACCAATCTTACCGAGCCATTCTTTTAGACAACCTCAACTTAGACGATCTTACCTATGTTGCTCCCTTATGCTCCAAGTGATGCAACTTGTTTATAAACTTGTTTAGACTCTTAATCATATAGTCTCCTTGGGATTAATAATGATTCACCCTCAAATATAATTTCTTCTTAACTCTTGTAAGACCCCGCCTCTCAAAGTCTTATGCTTGTGCTTTTTCCTAACACCTACTACCTAAAAGATGGCTTGTTATTCCATCCCTAAATTGAGGATAAGTCTTAAGCTTATAATTTATCAATCAACTCAACTCTATAAAATGTATATCCTTGAGAACTTCTTCATTACATAAGATAACAAACTTTACAAATATAATCCTTCATCAGAGTATCATGGCTTAATCTATTATACATACATAATCCTATTGAGTAATATTGCAACTTTAAATTCATAATCCTTGCATGAAATTCTTATAATGTAAAATAATAATTTACTTGTAAATCTACATCCATGAACTCAATACACAACCTTGCAACTGATTGCTCTCATTTTCCCATCCCAAGTTTGAGATCTTCATTTACTTTATCTTCTATTACCCGTTACCTATTGATGTACATCCTCTTAGCTCATTTTAAGCTAAGTGAGCATAAACCAAAATGATAAGAAAAATAAAATAAAATAAAATGTAACAACTAAGTATATGAAATCATATAATCAATGATCCAACACATATGGATATCAAACTAACAAGCAAGCCACATCTATGCAATACAGGAGCACTGGTATAAGTATCATAGTTCAAGCTACTTGTCATCTAGTGAGTTAACATCTCAGGCATTTAGACAAAAATCCAAGAGGTTAGCTATAAGGAGCAGCTGCAAGTAAGACCCACAAAAGAAAACCTTGTATAGCTAACCTAGTCAAACTCGAGAGAGTTGAAGATTGCTTGATATAAATCTATATACTCAAACACCCAGGTTTACAAACCCAATGCATTATTTGTTAAAGTTTTTCTTTTATGAGTAAAATCTATGTTATAGATCATTTTCGTACCATACCATGCCATGAAAGTGTTAAATAGTATCATTAATTGAATTGAGCTTGAATTCTAAGTCAAATAGAATAGCTAATATCAACACAATCTAACTTCAACCCAACAATCAAATATTATCGCATAAACAATAAGGCACTATACAAATATCACAAATTGAGCAAGCATCTAGCTAACCTAGCATTCATTCAATAATTTGTCAATATAACACAAGTATTAACTTATCTTCCAAGATTCAGTAGGTTACAAGCATATAGGAACAACCATCACCACCTCCTAACTAATTAAAAGGACATTCTCATTAGCCTTAATAGATCCACATCTTAGCTCTACCAAGGCACATTTCAATAGCTAACATTGGCCCATGCCTAAAAGTGTGCATTTGCATCAACATCTCTTACTTGATATATGTAGGCTTAAATCACTTATGCACCAACCTCTTCATCAAATTTCATGTCCTTGCTTTGTCTTAATCTTCCTTCAATTCATGGGTTAATAATTTCTCCCACTAAAGACTGACATAATTTGTGAATGTTAGAAATGCCATATTGACCTTGCTTTGCTCATTAGACATAAAATTTAAACATCTTTTCAACCTTAGGTATCTAATCTAAGTGCTTCTCTAGTTGGTTGCTACCTTCAAAAGTTTGAATCTTCACTTTATATTTTCCAAGCCCTTATTAGCTTTACTTCTACTTCATTTGGCTCTCCCATCACCATCAAAATTACCACTACATCACTCTTACCACTCCTTTAACCAATACCACTTTAGCTCCTCTAATCATTCTCTTTACACACGTTTGCACTCCTCCCTTTTCAATGAATTGGGCCAAAACCTCTTTCATGGACACTAATAATTCTTGCAATTGATGTTCTAATTGATTTAAATGCCACCAATCACAACCTACACCACCCAACCCCACCCCTTAAAACTCCAAATCTTAAGATTCAACTAAAGAAGAAACTTGTACTCACCACAATCTCATGGAGAACATGCCTCACCAACAACTTTGATATCAATATGATAAGGATTGGTTTGTGTCTCAATCTAAATCCTGATCAATAAATGATTTTAATAAATTTGTACTTAAGGTTTTAATGGAAATGATGATAAAAAGGACTAGTTTTTAGGGTTTTGTGTAATTGAGTTGCAAATAAAGTAAAGGATTGGGATGAATAAAAAATAGATACTATGCACAATTCTCAAAATGAGGTAGGTTGCTTGAATTAGCAATTGATTTGATTCATAATTGTTAAAACAATTTGCATGTTAAATAAAATCTAATGTTACATAATAAATTCTAAATAACATGGCTTAACACAATCCAATTAAAGATGGATAAGAACTAGAAAGTAAAGAAACAAGAGTTTTTAATGAAAGGACTCAAGATCTTATAAACCTATTCAATGGTGAAATATCATAAAGATAGATAAATTAGCCTATTTATAGGTTTGAGAAATAAAACCTAGCTAATAACATAAAAAGAAAATTCTCTAAAACGAAAATAACCTAAAATAATTTAACTAGACAAAAGCCAAAATAACCAAATAAAATAAAAAGGAAATATGTAAATAAGTTGAGGACAAACTAACATCCATTCTTCACCTAAAATTAACTGAACACCAATTTTATCCTCGAACCAATTGACCGAGCAACTCAAACCTACTCCACTTCTCTTCTAGCCATCCTTTCCAGAAGCTTCAACTTAGACACCCTTGCTTATATTGCTCCTTTGTGGTCCAAGTGGCCCAAATTCCTCTTGACTTGTTTAGGACTATAAACTATATCACATAAATAATAATGAAGAGAAATCTAATGTTTCCTTTGTTTTCTTCACAAATATTGACATGTAGTTATCCCCGATTTAATATACCTTATCTACTTAAAAGTATTTTCATAGCATTCTCCTAAAATGAAATAGGCATATTTAAATTCCCAATAAGCCCAAAAGGGCCCTATTAAGCTAATGAAATGGTGCTAAACCAAACAAGATTAGATAGTATGAGTAAAAGAACTCAACTAAAGCAAAGCAAAACTAAATATGCATACATATAGCAATTTGTTTTGGCAAATTCCTAATTCATACCAAATTGAAATTTTACAATTGATTTGAAAGTCAAACCAAACCATATAATATAATGTAGTAGTATTTCATTAGTAATTAAATAAAATTTCTCTTGTTAGAATGTAGCAGTTAAAAAAGAAAGAAATTTGCTTTCTTATTGGAATGCCACTTTATGACTATAGGTCACTAGCTCAAAATTATATCGTGTGCAAACTTTATTAATAAAATTAGCTATTAAAGCAGATTTGACATACCTTGGTTGCATAAAAATTTTCATCATCCATCTCTCATGCGTCACCAACGTATGTTACCCAGAAACAAATTTATTACCTGTTATTTGAGATCACATGATATACATGATAAATTATGATTTGATAGTAAGTCGAACCAAAACCAATTGAACTTTTGTCATTTGAAAAGATTCCTTAATCAAACAGTGCGATTTAGGTCCAAGTGATTGAACTGTTTGATCCGGTTCAAAGGGAAAACTAAACTGTGTCCAACCCTAACAAGTTAAACTGGAAACCAGTTCCAATATCCGTAAGCTTCTAGTTAGCAGAACTGTAGATCGACCAACCATGTCGAAACAGTTGAATAGGATAACCTTCTGGCAAAAAGAAGTTGAATTAAATCGTACTAAAAGAGAGCAAAGTTACTACCACTGCCTGAGTTAATGGTTAGTTAACACCAATTATATTTATAAATTAACTCCATTAAATATAGCATAGTTTCTTCTTTCTTTTTGTTAATAATATTTTAATAAATTCATTGAACCCGGTTCAACCTGAATAAACAAATCCCTAGACTTAGATCCACCAAGCTTGGTCATAAGAAATTAAAAAAAAAAGAGGTGATGAGTCGATCGAAACTGCAAGCTGAATTGCATGGATTATGCACTCATGTTGATCTAAATCCATGTAAAACCATGAAAAAACGTAAATAGTACACGTATGTCTGAGTACAGTCCCTCAGCCTAGCCACCCGGAGAAACAGTACGGGACAAAATGCTTTTCCTGTATACCCCCTCAAACAAGAAGATGTCAAACTGAGACTCTAAAACACGAGCCCTCCAGTGCACTTTTCCCATCTTGTCTTCAAGGAAACAGTAGGTGAAAAATATGTAGCTTGGTCAAGTAATAGATCCTAGCTGTGCAAGAATCAGAAGTACTTCGTTAACCCTGCAAGTGAACTAGGAGCAATAGTTTGTCCACGGGAAAGAAAACTGTCGAAGCATCAAACCACGGGCCACGTCACTGCATTGGATACAAGTTTGGTGCTCCTTACATAACTAGAAATGCTCGTATTTGAGGGGATCGGCGCAATGAGTGAATGTGAACTCGTGATTTTATGTGAGGAGAAAAGGAGAGTGCAGACTGAGCTCATTCCTATGGTAACATCCCCTAAGCTTAAGATAGTTGCTGAATCCACATCTTACGGTAGAGCCAAAACACCGTCTGTGGAAAAAAATGAAAAAGAACATATCTATGAATATTTCCACCTCAAGACAACATCAAATTGCGAGACCACGCATGGACTTCAAAAACGTGCTTTGCATCTACACAATAGGCTCTCGCCCCCAAACGATGAAAATACTACTGAGATATTTTTTTATTTCTTTCCCTCATTTTCCCTCACGTCGGATGAAAAGAAATAGCCATGAGTCATCCAGAATGTGCTTGATGGAAAGTATCAGATAATATACCAACTGTTAGCTCATTGAATGTGTCATCCGGTCTTCAAAAATTGCAGCATTGAGCTTGACCTCTGGCCAACTTGTCCCATAAACATATCATCTGCCGAGGGGATTGATAATGCGCTGTGTAATAACCTTCCATGCAACCATATTGACAAAATTTCCAACTATGTGAGTACTGAACTGGTTTTGAACTGTTAAACTGCTGAACCCATATCCCCATGCTCACATCCTCCATCTTGAAGAGCTATACAAAACACAATTTAAAACATCATCCAAACTCTCAATCATAAAACAAAGACCATTCTAGCCAAAAGATAAAGGAAAACACAAATAAAATTACCCTGAGTTTTCGTTTTTCATGTTGCTGAACAATAAATTTAACAATATCACTTGAAATTACATATCCAGGCCCATTTGCATATGGAGGATAAATTTCTTCTGGCCACTCCTGTCATTTTTCAATCAATGATCATAAGGTCAAAGAAAATAGATTACGGACATAAACTAAACACCACAAGAAGTCGTAGATAGAAGAACCCAAGTCAACTTCTCAAACAAATTATGTGCAGAAGAATTTAAGCATGGTATCTTGTATCCTGCTAAAAGACATATCACAGACATCAGATTTTGATATGGGCATATCAAATACAATTGAACCAAACCTTAAATTAATCATAAACAATTTTATCGTAGTCATGCCATCAGGTTTCAATTAAATAGCATAAGTTGATCATCAGTCTTAGCATTACTGCTTCCAAAGACTACATCTCCTGTTATCTGTGCAAGTATAATAAGCCCATTTCAACATCAGTGCATGCTTGTTTTGGTCCCACAAGGTTCACTAAGATGCTGGATAAAAAAATTAACTAGATCCTGAGATTGCAGATGCAAGTCTAAATAAAATTTCCTATGAAAAAAATGCAACATAACAATAAAGCCAAAGCTGATACCAGATACTCTAAAGCATGATAGGTGACATTAGTTGCCTTTAAAGCAGTAGTATTTATACATGCCGTGCTGATTGCTGCTAATCAGCAAGTACTCTGGCCAATAAAATCACTGGCTAAGGTTCACAGAGAGAAAATGCAGATCAAATAGAATGTTTCTCTTTTGCTTTTTTATCTCATTATTATTTACATATAGAAGCCTAAGAAAGAAAGTAGGGTGGAAAAAAATTACTTTTCCATCAAGTAACTCGAGTAAAAATGACATCCAGAGTGAGTCAACAATAAGCAAAACCAACATTGAAAACTGAGCCGTGCACACCAGTGCACCTATAACAGTAATAGCCTGTCCATTGTGTGACAAACAGAAACAAGTACCATCTACTTTATGTAGGGCATGAACAGGACCAATGTGTCCCCCATTAAAGCTTCATGCGTTACACATTGTGCGAATGTGCATCTATGATCTTCTATCAATTACAAAAGGCATATGGCCATCTCTCAAAATTTCCAAAAATGAGGAACATTTTTGGATTCACAGAAAGACAGCAGTAAATGAAAACTAGGGGGAAAACCAAATGATAAACTTTTGTCAATAGCTACACAAAAAACCCAGAGAAGTATATAGATATATATATCTCAATCAGCTAACCTCATAAGTTACTGCCCATTTTCCATTTCTCAATGGACGATGATGGAGATTCAGATTTCCCATGTAAAGAGACCGTTTCAAAGAAGAGATGCCATCAATTTCATGTAAGACAGAATCCAGCCTAACAAATGTATCATCATCACATTTCATGATATACCTTGCTGTCACATTCTTAACCTGCAAAGATGGGCTCCTTAGAGATTTTCATTCAAAAGCTCATGTCACAAATAGAGATACATTATGGTGAAAAGAACAAAAACATAAAAAAGGAGACTTTAGTCTTACCCCAAACTCACATATTGCTATGGTTTTGAGAACCACAAGCTCATAGCGATCCATGAATGGCAAGACGACAATATCACGGAAGAAAGCAGCCTCCTTTTTCAGCATTGCATTCACCTCCTTCCTTGGATTCTGCATCATAAATTTATTCATACCATGTAATTTATTGTTGTAGAACAACAAATGCCAACATAGCCACCCTACAAAAGTTCTAACACAAGGACAAAAATAGAAAGGTGCTGATGATATTGCATGGGGGAAAAAACAAAAAACAAAAAACTAAACGAAACAAAACTACCTTGAACCAGAAACTATTAGAAAGAAGAAACGTTTTCTTATGTAAATTTAAAGAATGAACATGTATGCAATACCTGCAACTACGTGTTGACAGAAATAAAGAATCTCAGATGCGTACCAACATTTCCACAATTATCATCCTCTACATTCTGTTAATTATTCAAAGGTGGAAAGAAATTGGATTTATGCTGAAGGTAACAGCCCATCTACTGAAATACCATGTAAATAAGGGACTCTAAATCCCAGAAAAAGAAAGTGTATATACATATGTCCGTGTTTCAGCTAAAATAAAAATTTATACACAGTTGTATTAGATCACATGTTATCCATCAAGAAAACAACTTCTAACTTCACTGCTGCTTGCTGGCAAAAATAAACAGACTTCAAAGCCTTTTCATATATGCATATTATGTTGATGGCCTAATATTCAAGTCTAAACACAACAATGAATCTTAAAGACAAAATGCAGAGACTTACTAATGCAACAAAAAAGTGGACAACTACGTCTGAAGATTTCACTGCTGCAGACTGCATCCACGTCTTTCTGATTGCCATACGTTCTGCAAAGTGATTGGTTGCAGAAAGAACACCAATAAAAACTTTAACTGGTTTTTTGGGCAAAGGCTGAGATTTCCATCTCTCAGACATTTCCAGTACTCTTTGAGGCGAGAAGCTTGGATGAGAAGTCGGAAGAGAGGTAGCATAAATTGAATGAACATCAACATCACCCCTAACAGCTAATCCTGTTGCATCTTCCAGAGTGAATCCCTTCAGGTAAAAAGTTAAAAATACACGGATAAATGTTCTGCAACTTCATAATTGGAACAATAACCAATGGAAAATGCTAACACAAAATATAAATCAACAACAAAGGATGATAGGAAATAGAGAGGACTTCCAAAAATATACTAATTGGATTTTACCAAAAGATAAAGTTGAATGCTACAGCATACGCACTACTTAACCATCTCTATCTCGTAGAAAACCGGCTGAGTAATTACAGCAACCATCTGCCAGACCTTCCACGGAGAAGTAAAAATCCAAGGGCCTCCAAAGTCTGTTCTTTTTCTCTTTTCTTATTCTTCTTCCGTATTTTTTTTTTTCTCCTCCTTTTAATAGTTGGGGTACCCAACATCTAGAAAATGTCTTTATCATTGTTCTAAGGGGAAAAAACAAAGTAAAAAATTTACCGGCCGGTAGGGAAATGAAGAAACATGCCGACCCCCAACATTGATGTGATAACCCTCAACACCTGCACGAAGTGTCAGAATAAACAGCCTCCCCTCAACGAAAGGAAAAGGCCATGTAACCTCTGGTTTCTGCTCGCGTCCAATAAACCGCTTGAACCATGATGTAGTCTTTGACTCCTTTGAGTCCACAACATCATTCCGCATCCATTTCTCACATCTTCGATATCCATCCACTGCCAAATGTGATTTAGATAAGTAATTACCATGAAGATCAAGTTATCACTATCACTAATAAGGTCACATCATACTAACTTTTTCTTGAAAACTATACAAACAATCTGTTCATAAAAATAATCCATTCAATAGTGAAAGTTTTTAACAAAAGCCAACTTCATTAAATTAAAGATTTATCAGCAATATTTAAACCAAATCAAACCAAATTATAAAAACATTTTAAACCAATCCTAAAATAGGATTCAATTTAGTACTACCGCACTATGCAATAATGAAAAGGTCACACTTATTTTAACTACTCAAATATATGTTAAAGTTAATCTTTAGTGACTATTATAAACTTGTTCTTACATTGGTTCTAATGAGAATACCTGTTTGATATACAACTAGAGTTTAAACTGAAATAACCTACATTGATTTATTCTGTTAGGGGAAAACCCAAACTGAGCTTAACCAGGGGAACTCAAGAAGAAAATTATAGATTTGAATCGTTTCAGATGGGCTTAGGTTGTCAAATTGATTTGACTACACATTAAACAGAATAAATATCTATGACATAACTAAGATAAAATCCACTATTTAAGACAAAATATTTTCTTATAACAATACCTCCCACGCTTCAAATGGATACATCATAGGAAGCAAGACTTTATGCTGATGTTGCAGAACTTAAATTACAAATTCTATGAAACATATATAATTCCATCCCATTTTCTAGTACCAAAAGTATTAGTTTAGATAAGTGATCCCAAATATGCTCCAGACATGCTTGTACTTGGTTCACATCTAATTACTGAGATAGCTTGATCCACTTACAAGCATATACAACTAAGCCCATAAAGTAAAAATATGGTTTGCAGTCAAGGTGCGACCACAATCCCATAAAGACCACTGTGCAAGTCTGCAATCCAAGTAAGCAGATAATAAATTCATGTCATCTACTGAGTTAATTCAAGATCAACACAGAGAAAAGTGGACCAATACAGAAGCTATGCAAATCACATAGCTTTGCTGGCCTTGTAGAAACAGATATCTAAAATTTGTAGCTAACTTGCAAAAGTTCCATGAGAAAGGTCCTGGAGCTTGTCATTACTGTAGTAGCAATTTTATGGTACTTTCCAAAATATATCTTACATTGTTACGTAGTAAGAGTAACAAAAATATTTGTATCCTTTATCAGACTAATCAGTAATATTTCTCCCACTTGTTTTAGCTGCAATATGCAAAAATCTTTACATTCTACCTTTAGATTCACTGTACCTCGTCTCTCATGCAACCTAGCTTAACAGCTGTTCCGAGGAACATGAGAACCTCTCTTTTTATATACTGAAAGCTTAGGAAAAGTGAAGTTTCTGAAATAGCCTGTGAAAATGAGCAAGGACCACACCAAAAGTGACTGAGACTAATTCCCCGCTTCAATGCCGATTTTTAAGCTGCAATATTTTTTTACTTTTTCCTTCCACTACTAAAATCATAGTGGAGGCAGAACCTCCTGAAAATCTATATTATATAACATTGAACTTCTTATGCCCATGGACACAATTAAATGGTCTCAGAAATGTCCAACATATCCACATCAAAATATGACCAACATAATAAAAGCATAACACCTTTCAGCTTCAAATTTTTCTCCAGGGTTACCAAAATTCTATTAAAATATCCACTCTTTTGGTAGAAAGTTGAATTGACCCACACAGCAGAAAAGAAGTTATAGTGATGGGCTTCCTAGGTGATCTTGTGACTACTACAAAAGGAGGATTAAGCGAAATTACAACAGAATAGAATCTTATCAAGAGACTCCAAGTACATAAGAACAACTTCCTAGAATTATTTTAGCATTTATTCATCTCCTTGAAAGTAACTAACTACAAAACAGAACACCATACATTCCAGTTGGACGTCATCAGGCAATGTTCTGTAAAACCACATAAGAATATTTACTATCACTATCAAAAAGGAAACTATAAAAATAATAGACCATACCAAAGATGTCTTCATCATTCTTGGATGCTATACCATCACACCTTTGAGCTGCACCCCATTGCATCCTGTAACAAGTGTTATGCTCTATCACTGGCCGATGATTCCAATCGCCTTTTATTCTTGGGTTCAAGTGCAAAATCTTAGGTGGCTCCTCCCCATCCACAGCCTTCAAACCTTGCAATTCGACCAAAAACTGTGAAACCATCACCACACCATCATCCCTTCTCAACTTTGCAAGCTGTGGCACAAATTCCTCATGTGCATAATGGGGTGTTCCGATCACAGTAATAGAAGATCCTGCAGCAAGCCCACAAGGAAGAAACATGAGACCATCCCCCCTCAGCAATTCGTCTCCACTTACTGAAACCCATGAGGGACAGGATTCTAGTGCCCTCTCCACAAAGGAGCCTTCTCTATTGTCCTTCGAACCAAATTTACTCGCTTCATCCCATGCTTTTTTCCCTAAACTCCATGCTTCCTCCACCATTTTCTCAATCCCCGGTGATTCTATCATCCCATTCCTCCGTCTCATTGTCTCCTCCATTAATCGGCCATAATGCAATCTATGCGGTTTTGTGTCCCTAACTTCACTTCCCTCATCTTCATCCATCAATTCCTTCCTCAGCACACTGTCTTCCTCCTCCCGTCCTACTTTCTCATCCAATAAATAATCACTACCAGAATCCGACAACGATATAGCCATTCCTAAATCCTCACCATCCTCAGGTGAAGATCCGACTGTAGTATCATCATTACTTGCCCATTTAGCTATATCAAGAAACATGGGAAACTTAACCCATATGAAAATCAAATACACTGCCGCTAAAAGCAACAATAAATGCGACAACTTGAACTTCCTAGTACCTGAAGTTTCAATCTTTAACCTCTTCATCTTTGGACAATCTAGTATTTAACAATAAAAAGCCCTCAATAGTTTCATCATCAACTAATTCGAATTACAGCAACGGCTCACAAACACCCAACCAGAAACGGCTATAAAACAAAGCGCACTTTAGTTCAAATACACAATTACAGTACAATGCGCATCGAGTAATAGCTAGAAAAAGATCGAAACCTGCGTATGCAATTCGTCTTTCGATCTGCCGATGTCACGATTCCCACATTAGAATGCGAAACCCTAGAATCATGAACAATGGACTGACATTTTTGGAGAAAAGTGGCGATCTTACGAACTAAAGAGCACAAAGAACGAGCAAGTAACAAGTTAGAGAAAAATAAAAATTAATTCACTTTTGGAGCCAAATTAAGAAACCCACATGCAAAAAATGTGGGTGAGAGAGAGAGAAAAGAAAGTGCTTGCGCTTTGTTTTATTTGTGCGGGAATGGGAAATTGACTGTCCAGAAATTAGAGAGAGAGAGAGAGAGATTCTGGTGGACTCGACGTGCTAGAATGGGATATCTCGGTAGTCTTTTGACATAACTACGTTACGTTGCGTAATTTAGTGGATTATTTACTAGTAATATTGTCCAAAAATGCGGAGTCATCATCTTTCTTCTTCTTCTTCTTTCTATTCTAACGCATGGCATTGTGGATTCTAACATTTTGTGTCTCTAAACAAAACTATTCGTGAGGTTCCAGCTAAGGATCTAGATGGGACACAATCAGGCTAATCATTAAAAGATATTCAATCCGTTAAATTCCATAAAAATTTTATAAGATGTAAGGTTAAATTTTTAGATATGATTCAAAATTTTATAGAATTTAGAGTTGAGCTTTTTAATTATAAAAAAATCTGATAGAAAACCCAATTTGCTAAAAAATATATATATTAATAAAATTATTTAGTTTTAACTTATACACCATATGTATCCTATACAAATTTTATATCATACAGCATATTTAACTCTTAATTTTTATTATCATGTAATTCAATAAATATAATCTTAATTTTACTTAATTTCCTTTCTTCTATTATCTACTTAATCTTATATAAATCTTATAAAAACCCTCCACTATAAGATCTTTTAAATACTATAAAAACCTACCCTTAAGTTTTAGAAAATGTTAAACCCTATAAGAATAGATTCAGGTTTTACAAAACCTATTATGAATCCACTCTAGTTACATCCCTTAATTTGAAAGGTTTGGCCTTTGAAGTTTAAAAAATTTATTTTTTTTTAGACATTTAGGATAAAGCACAAGTCTATAATTTAAAAAAAATACATAAATATAAATCAAATGAAAAATATTACATAAATACAAATTATAAATCGCATTTGAAAAATACAACATTAAAAATAACAAAAGTATTGCATTTTATAGATACACTTCAATATTTTGTCTATAATAACTATCTCGTATTTAACAAATACGACGCATATTAATTGCATGTATGTCGCATCTAAATACATATATCCATATCAAATATTAAAAATGCGATGTTAATATAACTAAATATATATCGTATCTTAGATATGTAAGATGAGCACAATAAATTGATAATTGTTTTATATAATTAATAAATACTAGCAAACCATGCACATACAATGCTTACAATGAAAACTAAAAAAAAAAAAAAAACACACACACACATACACATTATAAGTACTTTAAAACTTTTTGAATTTTTGCAATCAAATTATAAGTTTTTTTTTTTATTTAAACAATCTATTTTTAGAACTTTTTGAAAATTTTTAACCGAATAAAATTTTTTAAACTATTTAGTGTAATTATTAATGAAAAGTGAACGAATAAATAAAAGAGGAATATGAAAAGTGCCGATATGATGGAATGAAAATATTAAAATTATAAATAAAAGTTATATTTACAATGATGATGGAGAAAAGAGAGAGGATAGGGGAAAGGAGAAAGATGTAGAAGGGTTTGAGAAGTAGGAGAGAGAGAGAGAGAGATAAAATGCATAGTTAAGATGATAGAAAAAGAGTAAGAGGAAAGAGAAAAATATAATAAAATCTTATATTAAAACTTATGGAGTTAAAAAATTAGTTAACTAGTAGTTATTTTCTTCTTTTCTCTTAAATAATATTGATATAATATTTATTACATGTAATAGCAAACAAGTAAAATTCTCAAGATATTTGTATATTTATCTATGCATAGTTAAATTAAATTAATTATACAAATACCAATTACATTAAATTAATTATAAGAATACCATTGCATAATCACATGTAATAAATACAACTTTGATTTTGTATTAATATTACATTTATTAGATGTAAAATACATTGAATTAACATTTATATTGTATTCAATACAAATAATAAATAAAATTAATAAAATCGTATCTATTAAATGCAATTTAGCTATAATACCTAATTTATTAAATTACATATTACAAATGTGATATCATTTTAAATTATGAAGTAACATCTTATAAATGTAATTTACCATTGATATTTATGTAATTAATTTCATGTTAATTCGTATTTGTTTTTTTTTTTTTGTAAGAAAAACATGTATTACATTCATTAAAATTTAAAAAAAAAGGAAAATATATATATCATATATTTATAATATTAAAGTGAGAGCCCATCTTAATATCTTAGTATGTAAAAAATTAATTTTTCTATATAATATTACAAAATTAACCCCATTAGCATGTAACTTTCCACCTCCATCAAATAAGTGTTTGCCTACCTCTTCAATACAAAATAAAAACTATGAAATAAGTGCTTATGTACTAATTTTTTACATACAATACTGTTATGCACTTGCTAATATATTTTAAAGTTTAACGTGACATTAAACACAACTAAGTAATTGGATACTTGACCTAACAAACATGAGAACATGGCTCAATCACAAAAATTCATTTTATTTTTTTAAGTTGCGTTTATTTTGTGTTGCCTAAATGAACATTCTCTCTCTCTTCTTCTTTTTTTCTAAACTTTTTTTTTACAGTAATCAACAACATTATATCATCAATAAAAGGAATTATAATTAATTAAATGGATTCTTCTGAGGAAAGAAATCGTAATATAGATTAAAATATGGTAAGTTTGGTTCCTTATGCGGTTTGATGTCCTCCTTAGGTAGATAAAAAGAAAATTGTAATATAACCACCCTTGCTCCTAAGAAAATAGAAAATGTTGTTTTAATTATATTTGATTTTTAAAAGCTATTGACTCACTTTTAGAAACATTTAATAAATACAACTACAAATCCTTATTTTGAAGACACCATAGAAAAGTGACATGTATAGACAAATGCACAGAGTATTTATTGTAATTAAGTATTAGTGAGTTAAAGGTACATCCACAAGGAAGGAGGTTGAGCTAAGTATTAGATTGTTAGTTATCTACTTTAAGTTAGGTCAGCTGATATTTAGATGAAGGCATAAATTAAGAAACCAAAAATACAAGCTAAACTATTTAAGACTACAAATCATGTGAACGTGAGATTATAGTTTTCAATCCTCAAATTTTCCATACATTTAGTATATTAAAGCTATATTGGGTTGTCTTTCTATAGTTTTTAACCAAATTTACTAGAGCTTACCCTTAGTCAACGTCGAGCAATATTTTGTTTTTTTTTTTAAATTTATTTTATACTAAGAGAAGTCGGTTAATATAAAATATTAGGTATTAAATTAAAAAAAATATTTTTCTAAAATTTTTTTTAAAAAGTATTTTTAAGAATAATTTAAGAGTTGCCAACTAATGAAACTAATAAAAATTAGATTAAGGTTTCTTAAGTGAATTAGGGTATCTTAGGTGGCAAAAACCCTAATTAAGTTAGTAGTATGCTAATTTTCCCAAAACAAATATTTTTTAAAAAAAATTTAACTAAAAAATCAAGTTCAAAGGCTAACTCATTAAAACATTTGTTGTTATGTAAAAATTTTAAAAAATTACTTAATAGGCCTTTATTTTGATAATTTTTCTAAGAATGCAAAAATGTGCAAAAAAAATTAAAAATGATATTTTTAATTTTTATTACAAATTTTCCAAAAAAAAATAAAAAAACTCCCTATTTTTATAATTGCTCTAAATATGCCTACATACTTACTAATCATAATCAAAACAACGTAATTATTATTTAAAAAAATTAGTAGGTTAGCTCTTTTTAATTTGAAAAAGGATCAAATTTACGTTTTTATCCATTTATTTTCATTTAAGAAAACCCTAAATTTATTTCCAATTTTGAAAAACCCTAAAAGGAACTTAACTTAAAAAACCCAATTAAAGATTTTTTATTTTTTTATGATAATCCAACTATGTGACAAGATCTCTCTTTTTTAATTTATTTTTTCAAGAAAACCCTAAATATGTAAAAATGCAATTTTTATGAAAACTTTCTAAAATATGCAATTTTGATGAGAAGTAAAAAAAAAAAGACACAAATTTAAACAAAAATATATGATTTTTCATAAAGATGAAATTTTTCCTATAATATACTATTTTAATTAAAAATATGCAATTTCACTCCAAATGTACCTAAAAATGCAATTTTTATAAGAAATAAGCAAAAAATATGCCAAACTACTAACAAATGAGAATTATTACAAAAGAGTCGTTGTAGTGATTTTTCATGCAAAAATTCTAGTTATGTAATTTTAAACAAAGATTAAATCACATCAATAATATGCCTATGCTAAAATAAAAAATAAAGCAATAATAAAATAAGCAAATAAAATTGCAAATAATGCTAAATAAATAGAAAACCTACAATGAAAATAAATTAAGTTAACATAGGTATTAATGATAATTTAAAAAGAAAATTATCTAAACTAATAATAATAAAAGAAAAAAGAAAACAAACCTACATATTCTATTCCTAATCAGTAGGTTAAATTGTGTCCAAGGGTACATACACAAGTTGACAAAGTCAAGTCATGGAGCTCTGAAAAGATCATGGCTAGATCCTTCTAAAACTAAGGACATTGGCCAACTTAACTTCCTAAGTGGTTTCCAATCAACAGTTGAATGGTAATTCGATTTTCATGAGAAAGTTATTGGTGAAAAGAGGTTAAATACTAATGCCACACCTTGTAGTGATCGTCTAATAGTAGTTATGTAAGGAACGGTGGCGATGGTCTTTAATAAATACGATTGGAGTTGCTTCTAGTTGAAGAGAGTGTGTGTTATGAGGTTTTGGGGAGTAGGGAAGACTATGGTGAGGGTAGTTTCATGTTTGGAAGTAGTGGCAATGGATTCTTGAATAGGGGTTAACGGTGGGTTTAATGTTGCAACTAAGCACGATGGCATCGGGTCCAAGGGTTAGGGTAAGGGAATTGTGGTGTTGTCTTAGGTTGCGTTGCTAGTAGGTCAAGTGAGAACCAAAGAAAGGGTAGTTAAGGCTAGTTGTGTCAGTGGAGAGAGAGTAGGGCAAAGATAGTGGTCGTAGGGGTTCCTACAAGTGAAAGTGTCAATTATGGATAGGGTTGAGAGGGTGAGGTAAGGGTATCGATTACTTTGCATGGTAAGTTGTAAGGCATTGGTTGAGAGCTAAGGAGAAAGGGTTAGGGTTAGGTGTATTGGTTGTAGATAGCTAAGTAGTCACATAAAGAATGGTGGAGCTGAAGATTAGGGTCATGCGATTACTGTATGTTGTTTGTTCAATTCGATCTAATAGTGTAAAGGTTCAGTTCAATTCGATTATGTGTGTTGATTTTTGATCGCCCTCTTGTTACCTCAACATCCTCCCTTATAAAGATATAAAAAAGATCAAATGGAGATTCATGTTAGATTTAATTCCTTCTTCCTTCCTTTTTAGCTATGATCTTATTGAGGAAGGACATGGTTGGGTGCCTTGTACATGACTGGGGGCTAGGGTGAAAAAAAAAAAACACCTTTTATGCAAGCGAAGAATCAAAATCTTGATCTGTAGATCCTTCATACACAAGCCTTTCAACTAAGCTATGTTCGATTCCTCAAAATATGATGCATACAAATAACACTTAAGCTTAAAAACCTAAGCCTAATTCAATTTGGGCTTTTAAATCTAGACCCAATTTGATCCATTTTATTTAAAATTATATCCACACATGCCTCGAATAATTAAAAAACAAAAATATGCATGCTAAAGGATTTTCTACTCAATGTCAATTTAATAAATCCCAAATCTATTTAATTTGTCTAATTATTATTTTTCAAATTTCAAATTTTAAATTGAATAAAAGCATACTTTTATGAATCTAAACTTTTCATTAGACTATTCTTTAAAATATATTTTTCTAAAACAAGTACAATTTTTTAAAGACTTAGGATTTACTAAACTGCATGTATAATTTTGATTATTGCTTGTTTCAACTCCGAACGATTTACTAATTTGACTCGGACTCTTTTAACACTTTTTTCGTACATTTTTAATTTTTTTTGTATTTTTCCTATAAATTTGGCCCAAAAATAAAAATAAATTAAGAATAAAGAATGGCAAAAATATAACGTCTATAGTTAAGAGCATGAAATTCTCTCTATAAGTGAATTCCTCAATCGGGAGTGGATTTCCTATAAGACTTGCCATAAAGCCTAACTCTTGTCATAACCTGGAATTCTCTAATTATAAATATGGATTAAACTTAGCCATGTAGAATGACCCATACTTCTAATTGTATTAAGAGTGTAAGTTTATATATTTTTGGCTAAATCCACTGTCATAGGAAGTTTGAAATACCCTAAACTTAACAAAAATCTTTAGTAGTTTAGGGTATTGAATAATTTATTTTAAAAACCTGAGAGTAAAACGTGATTTAGGTGAACTTACAAGAATGACTATACCAAAACTTTATAGAAGCACAAAACCATATTGCAAGAATTCACATGATGCACCTTTAATCATCATAAACACAATAATTCCATTAAAACAACTTAGGTATTTATGGAAATAAAAGAAACAAACATCAATTATTAGTAATATAGCAAAAACATCATAAATTTTGATAAGGGATAAAATTAGAAGTCACTCAATAAGTTGTAAGTTGCTAAAATCTATATCCAAATCACAAAATGAAAAATCTCCTTAAAACCAAGTGTAGAGAAAAAACTAGAAACATTATGTTAAAATCACCATATCTAAAGTAAAATATCCTAGAAAGCTAAACCTTAAAAGAGAAATTTGTCTAAAATCTTAAAAGTATTGTTCTATTATGCGTTTCTTCTTCTTATACTATGCTCCAAAACTTTTTATAAAAATCAATTGGCATCTAAACAATATACATAGTGGCATTTGGAAGCTATATAGACATCAACTCCATGTTGATTAGGGTTTAGTGATTAGCACTTAATAGGGAACTGTCAAGGATAATGTCTCGACACTACTTTCGGATGGTGTTTGGATGGTGAAAGAGAAAACATTTTTTGTATTTTATTATTTTGCACAACCATAGCATTTAGGTGTTAGATCAAGCATTTAGACATCATACCTTATCACCAATTAATAGTTTCTATTCCTTTAGCATGTAGATGATGGCTAGGGGTAGCATCTAACATATGAATTTTATCTCCAAACTCTTCTTTTTATCACTTAGCATTTGGATGCTAGCTAAAATAACATCTCGTTACTTATTAAATAAACAATTCCATAAGTCTTAAGTTCTATTTGACCAAATTTGCATTCTTTTCCATTATTTATGATCATTTCAACGTAGTTGGTTCATTTTATGCATAATTAATCCATTTTACTTAATTTTAAGCTATTCAATTACATTATTGTACATAAATGAAGTTTTTAAGTTAGGTAAAATTACCCAAATTATCATGTCATCTCTACCCTTAACTCAAGGGCTTTGCTTTTCGTCAAGCAAATTTACAAAATTTTAGAATAAGTTTAAACCTATCAAGCACTTGTTTTAATGTCCTTAGCCTAACCATTCCATCTTCTTACTCAAGGTGGGTAATTCAAGTCTATCTCTTTTTCATCCTCTTTCATAGATTCTCCTTTGAAATAAACTTCAGTAAGTGTCCATTGACTATGAATAAATTTCCAATCTTCCCCTTTTTCTCCATTGCTCTATTAGGATAAACTTTTTATAACTTTAAAAGATCTTACCCACTAAGACCTCAAATTACGTAAAAATAAAATCGTGCATTTTATAATAATACCTTCTACTTACTTTGAAACCTTGTTGTAAAATCTTTCTATCATGCCATATCTTTATTCTTTCCATGTATATTCAAATCATCTAATTATAGGAGTTTATGATCCTAAGTTGCTTCTTTGTCGACATTAAGCACCATTATAGCCCAATATTCCTTTTGCTTCAATTCTACTATTAAGTGGCATACTTTCCATACACCTTATGGTAAGGAGACATTCCAACTAAGGTTTTGTAATCTATCCTCTATGTCCACAACACATCATCTTGTTAGGTCGCCTAATCACTTCTTGATGCATTGATTCCTCGAAATTTGTTTTAAGTTCCCTATTGGATAAATCTACCTAGCCACTTGTCTATGGGTGGTATGAGGTTACAACTTTATGCTTTACTCCATATTTATAAGCGAGTTATTTATTGCTTATTGCAGAAATGTGTTTCTTAATCACTAATGAGGGTCCAAGGTATTCTAAACCTTTTGAAAATGTTTTTCATAAATAATTTTCTCGTACTTTTGGAATCGTTTGTAGGCAAAGCAACTGCCTCGACCCATTTGGAGATATAGTCTACAACAACCAAGTGTATTAATTTGACAAAAATGTAGGAAACATCCCATAAAAGTCAAACCCCCATGCATCAAATAGTTCAATAACCATGATTCCCCATTGAAGCATCTCATTTCTTTTAGATATGTTTCTAGCTCTCTAACATTCTTGACACTTTATAGTAAACAATTTACAATCCTCCATAAAGGGTTAGTTGATAAAACCTACATTTTAGCACTTTGACAGTAATTCTTTATGTTCTAAAATGCCATCTTGTTTCTCTTGCATGACAATGCTCCATAATCACTAGCTTCAAAATTAGAGACACATTTACTAATTACTTAATTTATATAACTTTTGAACAGATGTGGATCTTCTTAGAAATACTATTGCATTCTTTACATGAATTTTCATTTTTGATGGCACTTCAATCCATATCATAATATTCTAATGGTTAGATCATAAACTAAAATCATAAGTTAATTATATGATTCTATGAATTTATAATTTTATGATATTTTTCTTGATTAAAAAATGGATGTAAAATCACTTAAGTATAAATTTTTGGTAGAATTATGTATTTTGATATACAATATTATAAGCTTACTCTTTTGCCATTTTTATGGTACATTCAAAGTAATAATAAAATTGTAATTTTAACAACCATAAGTTAGATGGTTGACAATATTAGCATATTACAGCTTCTTTAAGAATGTGGTTGCATAGAATTGTTAGAAAGGTTTAATTAATTAACTAATTGTTTCCTCCTAAAGTGATCTTAGAGAGATGGTGAACAACTATATTTCCTATCCCCTTTTTATCCTTAATATGTAAATCAAACTCTTGCAACAATAAGATCCATTTGATGAGTTTGAGTTTTGCACCAAATTTGTGTAACAAGTACTTCAAAATTGCATGGTAAGTATGTTGAGCCTAATTTTTCGGTTTTTATTTTCTTTAACTCAATTTATATTAAACCTAATACCTATTCAATATAAACTCTCAACTAAAAATTAAGAAAAATCTGTTTTCTTTATTTTTTAAAAAACATTTAGAGTTTCCATCTAACTAAGGTCAAGAATAAGTTAAGTTAGAACTAATTAGATGGATTGATTCTAACTTAACTATTAATCTTATAAGAAAATCACTTAAAAAATGATTTTGAAAAACTAAAGATTCTGAGTTCAAGAGCTCACCTATTAAACACTAAATAGATACCATCTTAACCTTTTGAGATTAATTTTATTTTTCGAGATTACCCTTTTTAATATTAAAGATGAACTCTAGTTTACAATTAAAGAAAATTAACTTTATTTGCAAAATAAGAAGCAAATAAGGAAAAAAAAATTATTTACAAAAGGGAAAATAAAAAAAAATTCCCTATTTTAAGTCACCTCGTAATTATTTATAGATGCCTACGTACTTGCTATTCCAAATCAAACTTTCTATAGTTCGTTTTTATATAAAATTTTTGAAAAATTGGTCGAGTTTATATCTCTTAACCATTTTTGTATTTTATTTGACAAAAATTTCTAAAAGGGTCCTAATTTTTCTTCAAGTTTTATTTTATTTTTTCAGAAAATCTAAATAAATCCTAACTTTGCGAAAAGGGTTTATTTTTTTTTGTTTTTTTCAAATTAATTTTTTTTTCTAATTGATAAAACTCCTTTTATTTATTTACTTATTTTTTCTAAGTATGGACATTTTAATTGAAAGTTAAAACTCTAAAGTAATACCTTAAAAAATAGAGAAAAAAGAAAATATTTTTTTAAAGAAATAAAATAACCTTTTTTAAAATATTTTTTCATTATTATTTCTTTTTTTTGTTTATAATAAAATCAAAAGGAAAAAAAACAAAATTAAAAAAAGAAAAAGAAAAAGAAGAAACATACTTGGGGTAGAAATGGGTTGACATGTACGTTGGGGAATGGATTTAGGGCTAAATCTTAGATACGAGTTAAGTTGTCTAGCCTGTTACATGTAGCACACATATGTTGTAATGGCAAGAGTAGCGACATTAGCTGGTAACACTCTATGTTTGGTTATAGGATGATTTTTGAAAGGGAAATTGGTTTTTCATGCAAATTCATTACCAATAGGGGGTCTAGGCTTAATGTCATGACAAGGGTGGTGGTATGTAAGTTTTTGGTAAGTGGTGGTTGGTCATGGTGCTTAGCTATTGTGTCCAATGATGTTTCACAACAAAGGAAGTGGGTAGTCTTAAGTTTTGGGCTGTAACAAGCTTAACCATGGTGTTTGTTTAGGGTGACAATCACTAGATAGTGGTGGTTTAAGAAGAGAGTGGTGGCTAAGCTTAGGGTTTAATGGAGGAGGTAGTAGCAACTGCGGTGGTTGAAGAGGGTGGCTGAGTTAGAGAGAAAAGGGTATGGAGAAGCTCACTAGGTGCTTTGATGTACTCGAAGGTGGCTATTAAAGCTGGAATTCTAGAGAGAGAGAAAGCTCATATGTGTGAGTTTCTTGTGTGTTTTAGTGATAGCTTGACGATCTAATACACTCTCTAAACATCTATTTACATTAATTGAGCTTCGACTTGGCATAGAAAGTCCAAAAGATGAATTAATTTTGAAATTATAGTGAATGGTCAATTGGCTTTGATTTCAAAGTTAATTGAGATTGTGTTGAATCCATGGTCAAAACATGCCTTTGAAGTTCCATTTTTGCAAAAGGAAGTGATTAGAAACTTTGACTATCATTCATGAGCTCAGATCGAACTTGGTTAAAGTGAAGCTAGAAAGTAGTTTTTTTTTTCCATTTTTGAGAACCATTTTAATCACCTTAATGATAGAATATGGACTTGTTTCTAGATTTGATTTGGAGTAGGCCATATAGTCTTTACAATTTTACCTTTAATTTAGTGAAATTGCAAAGCAAAATGGATTGAAACTAGCCAAGAAGTGAGCATGTTGAGCTGGAGTTGTGTAGGAAACCAAGGGAAAGGGAGAGAAAAGGAAAGAAAGAGTAAGAAGGGAAAAGAAAAATCTAATGTAGTATCACATCAGCCAGGCCACCTAATGAGTGCTTGCCACATGTTAAGGCTAGTATATGGCTCAATCTATCCCTAACACATGGCATTGGGGTGGCTAAAGATTAAAAGGCACTAAGTGCTTACTTGAAAATCAAACTTAGGATCTTTCTCTCCTTTTAGACTCAAGACTAAGTTTAGTACTGTTAGGCTAATTGGCTTGTACCCTATTATATCTTCTAACTAAATTGTACTTGACCTATCAAATGGCTTGAATTGTTAAAATAAAGACTGCCTAAACAAATTAATCCAAACCTAATGACCCTAACTCAAATTTAAATTTTAGTAACTATTTTCCTAACATTATTTTATACTTCTAAAAATTCTATTTTCCTTAGAAAAGCTCTTAAGAAAAGAAATCTTACTTTCCTAAAAATTCTATTTTTCTATTAGTTTTTTATTTTTTTCATTTTTCAATTTTTATTTTTCAATTTTTTTTTGTATTTTCTTTCAATTTTCTAATTTTTTTGGTATTTTTCTATATTTTCTATATTTTGTATATTTTCTAAATTAGTACCTTTTTCTCTTATTCTAAAATAAGCTCTAAAATTACAAGAAGATAAAAATGAAGTGTTTACAACTACCTCTTTTTATGATGAAGTTTGAATAAATCTTTATTACAAAGATAAAAAAAGACACCATTTTTGCTCTAAAGATGTACCTACTCTAAGAAGCCTACAAATAACTTGCTATCATAGGCTTGATCCACTAAGGATTTAGGTTAACAGTTTGAAATATGTGTTTAAAGAGAAAGAGGGTGCTTTAAGAAGTGACTGAAACATGAGAGTAGGTTTTTTGAACAATATAGTGCCCTACGAGCTGACTATAATCCTAAAGCAAATGTGAGATAAGACAACGCTTTATGAGCTGGCCAAAACCCTAAAGATACTGTCTTGGATGGATGGTAAAACATGGTTGTTCTAGAGAAAACAAATTAAATTTTAAAAGGCCATCTTCGATGGATTGTTTTCAATTTTTTCAAAATTAACATCAATATTAGTACCATCTTACGTTGATGGATGTAGTATTATTTTAGATTTATGAGCTTTAACTTAAACACCATTTTAGATTGATGGGTATAATACTATCTTGGATTGTTATGTAGAACACCATCTTAGATTGATGGGCTTAGAAAAAATTTAAACATTATCTTGGATTGATAGGTGTAGCACCATTTTGGACTAATGTGTTTTAACTTGAACACCATCTTGGATTGATGGGCTTTAACTTGAGCACTATCTTAGATTGATGGGTTGAACACCATCTTAGATTGATGGGTAAAGCACTTTCTTAGTTTGATAGGCTTAGCAAAAATTTGAAGACCATCTTGGATTGATGGATTTTAACTTGAACACATTTAATTAGATCAAATTTCAACTTATTTAAAAATTTTCTTTGTTAGATAGTTTCCTTAAGCACCTTGAGTTAAACAACAAGGCATAGTTCCTAATAAAAAAATTGGTCCCAAAAGTTGATTTGAAATAGAGAATAAACTTGAATTGGTTGTTTGAGACTAGAGTTAGTAAAGATTGACTTTGACCTTAGATAGAAACCTTAGACCATACACTAGGTATTAAGTCCCTTTTATTTGAACTTAGGTGAATATCTAAGAAAAATGGTCACTAAGACCGAATGGGAAAAAGAAATGGGGTAGGACTCATGTTGGGACAAAATGCTTGAAAGTGACAAGATTCGACACTAGGGCTAAAGATAGTCAAAGCTTGGTAAAATGACTAGTTTGGAATTTACTTAAAGAAAACTTGTCATTTTCTCTTCTCTTAATTTTTTTTCTTATTTTTTTTTTCAAAATTTCTAATAGGTTTAGGTTCTTCATATATGCGAGCCATTGACAATTCATTCTTTTTTTGACTTGGCTCGAATAGCTTGACAATCTCATCTTTAGGGGGTCCTCTTTTCTTGAACTACTCTAGGGGCTAGTGTCATCTAGGGTAATCACAAGGCTAATAACTCTTCTTGAAGGCTTCTCAAATTTCTTTCTGTCATAGGAATGATAACTTATAATTGATTATTCTAGTCTAAGAGGAATTCCTTACTTTCTCTAGGTTCAAATTATCACTCTTAACTACAATGCTAGAAATTATGGTTTATCTTGCAAGTAATATACTTTAATCAATCTGTTAGGTCTTCTCGAACTGCAACATGATATGGGCTTTTGGTTCTCGATTTTAATAATGGATATTAATGAAGGGCATTTTGAAAAAAAATCACTTTTTAACCTGACTTTACAAGTTTAAGAACTTTATAGGTGAAACTAAAATTGTGCTTACCTTAGTCTCAAAAGTAACTTTTACCAAAGATAAGTTATTTTTTTCAATTAGAAGGGTTTTTAAGGAAGGGTAGAATTGTGGGTGGACCTTAGTCTACAAGAGGAGTGGATTTTAGGGTTCTTAGATTCTCACTTCGAGGGATGGGACTTACTTTAAGAATAGGCCTTTTAAGTACATGATCCTAAGGCTTTCGACTCAATCATCTCGTTTTTGTAGATTTCTTTTTAGGTAAGCTTTTCACTTTTCTTTCAAATTTTCTCATTTTTCCTTTTGTCCCTTTTTATTTATTTTTTAATATATTTTTTGTTTTTATTTTTATTTTTTTCAATTTACCCAAGATAAAGGTGATCATCCCTTCCTTCAATAAATGACTTAAGGTATATGTGGCTTGTGTTTAAGATGAAAGCCTTTCTTCATCTTAAAGAAAATAAGTAACGTGAAGTAATAGTTATGGTTGAATTGAGTCAACTAGAGCAGGTACAAGTTAGTTGTAACCTTTTCTCCTTTTTAATGACTCCATCCTCTAAATTACCAATTTGTAGGATGGTTCTTAACCAGGTTTAATTTTGAAAATACTTCATTTAAAGGGTCAACAGGGTTGACAAAAGATATTATGTTTAGGTTATTGAAAAATGAATGCCTAACGTTATGTTGATTCACGTATCAAGTTCAAGATAGACCTCTTTTAAGGAATGATTCTTACGACTTGACAATGATGGTACTATACTCTTAAGTTTCTTAATGTTGGTGTTTCGGATTTGGTTTGCCTCTTTTCATTGTAAACTTTCTAAATGAGATACTAAAAGTGCATTCATTTTCCCTAATAATAGAAAATATATTCAAGAAACAAAGAACTTTTATTTAGGAAATTTATGATATTATAAAGTACTTTGAACTTTTTTTAATAATTGCCCCTCATTTTCTAGTTTCTATCAAAGTACCCTAGTTTTCCTTGACTTAAACTCTTACCCCTCTTCCATTTAGATGTTATTATCATGTTGATGTATGAACCAACGTATTGTGAAGGAACATTTACATTAACCTTTGGTCCATTAGGTTGGTAAAGTCTATTTAAAGTAACCTAATATCAATTAGGTCTTGAATCTTGTGCTTTAGTTTCCAACATTCTTCTATAAAATGACCCATTAGGTACATATGGTATTGACAGGGTAGGCTAAGATCTGGCCTTTGGAGCTTGTATTCGAGTGGAGAAGGTGCACAACTTAGCATTCCTACCTCTTTTAATTGATGAAGGAGTTGAGTTATTAGGATCGGAATTAGAGTAAGATGCCCCCAAGCATTTTTGTTTCAAAGTTTGCTGAATTTATAGCCATTTTGGGACTTATTGAGATAATTTGATCTTTAACTAGTTTTCCAATCCTTATTGCCTCCTCTATGCTACTGCTTGCTAAAACTACATCTGGAAAGCTAGCGATTGATTGCCCTAAGAGATAATTAAAATACGGTACATTCAATGTTTGGATAAACGCCTCAGTCAATTCTTTCTCTAATAAAGGGGAGGTGATTTTAGCTATCATGCCCCTCTATCTTTAGGCATATTCCTTAAAGGACTTGTTGTCATCTTTCCTCGTATTACTCAAGTCCCAAAATAGATGGTACTATTTCCATATTGAATTTTTAATGTTCAAAGAACTTTCAAGCTAGCTTATCCCATGTATCAATTTGCCTTAAATTTAATTGGGCGTACTAAGACAAAACTGGCCTAGTAAGGTTGTCTTGAAATGTTTGAACCAATAGTTGCTCATTTTAATGTAATGAGCCATCTTGTGTAGATATAGCTTGATGTAGAGCTTAGGGCATCCAGTTTTGTCATATTTCTCAAATTTTAGTACTTTGAATTTTTCATGATAAGCCTCAATATCATATGCAAAAAAGTTGATGATGCTAACCTATTCAAATCCATCATGACTCCTAAATGCCTTCATCCTCTCATCAATTTGTTGTGTTAACTTCCTTTCCCATTCTTTAAGATTGTCTTGATTGGACCCTGAGTTAGTTGGTCTTAAATTGACCATTCTCGTATCATCCTCAAAAGAATTAGGATCCAACACTAAATTGGATTTTAGGAATTCAATAGTTTCCTTCCCATGTTGATGCTCTATATTTGCTGGTGTTGTTGCTTTGAGTAAGGCTATGCTGTTAACCATGAAGTCCATCTGTTCAGTCACTTTTGCTACAATTTGCTCTAACGAATAAAACCTCACTTTTGCAAGGTTGGTGCCATCAAGGTAGTCGTTATTTCCACTTTTGGCCATTATTCTTGAGAGGAATACATACCTATTAATAGCTCTCTAATTTTTTTCTTCTTTTTTTTTTTTAAAACCATTTTTTTAGAGAGAGAAAATGACTTATTTATAAATAAATAAAAATAGAAAGTGGAATACAAGGACAAGGCTTATACATAGTTTATAAGTTGTAAGAATGGAGTAAAAATTTCTTAGAGTAAAAAAAAAAAAAAAAAAAATTCTAAGGGAAATAGAGCCTAAAGATTGATAACCTATAATTACTAGGTATTTAAAAGGTTACGTATAAGAAGTATATGATGTATCAGTGAGAATTGACAAAAAAGATAAAACGGAAGGAATTGAGAAAAGGACTTATAAAAGAATTCAAATATTTATAATTAGAAGCTTAAGGATACGAACTTCACGAGTTTGAGAGATCTACTTAGAAAAATTCAAACCCCACTATCTACCCTAACCCCCCTCCCCCCCTCTCCCCCCTTCCCTTTTATTTATTTTACCAACAATGAACATTTACAAATAAAGACAAGAGAAATAAAAAATGCAATATGAGGGCATGCGGGTGTAGAGAAGGGAGTTAGCAAATTGACTATGATGTGGTAAGGATTTTTATTACATCTTTGAAGTTTTGAATGCATTATTCAAAATTTATAACAAACAACCCCTAAATTCTATATCTTCTTTTTCTTGTGGTGTCTTAACTCCTCATCCATCCTCTTTCTCTTCTTCAACTTAGTTGTCTCGATCCATCTAGCAACCTAGGAGATATCTTTGGCACAAAACTTTTAAAAAGCTCTAACTTAGTAATACGTAGCAACATTTTCAGGTAATTCAATGATAGTAGCAAATGCTTCATAGGGTTCATTGTTCGGATGCCTTTTCTATGAAGGAAGTCAAGTTTCTGGCTTTGGACATGACTAATGAACCTAACCATTTGTAAGGCCATATTGGTCTTCAAGTCTCAATTCTTTTCCTCTTAGAGGCAACTAAGTCATTTGGCTTGTTCAACTAATAGTATCGAGATGTAAAACATTCCTTCTAAAAGTTGCTTTACTAACTCAACAATTTTGTAGTATATGTGAAATATCCAGTTAGCAAACAAAATGGACCTAAAAGCTGTCAGTATGTAAGCATTAATCCTATATTATTGCCAAACTTCAAGGATTACACAAAAAAGCTCCTGCTTGTATCTGGATGGGATTGCAAACTAAGTAAAATGGTCATCTGCCTTAATGATTCTTCTATTGCGATCTGTTTAAATCTTGCAAATTACAGACTCTCAAAGGCCCGATAGTTTATTAATGATCTTTGCTGGCCCAATCATAATATCTGGAACATACCATCCGCTTCCGGCAAAGGGGACTCCTAATAAGTAGGAGTATTCTTCAATAGTTGCACTCAATTGATATGTGCTAAAACAAAAAGACTGATTCCGTGGGTCCTAGAAGTGGACAAAAGTCTATACCATGGTGACATTAGCTTAAATCTTAAGTAGTGAAAGGATAGGCTTGATCTTATTTTGAATCATCTTCTATTAGAATGAGTTAAAAAAAAATAGAACCATTTCTTGAGTATTCCTCTAGACTCGAAGGTTTGTAGATATAAGCTTCTTTGAAAAGGGCCGGTATGATAGAGGAAATAGCCATTTTCTACAGAAAAGATGAAAAGAAAATTACATCAAAACTATCTTATTTGTATGTAAATTACATCGATATTATATAAAGAAAAGAAAATATTTATAGGGAATAGATCATGAAACTTCACAATTATTATTATTATTATTTTGATCTTACCACATCATGCTTATTTGCAATTTTGGTAAGGGGTTCATGAATGCAATTAGGATAGGTTCTATAGATTCTTAAGCTTTAGAACCTTATATGTTTTCCAAGAAATGATCCATTGGTTACATTGAAGCTTAAGTGGGGTAGCTTAATCAGCCTTAGAAGATTGTGACCTCACAACATCTAAAGCTTATACAATGAGCCTCCTTCTAAGGTCCTAAAACGGCTTAGTTTCGATCATATCTACCATGTATTTATGAAGTAATAAATGTGAGATTCGTCTTAGCACAATTAAGTTCAGCAGTTAATTTAAGGCATTTAGGCAGGTAACCCGATTTGACTAGGAAATTTACAAAGGGCCTAGAAATATTAGTTGAGGAATTCTTGTAGACTTGAAATTTAAAAATATAATAAAATGTTAAAAATATAGCTAAAATAGTATACATTTACTATATTATTATTATCGTTAACACGTGAATTAGGTTTTAGAAATTAATAAACACTAAAGATAAATTATAAGAGTAATATAATTAATATTGTACATAAAATAATATATAAAAGACATATATATATCGGGTGTAATTATTATATAAATATATGTACTTGTAATTATCGAAAATACCCGAAAATATGTAAAAATTATTAAATAAGTAAATAAAAATAAGAGGAAAATTAGAAAAAGTTACTAATACATCAGGAAACATGTTTGTAGTGTGACATAAGGATATCATATTCAAGTGGATATCCAAAATAGGAAAATAATTATAAGTTATATAATATACTAAATGTTATATTTAGATTAAGTTAAATAACTTAACTTTTTACATGAGATAGCTATAGGATCATCTAAAAACAAGTAGTAGGCTTGGCTTAGTGTTGGAAAAGGCAAGGATACCTTATAATTTAAATAATGGCCCAGTAGCGTTAGAAAATAAGGGGAAAAGTGGTGTTTTAGCATAAGAAAAATTACCATCGACTTGGAGAGCTCCCTAAAATCACCAAATTGATTTTGAAAATTTTCTTACACAATTTAGGATATGGAAAAAAAATACTGGGAGGTTTTGGAAGTATCAATAAGGGTTTTTTTTTTTTGCAAAATTAAGAAGAAATAAGACAATTTAAGGTAAAATTTGAGTTTTTAGTGCTAACTATCGTTTGGGAGTGAACCCAACCACATGAAGATAGAGGAGATGACACCAACTTAGGAAGACAAAGCCTTACCCTTAGAAGGTGGCCAGAGTTGTAAGTAGTGATAGGTTTCGATTTTGGCCCTCTTTTATTTTATTTTTATAAAAATAGTAAACGAGCTCTAAAAATTATGATTTTTGGTTTCCTTAGATAATTTTTTCGTGTAGAATCCATAAACATAACCAAATTCTTCAAATTCCAAGTCAAAATATGTCTTCCTTAAGAAACTCAACCAAAAACGAATCTTAATTCTAATTTTTAATAGCCTAAATAATGTTGTTTTGATTCTAAAATTTATGTACAAACATTTTAACATGTCTATTTTAATTCCATAGAAATATTTTTCAAAAATTCAAAAGTTGAATTTATGGGTTTTCCTTGGCTAACATACATATGGTTAAATTACTTAAAATGAGTGTTTAGTGAAGTAATTAGGTCTTGAAGTGTTAGTTTATTGCTATATTTGAGGTTTAAAGCATTGGGTTAGAGTGTCGGAGTGAGGAAGCAAGGGGTGTAGATATTGGAGTTGTATGATTTGAGAATTCAAAATATGTTTGGTGTAGGTAAGAAAGTGCGTCAAAATGTAACTTGGTGTGAATATGGTAAATACATTAGAAATTTTATCATGATCAATAAATAGCTATCCTTAGACTCTATACTATTGAACCAAAGGTTCACTAATTGATTTTTATGAAAAAAAAACGAAAGTGAATGATTAAACTAATTTTTATTTGACTATATTGAGTTAATTGAATAAGATCAATGAATTTACTTAATAATTAAATGTATCAATTCTTTTAAGTGATTATCAAATGATCTTGAAGTTAGATTGTAAAGTATAGTTGTTTATTGTGTATTAAAAGTGTTTTTAGGTAATCTTTGACCTACTAACATAATGGCTCAAGGAAGAACCAAGTTGACATTGTAAAGCCCTAGATAACAAATAGAAGAACTCCCTAATCATAAAGAGCTAGCATGCAATAGTGCATTTTATTACTGGCATGCTAGTAAGGGTAAGGCACTAACATACCTGTAAGTTTGTTCCAGGTAGTTATTAGAGCATTTAATGCACGATAATGGGAAGAATTCAATGAGTTGATATAAATGCTCAACAACCCAACCAAAGAGAATTAAGAATTGATATTATACTACAATAAAAAGACATTCTCTTATATTCTTTAGCTTTAATACTTATCTTTCATCTCTTATACTCTTTACTTGCAATCAAACAAAAAGAGACCTAATGTATAGTGCTTAAAAGTTCTTACATTTGCAATCTTGATAAAAAGAAGTGCACTTTATTTAAGTTTGTTGTATGTAATATTGATTGTGTAAGCTTATATAGTTCTTAGAGCATTGTGTTGAGAAAATAATTAAGTGGTGTGAAGTTCTTAATTGAAGTTATTGTGAGTTCGCGAAGACTAAGGGGCGGTCTAAACTCCACGTTATATTTGGGCTTGAATTTCTCAATCCCTATCTCTTTTAATTTCTATACATATTATTGTTTCATCATAATCTTGATCATTCTAGTTATTGTATTTAATTGGTAATTTAAAAAAGAATTGTAATTTGTCTTAAAACTCAATTTACCCTCCTCTTGAGTGTAGCCTAGTGTTCTTCAATTGGTATCAAAGCTAATTTCTAATCACTTGCTTAATCGCATAATAGAGTAAAGATCATGGAATCTAATGCATTAGGTTTTTTAGAAGGAAAAGCAACTAATAAGGCTCCTCTCTTAATTAACAGCAACTGTCCATATTAGAAATGTAAGATATCTATATTCTTGAAAGCACAAAATAGACTATTATGGCATGTAGTTAACTAAGGACCATTTAAGATAGAAGGAAAAGAAGAAAGAGATTACTCGAATGATGATTGGAAATTACTTAATCTAAATAAATTTACTATAAATATTTTGTATTATATCATAAATGAAAATGACTTTAATGGAATATGTATATGTAGATTTAGATGTGCTAAATGAATATGGGATGAACTACAAAGTATATATGAATGAACTAATAGAGTAAGGGATACAGAAATAAGCTTATTGTGTGGGCAATTTGAAAATTATAGGATGGATCCAAATGAAACAATTGATGAGATGCATAATAGATTTATAAATATCATTAATCCCTTGAGTATTCTTGAAAAGACATTTACTAATCTTCAAATAAATTCTAAAATTCTTAGGTTTTTTCCAAGAGAACTGCAATTGAGGAAGTCCATGATCTCAATGAAATGTTAAAAGAGTAACTTCTTAGAACACTTAAGACACATGAGATGGTAAAGAGACAATGAGAGGATTCTAGAAAGAAGACAATTGCTTTAAAAGTTATGGACAAAAACTCAAGTGAAGAAGAAAGTGAAGACGATGATGAGGTTGCAATGTTGGTAAAGAAGTTTAAAAAGTTTATGAAATTCAACAAAAGGATTAAGAAAGATAAGGATGGATATGGATCATCTTCTAAGTTCAAGAAGGAAAAGAAAGAAGTCATCAAATGCTACAATTATCAAAAGCTGGGACATATTTAACAATATTATCCATTACTTAAGAAGGCCGACAAAGAGTTAAGGAAGAAAGCTATGATAGTTACTTAGAGTGATGGTTATTCTAGTGACTTCAATAATGAAACTTGTTTCATGGTTCTCAATGAAGAGGCATGCTTCCCCTTACATGACTTTTCCTTTGATGAACTTAGGAATATGTATGATGAATTATTAAAAAGATTTCATAAAAGTGCAAAAGAAGAGTAAAGTCTTCAAGCAAATGATGGGTGAAGTAGGTGACGAGTTTGATATTATCAAAAGTGGATATAATAAAGTAGTTGATGTAAAAGAAGGATTAGAAGAAGATAATGAATACTTGAAAATTAAAAATGAGAAATTGACAAAGGAAAATAAAGAGCTAATTAATTGAAACAATGAATTGATAGCTGAAAATAGCAAATTGAAAGAAGCCAACAAGAATTTTGAAAAGGAAATGAAAGAACTATAACTTAAGGCAAAAGATGATGAAGGTATCATTGACAAACTAGGTCATCTTGAAATTGAAAACTTAATCCTAAAATCTAGCTTAGATGATTTAAGGAAGACAATGGCAAAATTTGTAGATGGAGAAAAGAATTTGGATAAAATCCTTAGAACACAAAGGCTAGGCTTAGACAAAATCAACATAAGTTGTATTAAAGAAAACGTGTATAGAGCATAAAAAAGCTACTTTGTTAAGGTATAAAATAAAACTTGTAACTATTGTGGAAGATATGGTCATATTGCGCATACATGTACATTACGTTGCAATCTCTCCTTATATAATAAAGGAAAAATGGTTTAGGTCCCTAAGAGATAAGATTACATTATAGCAACTAACCCCAAAGGACCTAAACTAAAGTAAGTACTAGAGAAATAACCATTTGTTTTATAGGGTCCTTCAAGACATAATAACAAATGGATCTTGGATAGTGGTTGCTCAAAACATATAATGGGAAATGCTTCCAAGTTTACATTTAGTAACATTTGTATTAATAATGATCTTACTATTAAGTATGTGTTACTTTTTGATAATTTTAGACATAATTTACTTAGTATTAGTTAATTGTGCAATATGGGATACAAAGTAATCTTTCATGCATCAAAGTGTTCTATTGAAAATATTAACAATGACTAAATCCGTTTTGAGGGGTATAGATGAGGAAACATTTACAAAATTGACTTCAACATGTTTTTATGTTCTCTTGAAACTTATTTATTTACTTAAAATAATGATAGTTAGTTGTGGCATAAGAAGTTAGGACATGTTAGTTAGGACATATTGAAAGAGGTCACATGCATGTTGCATGTCAGATCACGCCACATGTGATTGAGGAAGAGACTTAACTTGGACATATGGGATGATCAAGTAGGTTAAGATAGGGAAGAGGAGTAAACAATCTTGGTAGGCTTTAACATGCTAGGTGACAGGTGGGGGCGTGCAATGGTATCAAACTCTACAATGGATGAAGAACGAGGTAGTGTTCTTGAGGTGTTTGAGTGTTTTGATCTTTGAGACAGGATTTCAACATAGTAATGACGTTAGTTGGAATTGTATCTTATCTAAATGAGGAAATAAAGGGGGTATTTATAGATAATTGTAGATAAATTTGATCTATTAAATCATGACGTTGATCAATGGCTAGTATTGAAGCCTTTTATATATGGATATTAGATAAGCTTTTTCCATGAATTTAGGCCCAAATAAAGGACTTTATATTTTATTAGTGTGAGCCAAACCAAGAAATATTGGATCGAACAGACTAATTCAACAGGCCTTACTCGAAGCTTACCATGCCAAATCACGCTTGATCATCACGAATTTCATGGGCTTGACTCTTTAGATTTATTACCATAACTTAAGGAATCAAATCCATTTCATTGTTAGGCTTGAAGCCTATGAGTTAAATTTAGTCTTCTACATTTTGTCCTTTGACTAAAGTCCTTTGGGCAAAGCTGAAGGGGTTTAGGCATTGAATGAGCCTTTTAATTGACTTTAGCACGTACATTTTATTTAACAGCTGCGTCACTACCAATTGGCTTAGTGCGTGAATTTGCAGTACCTCTCATTCGTGTGTCATGCCTTAACTAGATTGAGTTATACGTTGCCCCCAAGACAACATTCTGAAATAGATCTTCTTTGTGAGCTGAATCATCCCTTCAATTCAATTTACATGAACTATTTGTTCCATTGAGCTAGACTTTATGAATAACTCCATAGACCTCATTGAGTTGACCTTTATGCACCAATATTGCTTTGATTTTCTTCTCGTATGGTAAAATGTTCCTTGTGAAACATTTATTAATGAATGCCTTAAATTGTAGTTATACGGACGAATTGTAATCGAGTGCAATATTTTGGGAATTCAGTTTTGAAAGTGAATTCTTCTAACGAAGGAAGAGTAATGCAATACTTAGTATGATGCTCCATCTGATTAATAGCATATTGTTTCGTATTTTGAAGCACAAAATAAGGATAGCAAATCGATAACTGGTTCATTTTGACATACATGCTATCGCTTCATACAAAAGAGTTAGGCAACATAACAAATGGATTCATTATTTTCAATTAGCCATCATTGGAGCTAACAAGAGTAGGCTTGAGCAATTTGTTAATATGAAGTCAACACACACATTTTTTTTTTATAGTGGGCGATTCTTTTTATGAACCAAATCACATCATTTCTTCTTTAATTGTTTCCTCATGTCCATTAATGTAGCTCTTATCCCTAACTTTCCATGAGATTGATATACTCCAACTAGCAAAATTATGTAACTGTAATTGTTAAGAATTCCACCAACGAAAAGAAGACTCAATCCCAGAGATACCATATGGAGGTATGACCTCAAAAAATTCTATCATAACACCTATCTCGTGTAATATTTCCCTTTAGTGTTTGTCAACTTTTTTTTTTCTTTTTTAAACAATTTACCTCCTATGAAACAACGGCACAATGGGACCTCAAAATATTTCCCTTTAACATTTATTGATGAAAAAAGATGACAAGGATATCGCTTTAGAATTTCCTTAATTGAAATGTAGTGAGATGAGTAACCATATTCTTGTTTACTGTTTTAATATCGAAGGCCTTTTCAATTAGCAAAGTTCATTCTTTAGAAGAAGAGCTGTAATATGTCGTCATGTGATTCTCCTGGTGTAGACACCTCAGCACAACCTACTCATAAATTATGCATAAAAGAATGGGAATATTCCTTTATATATGAGGACATGTGTCACTATTTGGTAAGTTCCCAATACACAAAATATTTTCTGTTATAACCTCCGTTCTACCGTCTCAGTACACATAATATTTTCTATTATAACCCCCTTTCTATCGTTTCCTCAAAGCATTGGATTTGTGAATCATCTCCTTGAATATCAACCTTACATATTTTCCTTACGTTGCAAATTTTCTTCCTTCATGACTTCCATTAGTTTCTACACATAAATCTCGGCTTCCATTAAAATGTAGCAAATCGAAAAAGAAAAATCATGCTCTATCCATGCCCAACTATTCAAACACCTGAATATTTTCAATCTTTTGTTGTTTTCCTCAAGCTTCTAATATTCTTTTTTTTTTTTAGTCTATTTTCTTGGTATTTCTCTCCTTTTATTATCATTACTTCTTCCTTTCAACGATATCTTCATCACATCTTCTACATGTTTTTTTTTTACACATCAAGCTCCATTCCTTTTTCTTCAATTCACTATTTTCGATTTTACTCATATCTACCTTCATACACATTTCTTTTGATTTTTCCTCATCTCATACTCATTTCCCCTCTTTTTTTTTTTCCTTTTTTTACTAAATACAAGTCCCAACTAAACACGAGTTCATCCTCTATGCAACTTCTTCTTTTTCGAATTTATTTTTATATAGCTTCCTTCTTTCTTCTTTTCATGTTATCTCTATCACCAATAACCAACTATAGCGAAGCTTTATAATTGACTCCTTGAAGACCACTTGAATACAAAAAAATGTTAAATGTTATTTGAAGACCAACAACTCCTCGAAGACCTTAAACATTGCCACAAAATAGAGGAAATAATAATGCCAACAAAGGAGATTGGAGTTCAAGGAGGAACCAATTGAGGAAAGCTTCCAAAATGCCCATACTTCTTGGTAAGTTTGTTCTATTTCATTTATTGGCCTTTCTCATGCTTCTTGTACTCTTTTACTACGTATATTCCTCATTCCTTCCATATAACAAGTACCCCTTTGAAATTGAAGTTCCAGCATTATCTATTCGGAGTTCCAAATCGACTGAAGAGATAGAAATTACCATTTAAGAGCTAATGGCTAGATACTGCATCTACCCGAGCTAATAGGTTGGTCTTTGAAGTACCTTGAGCTTCCTTAAATTTACCAATCAGATTATACAATTGCAAATACTATGTTCTATCTCAATATCATTTCCAAACATTCTTGCTCCTAAAGCTTCAATGGTCACTATATCCATTTCCCAAATGTTCAGCTGCCTTGAAGTTTCCATTAATCTTATGTAATTGTTTATATATTATACTTGTATGAACATGTAACTTGTCCTCATCAATAAATCTATAGACTTCATTATTCAATTTTATGGGATTTCCACTAGGTACCTTATTTGTTCTTGAATCCCTCATTACCCTCCTTATTGTACTAGATTCATTCCACTTGCTACGATCAGCATACAAGCTTCACAAAACCAAAAAATCACCACTGTTATGTGACTCCAATTTTCTTAGGTGCTGAAGAGCCTCTTCACCAAGACTAATATCCTTATGAATTCTTAAAGTAGTAAGAGGTTATCCCCTTGTAGTTGCATTCACTTCATAAGGCATGGTCCTAACTATTTCTCGTGCTTCCTAGAGTTGACCACTATGTCTTAACAAATCAACCAAGTAACCATAATGTTCAAGTTTCTATTCAATTTCATATGTAAAACCCCTTAAGTTGAAAATCTTGGTTCCAAGTTCAACCAATCTACTATGGCTACAATAGCTTTTCTACCATCCTAGAAACTGCATCAAGGGCTTCTTATGTATCGACCTCCACTAAAACATGCATGTCTTCATTTTTTGAAGGATTGAGCTTCAAATCCTTCTTCTACTGTAGCTTACCTTCTTTAACTGACCTTTTCCCACAAATCACAATCTTTGCACCAGACTCTCTATATTCTCTTCGAGATATTCCCTCTTAGGCCAATAATTAATCCAATAAAATTATATCCAGGGTTTTCTTTCATCGGTATAGAGAGCTTCTTTTGGAACTTAAGTGGCCTATAATCAATAAGCAGCTTAAAAGCTAGATTCCATTTTGATTATCTGGGAAATAATCTATTGTCTTTCTTTATTCAATCTCTCTCTAGCACAATATTCTCTCATATTGATTCTAATTCCTATGTTATCTTATATTGGTTCAGGGGATAGAGACTTAGTGCCTTTTGGCCTATCTTCTAAAGAAAAACTAGACTGTAACATCTTACTTATCTCTAAAAGCTTAACATTTAAATCTTGAATTTTTAGACCAAATTCAATACCTCCACTAAGTTCCTTAATAAAATCAGGCAATTGAACCATAGGTTTTGGCTTGTCATTAGCTTACTAAGACTTGTTCCCATCTCTAGTCTAGTTATTGTTGTTGGCATCATAATATAGTAGGTCTTAATGACTACAGCAACAGTGGCAACTGGTGGTCCCCCTTTTTTCTACCAAATTGGTCTTTGTCGGTTTTGCTATGAGTGTTGGTTAGAGCTCCACCCTCGCTTTTAGTTAGGATTGGTTTTGAAATCTTAGTTTTGGAGTCGAATCAGAGTTCTTGGTCAAATTAGTTGGAAGATGATGATCCATGGATGAATTTTTTTTAAGGCCATTATGATCGTCGAGATATTGGGAGGCTAGAGTTTGGAAATAATCACTCTTAGGAGGAGGTTGGGGGTGATAGTTATTATAGGAATATAGGGTTTCTGAAGGGGGATAAGAAGGTAGCCTTGTGGTAGGATAAGAAGGTATCCTTGTAGTTCTTGAGTAAGTTGAGAATGAGAGAGAAAGTGGGAGATCTAGTTAGGATTTTCAGGATTATTGAAATAGGGAGGGGGTTAGAGTACACGAGAGGGAGAGAGAGTGTCGATGCATGATTTGTTTAAGAGTTGAGACTAAACTAAGTATGAGAAAAAAGAAAAAAGCTCCGAGAGAGAGAAAGAAGAGGGTTTGCTATCGATTAGAGAGGGGAGTACACGAGAGAGGTGAAGTGGGTGAAGAGGAGAAGAAAATGACAGAGGGAGGGTGCTTATGTAAAAGTATGGTGGAGTACATGAAGAGGGAAGGTGAGACAAATGGTAGATCAATTGAGGGGGTCAGAGGGGTTATGGGCTTCACCTTTTTGTCGTGTAAGGGCTTAATGTGTTCTGGCAGCATGTTAGGTAAACAAAAAATGAATAATGATTGCTGATCATATTATATAATATTGCTAGATCTCATACAATAGCCTGTGCCAATGGCATTGTTCATATTTGAACAACTTATCTCTTGTCTGCGCCTCTTTTTTTTTTTTCTTTTTTTTTGTGTTTATTTACACGATACACAAATAACATGTAGTCAACGGATTCTTTCATAATACTATATGAGTGGATCTTTTATTCTTTTATTGAAAAGGGTTTAGAGACTTCTTGCCTTGAATTTCATAATATATGAAACACATACTCTTTGCCATGCAATAGTAAAACATAATTACTTAATCCTCCTTTTTATAATTTTCAATTTTCAAGTCGGTTTGATGTATATTTCTCTTACTTCCCTTTTTCTATCCAACACATGTTACTTTTTAATAATGTTGAATTTCTTTCTTTTCTCCATGCAATTGACTGACCTTTGTTATTTAACTTTGCAGGTGATATTCCAAAAATGGGCAAGGAATTCAAGAAGAAGATATCTAAGAAGAGTAAGGGCAAATAGGTATTAACCATTCAAGACGGTTGAATTCCAGCCATACCTTCACTATGAGAGAAGTGGCTCAACTCGACGATAAAGAAGGATTCTTATTAGGGTGATGTAAGGAGACAAAACTTATATAAACAATCGACTACTTAAGGTGCCTTACACTTCATCAGGCGAGAACTTCAAGTACACAAGAGGAAAAATATAAAAGGAAATTCGGTGCTCTAATTTAGAAATGAAAGAAAAGAAGTCCCTCTGTCTAAAAGCTTGTTTCGCTTCTTTCGGATACCCATAGCTAGCTGAGTTGATTGGGTAAATCACATTTTGAGCAACTCAGCTTATGTTAATACTTTATAGAAGGAGAATGTATATTTTCTAGTGTATGGTTCCTCTCGTTTCAGTTTTCCTCATTCTAATGATATAGAGATTTGGAGGGTATTGATGTGTCATTGGAGTACTTAGACATATGCATTTGTGATTGTGTAAGGTGAGATCATACCTACTCTTAAAGATATCAGCATACTCTTGCACCTTCGTGATTTCAGCATGATTGATATCACCACTTCTACAATTCTGAAGAGGATTGAGACTTAATCTCCACTTTTGAGGCTGAAAGAAAGAAGGCCATAGATACCCGTAGGAAAACTAATTTTAATGCCTATGTGAGACATTTCTTTGAAGGGAATAAAGAATACGAGTGAGTATCAACACTCTTACTTTTGTTATTCCATTTTGTGAATCTAACTAAGTTATCTCATGAATAGTCTCTCCTTGTAAGTAGTTGGAGGCTTTTTTGGCTCACTAGCTATCTTTGTATGTGTTTCTTAGTGGCCCGAAAGATGGTGTAAGCCTACATTTATTTCACTTAGCAATTTGTAGAGCATGTGGAGAGCGTTTTGCCTTGGGACTATTTTACTTAGGATCACTTTACCGGTATCTTGATCTTTATCATGAGGCCTCTATTCAATTACTAGGCCAATATGCTATCATGTCCTATGTTGATGTAGTATTCTTGCATATTTTCTTGTATGAGTAGTATAAGGGATACTATGGCTCTTGTCTTGATGGGCCCAAATGTAGTGAGCCATAAGGCTGAGCATGGGTCAATAAGTGACCTCTAGGCACTTTATTAGATGATTTGGACAACTATAAAGAAGTCACTTTTCACCCCTATGCCAATAAGATATCCGGATACTTATGGTTCCTACATTTTTATCCAAAAAGATCAAGGGATATCATGAATTTACTTAGTGCAAGGGGAAGACTTGATGCTGTTGAAGCTGGTTTCATCCTTTGGTGCTTGCTTGGGGGTCTCTCCTCTTTACTTGACTAAGGTGACTCTTGTAATCGTAATTTGGAGTGTAAGGTAATGTTATACGTACCACATCGAATCACTCGCCAATTTGGTTTCGACCAAGGGGTCTACTAAAAAATATTAGTTGATGATGATTTTGATGAGTGCTATAGATCATTGAGCCTAGATGACTTTAGAAATATTTGCTTGGGAGTAAGATATATTTTTGTTTTCCATCTATTAGTCACTGCAGGATCGCTTTCACTGGTTAGCTTACATATTGGATGGGTTACCTAGAAGACTTTAAGAAATATGCAACTATACTAGTTGAGAGTGAGCTTCTAGTGAGGACTATTTATAAGGATGAATTCCAATTTCAAGCTCTTAATGAGAAGAAGAAGCAACTTTCTAGTATAAAAAATAAGAATAAGAAGGACCATTCCACCCCTAAATTACTTTCCATTAGACAAATCAAGTGTTTACGGATTTGTGAGGTATCTCATTAATATCATCCTTTCGATGTTTACATTTTGTGTCTCATGACTTATTTGCTCATCACTTTTCTTTGTTTCCTTATAGGATGAGGACAACAGGAATGCTACTTTCGCTTTGAAGAATGATAAGACATCTAAGAAGCTCCCTTTCGTTCTTTCTCCTTTTCTTACCTGATATTGCTTTGGGAAAGCACCTCAAACAAGCAATCATCTTATTGAGATTACCAATGATGGTGAAAATGATGATGAATCCTTTGACATTGATGAATCTCCTAATGACATGGATGAAGATAGCGATGGAAATAGTCCATCAAATATTATTGGTGATCAAGAGGAAATTTAAGACTAAACCATCATTGAAGCAGATTAATCATAATAACCAATTGAAAATTAGGCTTAATCTTTGAAAGAGTTAAGCAATATTGTTGATCGAGACGACTACAAGGCCATGCACTTATAGGAGGCTAATATCTAGGAGTATATGAAGTTCTGAGGGCAGCTGGACTCTTTGATAGCTAACCGAATAGTATAGTAGATGGCATTTCCTCAGGTACCATTGCAGTTGATGATATCACCCCAATGTACAACAGAATTCCTTTGCTAGTACTCATGACTACAACAACTCCACTTTAGCTGTTGAGGTACTAAGGCAAATTAAGGGAAGTGTATCCTGTATAGTAGTAGTAGAGGTGCCTTAGTCTTTTGAGGCATATGTTTCATTTCATGGGTTCACAATTCCATCTAATCTTTTACAATCATTGGAGGACTTACGTACTATGGAGGGCAATTTCTGGGTTGGATCAATTTGTCTTGGCTCTGAAGTGACAAATACTATAATGACCTTCCTCGAGAAAGTTATTTCATTCTTGGACAAATCTTAGGAATCAGTACCAACTTGAGACTTACAACTATTGGTGAGCAGTTTTGCTGGAGCATGTAGCTTAAGCTAAGCCCGAAAGATGCTAAAACCACAAAATTTTGTAGAGTGACATGATTGACTTGAAGCGGAACTTAACGAGGTTAAGCTGGAAATGCAAAAGTGTATTGGGAACATAGATCACAAAACTTCTATTAGATCAGTGCTTCGTCGTTGAGTGATCCCCGTTTGAATCTTTTTATTTATGCTTTGGACTTTTATGCATGTTTGTAGAAATTGAATGAGAGAATACTTCCCCTTTATTAGTTGGACTTTATCATGCTTTTTTATGTTGTTGAATGAATCATTGTACTAACTCAATTTTTTTACAAGCATTAAGGATATCATAATAGTCATAGTGCGCGTTATATTTAGCAATACAATCATGATGTATTTCATAATAACTTTAGATTGGGCTTTAAGAATTCATTTAAAAGAATAGAGAACAGAATGTTGCGCATCTTATGTGCAAGCAACATTTAACCGTAATTTGCAATCCATCATTGATAAAAGCAACATTCAATGTGTTAAGGGGGTATTACTTACTTCTTAACCCCATTGATACGATTATGTATAGAGTATAAGATAGCGAAATCGAGTTATGTATAAAAGGTGTTATGTCATGTACCTAAGAGACAACACTCTTACTAGTCAACATAACATGAACCCGAGGCTATTGTACACTTAAGAGACAAAACTCTTACTAAGTAGTAGCGATACTATACTTACTCTAGATAAGTGTTAATTAGCAAGAAAATTGACCGAAAGTAAGCTCATATGACTAGGGTTGCATATTTCATTTGAACTATGATATATCATACTTCTTACATGTAAAACTTTTTAGTGTATTGGAAGGTTATAGAACTGTAATGGCATCAGTCCTAAGATTTCAGAGCTTGTAGTACTTGCTTTTATGTACCTCTTCAATGATAAAAAGTCCTTCCCACTTAGGTGTAAATTTTGGTATTGAAATATCTCGGTACATATGTTTGGTTGCACAAAGTACGACATTGCCCTATTGAAATGATCTCTTCTTCACTAAGTGATCATAAGCTACTCTAAGTCTATGTAGATAGTTAATGAGATTACGTTTGGCGGTGTTACACCTCTCGTTTAATGCTTCCAAGTCTATCATTCATAGTATATCGGGTTCAAGGGAAACATTTATGGCCAATCTAGCATATGGAATCATAAACTCTATTAGAACTACTGCCTCAGCCCTATATACTAACAAAAAAGGAGTCGCTTGCATCAGCCTTCATTTTGACATCCTATAAGCCTAAAGCGCTAGTGGCAACTTATCATGCCATTCCTTATGATTGTCATATACCATATGACTAAGGACTTTTAATAAACTTTTGTTTATTACCTCAACTTATCCGTTCCCTTTTGGATAGTAGGGTGTGGATTTAATATTATTGCTACTGTAAGAAGCCAATAATTGTCGAACATGAGAATTTATGAAAGGAGTTCCATTGTCAGAAAGGATGTGCTTCGGGATCCTAAATCGACATATAATGTTCTCCTTTATAAAAGTTGCTACACTTGGTCTTGTTGCTTTCTTTAGGGGAATTGCCTCCAACCATTTCGTAAAGTACTTTATCTCAACCAAAATCCAAATATATGCCTTTAATGGAGGATGTATAGGTTTAATGAGATCAAATGCCCATGTGTAAAAAGGCCAAGGGGTCATAACACTATGAATCGTAACTGTAGGGGCATGGATAACATCACCATGTTGTTGACAAACAGTATATCTTTTGGTAAAATTGAAAGCGTCTGCCTCCATTGTAGGCTAGTAGTATCCCCTATCGAGTAATTAATAATTCAACTTTCTTCCCCCTTGATGTTCTCCACACTCTCTTACATGTACCTTAGTTAAAATCGTTTCTGTTTCAAGAGGGGTAATGCATTTTAAGGGTTTCCCCATGAACGATACCCTATAGAGTTCACCCTTATGCATGAGATTTTTTTTGACCTTGTGTTTTACAAGTCTAGCATCCTTAATATTCATAAGTAGCACATTATTTTCTAAGTAGTCAATGTACTAATGCCTCCAGTCTCCTACGCTAGACATAAAATTGCATTTTCTTGGATCTTGTAACTCAGAGCATTTGGGACAATGTGTTTAGACTTGGAGCACATCCTTTGCCATCAAGGGCCAATAATAACTTGTACATTGAATACGTTGATATAGTGGAGGCTCCTTCTCTCCACACCAAATTTAGTGATATTTGAGACAAGTCTCTTTAGCTCTAATGTAGCAGGACAATATACCTTTTGGCCCTTTGTAATACAACATCTCCTTAATCTTGATGAAGTTCTTTAATATTGAAATAGAGGTTGCATTAGGATGTACCAATTGTTCCGTAAATGGGATGCACTAATCATTTTATGCCTCTTCATCTTCCTCGAGGAAACTCAACGTTGTACATGGGATAGATTTCTTGATTACTCGGATATTTACACCATCATTTGTATCTTGAATCGAAATCTTGGATGCCAAAGTGACTAAGACATCAACATATCAATTTGTATATTGTGTTGTATGCTCATATCACACAGAGTTGAATTTTTTGATGAAGGTTTACACTACAGCCCTGTAGAGTGCTAGTGTAGGTTCCTTCAATCTAAATTTGCTCGTAGCCTATTTAATAATTAAGTTTGTGTTGCCTCAAATACATAAGTTATGCACCCTAACTTCTTGTGCTGATAATAAACCAAGTAACAATGCTTCATATTCAGTCTCATTATTAGTGCATCAAAAATCAATTTTAAATGCTAGTAGTACTTCATAACACTCAAGTGATGTTAATACAATTCCAGCTCCCTAACCCTGATTTCCCGCTAAGTCATCAAATTGCAAAATCCATTCTCCTTCTGCTTCAATCATAAAAGAATCCTCATGAAATTCAATTGATATTGTATTGTACTTAAGCCCTCTTACATGTTTTGGAAATGTGCTAAAAGATCAACTAAAGCTTATGACTTGATAGCTTTAGGGGAATGCACCAAAATATCAAACTCTTTAAGAAGAAGCAACCATTTTGCTATTCGTCTTGATAAGGCTGGTCTAGACAGTAAGTACTTGATTGGATCTTGTGCAAAAGAAAGTAGTGTCGTTGTTTCTACATGGTAAATACCAGTACAAGATAATGTTTCTCACTAGCTGGGTAATTGACCTCGCTTCCTTAAAGTGTTCGACTTAGATAGTATACAGGTCGCTCTTGACCTTCTACTTCTTATGCAGGCAAAGCTCTAAAGATATAAGACCAAAGGCCTTCCTTTGATTGGCATGGTCATAGTCTGTGGGGAAATCAGGATTGTCATAATCTTCTGAATCGCCTCTTCATTGATTTAATCCAATTCAAATGAGACTCCTTTTTTCGAAAGTTGATGCAATGAGTATGAAATTTCTACAAGTATAGGCATAAACCTTCTAATGTAAGAGACGTTTCCTATAAAGGTTTTTAATTCCTTCAAGATGGTGGGAGATGACATTGATCTTATGGCTTGCACTTTTATAGGGTCAACATCAATTCCCTATTGATGCACAACAAAGCCAAGAAACTTCCTTGAAGATACGCCAAAAACACACTAGAAAGGGTTCATGCGAAGTTTATATAGCCGACATCATTTAAAGACCCTTTGTAAATGAATTGTATGGTTAGGTGCTCTTCTATACTTAATGACTATGTCATCAACATAGTCCTCCATATGTAGTACCCGCATTCTTAAATTCAAATGGTATGACACTATAATAAATGTTCTCAACTGGTGTATGAAAAGCCGTACACTCAGTGTCTCCTATTGCCATCTTAATTTGATTATATCCACTAAACCTATCCATAAATGAAAACAATTCATAACCTGTGGTTGAATCTATCAAAGTATCAACATTTGGTAAAGGAAAATCATCCTTAGGACAAGCCTTGTTTAGATCCTAGAAGTCCATCTATACTCTTATCTGTCCATTCTTTTTCCTCATAAGAACAATATTTGTGAGCTAAGTAGGATGTTTGATTGGCCTTATGAAACCAACTCGTAACAATTTTTCTACCTTTTGCTTAATTTTCATTTCAATTATAGACGTAGCCCTAGGAATGATATTCAATCTATGTATTATAAGGCTGGGATCCAATCCATGCATCTCTTCATAAGTTCATGCAAACATGTCTCTATACTCCTTTAGTAACTCGATAATATGAACCTTTATTTCCTTAGGAGACTCCTACTGATGAAGATTAGCTGTTGCGACTCTCCTGATCACGCCAAGTCCATTTCTTCTATTTCCTCAGCCCGAGGCTTCATTTGATCTTATAATTGTTGTAAGGTAGGCTAAACTTCTTGGACTGCTATAGGATTTAAAGAAGATAGGTACACTTCCTCAGATCCCTCAAACCATCATAAGTGGTATACGTACCATCCATTTTCTCTGACAAAACTTTTAATTTTATTAGATTGCTTATTCTTCTTCCTCCCTCCATGACATCCATGCATCTTTCTCATCTTTTGTTGGTTCTCTTGAGATTCCTCCCATGTAGGCAAGGGATGTTAGATGGCTTGGCTATGGCTATTTCCCTATCTTCAGTAAATTCATCGAAGAATCCTGATTCAGTAAAATAAGACTCATGTTGTTCAAAAGGATTCTTCGTAGTTGAAATAAACACATCTTTCCCATTCCAGTGTCTTTTGATACATTGATGTAGTGTTGAAGGAATTAAATTGCGATCATACAACCACTTTCTACCCATAAGCAAGTGATATTGTATGGGCGCATCGATCATATGAAAAGTGGCGGTATTATGAATAGACCCAACTTTAAGATTAACATTAATATATCTAACAGAGTTGGTGAGGGCGTGACTGAAGCTATTTATCGATTTGGGTTGTCTGATTAAGCGTTGGATATTAATCCCTGCAATTATGAATGTATTCATTGGCATTATATTCAAAGAAGAACCGTTATCAATGAAAGTTCTCTTAACTAGATAGTCATTAAGAGCACCCTCTACATATAATGGACATTTATGGTTAGAGTTCTTCACACACATACCTGCTTTAGTGAATAGGATGTTGTTTTTGTGTGCCTTAGCCATTCTCTTTATGGGCTGCACTACGTTACGCTATACTCCACATATTGAGCTTTAGAGATCTGTGTAAGTGTAACTGCTGCTACAAGCTTGGCATTGTCATCAAATCCTAGCAAGTCGAAGAAGTTTCTAAAGTTTGCAGTCTTTAATAACATTGTGACAAGAGGCGGATACTCATTGTAATGAGCTTCCATTGACTTTTCCTTACTCTTAAAGGCTTGTGCATTGATCGCTTCAATCATGGAAGGGTCGTAGCTGATGGCATTGATAGCTCCTCTTTGGTTGTTATGAGTTGAGAGTAAATTGTTCCTAACATTGTTTTTGTCTATAATTAACTCTCTTCATGCAACCCATTCGTTGAATATTCTCTTTAGAGTAAAACAATCCTTAGTTAAATGATCGATAGTTCAGTGAAATCTGCAATACTTAGGATTGCTCTTCTCTTCATTTGTAGGGAGATGTTCAACCTTTGGGAGCTTAAGATTTCTATTGTGCAACCATTGATCTAGCATCTGATGTTCCTTTCCCATTGGATAAGGATACATCGACATAAGCCTACAGTTGTAATACTTATTGTTTTTGGGTTTCTCGATTTCTTTTTGTGACTCGCCTTAAGCAGCATTCACAGACGAGGTATGCTTATTGAACTTTCCAGCTTCATTCCTTTGCTAAGCTACCAAATTGTTGGTCCTTCGTACATTCTCGACCAATGTAGCAAAAGAAGTTGACAATAGGTTCTTAAGATAGATCGTGTATTCAGGGAACATCCGTTGGATACCAATCTTAACTAGTTCCCTCTCATCACAAACATCTTGTATATCCAAAGAGCGTTCTCTAAACCACTTAATATAATCCACGAGATCTTCCTTAGACCTATGACAAATTCATCTTATGTTGGTGAGAATCACCCTTTCCTCAATGGAGAAGAATTTTTCCAGAAACATCCTGTACATTCCTCCATATGAATTGACTGATCTTGGTAGGAGATTGACATACCAAGTATAAGCCTTTTTCGTAAGAAATTTTGAGAATTCCTTCAATTTCAGATCATCATCTAATTCATAGACCTCTAAGGTTTCAATGAATTTCAATAGGTGTTACTTAGTGCTCCCCTTCTTCTTATTAAACAACATGAACTTCGGACTAACATAATCCTTTGGGTATAGCTTGTAGCGATGCATGAATGATATGAGAGCTTCAATTCTAAGACAATTGACGTTGATTTTGCTTATATCTCCCTTATGTACACATCTAAATCCTCTTTAGTCACAAATGAAGCCCTTTGAGTAGATGCTTCTGTTCTTACTAGTATTGTAGGAAGAAGGTTGATGAAGTTCACAAGAATAGAATTCACTAGAGTTGAATTCATAGGGGTAGGGTGCATAAACTTAATAATCATAATAGTTGGAATGATATGTGAAGATGACGAGCCTCCTATCTGACTTCCCTAATTTATCAATTTAGGCGAGGTATGGTGTGTGGGTACATGTTCCATTATAAGAGGCCGTTCCTTAGCTTTGAGTGCATTCGACTCACCGGTAATCGAGGGATTAAGTGGCTGAGAAGCTAACGTAACATATTGTTGCATCACATTGGAGGGACTCGCAATAGTTTCCCCTTGTTGTGTAGTAGCAAAAGCGGCTATACTGGGTAAACATTGCCTTAAATTCATTCAAACTCTGATTGTTTCGTTGCAACTTTCGTGTTAGTTGTGCATTATTAATAACAACTTCTCGAGTACCATCTCCTTGATCCATAACTCCCATTGGAGGTGGATTTTGATTATTGATAGCAAGAATAACATCTTGTTCTTGATCATTTCCATCGGTAGGATTAGCAGGCTTTCTTCGCAAAGGTACCATGACGTAAATGTCAAATCTTTCCCTCCTCATAGAGTTACCAAGAAATGTATAGGGTTCGATATCACAAGAGGTCACATGTATACTATGCATTAGATCATGCCACACGTAACTGAGAAAATGACTTGATTTTCACATATGGGATGCTTAAGTAGGTTAAGATATGGAGAAGGAGTAGGTAGTCTTAGTAGGCTTTAACATATTAGGTGACAAGTGAGGGAGTACGATGGCATCAAACTCCACAATGGATGAAGAATGGAGTGGTGTTCTTGAGGTGTTTAAGTGTTTTGATCTTTGAGACATGATTCTAGTAAAGTAACGGCGTTAGTTGGAATTTGTCTCTTATCCAAATGAGAAAATGAAGGGGGTATTTATAGAGGATGGTAGGTAGATTCGATGCATTGGATCATGACGTTGATCAATGGCTAGAATTGAAGCCTTTTATATATGGGTATCGGATGAGCTTTTTCCATAGATTTAGGCCCAAATGAAGAGCTTTATATTTTATTAGTATGAGATAAACTAAGAAAGGTTGGATTAAGTAGACTAATCCAACGGGCTTTACTCTAAGCCTACCATGCCAAATCTCCCTTGATCATCTTGAATTTCATAGGCTTCACTCTTTAAACCTTGTCACCATAGCCCAACGAGTCAAATCCATGTCGTTATTAGGCTTGAAGCCCATGAGTTAGATTTAGCCTCTTATAAGTTTCAATAATGAGAGAACATGTCAAGCATATCAATATGGCAAACAAACCAAATCATCTTTCAAATCAAAATATGCCATCTCAACTTTTAGGCCACTTTAACTACTACACATGGATCTATTTGGTCTAACCTAAACTTTAAGTTTGGGAGGTAAAACATATACCTTGGTCATAGTTGATGATTTCACTAGATACACTTGGACCTTTTTCCTTACAAACAAGGATGAAACATATCATGTATTCTTGAATTATAGTATGAAGGTTCAAAATGAAAAAAAGTCTTTTTATTGTCTCAATTATAAGTGATCATTGGGAAGAATTTAAAAATCATGATATAGAAGATTTTTGTAATAACAATGGAATCGAACATAACTTTTCGGTACCCAAAACTTCACAACAAAATGGAGTTACCAAAAGGAAGAATATGACTCTTATAGAAATGGCTAGGACTATGTTATGTGACAATAATCTACCCAAGTATTTTTGGGCTAAAGGCATTAATACGGCTTGTTACATATTAAATTGAGTTTTCATAAGACTTATTCTTAAGAAAACCCTCTATGAGCTTTGGAGAGACAAAAGACATAACATAGCATATTATCACCCATTTGGAACTATTTGTTATATTCTTAATAATGGAAAGGAACAACTTGGAAAATTTGATTCAAAATTGAATGAAGGCATCTTTCTTAGTTATTCTCTTACTAGTAGAGTATATAACAAAAGAACTTTAGTTGTAGAAGAATTAATTCATATTGTATTTAATGATACAGATGCATATAAAGAGTCTAATGATTAAATAGAGAACATTGGTGCTCAATTGGATGGTCTTGGCCTTAACAAGAATCAATCCATCCTAAATGAGAAGGAATCCTCTAGGCAAGAATGAATTGTTGAAAAATCTAACATAAACTTACCTAAAGAACAGAAGTTTGTGAAAAATTACCCTAAGGATCTAATAATAAGAGAACCATCCAATAGGGTTCAAATTAGAGCCTTACTTAAAAATCTAAGTAACGTAGTGTTCTTATCTCAATTTTAACCAAAAAACATAGTTGAAGCTCTAAAGGATGAATTTTGGATTCAAACTATGCAAGAAGAGTTAAATGAATTTACTACAAATGAGGTATGGAACCTAATACTTAAACCAATAGATAGACCAGTAATTAGAACTAAATGGGTTTTTCAAAACCAGTTAGATGAAACCAAACTAGAATAATAATAAGAAACAAGGCATGTCTAGTTGAAAAAGGATACAATCAAGAAAAGGGAATTGATTTTGATGAGACCTTTGCTCCATTTGCTAGATTAGAGGCCATTAGGATGCTTTTAGCATTTTCCATATATAAAGACTTTAAACAATATCAAATGGATGTTAAAAGTGCCTTTTTAAATGGCTACATTAAGGAAGAAGTATATGTAGAGCAACCACTAGGATTTGAGGATAGTAAATTCCTAAAGCATATATATAAGCTTTATAAAGCCTTATATGGACTTAAGTAAGCTCCTAGAGCTTCGTATGAAAGATTTAGCAGCTTCTTGGTAAAAAAATGAATTCACTAGGAGGAAACTTGACACAATGTCATTCATTAAGCAATGCAATGATCATATACTAATTGTCCAAATATAAGTAGATGATATTGTGTTTGGTGCCACTCACATGGATTTAGTTAATGAGCTTGTCCAATGCATGAAAAATGAATTTCAAATGAGTATGATGGGAAAACTTAATTATTTCTTAGGTCTTCAAGTTAAATAAACCAAAGATGGAACCTTCATCAACTAAGCTAAATACACTAAGGAGCTCTTAAAAAGGTTCAAAATAAAAAAAATGTAAGACTAAGTCAACTCCAATGAGCACCACTCTAAAACTTGATACAGACAAGAGTGGAAAGAACATCTATGAAAAGATATACAGGGGTATGAAAGGAAGTTTTCTATATTTAACTGCATCTAGGCCTAATATCATGTTTACGGTATGTCTTTGTGTATGATTTCAATCTTATCCTAAAGAATCCTACTTGAATGTAGTTAAATGCATTGTGAGACTTGTATTGGTGAGACTTGTGTTGGCATGACTAGGTTCGGTAATTAATCTAAGGCGCTCGGGAAAGTAACTTGATTAAGTTAGAAGTTTATGAAGGGTTTCATGAGATTAGTTGAAGAATTACTGTAGGCTTAGAATTTAAAAATATAATAAAATATTAAAAATATAACCAAAATCATATAAATTTACTATATTATTATTATCGGTAACATGCGAATCGAATCTCAAAAAATAACTGACACTTAGAAACAAATTATAGAAGTAATATAATTAATATTATACATAAAATAATATATAAAAGACATGTTTACATATCGAGTACAATTATTATATAAATATATATGCTACGTAATTCTTGAAAATACCCAAAATTAAGTAAAATTCATTAAATAAATTACTAAAAAAAGGGAAAAATGGTTAAAACGATAGTAGACAACCAACAAACTTCATTGTAAGCATGGCAATAATTTGATGTGCATGAGGAGGAAGGTCCTTAACTATTGGATACCTTAATATTCATTCTTCCATATGTCTTTAGTAAAAAAAAAAAAAAAAGATAAATTAAAGAAAGCTATAAAGAAAATGAGACTATCATGTTGGAAGAAGCTTAATCAGTTGTAAGGTTGAAAAAATTTTTAGAGTGAGAAAATAGAGAGAGAAAATGAGGAAATGAAATTGAGGAAAAATAGTGTATAAAGGAGGAGATTTGCAAGATCCTAAAGAAGATGACCAATTGGAAGTGAAATAAGATGGTGGCTTAAAAGAGTAGCTGATGACTAGATTAGCGGACAAACCCCTTCCCCTACTGGTGGTTAGAGCTTTGCATTCCCAGTGAGTGCTCAATTTCCTTGATTTTAGCAAAAATTTGGGAAAAATAGCAAACGAACTAAAAAAATTTTGAAATTTGGTTTCCTTACATATTTTTGCATGAGTGTAGATATTAGATCCTTAAGAAAAACGTCCTGTACAACAATTGTTGATCGGGTTTTTGAAAGACCAATCCATGTAGTTTCGAATTGAAATTTTATTAACATACTCCTAAGATGTTACATTTTGATCTTGAGTGGTTGGATTTCTACAATTAAGTTGTCTAGTTTTTGAGAAAATTCCATTTTTATGTAAACAGTGCATTGGATAAGGTATTTTGTTAAAAGAGATTGATGAAATTTTCTAAAACTATGGTATAACCTTAAATTCTCCTAAAACAGTAGCTAAAAGTGGTTTAATATGGATTTTGGAAGGATAATTTATAAGTAAAAGTGTGTCTTTGGTGATTTAAGATTAGATTTCTCATTTATTTAGTATACTTGTGAACTAATGGATGGTATGATGGAGAAAGGAAGTAGATGATTGAAGTTTTAAGTTAATACTTATTGGTTATGCAAGGTGTACACTTTTGGAAATGTAGTGTGAGTGGAGTATATGTAAAGTAGTTAGATGTACTAATAATAGTAGGGTCAGAAACTGTGTCAGAAAGTAGGTCAGAATGTCATTTGGTATAGATATATTGAATACACTAGAAAAATGGAATATGTACCCAAGAGTAGCTTATATTAGGATTCTATCTTATTTCTTAAGATAGGCTATAAGTCAGGAACTTCCTAAATAAGAATCTAACTTTGGACTGAGGGTTAGAAACTTTATCAGAAACTGGGTGAGAATGTTGTTTGGTGTTGGTTATTCTTGACTACACCTAAAGCTCGATAGTAGATTAGCTAGTAATTTGTATATGAATTTCATACCTTTATTACAATTAAAAGCTAGCCCATACTATAAGACTAGGAACCTACGTTAAAACCTTGGTAAAAAAGTGGTTTGATGAAGGATGCAAAATATAAGAGCAAGTAGAAGTTTGAAGACTGCTGGTATTGACTCTTGGATCATTAGGAGTCGGAGAATAGATCAAAAAGTCGCTTGATTATACTTGTGAAGAATCTATTAAAGCCAGAATCTAGATCAAAAACTACTAAGCAATAATTTGTATCTAGTCAGAACCTTAGTTAGAAGGTATCTTATTTAATTAATATTTAATAAACACCTTAGAAAAAACTTACCTAACACAATTGGAAATAAACTTAAATGTCCATAATGAACACATATATTATATATTGAACATGATCCAAAGATGTTATGTTAAATTTTAGGGATAACAAAAAAAAGTGCGACAAGAACAATGCATGAGGAGAATGAGCATTAGTTTCCAGGTAAGTAGGATTAATGTTTCATCGCACTTTGAAGTATTGTTAAGAATACTTGGAGACTTTAGTATATGTCTTGTTTGTGATTGTAAATTAGTTGCTTATGTGCATACAACATGTATGCTTGAATATTGTTGTGCTATTTGAGTGTTGGATTGATGTGTTGATTGCTTCATGATATTTCGTGCTTTAGGCTGTTTGAATTTGCTTGATCACCCTAAAAGCAATATAACACAAACTTGGCTTAACCTTTAACTTAACTTACATTGCAACCTAATAGGGGTAACAATTAGTAAGTGTAGGCCAAACATAGATGCCTTTGTTACGGATAGCAGAAATGATTCTCTTCCTACCTTAAGTCGAACCAACTAACAGGAAAGGGGGTCACGGCTAGGTGATGATTAGTAGTTTTAAGGTAGTTTTAGGAGGAGTGTGTTCTTTATTACATAAGCTTTGGTTTAGTAACTAAATTCGTGACTGTGTAGCGTTAAACTTTGTGAAACCTGGATCAAAATGGTACAGCGAAAGCATGGTAAGCCCATAACCCATAAGTCCTAGGATCAAAACCTGGCTTTAATGCCACTAAGAACTATCATGCCCTAAGCTAGAGAGTCGTAACAGCTTCGCCGTGTAAACTAACGTACGCTAGAAGCTAATTGCCTTAGCTGCTAATGTAAGTATAGCCTCCACAAGGAGTTCACTACTCCATTGCTTGGAAGTGTCCATTCAATACCTGGTGGGAATCAACCTATGGTGTAACCTTTAAAAATAGATTCTGAAAATAAATTTTACAACTAAAATTTCACTAAAATCTACAGGCTTGTCGAGTATGGAATAAATTTCATTGACTGAAAATCAAGGGTTACTTAAGGAGACCCTATTAGTTTTTCTACAAGTTAGTACTGTCAATATTTCGAATAGAAATCCAGTTGAGTAAATCTTGAATCTCACTCATTGATCCCATTTTTTGTCCTTTTCGTGAGTCTACTAGGGAAACCTAAAAAACAATTATAGGGGAATGAGTGACAACTTACTCAATAAGTGAGACAAAGATAGCAGCACATAGCTAACACTAAGCAACTAGGGTTTTCAAGCAATTTTAGTTAGATGTAATGCATTATTAAGCAAATGCCATCGCATGACATTGACCGGTTATCATGAGATCAGAGAAATTGCACTTACTCTAATCCAGGTTTCAAAGACTTTAATGCCGCGCACTCACGAATTCGATCACCAAATTGAGGCTTATGCAATGGAGAATATGCTACTCCTAAGACTACCTTTAAACCACTAATCCCAACCTAGTCGTAACCCTCTCTCCTATTAGTTAGTTCGACTTAGGATGGGAAGAGGACCATTTTTGTTATCCTTAACGAAGGTGTCCATACTTGGCCTACACTTCCTAGTCGTTACTCATAGTGGGTTGTAATGCAAGTTCAGTTAGTAGTTAAGCCGAGTTTGTGTTAGATTACTTTTAGGGTGACGAAGCAAATTCAAACAATCCAAAGCATGTAATATCATGAAGTAATTGATACATCAATCCAGCACTCAAATAGCACAATAGTATTTAAGCATACACGCTGATGTATATAAGCAACTAATTTACAACCACAAATAAGACATATACTAAGGTCTCCAAGTATTCTTAACAATACTTCAAAGTGTGATGAAACACTAATCCCACTCACCTAGATATTAATGCTCATTCTTCTTGTATGTTATTCTCATCTTGTCTTTCTTTATTATCCCTAAAATTTAACATAACATCTTTAGTTCATGTCCATTATATAACATATGTGTTTATTGTAGACATTTAAGTATATTTCCAATTGTATTGGTAAGTTTTTCTAAGGTGTTTATTAAATATTAGTTAAAATAAGATACCTTCTGATAAAGGTTCTAACTTGATACAAATTGCTATTTAGTAGTTTTTTATCCAAGTTTTGATCTATTCTCTAACTTCCAATGATCCAATATTTGATACTAACCATCTTTAAACTTCCAATTTCCCTTATGTTTTGCATCTTTCATCAAACTACTTTTTGACTAAGTTTTTAACTTGGATTTTAACCCAATCTTATAGTATAGCTATTGTTCAGGTAGCTTCTTACTCATGTTTAGACTTTGATATAGGTATAGAATTCATATGTAGATCACTGGCTGATCTACTATCGAACTCCAAGTGTGGTCAAGGATATCCAATACCAAACAACATTCTGACCTAGTTTCTAATGAAGTTTCTAACCCTTAGTTCAATGTTAGATTCTCATTTGGGAAGTTCTTAACTTACAACTTATCTCAAGAAATAAGGTAGAGTCTAAATATAAGCTACTTTTTAGTATAGATTCCATTTTCCTAGTGTATTCAACATATCCACACCAGATCACATTCTAACTTAGTTTTTAATACAGTTTCTCACCTTACTCGTACTAGTACATCTAATTACTTCACATATACTCCACTTACCTTGTATTTCTAGAAGTGTACAATCTGCATAATCAATTAGTATCAATTAAAACTTTAATCATCCACTTCCTTTCTCTATCATACTATTCATTAGTTTACAAGTATACCAAATACTTGAAAAATCAAACCTTTAATCACCAAATACTCACTTTTACTTATAAATCATCCTTCCCAAATTCATATTAAACCACTTTTAGCTACTGTTTGTGGGGAAATTTAGGTTATACCATAGTTTTAGAAAATTTCATCAATCTCTTTTGATAAAATACCCTATCCAACGCACTCTTTACACAAAACAGAATTTTCTCAAAAATCTAACAACTGAAATTTAGAAATTTGACCACTCAACATCAAAATATAATATCTTAGGAGTATGTTAATAAAATTTTAAGTCGAAACTATATGAATTAGTCTTTCAAAAACTCGATTGAAAATTGTTGCGTGGGATGTTTTTCTTAAGGACCCTATATCTATACTCAAAATTTTAGAAATTTGATTGAAAATTTGATTTCTTCATGCAAAAATACGTAAGGAAACGTTTGTTATTTTTCCCTAAAATTTTGATAAAATTAGAGAGATTAGTAACTCACCAGAAGTCCAAGCTCCGGCTGCTGTCTAAGGGTGAAAGTTTGTCTTCCTAAGTTGATGCCGCCTCCTCTATCTCTAGGTGGTTTGGCTCACTCCTAGCTGGTTGTTTTCCTTAGGATCATGTAAAACCCTAAATTCGCGATTATATTTTCCAAATTTTCTTCTTTACTTTCTCTCTCTATATTTTCCACTTCTAGAATTTTTCTAAGCCTTATAATTGCCTAAACATGTTCCAGATAGCAAATGGCCTTTTTTATAGCTCTAATTGAGTTGCTCTTGATTTTTTTCTAAGATTAATACTAGTGTACTTAAATTCTGTTACTCTTTTTCATGATGTTTGATACATTTCAAATCATTTAATGAAGAAATTCTTTTAGACTTTTTGTTACATTTGGTATCCTTAATTTTATTGGTCATAAGATTTTCTATTCCAATTACTAATAGCTTAAAATATCATAGTTTTGAGGATGAAACTTTTCTAAGAGGGTAGAAATGTGATACTCGAATTGGCACAACTAAGTTTGGTAGCCAATTCAAGGCATTTAGAAAAGTAACCCGATTAAGCTAAAATCTTACGAGGGGTTTCATGAGATTAGTTGAAGAATTATCATAGGCTTGGAATTTAAAAATATAATAAAACATTAAAAATATAGCCAAAATCGTATATATTATTATTATCAGTAATATGCAAATTGGATCTTGAAAAATAACCAACATTTAGAAATAAATTATAAGAGTAATATAATTCATATTATACATAAAATAATATATAAAAGACATATATACATATCAAGTATAATTATTAGATAAATATATATGCCCGTAATTATTCAAAATACCCAAAATTAAGTAAAATTCATTAAATAAATTACTAAAAAAAGGGAAAAATGGTTAAAAAGTTAGTAGATAATCAACAAACTTCATTGTGGGCATAGTAATAATTCGATGTGTATGAGCAGGGGGGATCTTAATTATTGGATACCTTACCATTCATTCTTCCATATGTCTTTAGTAGAAAAAAAAAACAATAATAAATTAAAGAAGGCTATAAAGAAAATGAGACTATCATTCTAGAAGAAGCTTAATCAGTTGTAAGGGGTAGGAAAAATTTTTAGAGTGAGAAAATGAGGAAACAAAATTGTAGAAAAATAGTGCATGAAGGAAGGGGTTTGTAAGGTCCTAAAGAAGACAACCAACTAGAAGTGAAACAAGATGGTAGCTTGAGGGAGTGGCTAACGACTAGATTGGTCGACAAACCCCCTTCCCCCACTGGTGCTCAAAGCTTTACATTCTTGATATGTGATTGGTTTCCATGATTTTAACAAAAATTTTGGAAAAATAGAAAATGAACTCTAACAATTTTGAAATTTGGTTTCCCTTTACATAAGGATTTCAAATTTTCAATCTAATTTTCAAAATTTTGAGTATAGATATTGGACCCAGAAGAAAAACGTCTCGCACAACAATTCTCGATTGGATTTTTGAAAGACTAATCCATGTAGTTTTGACTATGAATTTTATTAACATACTCCTACGATGTTATATTTTGATCTTGAGTGGTTTGATTTCTGAAATTAAGTTGTCTGCTTTCTGAGAAAATTCTATTTTTATGTAAACAGTATGTTGGATAAGGTATTTTGTTAAAGGAGATTGATGAAATTTTCTAAAACTATGGTATACCCTTAAATTCCCCACAAACAGTAGCTAAACGTGGTTTAATATGGATTTAGGAAGGATAATTTATAAGCAAAAGTAGGTATTTGGTGATTTAAGATTAGATTTCTTAAGTATTTAGTATATGTATAAACTAATGGATGGTATGATGGAGAAAAGAAGTGGATGATTGAAGTTTTAAGTTGATACTTACTAATTATGTAGGGTGTACACTTTTGGAAATGCAGGGCAAGTGAAGTATAAGTGAAGTAGTTAGATGTACTACTAGTAGTAGGGTTAGAAACTGTGTTAGAAAGTAAGTCAAAATGTGATATGGTGTAGATATGTTGATACACTTAGAAAATGGAATCTATACCCATGAATGGCTTATATTAGGACTCTCTCTTATTTCTTAAGACAAACTGTATGTGAGGAACTTCCTAAATAAGAATCTAACTTTGGACTGAGGGTCATTAACTTTGTCAAATACTGGGTTAGAATGTTATTTAGTGTTGGTTATTCTTGACTATACCCGAAGCTCAACAATATATCAGCTAGTAATTTATATATGAATTCCACACCTTTATCAGAGTTAGAAGCCACTTGGACAATAGCCCATACTATAAGACTAGGTCAAAAAGTGGTTTAATGGAGGATGCAAAATATAAGAGCAACTAGAAGTTTGAAGACTGTTAGTATTGACTATTGGATCATTAGGAGTCTGAGAATAAATAAAAAAGTCGCTTGATTATACTTGTGAAGAATCTATTGAAGTCAGCATCTAGATCAGAAACTACTAAGCAATAATTTGTATCTGGTCAGAACCTTAGTTATAAGGTATCCTATTAAACTAATATTTAATAAGCACCTTAGAAAGAACTTACCTAACACAATTGGAAATAAACTTAAATGTCTACAATGAACACATATATTATATGTTGAACATGAACTAAAGACGTCATGTTAAATTTGAGGGGTAATAAAGAAAGGTTAGATAAGAATGACGCATGAGGAGAATGAGCATCAGTATCTAGGTAAGTGGGATCAGTGTTTCACTACAGTTTGAAGTATTGTTAAGAATACTTGGAGACTTTAGAATATGTGTTGTTTATGATTGTAAATTAGTTGCTTATGTGCATACAACATGTATGCTTGAATACTATTGTGCTATTTGAGTGTTGGATTGATGTGTTGATTGCTTCATGATATTACATGTTTTGGAATGTTTGAATTTGCTTGATCACCCTAAATGTAATCTAGCACAAACTTGGCTTAACCACAAACTGAACTTTCATCATGACCCACTAAAGGTTACGACTAGGAAGTGTAGGCCAACTATGGATGCCTTCATTAAGGATGGCAAAAATGGTCTTCTTCTCGCCCTAAGTCAAATTAACTAATAGGAGAGGGGTTTGCAACCAAGTTAGGATCAGTGATTTGAAGGTAGTCTTGGGAGGAGCGTATTCTCTATTGCACAAGCCTCGGTTTGGTAAACAAATTCAATAGTGTGTGGCGTTAAACTCCTCAAAACTTTGATTAGAGTGGGAATAATTTCTCCGATCTCACGACCACCAATCAATGTTGTATGATGGAATTTGCTTAATTATGCATTGTATCTAACTAAACTTGCTTGATAACCCTCATTAATACATGTCAAGTATGTGCTACTGTCTTCGTCTCACTTATTGAGCAAGTTGTCTTTCATTCCCCTATAATTGTTTTTTAGGTTTTCGTAGTAGACTCACTAGAAGGCTAGAGAATAGGATTGGGGAGTATGATTCAAGATCTACTTGACTGGATTTCTATTCAGAATATCAAATATACTAACTTGTATGAAAACTAATAAGGTCTTCTCAGGTGACCCCTAGTTTTCAGTCAATAAAATTTATTCCATACTCTGTAAGCTTGTGGATTTTAGTGAAATCTTAGTTGTAAAAATTATTTTTAAAGGTTACACCATAGATTGACTCATACCAGGTACAGAAAGGGGTGCTTCCAAGCAATGTAGTGGTGAATGCCTTATGCAGGCTATACTTACATTAGTAGCTAAAGCGGTTAGTTTCTAGCATAGGTTAGTTTACATAGGGGGGCTATTACAACTCTATATGTGTGCGTATATACTATACATATACTAAAGAAAGGATAAGATACGTTAATATCACTTTGAATTATAAAAGACAATAATTTGTAAACTTATAGAGTAGTAATGAGAAATTTATAATAGCATAAGTGGAATTTGATCAAAATAAGAGTAAAACCTTTTTGAAATATGATTTTTAAGGTTGTTATTAGAATTGATTAGTCAAGTAAAATTGAAAGGGAACAAAAGTTTAAAAACATCAAGTTCATAGATGTAAACTGTGTATACATAGATATATCATATCCATTATTGGAATGTTCCCTAACTTAATTTCCTAAAGATTTATTTCTTATTTGTGAAGTTGGATTTTTGTGTAAATTTGGTTTAACATAGAGGTAATGTGTTGAAGAGGTGAGATCTATCAAGTCGTTTGATTATAAATGAATATTGAGGTGTTGAAACTAATTTGGTGAGGTATGTAAATAAGGGATTGGTTACAGAATTTGGTGATTTGATGACTTAAGAAGTATTTTAGGTGGGTTAGAATGGAAGTCATAATGTGACTCAAAATGTGAGTTAGAAGGTTGAATAGATGAAAACCTAAATAATTAGTGATATGGAATGTAAGTTAGAAATTGATGTAGGGAGTAAGTTTAAGATAATTCTAGAGGTGTGATCTAACTTAGAATTGTTGTGGAGCTTGGTCTAGAAAGAAAAGTAGATGATTACAAGATGAATAGGTGGAGTTTAATAACTATAAAAGAAAAAAAAAATCATAGTAAAGATAATTCTCAATAATGAGTTATAGTGGAAATAAAAGTATATGCTGTGCTTATGGTGATTACTACAAAAGATATCGAGATGGTAGTATACTTTTTATAGGTAATGATGTCTTGTTTAGGTCTTGCTCATATTTGAAGTCATATAATTAAGCACCTGACTTAAGATCCTCTAGAAATTAGATACAGTCTATTATTATGACTCATATAAAAGGGAAACACTGATTTATAAGTTTTCAGAATAGGTAACCAACTTACTATAGAATTATTTAGAAGTGGTACTCTTAACAAAACATAGATAATATATTAAAAGTAGCACTGATAGTAAATTAAATAGAAATTCACACTTTAATGTGACATTTTTTTGAAAACTTTACTGGAAGTATATATATCTTTTTATAGAATTAGAGGATACATATAAATAAATGTGTAATGATAAAATACATTATTAGGTGTAATTATATAACATAATTAAGATACTTATATGCATGTGTTACTCCTTTATATGAAACGTACATTAACATACCAACTCCTTGCATTGGTTATATATGCATATATGTTGAATATATTAAGATGCTTGCACCTCTAAATGAATATTCTTGCATATGAAGTAATCTGATTAATATTATGCATATATAAGTAGTATAGAGTATGGATAATTACTAAACATATAGGCTTAAAAAGAAAATGGTTAAAAATAACATTTAAATTGGTATAGTTAAAAGAGTACATAATTCAATAGGAAAATATTGTAATTTGATTATCTTAGCTTGAGTTAGGAATGTATATTTGGAGTTAGGCATTAAATTGTTACAGTAGAAAATATTGGAAAGTAGGTATGTAGTCTAGAATTTATGAATAGTATAAGGTGTGAAAGTGAATTGGAAAGTGAGGTAAAACTTGATTTAGAAAGTCAAGAGATGAATTGAAAGGAAGGGTTTGTTCAAAATAATAATGTTATAGATGTTATGAGAAAGGCATATGAAATTGTAAATATTTTAACAACTAATAGAAGTGTATTACTATATGTAAATTTAGGAATTAAAAATAAAGTTGAGAGTTACAAATGGTAATGGAATTGAATTTAAAATAACAATTTATATTGATTATAGTAATTTTATAGTCAAATATTGTGAAGATGGTGATTTTGTATTAGGAAACCTAGAATATATAATTGATTGTTTAACATGATAAGTTTAATAGTTTAGATATATAAAAAAATATTAAGAACTAATATGATCTATGATGATATTTCTAATTCTGAAGATTTTCTAATAATCTATTGCATACTCTTGCTTTAAGCATAAGATAGTAACTTGAATAAGATGGTTAGTTTTGTGAAACAAAGTTACGATTTTATTTAATATATCTGGGAACTAAGAACGACATTGAACATGAAAAGGATCAAATCTATATCTCTTTGTGATATAATTATTCAGCAATATATAATTTAGACATGTAGTTACGTAAATGATAAATTTATTCCTCTTAACTTATGTAAAGGGTATAACCAATGTGAATCTACCATGAGTAAATAGTGACGTAGTGTGGTTAAAGATAAAGATTACACTTTTCACATCAAATATGTAAGGATATGATGTTAATTTGTGAAAAGATGACGATATAATGCTCATAGGACGATAGCTTACCACTCTTGTGATGTATTATATGAGTAGGATAATGTCACCTAGAGTAATGACCCTAAAAAAAAAAAATTAACTTGGTGCTAGAATAGGAAAAATGTATAAATATTTAGAGAAAACAACCTCGACTAGAATTATAGATGACTACCATCTATTTTGAAGGATTAAACTAAGAGAATATCTTACTTGAACTCACCTAATACTTCAATTACACCATTAATCTAATAAAATATACCATAATATATACTGAAGGTAAAACCCCAAAATTTCAGAATATAGTTACACTAACCGAGAAGGATATCAACAGTAAGAAGATTCTGAAGAAAGTCTAGGAAGAAATTATCAATTTAGTTAATTGCGATCTTAGAGTGATCACAATATATTATAACTAGGATTTTATGAAGTGAAGGAACTTGAATTTAAATACAAATCATAACCCAAGGTGTGAAAAATATAATCGGATTAACTAAATTTCTATAATTGTTCACAAGGAGGAGTAAGGCATAAATGTATGCAATAATTATATCAAAATATAGCAATGAAAGATTTATCAAGTAACCCTTTGATTAACTTCGCCTTTTGTGATGAAAACTTGATGAGAAAAGTAAGGAAAATCCAAATCAATAATCTCTAATCAACTATGTTATGGGAAAAGATAAAAGATAATTATGATGCTAGATATAGTTAAAATACTATGAGGTAATATTTCTCATATGTACATTAGCACATTTGAGTAAATATAAAGGGATTGGCAAATTGATGGTCCTTAAGTCTCTTTGATTGAGTCTTTAGTTTTTATTTTGTTTGAGTTGTGTCCTGTTTAAACAAATCTGAGTCATATTAGTCAAAAATGTTTCTTAAGTTCACTTGGTCAAAAATCATATCAATTTTTGTCAAGTCATGTCAATTTTAACTTATTCAAGTCATCTACTATCTCATTTGTACCCGAGATAGAGAATAATCAAAACTTGCCAAACCTACTACTATTGTTGTTTGTGTTGGTGATATGAAATATAAAGTTGACACCTGGAACAACAACACAACAATCATGGATGAAAGGATCACATAATTGGAACATAAAACCTTGTGACCTATAAAGTTAAGGATACCAAATGTAATGAATAGTATAAGAGGATTTCTTCATTAAATGATTTGAAATGTATTAGACATCATGGAAAAAGAGTAAAATAATTTAAATACACTTAATGTAACATAAGAAAGTATAATAAGTATAATGGAACAACTAAAATATTCTTCATAAAGGTTTAATAAATAAGAAACTTGTAGTACAAGGATATAACTAGATAAGAATAAACTATTAATCAAACATTATGCTACTACACCAAGTTAAACGATAGAAAGATAGGAATAATGATAGATCCTTAAAAAATACATGGATGCCTATCTAACAAAACTATACTTTAGAAAAATAACTAAGGCTAGTGAAAAGAAACAATCAGGTTGATGATAAACCATAATATTAAGATAATAAATTTAAGACCAATCTTGAACACTAAGATTTGATATGATTTAAACAACTAATCAAATGTAGATAATACTTGAGGTAAGTGAAAATTTTATTATACAATAAACCTTAGACCAAAGATTATTTTGAAACAGAATTAGGATATTTCTTCTTATTGGAAACTGAAGATTTCTTAGACGTAGAATTGATTAAAAAACTTACTTATAAAATAACTATTCATAAAACTTAATTAACAAACACTTGAATTCTGAATATTGAATATTGAAAACCTTATTAAACTAATAAATTTGGTTCGATAGATTTGATTGCACTTCAACTTAGTAAAATTATAGAAAACACCATAGAAATAAATTATCAGTTAATACAATCGATTCAAAAAGTAAGAGAAGAAGAAAGAGAAGGTAAACGAGGACATAAGAAATAGTAATGACTTAGATCTAATGTTGGTAGCGAATAAGAGAATTAGGGAGTAGAGAAAATATGAAGTTATAAAAGACTAACATAAGAGTAACAAGTAAAGAGTTAATTTGGGAATTTGAGCAGAAAGTAGCTTAGAAAGTAAGGATAGAAATGACCTTTAGCATTAAGAATAAAGGTAAAGGAGAGATATTCTCTATTGATCCATATACCATAATAATAGCTTAAAATGTTACAGTTTCGAGCACAAAACTTTTCCAAGTAGGGTGGAAATGTAACATTCGTAATAGCGTAACTATATTCTATAGCCAATTTAGGGCATTCGGGAATGTAACCCAATTAAGATAGAAGCTTATGAGAGGTTTCATAAGATTATTCAAAGAATTATCGTAGGCTCGAAATTTAAAAATATAATAAAATATTGAAAATATAGCCAAAATTGTATAAATCTACTATATTATTATTATTGGTAACACGTGAATTAGATCTTGAAAAATAACCAACACTTAGAAATAAATTATAGGAGTAATATAATTAATATTATATATAAAATAATATATAAAAGATATATATACGCATAAGATATAATTATCATATAAATATATATGCTTGTAATTATTGAAAATACCTAAAATTAAGTAAAATTCATTAAACAAATTACTAAAAAATTGAAAAATAGTTAAAAAGGTAGTAGATAACCAACAAACTTCATTATGGGCATGTCAATAATTTGATGTGCATGAGGAGGAGGGACGTTAACTATTGGATACCTCAATATTCATTCTTCCATACAGCTGTAGTAGAAAAAAATCAAAGATAAATTAAAGAAGGCTATAAAGAAAATGAGACTATCATTCTAGAAGAAGCTTAATCAGTTGCAAGGTTGGAGAAAATTTTAGAGTGAGAAAATAGAGAGAGAAAATGAGGAAACGAAATTGAGAAAAAATAATGTGTAAAGGAGGGGATTTGTGAGATCTTGAAGAAGACGACCAATTAGAAGTGGCAAAAAAAAAAAATGATGGCTTAAAGGAGTGGCTAGCTATTAGATTGGCTGATAAGCCTATTCCCCTACTGGTGCTTGGAGCTTTACATTCCCGGTAAGTGCTTAGATTTTTTTTTTATTTTAACAAAAATTTAGGAAAAATAGCAAATGAACTCTAAAAATTTTAATATTTGGTTTCCCTACATATTTTTGCACAAAGATTTCAAATATTCAATCGATTTTCAAAATTTTGAGTATAGATTTGGGTACTTAAGAAAAATGTCCACCGCAACAATTTTCAATCGGGTTCTTAAAAGACCGATCCATGTATTTTCCACTTGAAATTTTATTAACATATTCCTAAGATGTTATGTTTTGATGTTGAGTGGTCGAATTTCTAAAACAAAGTTGTTAGATTTTTGAGAAAATTCTATTTTTGTGTAAACAATGCGCTTGATAGGGTATTTTGTTAAAAGAGATTGATGAAAATTTCTAAAACTATAGTATGCCTTAAATTTCCCCACCAACAATGGCTAAAAGTGGTTTAATATGGATTTAGGAAGGATAATTTATAAGTAAAAGTGCGTATTTGGTAATTTAAGGTCAGATTTCTTAAGTATTTAGAATACTTGTAAACTAATGGTTGGTATGATAGAGAAAGGAATTGGGCAATTGAGGTTTTAAGTTAATACTTACTGGTTATATAAGGTGTACACTTTTGGAAATGCAGGGCAAGTGAATTATATGTGAAGTAGTTAGATGTACTAGTAGCAGCAGCAAAGTTAGAAATTGTATCAGAAAGTAAGTCAGAATGTGATTTGGTGTGGATATGTTGAATACATTAGGAAAATGGAATATGTACCCAAGAGTGGCTTATACCAGGACTCTATCTTATTTCTTGAGATAAGTTGTAAGTTAGGAACTTCCTAAATAAGAATCTAACTTTGGACTAAGGGTCATAAACTTTGTTAGAAACTGGGTCAAAATATTGTTTGGTATTGGTTATTCTTGACCACCCTCGGAGCTCAATAGTAGATCAATTAGTAATTTCTATATGAATTCCACACCATTATTAGAGTCAGAATGTGAGTTAGAAGCCACTTGGACAATAGCCCATACCACCGGATTAGGTTAGAACCTATGTTAGAACCTTAGTTAAAAAGTGGTTTGATGGAAGATGCAAAATATAAGAACAATTGGAAGTTTGAAGACAATTAATACTGAATATTAGATCATTGGGAGGTGGAGAATAGATAAAAAATTCGCTTGATTATACTTGTAAAGAATCTATTAAAGTCAGAATCTAGATCAGAAACTACTAGGTAATAATTTGTATCTGGTCAAAACCTTGGTTAGAAGGTATCCTATTTAACTAATATTTAATAAACACCTTAGAAACAACTTATGTAACATAATTGGAAATGTACTTAAATGTCTACAATGAACACATATATTATATATTGAACATGAACTAAAGATGTCATATTAAATTTTAAGGATAATAAAAAGAGACTAGACAAGAACGACGTATGAAGAGAATGAGCATCAGTATTTAGGTAAGTAGGATTGGTGTTTCACTACACTTTGAAGTATTGTTAAGAATACTTGGAGACTTTAGTATATGTCTTGTTTGTGATTGTAAGTTAGTTGCTTATGCACATGTAGCTTGTGTGCCTGAATACTGTTATGCTATTTGAGTGTTGGATTGATGTGTTGATTACTTCATGATATTACATGCTTTTAACTGTTTGAATTTGCTTGATCACTCCAAAAGTAATATAACACAAAGTCGGCTTAACCATTATCTAGACTTGCACCAGAACCCACTAGGTGTAACAACTAGGAAGTGTGGGCTAAACACGAATGCCTTCATTACAGATAGCAGAAATGGTCCTCTTCCTACTTTGTATCGAACTAACTGACAAGAAAGGGGGTTATAGCCAGGTTAGGATTAATAGTTTGAAGGTAGTTTTAGGAAGAGCGTATACTCCATTACACAAGCCTCGGTTTGGTAAATAGATTTACAAGTTTTCAACATTAAACTCCTCGGAATTTGGATTAGAGTAGGTGCAATTTCTATAATCTTACGACGACTGGTCAACCTTGTGCAATGGCATTTGCTTGATCATACATTGCATCTAATTAAACTACTTGAAAACCTTAGTTGCTTGGTATTAGATATGTGTCATTGTCACTGTCTTACTTACTAAGCAGGTTGTCGCTTATTCTCCTATTGTTGTTTTGCAGGTTTTCTTAGTAGACTCACTTGAAGGCCAAAAAGCAGGTTTAGGGAGTGAGATTCAAGATTTACCTGACTGGATTTCTTTTTAAAATATCAATTGTACTAACTTGTAAGAAAACTGATAGGATCTCTTTAGGTGACCCCTAGTTTTTAGTTAATGAAATTTATTCTACGCTTTACATGCCTGCAGATTTTAGTGAAATTTTAGTTGTAAAAAATATTTTTCAGAATCTATTTTTAAAGGTTACACTACAAGTTGATTCCTACTAGGTACTGAATGGGTGTTTCCAAGCAATAGAGTGGTGAATGCCTTGTGTAGGCTATACCTACGTTAACTACTAGGGGGTTAGTTTATAGCGTATGTTAGTTTATATGGTAGGGCTATTATAACTCTTTGGTTTGGGGAGTGATACACATTTTCAAGTATCTTACGGGCACTATTGAAATTGGCTTGTGGTATCCTAAGTTCACCTCTTTTGATCTTATTGGATATTTTGATGCCAACTTCGCTGATTGCAAAGTTGATTGGAAAACCACAAGTGACATGTGTCATTTCCTTGGTAACCCATTAGTGTCATGGCATTCGAAGAAACAAAACTCAGTAGCATTCTCTACTATTGAGGTTGAATATGTAGTAGTTAGTAGTTGTTGTACCCAAGTACTATGGATGAAGCAAACATTACTTAACTATGGTCTAGAATTCACTAATGTCTTAATAAGATGTGATAATACAAGTGTTATAAATTTGACAAAAAATCCAATTCAATATTTTAAGACTAAGCATATAGAAATTAGATATCACTTTATTCGTGATCATGTATAAAACAATGATATTTGCATAAAATTTGTTGATACTAGTAGTCAAATAGCCGATATCTTCACTAATCCCTTTACACTCCAAGAAGAGAATTGGAAATGATTATACAAGAAGAGTGTTAGACACATAAGAATTAAGATAGCACTTTTGAACAATAATATCATAGTAAGTAGGTTGATTGGCAAAATCTACACTATGAAGTATAAGAAACATGATCATATGGTCTTTATGTGTTAAATATCACATTTAGCATGCTTTGGGAATACTTAAAGTCATTCATAAAGTATTCAAGTTCACATATGCTCAAATTCATCACATATTAGTTTCCATACCTAAAATCGGGCCTCACATGTTTATTTTCTTCCCTAAATCGTGCTTGAATGGTCAAACTAGCTTAAATTGAATTTTGTGCATAATTGACCTCTCTAGACCATTATTAGGCACTTAAGAGCCTCTTTTGCCTATTTATGCCCATATGAATGCTACTTGGTTTGATCATGAGTCATTATGCTTCTTGATAACTTCAAACATACTTAGAGCATAAACTTATCTTGAAATTGAAGAAGGATCTCTATTCGCTCATTATTTACTTACATGATTGAATTTGATCATAAGGAACTCATATAGTAGTTTTATATTTTATAGAGCCTTAAAGCTTCAATTTGATCTTGCAATGCTCAAATATGTATTTGAAAATTTCTTGAAGCATTGGTGTGTAAAAACTCAGTGGCTACTCATATGTCTTGCTTATATATGCGTGTTTCTTCTTAGTTATACTCTTCATAGGTTTTGGAGTTTGATTTGGCTAAATCTTTCAAATCTTGCTTAAATTTAGTTTTTTCCAAGTCTTAACAAATTCAAACAAACTTAGTTGAAGTGTTATAATGTTCATTAAATCACTACAAATCAATTTGAATTGGCATTTAGATCAATAAAGAGGACTTAATTGATTTTCTGCAAAATTGCAAAAAATTGACATGCCGGTATCCATAAGAACTAGCTTATTGATATACTCTCTTCGATAACAAATCAATTTCGGTTCTGATCCCCTAATTGGCATGCCAGCATATACTCCCACCGGCTTGTTGGTATACTTACATAAACAAAAAGAAAATTTCGATTTTTTTTAATGAACTAGCATGTCGGTACCCCTACCCATCGGTATGCCAATATACTCTTCTTAATAATAAATTTGCATGTTTTCTATTTGTCTAATCATCATGCTGGATCCCCATATTACCGTAATGCCTATTCATTAATTTCCAGGCGTAACTTAAGTCACTCCGAACCCTCTCCCTTTCTCTTCCTTCAAACCCTAGCCCTTTTCTCTCACTTCGATCTATCATCTCTCCTCTACCAAAATCTCATTTTTCTTCCCTCAATCAACTCCCCACTCTCTTAACTTTCTATTTCTCTCTTTGCTTCCTCCCATTTCTCTTTCTTCTTCTTCCTCTCACCACTTTCTCTCTCTAACTCTACCCATCAATCGTCATACTACCAATTACTTTCCTTACACCTCCACTACCATATCAGCTTCCATCATTCGTACTCTACAGCCATTGTCATATATGCGCTTACCCATTTCCTACATCCGCTCCACCTTATACATCTTTACTCTAAACACCTATGGTACCTTGCATTGGTTATGGTCTTGTACCCTCAACTTATGACCACTGCCTTTTTCCTTTATGCTAACATGCCTAATGTTTTGAAAATTTTGCTAATCTCAAAGTTAACATCGACATCTTCTATCCTCCAAAGGTGCTCGAGGAGTTTTGCATTACGGCCATTCCTGGTATTATCACTAACTGTATCCTTAATATCCTTTAGCTTCCAAATGAGGTGTGTGATGATGCTCTCAAATACTTTTATTGTAACTTGTTGGATTCCTTAGATGATCAGGGTAGGCCTAAGTTGAAAATGAATCCAAGTGATGAGTTGCATCACATTGTCTTCTACAGTAATGTTTATGGCACCTTGATAACCATTACTCCTAAGGATATTTGTAACCTTATTGGTGCTGTTGTCGAAGAAATAGATGTAAATGTCAATCATTATGGGGCAAGATTTTATGAGCGAGTCTTTAGATATAAGCATAATGGAGGAAACTAGGGAAAGGTAACAAATTTAGTAGCTATCCGACTTAACTTTAGGATTAAGATTTTCTACCATATTGTGATCCATATCTATTGTCCTCGTCGAGGACAACAGTCTAATGTTACCAATAAAGACTTATGGATCCTCTATTATCTCCTTATGAATAAGCAAATCAACTTCTTCAGTATCGTTTTTTTATGTTTTAAATATGTCATCAATAACCCCTCTTAAGCTTTCCTATGATTTGGGCGGATGGTTACACAATTGCTAATTTGCAAGGGTATTCAGTTCCCCATACCTCCTCGAGTAGCTTGCATCAACCATCTTAAACTAGTTGATATATGTTAAGGGATTTGGAAGAAAACAAGTAACAATTGGGTTATGAGGAAAGAACTTCCTTCCCTTGATCTTGGCTTTGAGTGCAACCCACCTACATCTTCTATTAGGTCCGGTAGTCAAAATGAACATATTCTCTCTAGTACGGCTCCTAATCATGATTCTACTCCTCCTCCTGAAGGATCTTCTCACTAGCCTCCACCTGATTTTGGTTTTCCTTCATTTGATTCGACTGCTCCTTTTACATCTTAACATCTTTTCTATCAATACTTCGAGATGCGCTTTAATTAGCTCAGGGAGGATATTAATGATCACCTTCACAGTAGGTTTCAAGGACTCTACAGTCATTTTCAACTTTATTATCATTGCCCTTCTTGCCGGTTTCCTCCTCTAGCTTAGGATGTTAATCCGCTTATTATTTAGTTGTCCATTTTAGCCTTTTCTTATCTTTGTTACGTTTAGCTTATGGACTTGGCTTTTGTCCACTTTCTATTTTTGTTGTATTATGAATTTTGGTCCTTATGGACCAGTTGTCACTGCTGGCTGTTTATTGCTTTCATTATGTATTTGCTGAACTTTTATCCTTAATGAACTTTCTTTGTTATTCTTGGTTATCATTGTTGGTTATTTTGTCGCTTCTATCGAACCTCATGTTTCTTTGATCTTTTTCTTGTAGGGGGCATACTCTCTAGTATAAGTTAGAACTTTACCGAAATTTTGACTTAACTCCTCTTCCCTCTTTACTACCTAGATTGTCTTATTTTTTTTATGAGGCTAAAGGGGGAGAAATATATAAGTTATTAGTTTTTCAAAAGTCAAAAAGTATAAAATTGCTTAGATTAATTAAATTAATTTTTGTTAAGTTGATTGGATAATGGTCATCTCCTTCTTGGCTTTTTGGACTTATATTATAACTTGGCATATCTGAAGTCCTTGTAAATTGAATATATCCAATATGTTGAGTTATCATGAAAAGAATCAATACTCTAGTTATGTAAGTATTTGCTTAATCTTATTCAATTATCAAACATCTTGAAATCGAGTGCTAAATTGAGGGGAAGTATTAAATTAAGGGGGAATCCCTTAAGTATGTAAGAAATCCTCATAAAAAAAAGGGGAGATTGTTGAACCAAAAGTTCACTAATTGATTTTAATTAGAACAAAACAAAAGTGAATAATTAAACTAATTTTTATTTGACTATATTGAGTTAATTGAATAAGATAATGAATTTGCTTAATAATTAAATACATCAATTCTTTTGAGTGATGATCAAATGATCCTAAAGTTAGATTACAAAGTGTAGTTGTTCGATGTGTGTGATCTTGAAGTTAGATTACAAAGTGTAGTTATTCGATGTATGTTAAAAGCGTTTGCAGGTGATACTTGATCTACCAGTATGATAGCTTAAGGAAAAATCAAGTTGATGCTATAAAGTCCTGGATAACAACATGAAGAACTCCCTGATCATGAAGAGTTAGCATGTTAGTTCATTTGCCAGTGTTCATGCCGATAGTGCATTTTATTACCGATAAGCTGGTAAGGGTAAGGCACTGACATGCTAGTAAGTCTGCTCTAGATAGTTGTTGGAGCATTTAATGTACGATAATGGGAAGAATTCTATGAGTTGATGTAAATGCTCAACAACCCGACTAAAGAGAATTAAGAACTGATATTCCACTACAATTAAAAGACATTCTCTTACATTCTTTAGATTCAATACTTATCTTTTGTCTCTTATACTCTTTACTTGCAATTAAACAAAAAGAGACCTAGTGTCTAGTGCTTGAAAGTTCTTACATTTGCAATCTTGAGAGAAAGAAGAGCACTTTATTTGAGTTTGTTATGTGTAATAGTGATTGTGTAAGCTTATGTAGCTTTGGGAGCATTGTGTTGAGAAACTAATAAAGTGGTGTAAAGTTCTCAATTAGAGGTATTGTGAGTCCGTAGAGACTAGGGGGCGATTAAAACTCCACATTATATCTAAGCTTGAATTTCTCTATTCTTATCTCTTTTAATTTTTGTACATATTATTGTTTCATCATCATCTTGATAATTCTTGTTATTGTATTTAATTGGTAATTTAAAAAAAGAATTGTAATTTGTCTTAAAACTTAATTCCCTCCTATTAAGACCCTATAAAGGCCTAGTAAGATTGCTTACAATTTTCATATCATGTATATACCCATGATACGAAAATTGCCTTGCAAGTTAGAGATTGTAAGACTTTATATAATTTATCACTAGCGTTTTTGAATCATTAATTAATTAACGTATTATAAAATATAAATAATTATGGATATCCAATGTTCCATAGTTCCTCAAAATTGTAGAGAATTGGTATCCCTTACTAAATGATAAGATCAAATAGTATAAACTTAAAATTCAAACCTATCGAAGTTATTAAGTCTAAATATATAAGCGGTAGTTATATTTAAAGTCTCAAAAGAGCTATACAATCTTTCTCTAAATCTAACCTCTAAAACATCCCAATACTTACACTCAATGCTTGGCTCTTAACCTATGTTTGATTGTTTATCAACCTGTAAAAGAAAAACTTTTAGGGAGTAAGTTACAAGAGCTTAGTGAGTTATCCCTCATACTATACTAGTAAGTAGGTTATCAAATAAATTATTACAACCATATGAACGTATGTACACGCAGTATGCCAAATAATATATGCAGTTGACTAGTACTGCATATAACATCAAATTTTAACGCCCTCCGAGGTAAGGGTTAGAGATACATTAGCAACAATCATAACTAGGCTTTAGCACTTGGGTTTTTAATCATAAATTTAAATTTTGTATTTCACGAAATATATTTCCATTTCTAAGAAATTTAATAGTATATTAAATCCAAAGTCTAGCAATGAGGTGGCCCTCGTAGTCCATACTCACACCCTATAACAGAGGTCTCTAGACTCGACCTTCAACCATACAGTTGGCGTCTCTAGCACTTAGAAATCCTATAGGTTAAGGTAAGGTCATATTGTACGAGTGCACCATACTAAAATACTTTAATTTAATATATAGAAATAATCCTCGCATGGCTTCTCTTTACCCCCTTGTGAAGTGATGGCCATAATAAGAAATGCAATGCATGATTGATGCATGACCCTTTTTAATTTAAGATAAGTCAAATATGATTAAGTCAAATTGTGTGGTGATAAATCAATATAAGCAAACCATCCAAATCATGTAACAATCAATCATACAATTAAATCTTCAATTATCGTGTTTAACAATACTTTTCATAATAATTAATCAATATCACGCACATGCATAACCCGAAACCCTATACATTAAGTGATTACAATTTAATTTAGGTACACTAGCTATAAGCACAAAACAAGTATAGAGTCATCATGAATACTCACTTGGCTATAACATCTTGTACTAAACATAGTAGTCTTCAAGAAGATCCCAACCCTCGTTAGGATCACCTAATTATTATAAGATAAAAATGATAGTAAGTAACTGAATGAACTAGTTATTCTAGGTATTTGTTCACCTATTTCTACTTAGGTTCCTCTTAGTTTTCATTCGATTGAACCTTATCACCAATTGTATTTAACTTTTTCATTTTATTTCTGATATTTACAAGCTTATAGTCATTTTATATCATTTTTTGATGTATGTTCACACAGTAAGGTCTATTTTAGATGTTAAGACCTTTATTTCACTATATGGGTTTAAATTGTTATAATCTTAATTACTGTAACTCGAAGATTCTTATTTGCTATTTTCATATCCTATTTTATTATTTTATGACCTAAGTAGTCATCTATTTCTTATGTTTCTATAATTTTACATTGTTAATACTATTATGTGTATTTAAGTAAGATTAATTCAATTTGATATATATATTATGGGCTTATTATAGTTTCGGCCCATATATGTATACATATATATGCATTTTGTATTAGTACTTTATTATATTATATTATGTTATATTATATTAGATAACTATGTTATAACTTATATGTGTACTTACTTTATACTTATGTATTTATATACTCTATACGTATGTTATGTATATGTATATGTATATTTCTAATATGCGCGTACATATACTTGTTCATATATATGTATATACATACGGTTGTATATGTATTTTTATACATATTTTCGTATGTCCTCCGTACGCTTTTAAGAAATCTTTATATAATTAATATTTTTGCATCTTATGGGTTCAATTAGTAGGTTATGTGTATGTACACTTAGTATTTTCCTTATTTTAGGATGTACATGTATTTATACTTATGTATTCACTAGAATCTTTGTTTACAACCTCTCTACATATACTTATGTTCTCTAAGTTTTGTGTAAGTATATGTACACTTATACTATGTATATTACTAAGGTTTATACATACACACTTCATGTGTATTCATAAGCCATATGAACATAGGTATTATACTCATATATACAAGTATTTCTGTACTTATATGCATGTATATAAGAGTTCTTATTTGTATTAACATACATGTACATATTATACAAAATTCCTACACCAACATAAGGTAGATAATTAACTAGTTAAAATAGAAAATCAAATGAAATCATACCTCTTTCTTCTTGTAATATGAAAGAGGAGTTTATGTATATGGAGTAATGGTTTGAAAGTTGTTAATGGATGAAGTGAAGAGGGAAAATAAAAACTAAAAGGAGGATAAGTGAGAGAGAGATGTTTCGATTGGGTTAAAGGAAGCAAAAGGGGTTTTGTTTATGTCTTAATTTGTGTTCTATAAAAGAAACAAGTGGGGTCTAGGGTGTTCCATTTGTGGATGGCAAGGGGATAAGAAAAGGGAGAAAATGGCATGTGAAAAATGAGAAGAAAACTTTAGAAAAGAGAAGAAAATTCTAGTTGAAAATGATATTTGTTGACCTTAGTCAACACATTGACTTGATCAACATTTGACTTAGTCAAATGTTGAGTTAGTCAATTCTCTTAAATTTGTATGTAATTAAAATACATAATAAGGAAATTAAGGATAATCGGGAGAAAATTTAAGGAAATGAAGGGAAATATGGAATTAAATAAAATAAGTAGTAAAAACAATTATTAAACCCCCCTTTTTTAGTTTTTAGGTCCTATATATATTATTTAGTATAATACTTGGCATAACTATCACGAAAAGTACGATTTAGAATGCTAACATTGACTATATGTAGTATTAATATTAACTAAACACTTAAATTACATAATACTAGCTTATTTGTAAAATTATAAGGTTAATAGTATCTATAATGTATTATCATAGTTTCTAATAAATTAATTTAGTATGTAAGCATTAATGAACAATTGGAAGTTATTGTTGATAACTTGCTAATGATTTTATATGATTCGGCATGTTACTAAGCATATATTATCAATTAAGGTTTTAGAGTAGATTATAATGAATTGGTACTTTTATATTCTTAAAGTTATAGTTTTAAGGTTTTTATCACTTTCAGGTGCAATCTCTAGTGTTTACACACATTTAGAGTCTAAAAGTTTTATGTGTGATTGAATCTTTGATGGTTATCTTAGGATTTTTATCTTAACTGGTCTTGTTAACTCTTATAATCATCTGGCACATTTGAATCAATTTTGGGATTTAGATTAGAAATTTTAGGGGTTTACAGCTTTCCCTCTTGAGTTTAGCTTAGTGTTCTTCATATACTTTTTTTAGAAAATAAAATGTAAGCTAGAAACTTCCTAAATGCAAATTTAGTTTAAGACAGTGAGTTAGAAACTTCATCAGAAACTAGGTCAAATGTAGTTTGGTATATAATTTCCTCGATTACACCAGGAGTTTGACAGTAGATTAGCTAGTGAATTGTATATGAATTCTATACCTTTATTAGAGTTAGAACATGAGTCAAAAGCTACTTAGATAATAGATATATTACAAGGTTGGGTCAGAATCTAAGTTAGAAACTCAATTAGAAAGTAGTTTGATGGTAGATTCAAAATGTAGGAGCAATTGGGAGTTTGAAGATGGTTAGTACTAAATATTGGATCTCTGGGAGTCAAAGAGTAGATAAAAAAGTCATCCGATTATGTCTTTAAGAATTTACTGAAGTCAAAACTTTGGTTAGAAACTACTGAGCAGTAACTTATATCAGGTTAGAAACTTAGTAAGCATGTACCTTACTTAATTAATATATAATAAATACCTTAGTGTATCAATTATTAATCTCGAGGAAATAGACAATGATGTCTAACTCTAGTATATAGCACCGACGAGAGTAAGCCCGAGGAAAGCCAAAGCTAAGGAAGAAGAGGAGACTTGTATCTACGTTAACTAAAGAGAAGTGATGACCCTAGTATTAAGATGAATACTGAGTTCCGTATCAAACTTGGAAGAAGACTAGAAGGAAAATTTCTTCTATTCTAAATGTACCATCAAAAGGCAGTTGTGCACCGTTATAATGGATGGAGGAAATTGTACTAATGTAATTACATAGTCCTTCGTGTAAAGGTTAGGTATACTAACCTTTAAGCATCTGCGACCTTGCAAGCTACATTAGTTTCATGATAAGGGTATTTTGTATATGACTGAACAAGTAACTGTACCATTCAATGTTAGGAGTATGTATAGGGATACAGTAGTGTGCAATATTGTCCCCATAGGAGCTTCACATCTATTACTTGGATGACCTTAGTTGTTCGATTGACATGTTACTCATGACTGTTGATAGTCGAGTTTCGTTCACTCGTCTATTTAGCTATTGATAGGATGAGTTGTCTATTCTCGACTAATGCCGAGAAATACAGATCCATGTTTAATTTGAATTCAAGGTAAGTGACACAAATAGTTGTCACTTAGTGCTATTATGTGACATAACCACCCATTCTCTTTACATTTTAGGAATGTGTTTGATTAAGAGGCCTCCATGTATCTTGATAATCATTTCGATAACTATTACTTTAGATATGACATTCACTTATAAATACAAGAAAGAAATGCTATAAGAGATATCTGATTATTCTTTACTACTCTCAACTTTTCCTACATTCATTTATTGACTTAGGGATCAAAGTAGCCGCACCAGATTGACCCTAGTACCAAAAAGCTTTCTTTTTCTTTGTAAGATAAAAGTTCTTATCCAAAACCTACTAACAACATTTGGTGTCATCTATTTTTTCTTAAACACACCCATATGGAGAAAACTAGAATGACTAAAAGTGTAAGTGTTGGTACTTCTACCCATCACCTTGAAGGGGGGAATAAGCATATTAATGAGTAACATATGGCTAAGTTAGAGCAACTTTGCCTTAATTTGGCTAAAGAGAATTAGGAACTAGACAAAAAACAACAAGAGATCCTTAATCTCCTTTATAATAGTGTTTAGCTAAATCAAAACAAAGAGTACGGTGATCACGACGCTAAGAATAGCAATGATTCAATCTATTCACCTAAATTGTCAAAGAAGCAAGCCAAGGTTATAATGGGACCTTTAGCTCTTACTCTCAAGAAGATTGAAAAAGGCAAGCAACTATAGTAAGTGCACCATGCTGGACCATCACACGTTAGCACCCTTATTGTAATGAGTAAGCAATTCCAAATTAAGAAGAGCCTCTTCATTCTTAAGATTTTGGAGGAAGTCATACTACGGTACATCAAGTTGCTGTAATTTGAAACCTACGATGGAATGAAAGATCCAGAAGATTATTTGGAGTACTACTGCACCTTAGCCAAGTTGCACGACTTGAGTGATGTCATGGCTTGCGAAGCTTTCCTTCGACATTAAGGAATGTGGTAATTACATGATTTAAACACCTAAAGTTGAACACTATTTTATGTTTCAAAGAACCAGCAGAAGTGTTCCTTCAACACTTCTTTGCTAGTAAGCTTCCTGTTAAGGACTCTTCAATCCTTAAAATATAAAAATAAAGATCAGATGAATCCATTAGGACTATTTAGCCAGGTTTATGGCTAAGATGGTCCAAATTCTAGAGTTAGACATAAATGTGGCCCTTAATACTGTTATTGATGGAGTCAAGCCCTATAGAGACTTTTTCAAGTCTCACACCAAGAATAAGTTGAGAACTTTTGTCAAGTTCAAAGTTAAAGCCACATCCTACATCAGATAGGAGGACAATATAAAGGCTTGATAGGCTGATCAAAATAGAGGAGACAAGAAAAATGAGAAGAAGAGGAGTGTAAAAGATCAACTTCAGACAAATGACGATCAAAGTCCTAATGTTGAGAGAAAGAGGCCTCAAATTTTGACATACTCGTCTTATACGCAAGTCAATCGTCCAATTTCAGATATACTAATGGAGGTATGTAGGTAGAAAGGAGTGCTATAGTAGCCAAAGAGGATGAGAGGAAACCCCTTTAGGTGAAATTCCAACAAATATTGTGATTTTCATCATGACAAAGGACATAACACGAACAAATGCATCTAACTTAAAAATGTGATTGAGGATGTCATACAACGAGGGCATTTGTGCAAGTTTTTGGTGAAAGATGCCTATAATATCACACGACCATCTTAAAAGAGATATGAAGACTAAGAGAATGTCACTTAACTAGCTAATGCTAGGAGAAATGCAAGAGATAAGAGTACCAGTAGAGCACCCAATGAGATAATCAATTCTATTGTCAGCGGACATGCTATAGGTCGGTTGAGCTCTTCGAGTTTAACTAACACTGTAAATTATGTTTGCAATATTAAGGCAAGAAGGTCTAGATCAACAATATGATCTCTTTCACGGATGAAGATTTCAAAGGCATCTAGAGGCCGCATGATGATGCACTTGTGGTTAGTGTGAGAATTACCAACTTTGAGATCAAGAAAATTCTTGTTAACACTGGAAGTTGATATATGTTTAATTTACACATTTATCCTCTTTTAAATATAGCACATTTACATATTTCATTGTGCTTTTGATGTGGATTTTACTTGAAAATCTATAAAATCTATGCTTTTTGGACCAATAATGCATAAATAGTGAAAAAGGATCAAATGTTGGCTTGAAATGATTTGTATGTATTTATAAGTTTGTCTCATTTTTGGACCACTTATGAATTGGGCACTACAATCATATATCAAATGCAGCAGCAATTAGAATCTCAATAACAAAGCATAACCTTATGAACACTAAGGACAGCAACATTTGATCCTAAGTAACATAGTAGTTGCAGTAGTAAAGCAAAACAATTAGCTTTAAGCAAAATTCAAGAGCTCTACCTCATTTGGACTTGTTGCTAGCCATGGAAAATCACAGTGCACACAACTTGAGCCCTTAAAGGCCTCATAGCAGCTTAGAACAGCTCCAACAGCTTTGTTATAGCTTAAGCTCCCTGCTAATCAAGTTGGGGAGTTGAAATCAAGAGCTTCTAGTGAGTTGAAAAAGGGAACCTCACCAGTTAGCTCTACATAGAAGCTTTCACTTCTTTGGGACTACAGTAGCAACTCCATTTAATGAAGAACATAGTAGATCACCATACTCTAAGGCTACATAAAGCAACTTTGAATCGATTATAGATGATAGCTTGCTTTAGGGAAGTTGAGTAGCTACTAACATAGGCAATTAACAAAGAAATACATGTGACTTAAGTTCACAACAGCTTTTATTTAGCAATTTCAAGCCCTACATACCATACAGTAGCTGTATACCAAGGCACCTCTATGGATAGCAACTACACTCCTACAATAAAATATATAGCAGTTGTTCCACTTAATAACAATTGCAGCAACTTCAAGTCAAGAGTATACTCTAATACAGAACCAATTAGCTTACAACAACAAACTTAATTACGGGTAGAAAAATATGCATTGCATTTTCATATTGAGTTGAGCTTATGGAGTTCCATTTTGATTGTTTTTATTGTAGGCCATGACTTTAATTAGTGGAGAATGAAGAAGGAGAAATAATAGTTACACTCTAAACATGTTTCAAACATAGACAGTAGTGCCAATTGAGAACCAAGCATGCTTAAGCTCCAATCCATGGTAAGCAACATCTCCATTCAAGTTATAGCTACAAGTGGCACCCAATTGATGCTCCAAACATCTCCGATTGGGAGCCACCAAGCATGTAGCAATAGTATCCACATGGACAGTAGCGAAGCAAGCAAGCCAAGGCACCTACTCTAACATTCAATAGCTACCAAGGTCGAGTACAGTAGCTATGGCATGCAACTTCCAAAGTGGATAGCTCTATGAACTGATAGTAGCACATTCCACCCTTGAGCTGCAATTGAATGAACTCCACGGCCATATAATTATAGAGCAGAGCATTTAACCGAGTATATCTCAGCAGCAACGATTTGAGTACCAATCCCCAGCAACTTTCAAGCCAAGATGCTCTCCAATCTACTTCATGAATCAAGCCCATTTACAGAACACCAACAATAAGCCTTTAAATTTTAATCTAAAAAGATGATGTGCACTTTACTATTGAACTAAGTGAGTAGAATTTTCATTATCCTTTTATTTTACTACAGGCCATGCAATTGAATTTGCAGTAGAGCACTAAACATCTAGCAGCAGCTTGTGCAGTTCCAGTCGTGGCAAATTATAGCAATAAGTTGCTGATTTCTATATGTGTACCAAGTTGATTGTAAGCTATTAATAACAAAACAACAATCTGCAACAACGAAGCTACAGCTTCTAATTGGACACGTGACTATTTGACACACGAACAACAGATCCTCTCGACTAGCAGCTGCAACATTCTAAGGCCGAGAGCTCTACTGATTTAAATCTCGATCAGTGACGAAGCAGAATTAAATTAAGGAGCAGCTTCTTGTTTTAAATATTCAACGGTTGAAAACTACGGGTAACTTCAGCAGCTTGAGTGCTTAATTGAACAGTAGCTGCATCCCAACTTTAGCAGCCATGCACTCATTAGACTGAGCATGTCATGTGGATAGCTATTAGCAGCTGAAACACTCCAATGTAAAATAGAGCAACTAGAATTCTACATGTTGATCGGCTTGGAGTTCAACTGGTGCTGTGTATGGAATATTCACGTCAGATATGCTGTGCTTAGATACCCCTTTCATACACGTCAACTATAAGAGGCCAAATTGGAAAGAAGATGTTAGCCCATTATCATACCCAACAACCTACATGGACAGAAACCAACACAATATCACGTCATATCATAGGAGCAATAGTATTTTATGTTGAACCAGAAATAAATTAAACTGAACATTCATGTGTGGGTCATTTTTCTACCTGGGGGCCTTTGTCCATCGGCACCACTTCCATTTGGGAAAAAAGAGGGATGGAGGACAAGGGAAAAAGGGGAGTCGAAGACGAAAAAGAATGAAGAGAGGGAAACTAAGACAGAGAGGAAGACAGGGAGATCATCTAGTAGCTTTGGAATTTCATTTTTTCGAGAGAATATTTGAGAACAGAAATTGTATTTGGTGTTTACTTTATTAATTATAGTATATTTTCTTTAAGTTTAGCGCTCTAAATTATTTTATTCCAACTCACTAGAAGACTATCTCGGGTTCTAAATGAATCAAGATTTGTCGATTTTGTGTTGAGTTTCGAGATTGAATATATCAATGGAAGTGTTTTCCTTTCCTTATTATTTCAATTTATATATATCTTGATTCATTTGAGTTTTACGATGTGATATTTTACTTAATTTATTTGGATTTTGTATTGATGGATTTGATGAGTTGATGTATGCTATGTATTATTCCGGTATCGATTTTGAGTATTTGGGTATTTTTCTATTATGTTCATCATCTAGTTATTTAGAACTTGGCTATTACTTTTTAGCTAAATAGAGTTATAGGATATCCGATAGGGTTTCAATAACTTGTGTTAAATATAGCTTGGATTTTTTTAAAAAGCTCATCTTAGGGATATACGGGTTTTAATTAAATTCACGAAATCATACACTTAATGCGATTAGAAATATGGTTTGGGTCATAGGATATGCTTAAACCATATTTCTAACTAGAATAATAATTTAGGTTTGAGTGGATTATTATTTACTCGATAATTATAGATAAATTGCTTTAGCAAGTGAATTTATGCTATAATTAAAATTCTGCTACTTCGAGGGGTGGGTAAGTTCTAGCGAGTCTAGTTAAATCTCTTTTAGTCAATTTCAAATATTGATTTAAGGCATTGCATTGATTCAAATGAGAATAGATTTATAAATCTCAGTTTGGTATTTTTTATCTCGTAGACTCGAGATTCTTGTTATTTCGTTTTCACTCACTTTTAGTTTGATTATTGATAGCTTAGTTTAGGGAAAAAACTTAAGTAATTTAGTATTTAGTACCTAGCTCCTTATGGAATACGACCTTGACTCATCGTTTGTACTACTTTCACGACTCAATACACTTGTCGGTTTACACTTACATTTTCAGTTAGTCAAGCAGAAGTTTGACATACATCATTTTCCAACACACTTTTGACCAAATGAGACCAAGATCAAAGCGTAGCTAAGATCTTATGATTATGATTTGTATGCCTTCAACAATAAACCCATTCTAACAGCCAGAGTGATCTCTTTACCAATCTAAATTGCAGATGATAAGCATGTCGTAGAGGATAAAGTGGACTTCCTCATCGTTAAATGTTGGTCTCCATACAACATGATCATGAGATGGTCGTGTCAACACTTATTAGGCATTGTCCCTTCCACTACTCATCTTAAAGCCAAATTTCCCACTCCCATGGAAGTTAGCATATGCAAAGGGAATCAAAACTTGGCAAGGTCTTTATGCATGAGGGCCTTGAGACAAGAAGAGGTTTTTCAAGTAGAAGCTTGTTCAGAAGGAAAGTTAGTCAGTATAGAAAGTGTCAAGAATGAGATGGAGGAAATCTCTTTAGGAGATGACCTTGGGAAAACATCCAAAATAGGGAAACCCTTGTCAATAGATATTCATCAAACTTTGATCAACTTCTTATAGGTTAATGCCGATGTATTTGTATGGTTCTCTTTAGACATGTCGAGTATCCCTACAGACATTATTGTACATAAGCTCCAAATTGATCCAAGCATGAAAGTGGTTCAATAAAAAAAAAAAGCCATTTTTCCTTCGAGAGACAAGTGACCATAGAAGAAGAAGAAGTCTAGAAACTTTTGAAGACAAGATTATTCAGGAAAAGCCTTATCTGATTTGGTTAGCCAACTGCGTGCTAGTCAAGAAGTTTAACAGAAAGTGGTACATGTGCATAGACTTCATGAATCTTAACAAGGCCTGTCTTAAGGATTGCTTTCTACTATTGAAAATCGATCAGATGGTACATTTGACCGTTTGAAATACATTACTTTCTTTTAAGGATACTTTATTAGGTTATAACCAAATTAAAATGGATAAGGAAGATAAAGTTCACACATCATTTGTCACCAATTTCGATACATATTGTTATAAGGTGATGCCCTTTGGTTTGAAAAACACCAATGTAACTTACCAGAGACTTGTTATCAAGATGTTTAAACCCCAAATCCATCAAAATGTTGAAGTATATGTCGACAACATGATTGTGAAAAGCATTATAGAGGATTGAAATTATGCTACTCTTAAGAGATACAACATGAAGCTTAATCCGCGGAAGTGCATCTTTAGCGCAACTTTGGGAAATTTTTTAGGATATGTGGTCACTTGGCGTAGCTTTGAAGCCACCTCGAGAAAGATTGAGGTGATAATAAACATAAAATCTCCTTGTACGATCAAGGAAGTACATGAACTCACCAGGTGAATAGCTACCCTTAATTGGTTTGTGATGAGAAGTGTGGATAAATGCGCAAAATTCTTTTTAGATTTTGAAGAATCTGAAAGAGTTCAATTAGACTAATGATTGTGAAAGGGCTTTCAATGAACTCAAAGAATTCCTTACATCACCCCCGATATTCTCAATACCTTTCTTCGAAGAGAATTTATATTTGTACTTAGCAGTCAGTGATATAGGCCTTATCTTTCAAGGCCTTTACAACATCAAGGTTAATTAAGCCTTAAGATTTGGATTCCTAACTAGCAACAATGAAGTGGAATATGAAGCTTTAACTGTTAGACTTAAACTAGCAAAAGAAATTGGTGCCAAGAAACTCGAAGTGTTTTCTGATTCACAACTGGTGGTAAATCAAGTCACAGGAAGTTATACGGAGAGAGAAGAAGAAATGAGCAAGTACCTTGAAGAATTTCAATCTTTTTCAATCCATAACGTTCCAAGAAGTAACAATATTGCTGCTGATAAGTTATCTAAGCTAGCCAGTATGCCATTTCATGACTTGAACGACAAACTTTTTGTTGAATTTCTCCCATAAAAAAGTTTATCTACAGTTTCGTACAGCTATGAATTGGCTCCTTGCTCGAGAGAGGAGCCTTGGATGGATCCCCTTGTGGATTATTTAAGAGATGGTGCCTTTGTTGATGACAAGAAAGAAGTACAAAGATTGGTTTATCAAGTTGCGAACTACTTACTGATAGATGATCAGTTGTACAAATGCGACATATCTTAACCTTATCTTTGATACCTTCCTCCGAGAGATGCCCAATGGGTGTTATCTGAATTATACGATGGTGTATGCAACAACCACGTGAAATACAGTAATTGTATGTATGTACGTTGTGATTTGGTTATTATTAGTCGACCATGAAAGTAGATGCAAGGATAGCTGATTGACATTGTCCACAGTATTAGAAGCATGAGGCGCCAAGTCATACACCTTCTACTAAACTATGCTGCTTATCTAGTCCCTGGCCCTTTGCCTAGTAGGGATTAGACATACTCGAACTCTTCTTGAGGTCTGTAGCCCAACGAATAATTTGTTATTGTTGTTGTAGATTATTTCACAAAATAGGTAGAGGCCAAGGCATTGGTGAGGATCATCGAACAAAAAGTAGAGGCATTTATTTTCAACTCCATAATATTGAGATTCAGAGTCCCATTTATGATAATTACGGAAAATGGGCCGCAATTTAACAACAAGTTTCGAGCATTTTGTGAGAAATATGACATTCACCTAAACTGTACATTTGTAGCTTACCTTCAGATAGATAGGCAAGTTGATCAACAAGATCATCTTGCATTGCTTAAGGAGGAAGGTTAATCAAGTTAAGGGGAAATGCGTTGATGAATTGCTGGATGTCTTATGGGGTTACCAAACCACTCACAGAATTGCAATAGGGGAAACCCACTTCAGCTTAGTATATAGAATAAAAGTAGTTTTGCTAATTGAGTTAGATCTGCCTAATCTATAAATGTACACAGTTGAAGAAATCAGAGATATCGCAAGAGTAAGGGTTGTGGCATACCAGCATAGGGCTGGTAGGTATTATAATAAAAAAGTAAAGCATAAGGTTTTTCAACTTGGGGATATGGTTTGTATAAAGCTAGAAGCAACTGGCATGTAAGAAAAATAAGGGAAGCTCTGCACAAATTGGGAGAATCCTATTAGGGTCTGAGAAGTCGTTGGTGAAGGGGTCTATCAACTATAAAGGTTAGATAATCAATCATCCCTCGTGCATCAAATGCCAAGAATTTAAAACTCTCTGTCAATTGATTCCTTAGATGATGTTCATTTCCATTTGTTTTGTAAGGCAACAATCTACTTGTTTTACAAGACAATTATATTTGAAGTTTTATTTTGTTTTTAGATCTATTTATGATCAATAAGTTAATAAGTTTAAATTGAACAGTAAGCAAACTAATGTAAGTTCAAGCCTATTATGGTTAATGAACTTCATAAATTAATTCTACAATAGAGAAAAAATGGCTAGTCCATGTCCTAACAACTAATGAATAATGTTTATAAGATGCTTAATTAGACGTATGAAATAAAACATGCTAAGAAATATGAGAATGTGAAATAAAACATGCTGACAAAGGAATAAAATAATACATGCCGAGAAAATATTGTATGTGAAATAAATTATGCTTATAAATGACAGAGTGCGTAATGTAAAACATGCTGGAAATACTAAGTTATGCGAAGAAATGATTCTCATTCATCACAATACAATTTTTTACTACTTGACCCAAAACTGTCTGTGTAAAGGATAAACAAGTTACAAGGTAAATAATGCTATGACTGATTCTTAGATGGACAATTTTCTTGATCAAAAGCTAGAGCCTTTTCAAAGCATACTTACTTCTTAGCGCTTGGTGTTTGGGAACAGGTTGATTTTTCTTTACGCTTAATGGGGATTTGCTTGGATAGACATTCCTTATCATCTTTAAGATCCTTAGTATGAGTCTCGTCTTCATCCTAAGCATTGATCTTCGTACCTGGATCCTCGCCGTTGTCTTCATCACAACTGCTGACTTTGTTATCAACATCAACAAAATCCAAGTACGAAAGATTATAGTCAAGGTAAAATTTAAGGATTTCTTCTCTCATTACTCGGACCCCCTCTAACAACTTCTTCTATAGTAATCTCTCATATTGTTGATTGGGAGTAACAATTTCGAGCTTAATGGGTTAATGACCACTAGCTAACTTACTTGTACACACCTCACAGGCCTCCAGTCCTTCAACTTAAGAATTCTCTCTTGTTAACCTGCTAATGACGAGAAACTATACATGAAAGGAGGGTAGCTGAACTTCTGAAGAGCTTCTAGTTGTTATACTATGCTTTGTTCTCTTTCTTATGCCAATGCTGACTATTCCTTAGCTAAAGGCCTTTTGCTAAATGATCAAACCAGCAGCTGTCAAGAGTTTCCTGTCTAGTAATAAAAGATAGCCTCTTTTCTAGCTGAATACTTCTCTCTTGGCCTCTTTCCTATTCTCATGGCATCCCTTTTTCATTTCGGCCTCCTTATCACCATAACACCTGATTCCACTTGGCTGCTATGATCAAAGAATCTTTTTGTACAGGACCAATGTTGAACTACCACTTGTCCAACTCATTTGACATTGTACTATTTTTCTCTTTTCGTTATTTATCCTATTTACCCTCTTTTGTATGTACTAAGAACTCTTTTTATGTTTGCCTTTTCATAATTTTCCTCAATTGTAATGTTGCCCTAAGGACTTACTATAAATAGTCTCTTCTCTTTATAGCTAGAATTATTACATTTTGGACTGGTTCTTGCAAGATAACTCTCTCTAAGTCCACTTTTATACATTCTTATCTAATCTTACCGAGTAGCTTAGGATTAATGGTAGGTGGACCTTAACATCAACTTGTGTGTCATATTAAGTGAAGTATCAAGTCATAGTGTGTTCGTTTGTGGGTTACATTCTCTAACCAACTTCACGTTAACTACTATATTCTATTCATTGGTCAACTCACTCTATTTTCGTCGATATTTCAAAGGACCCATTGGTTTCTTACGTCCTACAGTAAGCCCTAATGATAACTAAGCTCCTAGGCACATCATATAACATCCCAGTATCAAAGCTTGAGGTTAAGGTCGAATGATATGTGGTGATAGTCCATACTAGTTTGCTATTCGAGATACTCTATTTTCATTTGGAAGAATAGAGTAAGTTCATAGTTCGTGTGGTATTTATGCTTGTGCGTAAGGATTTCTTGTATAGAGTATTTTTTGAAGCTTCATTTTGAGAATGTCAAATCCTAATGTTCAAGGAGAGATTAACGACGACAAGATTGATGCCCATAGTCAAGGTTGAGTTACCCAACAAACACTACGTACTATTGATAAGCAGATACAAAACCTTACTACTATTATGGCCAATTTAGCTATCTCAGTACAAAAAGTCTTAGAGACTAGGCTACATAAGAGAGTTCTTGAATAGGGTCGAGAAATGAGGGATAAGCTGAGAAGGTAGATGAATGAACTGCGAGCACTAGAAGCCTCTCTAGTGAACCAGGAACCACCTCGTCGTGCTAATAGAGTTGCAAGAAGAAGGTTGGAGTTAAATGAAGTAGAGGTGTATGAAGAAGCAGAGGAACAGTATGTTGGAATTAACGAGCATGATTTTAGAGCTCCTAAGGGAGTTAAACACCTCAAAGTATAGATTTCGAGCTTCAATGGGTTTGGTAGTGTTGACAACTATTTGGATTAGGAGGAGAAGATCCAAAAGATATTCAACTTCTACAATTATGAAGATGCTATCCGTATTTGAGTAACCATGTTGAAATTCTCTAGATATGCAACAATATGGTGGAAGAAGTTGCAAAATGTTCGCTTAAGGGCCCAATGTGAAATCCAAACATGGAATGAGATGAAGAGAGTTCTAAGAAGTAGGTTCGTTCTCGAATACTATGAGCAAGACACTTTTCGATGTCTCCAAGACTTGAGACAAGGTAACAAATCGGTAGATGACTATGTCCAAGAGTTTCAGTTGCTCATGATTCGATGTAATGTTGATGAACCCAAGATGTGAACTATAGCGAGGTTCTTTTCTAGGCTAAGAACTAAGATTGGTCATGTTATGGAACTATAGAGACTAGTAAGTTTAGATGACACCATTTGAGTAGTACAAAGGGTTGAGAAGCAGAGATGGAACCAGATATTGCCATATACTGAATAGTTCCTGAGTGGACCACCAAAGACAGGTGCTGAGCTAACCAGAAGAAGGTTGAGGTAAAGGTAAAGCCAAGGAACCTGAAGTCCAAAGAGACTAAGGTTATAGCTCTAAAAGAAAGACCCGAGAGTTCAAATGATTTAAATGTCTTAGCTATACATGACTAGTAATTTAATGTCCGAATCGACAAGTCATGATGATCAAGGGAGATAAACTTCAATTCAAAGTGGAGAGTGCTAGTAAAGGGGAAGAGGAGGTTGAAGTTGGCCCAACATTAGAGGAGTTTCAAGAAGACCCTAATGCCCTTACACCTCCCAAAGTAAGAACCAAATATTATTTTGTTGAATGTCAATCTCTCAACACTTTTGTAGTTGAAGAGAATGTACAAAGGGAGAATCTCTTCCACACGAATTGTTGAGTGAATGGGAAACTATGTACCCTAATCATTGATGGAGGAAGTTGTACCAATGTTATAGCACAGGGCATTGTGAAGTCCATGAAGTTGCCAACCCTTTCGCACCTTAAGTTGTATAAGATTCACTAGCTGAATGAGAAAGGAGGTTTGCCTATTGCCAAGTAAGTTAGGGTACTAATCACCATTAGCGATAGGCACATGGATGAGGTGTTGTGTGATATCTTACCCATGTGCGCTTCGCACATCTTACTTAACGAACCCCAGCTGTTTGACTTAAGGGTGTTACACAATAGGTATAGGAACACTTATATGTTCTAAAAAGACAGAAAGAGAGCTATTTTGACTCTTGTTAGTCCCAAAGCAGTACAAAAGTCTTAAGAGAAGATTGCTTGATCTATACAGTAGAAATCCTTAGTGATTTCTCACACTCAATTTTATCAAGAAACTGAAGAGGAAGTGTGTATACTTCTTTTAGGAAGAAAACTCTTGGAGTTGAGAGAAGCCGAGAACTTACCGTCACGCCTGATTTTATCAATCGATATTAAATCCTACTTGTTTAATACTAACCCTTGACTAAGATTTAAAGAAAAATTGGTTTTTTATATCTTGAAAATGCTTTGGAGTCGCCACCCAACCGGAGTAAAAAAAAAAAAGAGTTAAGTTATAACCAATTTAGTAGATTAATTATAACTTAGCTAGTAGTTTAACGAAAAAACTAATTTTATAAAACGGTTTTCTAAAACAGGAGATCTAGATCTAGGGGTTAAGATATTTAAACCCTTATGGGTACTATTAACGTACCAATTTTAATCTTAATCTCAAAAATCACCTTTTAATTCGATAAAATAGAACTCAATTATTTAATTGAATTGGATTACTTAAGTAATCTAAACTAAAAAAGGAAAAATAGGTTTTATTTTTTACTACTGCTTCATAGGTACCTATGTAGTCGCTATTCAAGATTAGACGTATAAAGTTGTTTTTATAAAACTATAATGGATTGGATTTGTTTTAATTTAAAAATACATTGGATTTATGTTTTTAACTTAATTTGGTTTATTTAAGGAAATATATAAAAAAGTCCCTAAATTGTAAATTTTAATTTTTTGGAAAGTTCTAAAATGCCATAATTTTAGACATGGGTTAATTTATTTTGTTTATTTGAAAAAAAAAATGTTTTTTCTAAGTGATAAAAAGATTTTTTCTAATTTTTATTACCTTTCACATACATAATGTTATTATCATTTCAAATTTTTTATATATTATTTATTATTATCTTATTTTATTTAGCAACAAATATATATATATATTTGCTTGCTCCTTTCTCTTTTTTCTTTTTCTTTTCGCTTTCTGTGTCTTCTTTTTTTTTTTGTTTTTCCTCTTTTTTTATTACATTTAAATTAAAAAATGAAATAAATAATAAAAATAAAATTACAAATAAAAAACAAAGAAACAAATCAAAAGTCAAACCAAATTTTGGAGTTAGAACACATAAATTGGGTAGGAGTGAGTCGCTGGTTGGATTACGGGTTAAACTTTGGATTCGAGTTGAGCTCTAATGTCTTCAACAACAACAGTAGTGGCGAAGGGCAATTCAAAGCATTCTAATGGCCAAAGCGAGTAGGGAAAGGGTTTTTTATGACTTTTGGATTGGAGTTAGGGGGGAATATGATTGATGTCGTTGCTTGGGGTGGCTATTTAGGCGATGTTCAAATTTGACCATCAGTAAGGGGTAATGGTTTGGCCGTACGAAGTGTTGCTAGGAGTACAAGGGGGAGTTGGTTCTTAACTTTTGTGTCACCACGAAGCCAATTGTAGTGGTGATACTGGACGGAAAGGTTGAGAGAGAGAGAGAGAAACCTAGAGAGAGAAACACCATAGTTAAAGAGAGAGAGAGTGATAAAAAATGAAAGGAGTGTTTATGGTTGATTTTGATGCTCGTCAATGTTTGGGAGAGTCCAATTTATAGCCATTCATGTTTACACAAGCTCTAAAAGTCTATTAATGGTGCATTAGGTGTAAATGCATAATTGCGAATTTTGACTTTTTTTTTTCTAATTTTTGGAGCTGCATTTAAGCTCCAAATTGATTGAACTCGGTTTTGTTTTGGACTTAATTTGAAGAAGGCCATGTAGAGTAGAGATTAAAGCAAGATATTGTGTGGCTATGTGTGAGATTTACGGAAAAAATCAAGGTAAAGTGAATGGAGTGGACTATTTTGTTAAGGAAAGAGAGGGAAAGGGGAGGAAAAAGAAAGGAAAGGGAAGGAAAAAGGGGTTGATGTGGCACCACATCAATTGTGTCATCCGGTGGCTATGTGCCACGTGTCCTACAATGAAATGTAGTGGCTGACATGGCATGCTACATGGCACCACGTCAATGTTGGCTAATCTAAGGTTAACACATGTCAGGACATGTGGTATAGTGAAACACTGACACGTGGCAGTACTTGATGTGGCAGTGTATCATCTAAAAAATAAAAAGGCTTTTCATGCCTTTTTATTGTTAGGCCATTAGCTTATACCTTATCCATATTTATTATTATCTTATTTTATTTAGCAAGACCTCTAGCTAAACCTAACGCAAATGTCTAAGTGTTTTATTGTTAGGTCGTTGGCCTATGCCTTGTCCATATATACAATTAAATTACACATATGGACTAAGTCAGCCTAAATCTAAGTTTAGGTCCAGCGGTTCTTTCCTTAAATTTATTTAAATTAAGAAATCTACGTTGTTAAACTATTTTAAAATTTTATTATTTTCTAAATCCCTTAAATCTTCTTCTTTTTTTTCAATTTTTTCTATCTTTTGTGACTTTTTGAAATTTTCTAAATTTTTCCATTTTTTGCATTTTTTTCTAAATTTCTTTTTTTTTTTGGCTTTTCTTAAAGTTTATATTTTTTTTTGTATTTCCCCTAATTTAGAACCCTTTAACCTATTCTAAAAATTTTGAAAAATAAAAAAGAAGCAAAAATTAGGTATTTACACTTACTAGTAGCTCTACTAGAAGAGCATGCCGACTTATTTCCTGTTAAGATACTGAAGGGTTTACTACCCTTAAGAGGCATTGAGCATTGTATTAAGCATTGTATTGATCTTTAGCTTGGAGCAGCCCTACTAAATTGACCTACTTATAGAATTAATCCTGAGTAGGTTGCCTAGTTGAAGAAGCAAGTTAATGAGTTGGTGCATTACGGATATGTTCGAGAGAGTATGAGTCCATGTACCGTCCTAACCGTGCTAGTACTGAAGAAAGATAGGTCATGGAGAATATGCATTGACAATCATACCATTAACAAAATTACTGTTAAGTACCGATATCTGATTCCACAGTTGGATGATATGCTCCATGGGTTACATGGTGTCCACATCTTTTCAAAGATTGATTTGAACAGTGGCTACCACCAAATACAAATGAGTATGAATGATGCTTAGAGATGAATGGAAGATAGCCTTTAAGGCAAGGGATGGCCTGTTTGAATGAATGGTGATGTCGTTTGGTCTAACAAATGCACTGAGTACTTTTAAGCAGCACATGAATCATGTATTGAGGGCACTGATTGGCAATTATGTTATGGTTTATTTTGATGACATTTTGGTCTACAATATTAACCTCATCGCCTACGTTGAGCATTTAAGATCAGTATTTGACATCCTCTATGTCAAGAGATTATTCTGCAATATGAAGAAATGCATATTATACCAAAGCGAGGTTATATTCCTCAAGTATGTTGTTTTAGAGGAGGGAATCCAAGTTGATGATGAGAAAGTTAGAGCTATTCTTGAGTGGCCTACACCAACTAATGCTATTGAAGTTAAGAGCTTCCATGGTTTAGCTTTGTTCTACTGGAGATTCATTCGAAATTTTAGTTCCATAACACCATCCTTAACTGAATTAACTTAAAAGAATTTTGAGTTTAGGTGGTTGGAGAAAGCTTAGAAAAGTTTTGAAGATGTAAAATCTAAACTGACGTCTATCCTAGTACTTGCCCTACCTAATTTTTAGAAGGTTATTGAGGTTGAATGTGACATATCTAGAGTCAGTATTGATGTTGTCCTTATGCAGGAATACTGACCCATTGCCTACTTTAGTGAGAAACTCAAAGGAGCTGCCTTGAATTACTCGACCTATGATAAGGAGAAAAGATATGTGATTTTTGTTAAAAAATGTGATTTAACTAAATTTATAAAAAAAATGAAAATGATCTAAAATAAAATAGCAAAACGATATGACAATTATTAAATGTATATAAAGAACCTGCATTAAAGAAAACAAATTAATTAACTAATAAAATAAAATAAATAATTAAAGAAAATAATTTTTATTACTTAAACAAGTCAAATCGTGCGTGATCGGTGTGTTGATCGTGTTGATCATGTCATGATTGCCTGGACTACGTTCACGTATTCGATGTGCAATTGATCATGATCATGTAGCAATGGATCGTGTGCAATAGTAAGGGAAGTATAGTATATGAGTGGCAGTATATGATCGTGTTCAATGTGTAAATGTCAGTGTATAGATGTGTTTGTGGTATGGGTATCAATCTGTGGGCAAGTAAGTGTGCTGGCATGTATGCAATTGTATGTGGTGAATGTGTTGTGGTATGTATACGATCGTATGTATCTGTATCATGTGTATAGGCAATATGTGTTGGTGTAAGTATAAGTGAGTGTATGTAGCGAATGTATGTTTGTGTCGTATGTACAAGTAGTATGTGTTGGTATGAGTGCAGTCAAGTGTCTGTGGAGGCTATCATGTGAGTGAGGATGTGATCAGATGTTGTATGGGTTGGCTTTGTGTGTGTTAAGCATGTATGGTAGAATGAAGTGACTGTATGAAGTAATAAGTGTCGGTGTGAAGTGAGTGCTCAATGAGTGTATGAGATCAATATGTTAGTGGTGGTAAAGTGTGTGTTGTAAGAGAGTAAGTGATCAGGTGCGTGTAGGGATGAGGGTGGTGATGTGGGACTATGTTTGTGAATGTAGGATGTAAATATGTAGTGATGTGGTGTTGTGTAGTGATGTTGTGTTGTGTATTGGGGATTGCGAAAACGTCTCAAAATTTTACTATCGAATTACCATTTATGAGCTATACAATTGAATCTTTTGGATCTTTTTGGTCATAGATATAATCTTAACAAATCCAAATACGAAAGATACAATAATCCTTGATTTAGATTCATTGAATATTCAATCCAGTTTTTAGAAATCCTATATTGATTTGAGCTTTCTATCTTAGGTTTAGACTCAGTCCATCTTGATTTAGCCCAAAATACATATCAACCCATTTAATAAATCCTAAGTCTATTTAACCCAATGTAAATTAGATAAAAAAACTACTTTATATTAGACTAGATTAAAAAATATTTTAATGAAGCCTGATTCTTTAACGACTTAGAATTTATTAAATTGAATGTACACTATTTTTTTTTCCTTTTTTCATTTCATTATATATATATGTTTTAAAACTTAGCCCAATAAAAATAATAAAATAAAAATGGAAAAAATGAGATATCTACAATTCCTTACACCATAAAGTAGCATTTCTCTTAATTTAGTACCAATTTTATTTCTTTACACCTTTGAATATTGATGACAAGCTCTTCAAAAATCTTTCGAAAGAAGCTCCATAAATTGAAATGTCATCAATGAATAGTTCTTTAACTTTTCTGGTCATGTCCAAAAATATTTCTTTCATGCATCTTTAGAACATTGTTGGTGCATTAAATAGTCTAAATGACATTCTTTAAAATGCAAACGTGTTATAGGGACATGTAAATGTAGTTTTTTCATAGTCCTCTAGTGTAATTAGTGTATGATTACACATTGAGTATCCATCTAAGAAATAATAGTATTCATTCCTTGCCAACCTTTTAACCATTTGATTTTAAAAAGTTAGCGAAAAATGATCCTTTCAGGTTGCATCATTCAATTTATGGTAATCTATGCATACCCTTCATTAAATTACGGTCTTTGTAAGAATAATTTCATTTGTGTCATTCCTCACTACTGTTATTCCTCCCTTTTTTTGGTACCACTTGAATCGAAATTATACATTTACTGTTAAATATTGGATAAATGATTCTAACATCAAATAATTTTATTACCTCTTCCTTGACTACCTCCTGAAGGGTGGGATTCAAATGTCCTCATGGTTGAATAATGGGTTTACATTCTAATTCTATTGCAATTTTTTGCCTATAGAGAGATGGATGGATGGATGCCACATAAGTCATCTATTGTACACCCATTAGCTTCCTCATGATCCCATAAGATTGTTAACAACTGCTCTTCTTACTTTTGTTGTAACTTTGCAACTATTATTACTAGTGAAGTTTTCCCTTCTACTAGAAATGCATATTTTAAATGATTAGACAGCTACTTCATTTCTAACTTGGTGGGTGTCTTTATAGAAGGCTTCGACCTTTCCATACTCATTTCAAGATCCTAGAACCAAAGTTGATTGGATGAGACTCTTACTACCCCTATTTCTTATTCTTCAAATGATTCCTCTCTAAGTTCCTCTTGTTCACTTCTTTCATCTTTTTCATTGCTTCATCCCTATTCAAGCACCTACTGATCATATGTCATTACTAGATTCTCATTCTCCTATATCTCTCTAACCAATATGCTAATCATGTCTACAAAATTGCAACTACTTATGTCTTAAGGGTAGTTTAGGAGTCTAGAAGCTTTCATTAGAATGTCCTCATTTGATAATCTCAAATAGATTTTTCGGCCAACAACACTAATCAATACATTCCCTATTGTTAAGAATGATCTACCTATTATCAAGGGAATGTCTTTATCTACCTCCCTTTCCAAAATCATAAAGTTTACTGAAAAAATAAGATCACCAATTGTAAGCATTACATCTTCTACGATGCTTAATGGCTATTTGATACTTTTATCAATCATCTAAAGAGACATGTTCATGGGTTTGCAATCCCTAAGCCCAAGTTACTTGAAAATGGAGAAAGGCATGAGATTATGCTCATTCCTAAATCACATAGAGCCTTACTTTGATATGAATTTCAAAGTGTATAGGAAATTACGAAGCTTCTTGGGTCTTTTAGCTTCTAGGGTAGCCTATTTTGTAGTATTGTAAAGCATTTTTCTAAAAGCATAATTGTGTCCTTGTTTATTCCCCCTTTTTTTCTTAAGTACTTCTTTCATAAACTTAGCATATAATGGTATTTGTTTGAAGGCTTTTAGCAAAGGTATGTTAATGTGCAATTCGTTGAATACTTCTAAAAATCTAGAGAACTTTTGCTCAAGTTTTTATTGTTTCAATCTTGCTAGAAATAGTATTAGCAAGACATAAACTTTTAGTTTCACTTCCCTACTAACCTCTCTTTTTGGGCTCTTTTCTTTAATCATACCATTACCCTATGATTCCTTCCTCTTTAAGTCTCGCTTAGGTTAGTGGTTAGCAACATATTGACTCATTTGCCTTTTGGTTCTAAGATTGATTGCATCTAATAAATCAAAGTCTTTTATCTTAACTACAATCTCAGATGGTGTTTCCATCAATTGGTTCAATGCTTTTGTAATGTTATTCAATTGATCTCCAAAAATAAAGCATCGATTTATGAACATCTACAAGAGTTTCTTCTATGAAATCCTTGTATTCTCCCTTCTTATCTTCTATGTGCTTGGGTATGTTTCTAAATGCACAAATAGGTAAATGTTTTAATGAGCTTTCTTTCACTTGAGTATGAGATGATCTTGGAGAACTTTTTGGTAATTACTTAAGAGAAGAGGAGAAGAACTTGATGACCTCTTAACTATTGACCAAGACCTTAAAAAACCTAAAATCTTGACTAAGATGTGAACTTCCTTCAAAGTTAGAGAATTTAAATTACTTTAATCATATCACAAAATTTTAGAGTTAGATAACCATTTCATTCTATTTTTCATTTAGTGGAATTAATATATAATCTAATCTAATATGTCTTTCATATAGTATTCTTTAAATTTTCATACATCATGAATATATAATTTACTATAGCCATATTAGGCTGGTCACCCTATCTAAACCAATTATAGTATCGATCCTAAAGCCCTAATACTGGGAAGGCTTGGCTTTAAGATTGTATGTAAAGCTTCCACTCCAATTGGCTTCTTTATGGATGGAATAACTTTTTTCCTAAATATTTAGGAATTTACCATTTATTTGCTTTAAAGGAAAAAATAAAAAATGAGAGGCTTAATATGTTTTATGGATTAGAGCTTTGAGTAAATAGATAAAGTGTTCAATTTTTCTCTTTACCATATATTGCTGCAAACAAGTTTTTGGTGTAAGTTGGGATAAAACTTCATGGTGTAGCGTTACCAAATCTACCCTCACTTAATGAACCTGATGCTGAAGTCTTAAAAGATCGAAGCATAAATGAAATAAAGTAAAGATTGGAAAATAAGTAAATAAGTGAAGTCTTGAAAGATCAAAGCATAAATGAAATAAAGTAAAGATTAAAAAATAAGTAAATAAGTGAAGTAGCCAGATATTTTCTTGGTAACTACTTAGTATGTTATTGATGCATTCATGAAATAGCCTATAAAGGACTAACAGGTGAAGTTTTCTAAAATTGAGTTTTAGGTTGAGTTTGCTTGAAAAGCTAAGTTATACTAATTAAATAACCTAATTTTTGAAAGCTTAGTTTTCTTAAGCAAGCAACTTGGTTATAAAAGTTGATTTTTTAAGCATATAGGGATTGCATTATTTTCTACTAGGTTAGGTTCTTGCTAGGTTCCTAAATAAGCTATCTAGATGCTTGGGAGTGTCAACCAACAAGGTGAGAACTAAGGTTAGGCTATGATATTGGTGTTGATTTATGTCATGTACATGAGCATGAGCATGACATACATTGAATGCATTACATCATTATGTAATACTTATATCTTAACTTAAAAGTAGTAAGAGTGATGCAAAGATTCCTTAATAGAAACATGTAGCGTATAGGAGTTATGTATATTGCAATACTTTAAGCATTGCTCAATCATATAAAGACTTCCCTTATTGCTTGTTACATTGAATAAGAAGAGATTTGAAAATTAAGTGTTTTATGAAGTTGAATGATAGGTTAGATACAAGGTTTGCTTTATCCCTAACTGGGGAAGAGATAACATAACAAATAGTCTTTCAGGCATAAAAAATCAAGAAAAAAGTTTTAAGTAAACACTTAAAAAGTAAGACATTATATAAAGCTGCAAACTTTGTTCATGCTGTTGATTGTTATAATGTTTGGCATGTTAAATTAGAACATCTGAGTTATGATTCTATGTTGTACATGTGAAAACTTGGTTATATTTCTATGAGTAGAAACGAACTTGAAAATTGATGTGAAATATATTTCTAACGAGAATTTATAAAGAAACCATTTCCTAAAATAGAGAGATAAACCAAATTGCTTGATTTAGTGAATAACAACATATATAAACTAAATTATGTTCTAATCAAAGGAAGAAAATGCTATTTTATGATTTTTATTAATGACAATTCAAGAAACAGGTATTTATATCTACATAAAGATGAAGATAAGGATTTTATTATTTTTAGATTGTACAAAGAAAAATGAGGGAATTTATATAACTAAAGAATTAAGATTCTAAGAAGTAATAGAGGCAAAATGTATATATCAACAAGTTTAATTCTTTTCGTAAGGAGATGTATCATCCATCAAGTGAAAGCACCATATACACCTCAACAAAATGGTTTAGCTATATGTAATATTCTACATTGAAATCTTAAGAAATTAAGATTCTCATATATGAAGTATGTAAATAAAAGAAACCAAATCTAAATTACCTTAAGTATGGGGGTATTTAGTTTACCGTAGGGTCATTGATCTTAAAAGGACTAAATTAAGGCTAACAAGATTTAAGGGTGTCTTTGTAGGATATGCCTTAAATTCTAAGGCCTATTGCGTACTAGATATAGAATCGAATGTGATTAGTGAAACATAAGTTGATGAATTTATTGAAAATAAATCTCAACATAACTCTAATGAAAAGAAGACATCTACCGATGAGGGAATTTTGGGAGAAAATCTAAACATTGAAGTGACATATTAGATAGAAGACTTACGAGAAGTAAAAGGATTATGAAAAAAAGGACTTTGGGTTGAATTTCATTTCTTCTCAAGCTTTATCATTTCTTGTGGAAGGAAATAGGGAAATCGATATAAACAAATCCCTATGGTTTTATATGTAGATGACGATCTTATGATTTATAGTAAAGTCATATCATCCAAAGATGCAACCTTTTGGAAATAGGTAATCAATGATGAAGTGCAATCCATGTTGTCAACTAATATATGGATTCATGTTGACTTACCTTGAGAATCAAAAGAAATTAGGTATAAGCGGGTGTTTAAAAGAAAATAAAATACAGATAGATTATTACAAAATTTTAAAGCTAGGTTGGTTGTAAAGAGTTATAGGCAATGTAAAGGTATCGATTACACTTATGCTCTTATTGCAAGAATGATTTCAATTAGGGTTCTCATAGCATTGGCATCCATAGTATAAGCTTCATGTGCATCAAATAGATGATAAGACAATGTTTCTAAATGGTCTCGATGAGGAAAACTATATGGAACAATCGAAAGGATTCATTTTACTCAATAATGAGAAGAAAGTCTATAAGCTTATTAAGTCATTATGTGGACTAACACAAGCTCCTAAAAACTCATACAAGTAGTTTGATAAGGTAAACTTAAATGATGTTTTTAAACATAATAATGTTGATATGAATTTATTTGAAGTTTAGCAAATAAGTATGGAGTAATTTTTTGTCTCATGTAGTTGATATACTCATATTTGAAACAAACTCAAAGGTTATCGAAGAAACCAAATATTACCTCGTCTCTAAGTTCAAAATGAAAGATTTAAGTGAAGTAGATGTGATAGTAGGTATTGAAGTGCTAAAACATGTCATTAAGGAATAACCTTAAGTCAAGCTCACAATGTTGAGAAAATTTTTTATAAGTTTAAACATTGAAGATTTAAGGAGTATAGTTTCCATGTGATCTGTATGTGAAGTTAATTGAGAATAATTATAGGACGATAGCATAATTAGAATAGGCATTATGCAATTGGTAGTGCATCTTATTGCCCTTAACATTACATTTGTTATGTACACGCTATCTAGGTAACTAATAAACTTTGTATAAGACCTTGGAAAGCAATAAAAAGAGTTTTTGAATATATAGAGAAAATAAAAAATCTTAGTTTACATTATGGTAAATTTCCTACTATACTACAAAGGTTTTTTTTTTTTTATGTAAGTTGGATCACTAATTTAGGTGATCATGTTTCTACAAATGGATGGATATCTACTCTTAGTATAGGTGCAATAAGTTAGAATTCTAAGAAACAAACTTGCTTTACTCATTTGACAATAAATATTGATTACAACATTAGCATCGACTGAAAAAGAAGTGGAATGGCCAAGACAATTGCTATTGGAAATAAAGTCGTGGCTACAAGCAATGTCAACCATTTTGATTTTCTGTAATAATCAAATGATCATGTCGTATGCCCATAATAATATATATAATGGAAAATGTCCACATGTTGGCTAAGACTCATGGATGTAAGAGAATAATTTATTAATAATAATGGGGTTATAATAATAAGCCATGTTGAGACTAAACGTAATTTAGATGTCCCTTTGAAAAAAGTGTTGTTAAGAGATCAAAATAAAGAGAAATCCTCCAAAATGGATTTAGAACCTAACTAATTAATTAGAATGGTAATCTTACTTTTTGTTTTTTTAGTAGCCACCAATATAAAGGTTTAAGGAGTAATGAGTGCGGTTAATTGTGAATCTATAACTTAGTAAATTAGAGGATGATATATTAGAATATCTCTCGAGTGAATCAATTGTGTGCTAGATGTTTTGATCAATCTTAAATGAAATCCACCTATTTGAATATAGAAGTGGTGTTGTTCTTAGTGAGTTGATAGGTGTATCTCTTCTAAATATTCATGAAGCCTATAAGAGTATAAAGCCATAAAAGTACTACTAAAAAATCCATTTAGTTTGTTAGCATAGTTGAAATATGAGTGGCTTTTCCGATTGCAACACAATGTGTAGGTTTAAGCAAAAAGCCACATAATTCCTCATTGCAACTTTGAAAGACTTGTACTAAAGCATGGCTCAAATTTATGGATACCATTTTCATAAATTTTCACAATTTGGAAGGAACTTTAAAGAGTTGATAATCTAGTAGAGAAATATTAAATAGATTTTCAATTATGTAAATATACTTTAAGTAATATAAATAATGGTTTAAAAATATTGAAAATTATCTAAAGTGTGACATTACCAAGAAAGTTTGATCCAAATAGGAGAGAAAGAATTGTTTCAACTTAAATGTTGTTTACTCCCGTTAAAGTGTTGTGACAATTGGTTACCCTAATGTGTTGTTTCAATTTTTTGAGTTGTGCTCAAATTGATGCTTTGGATGAGTTGGTAATTACCCAAGCTCAATCCAACGATTAAAATTAAAGTCCTTTCAATAGTTACAATATTTGGAAGAGTTGTAATGCATGCAATTAATGAAAAGTGAAGAAGTGTATAGTTGTTATTTTTGCAGCACTTTGTACAAATTTTGGGATTTTTTTTTAATTCATTCTTTTATCTCAAAACAACAACTCTTAAAAGCCTTCCAAATTTCCAATGAATTCTCATGTGATACACAAGAACAATAGTTTACTACTTTTATTCTTATAAACTTAGTTGTATCACTTTAAAAGTAGTGAAATCCTCAGCAAACTTTACCTATTACCCGCAAAACTTTTAAAGGAAAGCAACTTCACATGCTCTCTGAGTGTTATTTTCCTCCCATTAGTTATAATATTTCTAAGAGTTAGTATTTGTTGACCAACACCTATAAAAGCCCAAAATCTTGACTAAGATTTGAATTCCCTTCAAAGATGGAGAATTTGAAATATTTTAATCATATAATGAAAAATCAGAGTTAGATAATCATTTTGTTCTATTTTTTGTTTGGTCGAATTAATATATATTCTAATCCAAGATGTCCGCCATATGGTATTCTTTAAAATTTTGAAAATCATGAATATATTGTTTATTGCTACGATAGTAGGCTGGCTGCCCTACCTAAACTAATTAATATATTGGTCCCCAGGCTCTATCGCTAGAAAGGCTTGACTTCAAGATCATATGCAGAGCTCCTGCCTCGATTGGCTTTTCAACATATGGAATATCTTTTTCCTAAATATTTAGGCATGTACCATCTATTTGCTTCAAAAAAAAAAAAAAAAAGGCTTAATATGTTTTGTGGATTAGAGTTTCCAGAAAATAGATAAAGCGTTCAATTTTCATTTTCACCATATATTAATGCAAACAAGTTTTTGATGTAAGTCGCGTGAAGTTACCAAATCTATCTTGCTCATTATTCTTCTATATCTAAAATGTAAAACATATATTTTATTTTATTTTTATGATCATTCCTTAGTGATCTTGATATACTTATTGTTTAGATTACGTTTTCTAATTTATTTTTGTGCTAGTCTGCATTATACTCGTATCCATACAATTATTTCTTTTGTCATCTCATTTTCATTTATGCCATCCTCCATCAAAATGCATAATTATTTATATCGTCCATATAAAAAGAAAAAAAAAATTAAGTCACATATTCTATACGATTCGTATTATTCATTACCAATTATATAACTGATTAATGATAGCATTAAGCAATTTAGATGTTATGATTTTACTCCCGCTTTTCCTTTAGTCCGACAGCATTTTCTTGCTTTTCAAAAGAATTCCACTCATCTTCGTTCACTCTATATATTCTAGCATAGGTATAACTCTTCAAAACACGGTATAGTTCTTGTAAAATCATAAGCTATCATTGTTCTTGCATAATATATATATATATATATGTATATGTATGTATGTATACAATTGGTTCTTTAGTTTTGCATAATCTGCCTTTCCCCGGCATCTCCTTCAGGATCTAACATCTGATGAGGAGGAACAGAAACATACTCGTAGTTCGCCGTCTTATCACTGCTAACATAAACAACCTTGAAGACATCATACTTCATGTCAGGAGAAAATTGACTAAAATAAGGAAGGACGGTCCTCTTGTAATCAGAGTTCAGGATCCAGGAGTAACAAGATTGCAAGGATTTCCAGACATGAAAACATGCTACTTTTGTTCCCTCATGGCACTTCAGGCACACGCCGGCCCTCACGCCTTCCATCTTCATGGATTCGGATTTCAAAATCGCCAGGAATGCATAACATAGGTCGTTCACATTGCCAATTGAAGCCTCTGCTGCATTAATTGATACAATGTCGCCCGTTGAAAACATTGCAGCCCAGGAACCATCTCTCGACGTGCCGCCATTGGCATGGAGGAAACTGTAGTCAACTAAGGTCGCCGTGCTGGATACTTCTGTTAGCATCGCTAGCTGCAACAATTTCAACGGCAGTAAGATATTACAAATTTGGTTTATACAAAATGCAGTACGTATATATGGTAAGATTGGCAAAGGGATAACATGGAGGAGGAACGATGACAGAACCGTTATTAAACAACACTTACGAGGTCTGCACTTAAGGATTCCTTCTTTTCACTCGATTTCTTCATCCATGCCCCATACCATACAACCTGACGACGACACAACATTAACATAAACTCGTGAATAACTGAAGAAATGGGATTTAATGGATTATCCATGTGACAGTTACGTACAGAATAATGATCTATAATTTACAAATATTTAAAGAAGTATAGATCGATCAGAAATAAACAATCTTATCTACGATTTACTTGTTAAGCATTAGTCAATTGCTTTAAGAAATAAAATCAAATTTTCATGGAGGGTGACGAAAAAATGACAATTTTTAGATTACACGGTGGTGGATTTTTCATGGTATAAGGTGCTGAGTTCATACCATTCATTTTACCCTAGTAATAGATTTCGATCAAGATCTCAGCTAGTGAACTGATAAATATAAAAGCGCATAATTGTTCTAACCTGCCTAAACTTTCAAGTTATATCTATAAGAATAGGTATAAAATTTTTGAAAGAGAAAGTACGAGGATTTTATATGAAAATTAACGTAGGGTAAGCTTTTACATACCATATTTCCATGGATGCTTTGAAATATAGAGCTTTGTACACAGCCAAGACCTTCTGTTGTTGAAGAGAAGCATTTGAGAGCATAAATAAGGTCATCGGCATGAAACCCTCTTGGTCTAAACACGAAAAAACTTATCTCCAAATTTCTGTTATTAAAGGGCATAAAGCATGCCATATCTCTCTCTTTCCACTTTCTTGTTTCACCTTTTTGGTCGTTTGAAATTATTGGATTTAGAAAGGAGCAACTGATACCCAAACACAGTGGAGGTCAGTTTCTAGCTAGAGATTCCTGTAGGATGTTGCAGATATACCAGTAGGGTTGAAAACATAATTCAAATGCTCATAGGTCTTGCCATAGAGTGTTCAAAGGTCCGATTTGTCACCCTGAAATGTTGAATATTCTAGATGATTTTATTCATTAATAATTGATTAAAAAAACAGTAAAGCCACCGAACTGCGATGGTTTGCTTTTATTCAACTATTGGCTTAAGATTTCAAACCCAATGGGAGGGATGAACACGGAATCATATCATTGAGGGATTGATTCATTTTAATTAATTTAATATTAAAAGTGTCTATTATTATTTTGTTAATAATTGCACCGTAAATATTTTCTAAAACGTTAGAGTATGGAAAAATTCTCTTAAAAAATTACTAAAAGTGTTTGATGCATTTAGTCAAAGGTAAAAAGAATAAGCTTTATACCTTTTGCATTATAGCATATGTACTTACTGAAATTTAACAATCAATTTATAGAAAAAAAAATAAAATTAATATATAAAACTTATATAAATTTTATTTTCAACAAAAATAGATTAGAAAAATATTTGGACATAAAATTACAAGTAGAGAAAAAAAAGAAAATGAACATAAATATAAGTTCCTTTTATTTATTTTCATGCTAACTTTGTAAATTTGTTTTATGAGTTATGCTAAAAATGATCTTCTCAAATATAAGTGACTATACAATTTATCGTTGAATAATACACATTTATTTTCTTAACACTAATCATAAAAGAAATGTTATTATACTAAGTCATAATTGACTTATTTATGATGTTTGTTAATAAAAATTACAATTCGAAGAGAAATTATATCAATAACATATACTTTTGTTATTGTGGATTTAATACTATTAGTTATAAAAATTATAATTTTATCATAAACGAATTTAATATCATTAGTTATTGTGGAAAAAATAAAAATTAAAAAAAAGAATGTGATTTGAATAATAAATGCATCTTGAAAATTTAAATGGTAAATTACAAAAAGCTAAGAGCATTTTACGAAGAGGTCGCTTGTGTTTTACTTTTTGATAAATACATGATTTGTGTACTTTAATTTTACGTAAATTATGCACAAGGGACACATGACATCTATTAATTGGTTGACATTATAATTAAATAATTTAAATTTATAATATAACTAAAAATTATTTAAATAATACATCATCTAGAAAAAAACAGAAGAAGAAAGACAAGAACGACCACTGTTCCTCAATGACACAGAGATGATCTCTGTAATTAACCAAAGCACCAGGACCAAAATCACATTTTTATTTACGTGCAAATTCATGCACATCATTCTCCAAGCCTCCAAATGACCAAAACCCTACCCTTTTTTACCCACTATCTTCATTTACTCTATACACAAGGTTCAAAACACTATACAATAAAACCGACAAGATTCTTGCGTGCCCAGTTGCTCAAATCCCACTTGCTGCTCTCAAATACCTTTAGTTCGAATTCCCTTGTGGATTATTACTGTAAATGTGCGCCTTGGAGTATGCACTCAAGTTGTTCGATGAAATTCCAATCAAAGATTGTTTCTTTGAACATTGTTGTTTCATGTTGTAACCAAATGGGTTTACTGTGATACTTAGGTAAAGTTCTGTTCTATAGGATGCATCACATGGCTTCGAGCCAAATGAGATCATTCATGGGATTGTAGCTGCTATCTTCTGTTTTTTATTTTTTTTTTAGTTTATGTATTATTTAAATATATTTTATCTATATTATTAATTTAAATTATCTAATACTAACAACCATAACTTGAAATGTGACAAATGTCCCCTATGTATGTATTAAAAAAAAAGTTAAAACTTGGATCATGTATTTGTAAAAAAATAAATAAATAAATAAATTACAAGTTAATTACGTAGCTTTTTTAATTTATCCATAATTAAAATTATACTCATGAGATTTGAATCTAAGAGCTCCTATTTATAACACATGCATTCAACCACTTAACATGATTTGTTCTATAAAATATACATATATTATATGCTTTTTTTTTCATTTAAAAACAAATATCTAAAAATTAATGTTTCTTCTATACATAGGTTTCCGGGGCCGCTTTTTCGATAACCCAACACCTGCCCACAACCCCACACACACATACACACACCCAAAAGGAAAAAAATAAATAAATAAATTGTCCATCCTCAAGGTATGAAAGGTAATGTTAATGCCATTCTCACCATGTAAATCAACTAAACCTATTCACCAATTATTAAAGTTTTCCTTGATATTTACTAGAATTTGAGCTATAATAACAATTGAGTCAAGCTCAAAATCAAATTACTTCAGTAGTTTACCTTATTGAACTTAAGTTTCATGATATTTACCTTAAATAACTCATCAACCTAATGAAGCTCAAGTTGCGTTTAAATTTCAATCGAGTTTGAATTGTGTTTTGATATTAATATTATATGATTAAAGAAAAAAATATTTTATAGAAAAATTAAGCCTAAAATGAGCTTAAAATAATATTTTTAACTATGATTTTGAGTTAAGTTTGATCACAAAGTTCTAAATTCAATGGAATTTGAATTGAGTTCAAGCTCAATACTGTATTATCCTTACTTGATATTTGTATCCTTGATTGTTCCCCTTCTTACTTTCTTGGTATAGTAGGTTAATATGAGTTATAGACTATAAATCCATTAACAATCTAGGCTTCACTCTATGGGTTAATGTGATAGGTTCTAAAGAGTCAAGTTCATGAATTTGAAATGATTTAGAGAGATTTGGTATGGTAAGCTTAGAATAGGGACTGTTGGATTAACCTGCCCGTTCACAACCTTTCTTAAGGAGGCTTATACACTTAGTGAGGCTATATATTAGCCTGTACTTAATACGAGCCTATGAAAGAATTCATCAACAAGAAGACTCATTACGGTAATCGATTGTCAACATGATTTAATAGCTTAACTCTATAAATTCTCAAGAGCTTCTCTTCTTTTGAGACATTTAGCTACTCAGAGAAATAATGCCATGGTATCACTCTATTAACACAAAAGATCAACAGAGTTTAAAGTGAACAACATACCATCTCTTATCTAGAATAGTGAAGTCGATACTCTATAGCTCCTCTACTTATCACTAGTCAATTTAAGTTTCCTCAGATTGTTTACTCTTCCTTTGTGCTTATTTTTCTCCAAGTCATTTTTATATCATTCTACATCACTTCTTTGGGTTATATATAGCGTGAGACTCATGCTGCATGCATGTCACTTTTATAATCGGATCCCCTTATCTATACTTGGTAAAGTGTTTGGACCAAACTAGTTATTTTAGCATGTATGCTAAACCTTTTTTTTTTTTTCTAAGAGTAAAGAAGGCAATATATTAATAATATTATAAATAGGAAAAAAGCATAACTACCCCTTTAGTAGCACAAAACATGACGTAATGGTCTCACACCACTTCAAGCTTTTTTCTCGTTAATACTATATAACATACTCAAAGTCTCTAGGTAGAAGTTTTATAACATCATCAGTAGGAATAAATGACGTAAAATCCCTTTTCCAAAGAAAGTGCAATAGGTTTGTTAAATAATCTCCTCTTGCAATGTACTCCATCTTCGCTTTAGCCTGTTTAATGTACTCATGACTATCCATACGTAAAGAGAAGAAGAAAAATGAAAATTTATGGGAGACCAGCATAACTCTTCATCATAAGATATAGAAATCTAACATCGCCATTAATTGTGTTTCATTCCAATTTAATTTGACTAGATTGCCTCATAATCTAGCCCGAAATGGAAATACATTATAAATTAGCAACTCAAAATTTTGTCTCAAATTTTCATCTCCAAATAATTAGATATACAATATTGTAGTCTTCTTAATAAGTAGTTGGAGCGCATTTGTAGAAGAACAAAACATAGTTGCTTTTATATTTTAAAGCTAATTACACATTTCACATAATCAAAAAGATGTAACGTTTCTTATTTTAGCTCCTAAAATTTGCTTCTAGATATGGTAATAGTAATGCAACAATAGAATATCATAAAAACTATTTAATCTTCATTTTTCCTAAATATTTTGATCTCTTTTTACTTTGTTGGTGGTTCTTAATTTCTAAAGATTCAATTTTGGGTACGCATAAAATTGGTAGGGTGTGAATTTTTCACATACCTTACCCCTTGGTGTAGGTACTAATACCTAAATTTTGAGACAAAAACCTCCCATAATGTGTAAGAAATCACCTTAGAAACTATACCCTTTGGAACTTATAGGGTATAAGGTAGGTTATGAAATTTATAAATTTTTTTTATTATATTTTTATAATAAAATTCATTACATATGTTACCTAATAACTTATAAATTTTTTTGCATATCTATAACTAGTACATTTATCAATCTAATAAACACCAACAATTCAATTACATATTTTTCAATCGCATATTTCTTATGAAGGGATACATTATGAACCTAATAATATAACTTCAAAGAATTCATTATGGAATGCTATTATGAATTGCAGTCTATCATAAGGTCTAGTTCACTAGTTTAAAATAAAAAACAATACTTGCATAATAGATCTTTACTTTTTGCAATCAATAAACGAGCTTGAATAGTAAATAAGTATTACATTAAAAATATTATTTTTTAATTCACTATTTTTATTAATAATTATAAGATGAATATAAGATATACCTATAAACCTCAAAGTATAGGTACTACGGTATAATACCCTAAAATATAGAACGTTACAGGCCACCATGTGTCATCAACTTCTAACAATACGTAATGCAACAAACTACTAAAATCTCCAACACATACATATGTGAATCCACTAATGATCACAAGTCTTTACAAATTACTATACATTAAACAACTTTCAACCAATTTTGATTATTCACATATTCACTTAAAGTTCAACCAAATAATATTGGCTACTCCTAGTGATCATTCTTATAATAAAATGATAAAGTTGTTGACCCATCTTGATAATTGTTATATTGCCTCTATATTCATCAAATTCAATAAGCTTATCAAATGAGCTACAACTGTAAAAATTTAAGGAATGAGTCAAAGCTCAATACATAGTACATATACACATGAGCATGAACAAACATGTCAATCCACATGTATTCAATGCAGAAACAATAAGCTATGCAATAGTTTATTATCTTTGTTTTAGCTAGTCGCACAATATACAACGAAGGTCTTCACGACCCCTCTTTACATCATATTTCATATCATCAACTTAGCATTTAGGCATGCCTCTTCGACCCCTCTACAAATTAGCATTTAAGTATGCTACTTTGGGCTCTTTTACAGCCTATATCTAGGTATGCCACTTCAAGCCTCATCTACAATAACTTAGATCTATCCTAGAATATTTTTATGTGAGACTCCACTAGGGATAACTTGGCGCATGGATCATTGGGATTCCCCTTAAGGATTTGCCACTCTAAGCCCCTAAGATGAGTTATACATAAGCAATAAGTAATGGTAATTTCGATTGGCTATTTAATTAGTCAATTTGAGTATATATACAAATATAAAATCTAACCTAACAATCATAAGCAGTACATAAGTGTTACGTATAAGGAATCTATCAAACAAATTGATTGTAAGTTATCTTAGAAAGAGTAAATCTATAAAGAAACAAAAGATAAAACTATCTCAGCAAGATTTTGTAACTTTTGATAGACTTTCTGAGGGTTTTAGATAAGAATTGTAGCCTAAGAACAACTATACTAAGGTTGAGAAAACAAACGGAGAGAACTATAAGAATTATAGTTGGAAAATCAAGCCCATGATCTTTTGTTAAAGGTGAAGCACAAGTACACGTCCTAAGTCGTAACCTTGTTGTGTTTCACCATGGAGTGACTACGCTTTGGATGACGGTTATGAACCTTTATCGTGATCCTCTCCGCTAAAATTTTCCCTTCAAAATACTTCACACCCAATGTTGTAGAAAGGATCATGGTCATGATCATATCCATGATCTTTGATCGTGATCTTACTACTTCGAATTCTTTTCTCTGTTTTTACCAAAATCACAAGTACATACTCTTGATCTAAAATTCCAACCTCAACCTTAATCTAAAACACATTGTTAACCAAAACTCATATCAAAATATCTTTACTACACATCCATGAATTTCATAAAGGATAAAGATTATGAAAGAAGGAAAATGCATTACCTACAAACTTTGAAAAACCCTAAAGAAAACCTTTGTTTTCTTCTAAAAAATTCAATTGCAAAACCACCTCTTAAGGTTACAAAAAGACTTATAAATTTACATTTCACCAATGCCTTCTTCTTATACTATCGAGTTTGCAAAGTTTGCCATTAGGAAGTTTAGGGCTTCTACCAGAAGAGAGAAAATCCTAAATAAGAATAAGAATGGGGACTAGGGCTTACTCTTGTGAAGCCTTTTATAGAGTGATAGGCTTTTCAGAAAATGCGCTAACTTAATATTTAGCTAAAGTTTAATATGCCCCTACTATACATTAAACCATTCTTTACTTTATGCCTTTATTATTATTTTTTTCTCTAAGGTATTACACATGACCACTGTAATATATCTTGATGTTGTACTAAAATGCCTTAGTGAAAATTAATAGAAGGGAATAAGTGTAATTCATCCCCTAGGTTTATAGTTGATAGATTAATAAAATAATTTATCTTATTGTAGATTAAGATGTGTACTTATGACTATGGTACTACACTGAACATACAAGCTGCTCTAGAACCTCACCTCTAGAAGATAATATAAAATAGAGCAAAAACCCAAAGCACCGCCTATAATCCATGCAATATAGGAGGTAAAGGTCCCTCTCTTTCATTTTTCCTTGTGATAACCACTTGACTATCTTCTTAGAAAGTAGTAATAAGATATCATGATTTAATAATAAGAGTTGAAGGCACAATCAAATTTAAAACTTAAAAATATAAGGTTATATGGAAATAATAAGTAAGACAATTTATGGAAAAATGAACAAATAAAAAGATTAATTTACCTTTAGTCATCAATTGTAAATAGTAAATGGTAAATGGTTAATAGTAAATTAGTAAATAGTAAGTTAATTAATGTAAATAATGAAACAAAAATAAGAAACATAATGCCTATTGCATGGAAAAATCATCATAACACGTCATAAGAATATATGCCGAAGATATAAAGAAAAATATTAAAATAATAGGTTTAGTATCAAAATATGACAAAATACCCCATAAAAATACCTTAAAATGCAAAAAATTACCCAAAACATTCTAATAAGTATCAAGAACATTCTAAAATTCTCCTAAATATCGAAAAACTTATGGAAAAGTGAAGAAATATGTTTGGGAAAAAAATTTGGAACTTTTTAGAAAATATAAAAATAGATAACTTAATCAATAATTCACCAAAAATATCTCCAAGTGTCTAAAATTAGTGAAAAATTTACCTTACACTAGTCATGCATGCAATAACATGTAATAAGATTTTACAAATTTTTTCAAATTAAAAAATTAAAAAGTAACTTAAATCGCCCTTCTATAAATATTGTTCCTCCCTTCAAAATTTTCCACATAATGTTTTTAGCATCCAAAATTCACAAGAATGGATAGAAACTCTATTGAGATGCTCCTTAGGTGGTTTGACAAGTTGGTGGTGGAAGAAGGTAGTCAGAGGTGATGGTTTGTATGAGTTTGGTGGTTTATAGTACGAGAAGTTTTACACCTTCAATTTCCTTCCTTTTAGAATGCCCTTTTTATTGTAAGTTCATCATTTATATACCTATTAAGAATTTTTTTTTTTTGGAATTAATTTAGTATGCTTAGTAGTTTTTATAATTTTTGTAAAGTTATTACCTATTTTACTATAATATACTAGTTTAAAGAAAAATGGTAAAACCCTATTTATTAACTTCCTAAAATCCTCAAAATTTTCTTCATACTTTCCCATATATAATGTGACCTTTTGAATTTATCCATGACAATTTTTAGAATATATCATAATTTCTTTACTATTTAAGTCATAAATTTTGCTAAATTATGAATTTACTCTAACTATATAATATATGTTTTCTTTCGAAAACTCAATTTTTATATACATTATATGTTTTTAAGTTCCCTATTAACTTTATTTTAGAATAAATAATTATTGAATTCATATCAATTTATCCTATAATAATTACCAATCTCTTAATTTTCGTTCCAACTTCTCAAAATATTTATCAGTTACTATGCACAATAAAAATCTGATTCATTTTCATAAAAGCCAAATATCTCACCTTTTAGACATTCATAAAACACTTTTTTTGTTAATAATAGAAGAACAGGATTATTTGATTATACATCAAAGTGACCTTTTTGGGTATAGCAAATGTAACTAATAAATAATTCTCTTTTAAGGATGTAACAATTACTATCTAGAGGACTCTAATGACCTACAAATAGGTAAGTGGCCTCCCTCACAACAATTCTTGATGTGCTAACAAGGGGCAGTAAGCCATTATATTGCTTGTCATTAAAAATTAGTTATATCTGTAGTGAATGTGGGTATAATAAAGTTGTTTGATAACCTTTGTGATTTTGTTTTATATTTTTTTGATATGGTATTGATTCATTACTTAATCACTTAAATAATTTAACTAATGTAATATTAGACTCTAATTATTATACATGCATAACATACCAAGTATTTTGCATTTTTCCTATCAACACTACTTATATGAAAAGGAAATAAGGAGTTTCCTTCTTTTAACCTTATGAAACTAAGTGTCAAAAGATGAGATTACTGTTCAGGTTTACACATCTTTGGGTTTAGATGGGATGAAGAGTCCATTGCAAATCTTTGGATTGACGAGAAACTTAGGCCTACTAAGTGGTGAGCAGAAGTAAAACTCCTTGAAACCCATGCTAGAAGGGGATTATTTTCTCTAGTCTGAAGATGTACTGATTAATGTCGTATAGATGGCATTTGATATGATTGCATTGTGTTACACTCTAAATGACTTGCTTGTTTTGATTATATTGTTTATAATGTGTATCTCTTGCCATTTACTAAGCTATGGTTTTGTTTACCTCCTTATCGTCCTTTTTGTAGGAATAATTAAGTCAAAACATGCAAATAACAGTATAGGTAGGCTAACTAGAGTATATAGAAGACAATGTGAAAGCACCTTTTGTTCTAGTTTGAAATAGCTATGTTGAGCCTAATTTTTCTCCTAGTTTTTAATATTTTCCTTAACATGGCCAAAATTAAACTCTAACCCAATTAATATTGGTCATCGACTAAGGGTTAAATAAAACTAGTTTTTCTTTTAAAAAAATATTTGAAGTCGCCACCTGACCGAAGTCTAGAAAAAGAGTTAAGTTATAACCAATTGAGTAAATTGGCTATAACTTACCAACAAGTTTTTCAATAAAATCAATTTTTAAAAAGGTTTTAAAAATAAAGATTTGTATCTAGAGGTTATCCTATTAAATGTTAAACAGTACCACTTTTTAACTTTGTAAATTTATTTTCACTTTTCAATAATACATTTTTTAGATTTCAATTTTCTAAACAACAAATCATATTACATGTAACTAAGTTAATTAAACCGATTATTTACAAGAGATGGAAAAAAAAAAACTTTTCATGTTTTAAGTCATCTTGTACTTACATACGAGTGCTGACATACTTACTATTCGGAATTAAACTTTCATAATTCGTTTTAAAAAATTTAAGTGGGTTGATTGATTTTAAATTTAGAAAGTGGTCGAGTTTACATTTCTTAGCCATTTCATTTTATTTGATAAAACACTTAAGAGAAAAGGGTCATAATTTAGTGATTTTATTTTTGGAAAAATTCTAAAATATCCTAATTTTTGAAAAAGGTTCATTTATTTGGAAAAAGATTTTCTAAGTGACAAAACCTTTTAGAAAAATCCTAAAATATCTAAAATCCAACTCTTCATAAAATATGCAATTACTAAGGTTAACATGTCTAATTATGGAAAAGATACTTAAACAATGGAAAAGAAGCCTAAATCAAAGCAAATATGACTGAATCATAGAAAAGATGTCTAAAAGAAAGGAGTGTGTTTATTTTGAAAAGTTCTAAGACATCTTAACCTTAAAAGGGTTCATTTTACTTTTGTTTTTTTACTAAAAAATGCTATTCTAAGTAATAAAATGGTTTTCATTTATTTTCATTATTATATTGTATTTTATGTATTTTTATTTTTTTTTTCATTTCTGTACTAAAACATCAAAATAAATAAACAAAAAATTCTTGCACTTTTTTTTTTCATTTTTTCTTTCTCTTTCTTTTTTTTTTTCTTTTTTTCTTTAGATTCTTTTATTCTTTTCATTTTTTCTATTTTTTTTATTGGGTTACAATTACACAACTTTTACAATTGAAATAAACAAACAATTGTGAAAAAAAAAAACAATAAAAGGAAACAACTTTACAAAACCAAAGGAAGGAGAAACAAGGCAAAAGAAAAAGAAAGAAAGAAAGAAAGAAAGAAAAAATAATGAACCAGAATAGAAATTGTAATAGGGGCGTGCGAGTTGAGTTAGAAAGCTCTCATTATGAAGAGTTTTTAGCACAACTTATCGTAGCTCGAAAGGCATCAAGCTTACTAGAATCCTAGAAAGGGAAATGAGGGTTGTGTAGAGAGAGAGAAGGGCATTGTGAATCGATTTAAGAGAATGTGAGTGATGAGTTGATGGTTTGTAGTATAATAGAATCCCCTATTTATATGTATCTTGGTTGAGTTAAGGATGTAAAATATTAAATATAATATGATTTTCTTCTGTGTTTCAGCTAGATGAACCTAGATAATATGTGATAGTAAATATAAAGTTGCATGTGGAAACATAATTAATATGCACCAAGAGTGTGCCTATTATGTATATGAGTATGTCGTAGTATGTCCAACGTGCAATGATGTGCCAGTAACATGGAATGGCGTGACATAGAAGATGAGGTGGCGTAACATGGTAAATGAAGTGGATGGACAAGTATCCAAGTGAGAGAAGAAAATAAAAGATGCACTTTGCACCTTCCATGGATTGAATCCAAGATCTCTTAATCATATACAATATTAAGTTTAAGTGCTTATCCAGATGAGCTATTGGTTTTTCCTTGTTTATATGTGCAGTAATTGTACATATGGACTAGGCCAACTTAGGCCAAATTTGAATCTAAGCCCAAGCCTAATCTTCCTCCATATTATTTTTATTATTTAGGACTTAAAAGGTACTAAAATTATTAAAATTTTCTATTCTACTCCAAATTATCTAAATCTTTTTTACTTTTTGTATTTTCTCTAAATTTCCTATATATTTTTCGTATATTTTGTAGTTTCCTATTTTTTAAAATTCTTTCTAAATTTCTTATTTTTTGGTTTTTTTCCTAAATTTTACATTTTTTGAACATTTTCTAAATTTCTTGTTTTTTTTTGGTTTTTTCCTAAATCAAGACCTTTTACCTTATCTCAAAATTTTTGAAAAAATAAAAGGGGAGCAATAATGAGTTGTCTATAGTTACCCTTCTTTGTAGTTAAGTTTAAACAAAACTTTACTACAAAAACAAAAGAAACACTATTGTTGCCTTGAGGATGACTTTAACTTAAGAAGCGCAACAACCAGCTAGCTATCTTGTGTTTAATCTACTGAAAATTTGGTGAATGGTGAAAGGCGAAAGCTGAAAGAAGGGAGAAGCACTCTAAGAGCTAATTGAGACATAATAGAAATTTAAAGAGGGTAGCATCCTTATGGCTTGGCAAGAACCCTAAAATAAAGTGTAACACTTAGTTATAAAACTGTAAATGAAAGTTTGAAACCTAATAGTGCCTTATTGAGCTAATCGACCTAAGTAAGATAGGCAAAGTGCTCCTGAAGTTAGCTAAAACTCTAAAGAGATGTTGAAAACTTAGTCTTACCCCTATAAGTTGACTAACCAAGGTGAATTGGGTAAAGCGTTTCTTGAGCTGGTTAAGACTGTAAAGAAATGTCAAACACTTAGTTATGGCCCTATGAGTTAACTAACCAAGGTGAAACAAGCAAAGCGTTCCTTGAGTTGGCTTAGACCCTAAATTTAATGAGATGGGTAAGTACTCCTTGAGTTGACTAAAACCCTAAAGAGAAACTTGGTAGTGCTCCACTAAGCTAACTAGCTTAGGTAAATAGGTGAAGTACTCCTTAAGCTAGCTAAGATCCTAAATTGAAACCTGGTTGTGCTTCACCGGGCTAACTAATCTAGATGGGAGCGTTTCTTAGGGATTAACAACCTTAAATAGAATTGATTTGAGAAAACCTAGCCGTGCTTTTTTGAGCTTACTAACTTAAGTGGGAGCATCTCTTGGGGATTAGCAATCCTAACTTGGAATCGATTTGAGAAAAACCTGGAAGTGCTTTTCTAAACCGACCATCATAAGCGGGAACATCTTTCATAAACTTACAACCTTAAATGGGATCGATTTAGAAAACCTAGTCATGTTCTTCAAAGCTTACTAACCTAGGCGGGAATGCCTTTAGGGGACTAGAAACTCTAACGTAGAATTGATTTAAGAAAAACCTAAAAGTACTCTTTTGAGTTGACTATCTTAGGTGAGAACATCTCTAGGGGACTAGCAACCTTAACTTAGAATCGATTTGAGAAAAACCTAGAAGTGCTCTTTTAAGTTAACTATCTTAAGTGGGAGTATCTCTAAGAGACTAACAACCCTTAACTAGACTTAGAAAAAGCACCGTATTGGCTCACTAAAAGATATTAGCGATGAGAGGAAGTGCCCTATGGGCTTGCTCGAGAGAAATCGATAAAGAGAGGCGCCTTTAGGGGCTTGCTAAAAGAACTTAGTAAGGGACGTACCTTATGGGCTCGCTAAAGGAAATTTGTAAAGTAAGCATCCTATGGGCTTACTAAAAAGAAATTGATGAAGAGAAGTTCCTTATAGGCTTGCTTGCAAAAAATTAATGATGAAATGAAGTGCTTTAAGGGCTCGCTATAAGGAATTGATCATGAAAGGAAGCGCCCTACGGGTTTGCTGCAACAATTTGGTAAAGAGAAGCACCCGAAGGGCTTGTTAAAAGGTATTGGTGAAGGGAAGCACCCTAAAGGCTCTTTAGAATTTCAAAAAATGAAAGATTGGATAGCATCCTTAAGGCTGGCTGAAACTCTAAAAATGAATTCAAAAAGGCATCAATACTTTAAGAGTTGGTGAGAACCCTAAAAATGATGAAAGAGAGAGGGGGTAGTGCTTTAAGAGCTTACTAAAACCCTAAAATGGGTGAAAGGTGGAACCGCGCTTTGAGAGTTGGTTAAAACCCTAAAAGAGATTAAAAGAGGGGACAACACTCTAAGAGCTTACTAGAACCTTAAAAATGAAAGAAAAAGGGGATAATGCTCTAAGAGTTAGCTAAAAAAAAATGATGAAAAATAGAGGAGGTTACACTCTAAGAGCTGGCTAAAACCCTAAAAACCAAAGGTAGGATAGCACCCTAAAGGCTAGCTAAAACCCTAAAAAGAATAGAAGAGGGGACAATGCTTTAAGAGTTGGTTGGAACCTTAAAGGAGATTAAAAGAGGGGATAGCACTCTAAGAGTTGCCTAAAACCCTAAAAATGAAACAAAGAAGGGATAGCACTGTAAGAGTTAGCTAGAATCTCATAATGAAAGATTGGACAGTACCTAAAGGCTAGCTAGTACTCTAAAAAGAATAGAAGAAGGGACAATGCTCTAAGAGCTGGTTGGAACCTTAAAAATGAATGGAAAAGGGAACAACACTCTAAGAGCTAGCTTACACCTTAAGAAGAATAGAAGTAAAGACAACACTCTAAGAGTTGGCTAGAACCTTAATAATGAATGGAAATGGGGACAGTGCTCTAAGAGCTGGCTTAGACTCTAAGGAATGTTGACAAAGGATTAAAGAAGTAAAGTAAGGAAAGTAATCAGTTTGAAAAACTTCTTGACTTAAAAAATATTTACATACAAATCATCTAATGTCAAAATAGGTATCATGGATTAAGTCCCTTAGTGACTTAGATCAATGTGATTAGCTTAAAATGTGTGACCACATTGAAAAGGAAACAGATGACTTGAATTGAAAGTTTGGCTAATCGAGCCTATACGGATTTGAAAATGGACGAAAAAACTTGTGACGAACTTTTACTTTCTCTCTCTTTCTTTTGTCTTTTTTCTCTCTCTTTTTTTTTTTGAAAGTTTACCAACCGTTATAAATTCTTATTTAAGGAACAAGTGTTATAACTACCCCTTTTCTTGGCAACCATATGGTGTATTTCAATGCCCCTGACCTTAATGTTGGGCTCCCTCGTAGGGCCTTATTATTTTAAATATTCCTTTCTTAAGGAAAAAGGTAACTCATGATTAGTTTAGTTGAAGAGGATTTCCTTGTTAACTCTCAGTTTAGATTTCGCTTTTGACTATAATCCTAAAATTATATTCCATTTTGTAAATGACACACCTTGATCAATTTGTTAGGTCTTTCTCGGTTTAATATTATGAATTTAGGCCTTTGGTCAAAGGGTTTAAAAAAGGGCTAATAAGAAGGCCTATTTTGAAAGAAATACTTTTATCTAACTCAGGTGTACAAGCCAAGAACTTTTAGGAAAAAATTAGAAGTATGCTGTCCCGAATTTGAAAAACCATTTTTATTAAGGATAAATTATCTTTTAAGATTAGAAAAGCTTTATTAAGTAAGGGTGGTATTGTAGGTCATATGGGCAAGAAAGTCTTTTTTGTTTGTGATTTTAGATGTGTAAAGTGGCTTTGTGTTTCATGATTTAGGATGGACATGTAGGGTTTATGCTTTTTGACTAGGCATGAGATTTAGAATGGGCATAAGGGCTTTGTGTTTCTTAGGGCTATATGGGCTTAGATTCTTAGCTTTTTGATTTAGTTTTCCTACCCCTACTAGGATGTAATATATCTCTTGGGACTTTCATCTTACACTTAAGCCTAATTCTCCAGCCTCTTTTCTTCTCTTTTTTTTATTATTTTTTCTTCTTTTCATTATTTTGCCCCATTATCTCTTGCTGTTCTCTCTTTTCTTTTAGCCCCAAGAGTGATTGTCTCCATTGCCAAGTGTTTTCCCTTTAAGTGATTTCAAGGCCCTAAATCCATGGATTTCTAGTATATGGGCTTAGGTGAGGTATGTATAAGCGTGAGGTGTCTGAAAAGGAATTGGATCTTCCTCATTTCAAATAAAAATAATTTATAAAAAACAAAAGTCGTTTTTTACTTAAGTAAGCATAAACCAATTTTATCCTTATCTCCTAATCAATCACCTTAACTTCTGAATTGCCCCATTTTAAAATGGTTCTTGATAGGGTTTAAATTTGAAAATTCTCCAAATAGGTCCAACGGGGTTAACAATAGATAATTGTGTTTAGGATTTGAAAATGAATACCTAACTTCATTTGAATCTATGTATCGCATTCAAAGTGGACCTCCTTTAAGGAATGAGTCCAAAGTATCCTCACCATTATATTGCTCAACTTTCAAAGTGTTTCAAGGGTTTGTGTATAAGATATTGTCTACCTCTTCTCATATTAAACTTTTTAAAAAGTAAGTTACCAATTCCTTGAAGAGGAGTTCATTATTTATATGCATTAAGGTGGAGATTGACTTTACCATAAGCCCTAGTTTCTCAAAACATGCCTTAGTTTTGATACTTTTGACTTGGTCTAAGTTTGAGACTTTGGATTGTGTTTTGACTTTATGTATGATTGGGCTTAGATTAGGGATTTCGGCTTGGCTAGGTTACCTTGATGGATCGAGGATTGTGTTTAGGTAAGTTGCCTTGATGGGCCTAGTGGCCAAGGGTTTGTTTTTAGATTAGTTACTTGAATGGGTCGAAGGTTAATATTTAGATTAAATGGACCAAGGGGCTAGTGTTTGGGTTAGCTTCCTTAATGGGCCAAGGATTATGTTTGGGGTTAGCTGCCTTGATGGGCCATGGTTTGCCTTAACAAGCTAAGTGTTTGGGTTGGTTACCTGAGTGGGCCAAAGGCTTAGGCTTAGGTTGGTTCCTTCGTATTTGGGTTGAGCTCATAAAGATTTATAATCGTTAGCAACTTTTCTTTTCCTTTTCATTTTTTCAAGTTTTGTTTCTTCTTCTTCTTCTTCTTCTTCTTCTTCTTCTTCTTCTTCTTCTTCTTCTTCTTGTTTTTTTAAGAGAGAGAGAAAGATAAAGTTTTATTTAACAAAAACCGAGAAAATTATTTACAAATAAGGATGGTGATTTTTAGGGTTCTATTTACAAGTTTATGAGATTTTACATTCCCTAAATGGAAAGGAGCAGTGATTATATAAATACCTATTGAAAGACTATTTACAAAGAAATGAATGCTAAAGAATGAAGAACAATGAACTAAAGAGAACTTTTATTATGGTGAAAGATCATAATATAGAAAACAAAGGCAAAGAACCTAACATTTATTCTAGACCTTGACATTTATTTTAGACTTTCTAGATATAAACTGAAAAAAAAACCTAAAATTAAGTCTCGTAGATAAGCCTTAAGGTCCTCTATTATTTCACAGATTTCCCTAATGACATGTCCTAGAAGAGCCCTTAAGGCCTGATTATAAGCTTCAAAATACTTAAGCTTTTCTTTTAGATAAGTGATTTCATCCTTCAATAACTACTCGTAAATCTCAAAGAACTCTTGTAGCCTATCATTCCCCTAATTATTTGTTTGGTTATCTACCATTTTAAGTATTCACATTTTATGAACAAGAATTAGTTGCCAATGTAACAAAAGAAAGTACGTAGAAATATGCAGATGTTAGGATCATTTAGGTTAACACATTATTCCTTAAGTTCACTTGAACATTAGTAGGGTTACATTTCTTTGGTAGTGTATTGACTCAATCTTGAAGGGGAGTACGTACAATTAGGGTGAGTTCTAAAAGGTCCTTAAGCTTTGTTACCTTACTTGTTTTTAGAAAACACTTTTATTAGTTACATCACAGCTTAAGTGGGATGACCTAATCAACTTCGAGTAGTAGTTACACCACGGCACTCAAAGCCTACAAAATAGCGCAACACCACCCCCCCTCTTTGTTGTGTGCAAAATAAATATGATAATCAAAGCGAGGTATATATATGAAGTTAATAACAAACAAATAAATAAATAAATAAAAATAAATAAATAACATGGGTATTTTGAAAGGAAATTTTAATTTCGAAAAGTATTTGAGTAGCTAGCCTTCTTAACTTCCTTAGTTGAGTTGTTAAGCGGTTGAGCTTAATTTTTCTCCTGATTTTTAATATTTTCCTTAACCTAGCCAAAATTAAACCCTGACCCATTTAATATTAGTTCTCAACTAAGAATTAAAGAAAACTGGTTTTTCTTTTAAAAAAAAATGTTTAGAGTAGCCACTCAACTGGAGTTAAGAAAAAGAGTTAAGTTATAACCAATTGGATGGATTAGTTATAACTTAACTATCGGTCTTTTAATAAAATCAATTTTTAAAACAGTTTTAAAATTAAAGATTTGTATTTAGAGACTATCGTATTAAACCTAAACGGGTACTACATTTTAACTTTTTAAATTTAATTTCACTTTTCAATAATACTCTTTTTAAATTTCATTTTTATGAACAACAAATCATATTACATGCAACTAAGTCAATTAAATTGCTTATTTACAAGAGATGGAAAAAGAAAATTTTTCATGTTTTAAGTCGCTCTGTACTTGTGAACGAGTGCTTACATATCTATTGTTTGGGATTAGACTTCTGTAGTTCGTTTAAAAAAATTTAAATGGGTTGATAGATTTTAAATTTGGAAAGTAGTCGAGTTTACATCTCTTAGCCATTTCATTTTATTTAAGAAAAACATTTAAGAGAAAATGGTCATAATTTGGTGATTTTATTTTTAGAAAAATTCTAAAATATTCTAATTTTTTAAAAAAATTTAATTTGTTTATATTTATTTGGAAAAAAAATTATAAGTAATAAAACCTTTTAGAAAAATCCTAAAATACCTAAAAATTAACTTTTTATGAAATATGCAATTATCATGACTAACATATCTAACTATAGAAAAGATACTTAATTATTGAAAAAAAAAAGCCTTAACTATAGAAAAGAAGCTTAAATCATAATAAATAAACTTAAATTATGGTAAAGATGTCTGAATTATAAAAAAGATGTCTAAAAGAAAAAAGTGCGTTTATTTAGAAAATTATAAGAAATCCTAACTTTAAAAGGGTTCATTTGATTTTTGTGTTTCTAATGAAAAATGCTTTTTAAGTGATAAAATGGTTTTTATTTATTTTCATCATTTTATTGTCTTTTATATATTTTTATTTTTTCTTTCATTTCTTTACTAAAACATTAAAATAAATAAACAAAAACTTCTCACACTCTTTTTTTTTTTTTCATTTTTTCTTTCTCTTTCTTTTTTTTTTCTTCGGATTCTTTTCATTTTTTCTCTTTTTTTTATTGGGTTACAATTACACAACTTTTACAATTGAAATAAACAAACAACAGTGAAAAAAAAAACACAATAAAAGGAAACAACTTTACAAAACTAAAGGAAGGAGAAACAAGACAAAAGATAAAAAAGGAAAGAAAGAAAAAATACAGAACCGAACTAGAAATTGTAATAGGGGCATGCGGGTAGAGTTAGAAGGCTCTCACTGTGAAGAGTTTTTAGCACAACTTGTTGTAGCTCAAAACGCCTTGAGCATACGAGAATTCTAGAAAGGGAAAAGAGAGTTGTGTAGAGAGAGAGAAGGGCATTGTGAATCGATTTAAGAGATTGTGAGTGATGAGTTGATGGTTTGTAGTAAAATAAAATCCCCTATTTATAGGTATTTTGTTTGAGTTAAGGATGTAAAATATTAAATGTAATATAATTTTCTTCCATGTTTAGGCTGGATGAACCTAGATAATATATGATGGTAAATATAAGGCTACATATAGAAAACATAATTAATATGCACCAAGAGTGTGCCTATTGCGCATATGAGTATGTCGTAGTATATCCAATGTTCGTAGGAGTATGCTTACCACACTTATAAGTGAGTTAATAAATAATGTGGCGATGATGTTGCTTGTGATAAGGCGATGACGTGGTGATGATACCGTATTGACATGGCATAACGTAACATGGTAAATGAGGTGACGTGATATGGCATATGAGGTAGCATGACTTGGCGATGACTTGGCATGGTGACGTGATGGACGTATATACCAATGAAAGATGAACAAGTGTCCAAATGAGAAAAGAAAATAAAATATGCATTTTGCACCTTTTATGAATTGAACCCAAGATCTCTTATTTATATGTAATTTCAAGTCTAAGTGTTTATCCAAATGAGTTATTGGTTTTTCCTTATCCATATGTGCAATATTACACATATGGATTAGGTTAACTTAAACCAAATTTTAATCTAGGCTTAGGCCCAATTTTTCTCATTATTAGTTTTATTATTTAAGACTTAAAAGGTATTAAAATCATTAAAATTTTCTATTCTACTTCAAATTATCTAAATCTTTTTTCATTTTTTGTATTTTCTCTAAATTTCCTATATATTTTTTGTACATTTTGTAGTTGTTTATTTTTATTTTTAATCCTTTCTAAATTTCTTATTTTTTTGGTTTTTTTCCTAAATCAAGACCTTTTACCCTATCCTAAAAATTTTGAAAAAATAAAAGGAGTACAATAATGTGGTGTCTATAGCTGCCTCTCTTCGTAGTGAAATTTAAACAAAGCTTTACTACAAAAACAAAAGAAACACTATTTTTGCTCTGAGGATGACTTTAACCTAAGAAGTGTAATAACCAATTAACTATCTTAGGTTTCATCTACTGAGGATTTGGTGAATGGTGAAAGGCAAAAAAAGGGGGAGGCGCTTTAAGAGCTAGTCGAGACATAATAGAAATTTAAAGTGGGTAGTGCCCTTATGGCCTAGGAAGAACCCTAAAAGAAAGTGAAACACTTAGTTATTAAACTGTGAATGAAAGTTTGAAACCTGATAGTGCCCTATTGAGCTAATCGACCTAGGTGAGACAAGTGAAGCACTCCTTGAGCTAGTTGAAACCTTAAAGAGATGTTGAAAACTTAGTCGTGCCCCTACAAGCTGACTAACCAAGGTGAACCGAGTGAAGTACCTCTTGAGCTAGCTAAGACTCTAAAGAAATGTTGAAAACTTGGTTATACCCTTATGAGCTGACCAACCAAAGTGAAATAAGCGAAATGCTCTTTGAGTTGGCTAAGACCCTAAAGAAATGTTGAAAACTTAGTTATACCCCTATGAGTTAATTAATCAAGGTAAAATGGGCAAAGTGCCCCTTAAGTTGGCTAAGACCTTAAAGAGAAACCTGGTAGCGCCCCACTGAGCAAATTAACCTAATTTAATGGGTAAAGCGCTTTTTAAATTGGCCAAACCTTAAATTGAAATGTGGTTTTACCCCTACTAAGCTAACTAACTTAGATGGGGAGTATCTCTTGGAGACTAGTAACCTTAAATAAAATCGATTTGAGAAAACCTAGTCGTGCTCTTTTGACCTTATTAACCCAAGATCTCCTAGTCATATGCAATATTAAGTCTAAGTACTTATCTAAATGGGCTATTGGTTTTTCCTTATCCATATGTGCTATAATTGTACCTATGAACTAGGTCAGCTTGGACGAGATTTGAATCTAAGCCTAAGCCCAATCTTCCTCCTTATTATTTTTATTATTTAAGACTTAAAAGGTATTAAAATCATTAAAATTTTCTATTCCACTTCAAATTATCTAAATCTTTTTTATTTTTTCTATTCTTTAAATTATTTATATTACTTTTTTTGTACTTTTGTACTTTTCTATTTTTTTTAATCCTTGCTAAATTTCTTTTCTTTTTTTTCCCTAAATTTTCCATTTTTTTGAAAATTTTATAAAATTATTTATTTATTTATTTTCCTAAATCAAGTCCTTTTACCCTATCCTAAATGTTTTAAAAAAATAAAAGGGGGGAAAAATGGAGTGTCTATAAGCTATACAAAAGCTTAGATCAATGTTATTAAAGGAAATAAAAGTGTGAAATATTCCCTTCCCTAAGTATTAGGTACTATTTTTGAGAACTTTGTGGAATGAGCATTTGTGGGGTTGATGAATATTGCCTTGACCTCATATATTTAATATGCATAATGAGACTATCGGTTTCTAAAATTTTCATTATGTAAAAGTTTTAAAGTGGTATCAAAGCCATATACTTGAGGATAGGAAAAATAAATAAATAATAAATATAAACATAATAACTAAAGATGAACATAACTCACTGATTCTAATTATGGAATTCTTCTATGATTATTGCATCTCTAAGATTTCCTTATGCAAGAATGGGATACCTTCTCATGGATTGGAGAAACTAATCCCATACATTACCGGTTTAAGCTCTAGGACTTAAACCATCATTTGGCTAGTCTTAATGTCTTTTATAATGTGGAGGAGATTATTGAAAATTTTCGTTAAGGACTATGCCCTAACTGGATGACTCTTTGGGATAGTATGATAACCACCATAGATGAAGACTACAATTATTACTCCTCCATTCCAACTTTTGAACAGTATTTTATGTGATTCAATGATATAGAAATGCAAGTGATACCATTACCTTACTTTATGGCAAGACTTGATCTTAATGTCCGTTATCTAAATGATATTGAGGACATTCCAAATATGGAAGGGGTAATAATCCAAGCTTACCTAAGTGGAATTATTAATTGGTATCCTAAAGGAGTTTTTCCTAAAGTGAAGACATCTTCGATAGCTAGAATTCAAAGAGAAAACACTTTTAGTGAAGTAGTTGATAAGAATGTGTTAAATGAGATGGTAAGACCTAATAATAGTGAAGTGGAAGCTCCTCTCAACGCCATATCTCTTCAAGTCCTTCCTTTGACCCTTAGTAACCAGGACTCCCCTAATTCTATAGGTTTTAGACAACTTGAGAATAAACCTTCTAACTAAAGTTCAATTACGATAGAATACAATCTAGAGATCGAGCCTCGACATCTTATAGAAGAAATTGTTAATGATCATTACACCTAAGGAATTGACTTACGAGCCATAGGGTTCTTCCTTCCAAACTAAAACTAAGATGGAAAAGTTAGCAAAGGAATAATATAATGATGTTCCAAGGAAAAATTAAGTTTTTGCTTTTTGATGAATGTAAATATATTTAGTGAAGTGAATGACCATATTGTTTATAAATAAAATTCAACCATTCTGCTTATCAATAATCTTTTTTCTTACTTTCTTTCTACCTTTTAAAACATAGGAGAATGTCAAATGAAAATCAAGAGGATCTAGGAAACTAAGGAAACCAAGAACATCCATTAGATCAACCTTCTCCTCTGAATTAGTTATTAGTAACCATAAATACTATGTTACAGCACTTCGTTGAGGAACATAGAGAACTCGTAAGGAATCTTCCTTCAGTTAAAGGCACATGACTAAAGTAAATAAACTTCCGAATTTTATAAGGATGAGTCAGTACTTTAACAAGGATAGTAGTAAACCAGCATAAGCTGATGAATGGCTAATTACCATCAAAAGATGTTTTGAAGCCTTCAAAGTATCTAAACATCAAAAAGTTTCCTATGGAACTTTTATGTTGCAATTGCGAGCTTGGCTATGGTAGGACTCAAAAATAAGGTCTCTTAGAGGTTTGATTACTTAGGAAAGATTCCAGGTTAAATTTAAGAAAGAATTTATGCCCTAAAGTATGTAATTGAAGTTAACTCAGGAACTATCTACACTAAAGAAAGGGAATATGTCGGTTTCTCAGTATGAAACTAAATTCAATCAATGTCTGCAATATGCCCCTATCTCTTTTAGAGATGATGACAATCTTAAGTCAACTCTTTTCATCTTAGGCTTTGACCTAATAATACAAGGTAAGCTCCAAGATTATGGTCTTCCTACTTATATAGATATTATAGATAAGGCTTGGCAACTTAAGAACAATAGCTTATAACTCTTATCCCAATTAGGTCGTAAAGGAAATCAAGAGGGAAGTAACTCCAAAAGCCCCTACAAATGACCATTATTCAGGCCTAAACGTATTGATAAATGTAAGAGGATCTAATAGGGATCATGGACCAATCATGCGCTCCCAAGCTCGTGTGCTTACCTAGTTGGCTCGCTGAGCTATCTAATGTGAACTAAGCATTGAAGAGCAATGCATTCCTTAGTTTAACTTGCCAAGCTAGTTTACTCTCTACATCATTTGGGAAGCTGCTGAGGTGATCAGGTGATAAGCTAAGCTAACCCCTTCGCAACAAACTCTAGTCTAAGCATCAAATCAGGATATAGTCAGCCATACTCATGTCGAAGCTAAGCTAATAATTGTCAAGAGCTGATCACTCGAGGCCAACCTGAATATGAGTTACCATTAAGTCAACCCCGATCCAGTCCCAACTGTCCGAGCTACCGAACTGTTGACGCTGTCCTTACCAGATCGAAATTCACCTTTATTTAAATAACAATGTCATGGGTAACACAAAATGAGTAAACCGTACATGCACTGTTCTTCCTTTTTGACTTACATATTATCCTTTCTAACAAAGGATGTTCTTTTTACACGATTACATTGATACCCCTTCTTAGTTAGTAGGGATCCTTTTTTTTCTGTAATTTCCTATAACCTAGGACTTACCCTAATTGGATACTATTAATACTTGCAAACTGTAATAGTCGCAATAACAATATATTAAGAATATACTGAAACTTTACACACTCTTGAGCTGAGCGTTCTTTTGCTTACTCTTGAGCTACTCTTATCTAACCCATTAAGTATAGACTAGTAACTAGAGACCTCCGACCTCCAACCATACTTGTACATCATATCAAGTATGACCCAAGCTTATATGAATCTCCCGCTTCAAGTATTATTTCAAGACTTGTCATATCCATCGTCAGTATATGAGAACCCTTACTCGATGTTCTACTATCAGTTATCTTTTGGCCTACCTCACGGTTCGAACCTACTCTTTAGTTATACATGATATTGGGCTCGTGTGTTCACCCATAAACTCGTATCATCCTGATATCAAAGCTTAGCTACATCAAGAGCTAGATCTCTACTACAGTGTTCTTTGAGTGGTTTGTTACTATTCTTGTGTGATAGAAGTTCTACTATTAATGTAGGAGTTTGGGATCTGCGAAGTGTTGAGGGAAAATCTATGTACTATTTTCCCCTGTTTCCTCTATGTAAAAACAGAGTGCGGTTATCTGTTTATTTACTATGTGTAGCTGTCATAGTGGTGGGGTGGTAGTTATAGTTCTACTATTGTCTTTCACGGAAGAAATGTTGGGAGGTGTTTAAAACATAAACTTTGTGAGTTAACTAATAATATCAAATTCTAATATCCAAAGAATTATGGAAAACTAGGAAAGTGGTATTTGAAATTATCAAGGGCAACAAGGAAGCTTCACACCCTAATCAGTAGGTGATTGATTAGATAGGCTGGTCTACTTGGTAGCTAGTTTGTTGATTGTTATCTAAGAAGAAAGATAATGACCTAGAAATAGCCAAACCTGAGGACATGAATAGTACAAGTGAGGTAATGGTTAATTTGGCTGAGTTAATGTCCTATCTCGACCACCTTAAGCTGAAGGAATGGGTAGGGATGCCAGACAAAGGCTTAGCCCTTAAAGAGATTGAGGAAGAAGAGAAAGGAGGTGATTAAATGAAGGAATACTATGAGCTTAAAGAAAGAAATGTATGAGCCCTTAGAGTTGAAGGGTTAAGAATGTATATTCTAAGATTTTTTGGAAGTGGAGATGCTAAAGATTACCTAGATTAGGTAAACAAAATTGAGTAGCAATTTGAATGCCATGAAGTGCTCGATAATGCAAAAGTTAAACTTGCTATGTTAGAGTTCACTAATTATGCTACCTTGTAGTGGAAAAACATGCAAGCTACTTGTTAAAGAGAAAGGGAATGAGAAATTAATAGTTGGGATGAAATGAAGAGGTTTATGAGGAGAAAGTTTTTGCTAAGCTACTATGTACAAGATGCCTTCAAAAGATTACAAGAACTGAGGTAAGGAGGATCAACTATTGAAACTTATGTCAAGGAATTCTAGATGTTGATGATCCAATGCGAAGTCAGTAAGCTAAAAGACCAAATTGTATCCTAATTCATCAATGGATTAAAATACAAGATTGGAGATATCTTAGAAACCATGGATATTAGGTCACTTGACAATGTGATTTGAGCCACCCAAAGGATAGAAAGGCATAGAATAGGAAGATTCTGACCACTAATTAGTTGACTTGGTAGTAGCTAAACTATTTCGAGCAAACCTATGTGAACAGAACTAAGTAAGGTTGCTGAGACTTAACCTGCTCAGACAACCTAAGCAAAGGAGAAGGAAGTCCTAAGGAAGTTTGAGAAAGGCTAGAGTTTAGAGAGGAAGACGAATGAGATTAAGTGCTTCAAATGCTAAGGATTTTGAGACATCGCCACTCAGTACCCGATAGAAGAACTATGGTGATCCAAAGTGAGGTGCCGACTATCAAAGTAAATAGTATTGATGAAGAAGTAAAGGAATTGAAAGAAGACGGACAGGTCGAGTTGCCTAAGGAAGAAGTTATCTATAGTGAAGAAGGCAACTTTACGTTGACCACTCTAGTGTTGAGGAGGATAATGAATGTCGGTCCTATGCTCGAAGATAAATAGAGAGAAAAACTCTTCAACATCAGATGCAAGGTAAATGAATCACTATATGCCTTAATTGTTGATAATTCTAGCTATACCAATGTAGCCTTTACATCCATGGTCTAGCAATTGAAATTATAGACCAAGCCTCACCCAAAACCTTATAAGCTTCATTAGCTTAGTGATAAAGGAGCCCTACAAGTGAATAAATAAGTGTCTGTGCCAATTTGCATTAGCAAATATTGCAACAAAGTGCTCTGTGACGTGCTGCCTATGAGTACATCCTACATTCTACTTAGATGAGCATGGATGTTCAATCAAGTTGCGGTATATGATGGGAAGACAAATACATGTTCTATATAGCATGAAGGTAAGAGGATGAAATTAAGTCCTATGATCGCTAAGCAAGTAAAGGTCATGTAGTCCTAACTTAGTCAAACCTTGAAGAAAGAGGCTTTACTAATAACTCAAGTCGAACTAAAAAGAGAAATGGAGCTCGAAGGACTGACCTATTTGCTGGTCCGAAGGTTATTAAAGATGAGGTCCGAGGAGAGGGAGCGGCCTGCCGATATGAAGACATTACTAGAAGAGTTTACCAATCTATTCCTAAAAGAGCTATTGGAAGGTTTGATCCCCCATCTGAGATGTTGAGCATGCAATTGACCTGTATCTAAGAGCTACAATGCTAAACAAGCCTAGCTATAGGTTGAATCTTGAATAGGTCGCCGAGTTGCAAAAGCAAGTAGATGAGTTAATAAGGAAAGGGTATGTATGCGTGTCCCTTAGTCCTTATCCTGTGCTGGCCTTATTAATGCCAAAGAAAGATAGTTCTTAGAGGATGTGTGTAGATAACCAAGCAATCAATTGAATCATGATAATTGTAAATTACTTTACACATTCAAAGCATGTTTAGGCATATAATTGGTCATAAATATGATTTAATTCTTTAGTTTGGATACTTAATTATATAAAATATGATTTCAGGTAAATCACGACTAAGGGGATGAATTATATATAAGAACAACAACTTTCTAGTCAATTATGGCCATAAAGGAGAAGAAATAAGTGTAGAAGCATCAATCATGGGTATAATAATGAAGCAATGAAGAATCTACCCTAGTCAAGCCCTCAATTATGGTTGGCATCAAAGGAAGTTTTGCCAATCCCTTTATCAATCATGGTCGTTATTGAATAGTAGGAAGATGATCACTGCCGTTGTCATGAGTGTGATGGTATCTAATAATGTGACGAAGAGTTTATTGCCTCAATAACGGCAATGATTGGTGAAAAATAATTTTTTTCAAGACTATTAGAAAGGGGCACAACTATTGTTTTCAACCTTTTCATGCAAACTAGTATATGGGAAATGTTAAGTAGTGCAGTGAAGGGGTAGATTCGAGTTTTTTTTTTTTTTATGGGGAGAATATAAAAGGATATCGCAACTTGTAGAGGAAAGAGATCAATTTTCAAACATCAAATTTTAGGAGAGTAGATATCATTAAGAACAACACATCATTTGTCCATAACACGTCTATTCACCCATCCTTGTACCTCATCTTGCATTTTTTCGTTTGTATTCTATTACATTTCCTAAGTATATACTATACTTTCTCAGAATCACGAGAGAGAGATGACAAAAATTCGTTGTTCATGTATTCATCAAACTTCTTTAGTGGAATGAAAAGGGGTTTTTCACTTCTAACTTATTTTATGCTTAATTTCTACGTAATTATGTTTCCTGTTAGTTTATGTTGTTGTTTTATCATATGTGAGTAGTCCGTTAGAGCTTACTACAACACTAGTATGATCAAGTGCTTGAAAAAGTAATTTCTTAACGTTTGTTAATTCCAATAAATGGAATTTAATGAATCTAAGTATGGTGTAGTTCACGACATCAACTTAGGACAGATTTCAACAGAATATGTCAAGAGATAATTCTATTGAATAGATCTAGTTTGTTGGAACAACTTATTCCTAATAATAGAGATATTATTAGGAAAGTTGCTGCATTCGTAAGGGAATTAATACATTAACACAACATTAATACAATCTTAGTTGGTTGTTAATTAAGAAGAGATTCCAATAGACACAATTAGGATTAGAAGTAAGTAATCTTGAGAAGAATGCTTATATATTATAATTTCCCGCAGTTAAGAAGTATTAAGATGAAAAGTATTTTGTTAAGATGATACTAAATGATGAAGCAAGTCTGTATGTTAAGTGTATTTTCGTAATTGTTCTTGTAATCATTTTATTAATCACTCTAGTTTGTGGATTAGTGTAGTTTAGTTAACAATTAGAGTCTTAATAATCGATCACTTCGTAAATTTGACTACTAGATAATAGAAAAATTATTAAGTACTAGTATTTGAGTCATTTTCCCAATAGAGACGACCCTATACTCATTTGTGATATAAAATGATAGGTACACTTGCTTGTCAAACCAAGTTAGGGATAGAATGTAGGTTTATAAATCACAAAACTCGAAAGCTCTAAAAGAGACAATCAAGTTTTTAACACTGTTGCTAGGGAAAATCGGCATCATCATTAGGAACATTAGGATTCCTGTTGTTTTAGCCTTTCTTTTTTTTTTTTTTCCTTGTTCAATTTTTAGTAGCTTAGTTATAATACTTATGCTTGTATTTGATTATTTGCTAAATTTTAGTTTATGACTATGGCTCTAAGGACAATGTTGGATTAGTGTAGGCCTAACGTGGGTAGGGTTAGTACCAGTATAGCTCAGCTTAGAGTTCAAGTCAATACATTTGAAATCAAGTTGAGTATCATACAAATGATCCAGCAATGTGTTCAGTTTGATGGGTTCAATGATAAAGACCCCAATAACCATTTGCAGCAATTCTTAGAGATATGAGACACATTCAAGATAGATGGAGTTTCTGAGGATGTTATCAGACTTAGGCTATTTTTGTTTTCACTAAGGTCGAATGCAAAGTAGTAGCTTAACTCTATGCTACGAAATTTCATTAATACTTGGCAAGAAATGGCTGAACTATTTATGAGAAAATATTTCCCACCCTTAAGGATAGCTAAGCTAAGGGCAAATATTTCTTCTTTCAGTCAAATGGATTCAAAGACTTTATATGAAGCATGGGAGAGGTAGAAGGAGTTGTTAAGAAATTGTCCTCATCATGGTCTTCCGGATTGGCATCAAGTTCAGACATTCTATAATGGATTGAACTACAATACTAAGCAACTCATTGATGCAGTTGTTAGAGGATAAGTTACTTGAGCAATGCATTCTATTGTTGGAAGACATGGCTAATAATCATTATTAGTGGCCATCTACAAGAGGAAAAGAAAGAAATTCAGTAGGAAAACATGAATTAGATGCCACCTCCGCTTTAGCACATAAGGTAGAAGTGTTGACAAGGAAGCTGGATAACCTCAAAATAGGTTAGAATAAGGCTTTGGTACTTTCAGATTCAGAGTTGGCTAACACTTCAGTGATAGATCACGCTGAAGAGATCGACTATATGGGGAATCCAATCAAACCTAGGAACGATCCTTTCAAAAACACATACAACCTGGGTTAGAGAAATCATCTAAATTTTCGATGAGGCAATAACACCGATTAGAGTTCTAATATGCAACCTCCTAGATTTCAGAGGCAAGTGCCTTCTTCTCAAAGTAAGCTAACTTCTATTGAGGAGATGTTGGCTTAGTACATCAAGACCTCTGAGAGCTGCTTCCAAGCCACAAAAGCAGCCTTAAGAAATTAAAGAGCCTTAATACATAACTTAGAAAATCAACTTGGATAGATTTCGAAGATGTTATCCGAAAGAGCTCCTGGATCGTTACCAGGCAACATGGAGACAAACCTTAAGGAGCATGTTAAGGCTATGACTCTTAGAAGTAGTAAGGAGTTACAAACTTTTGAGAGGATCCATGACAATGGAAGAGAAGTTGAGGCTACGAATGGGGATAAGCTAGTGAATAATGGATCACTAAAAGAGAAAGTCTTACAAATAGCGCCAAAAGAATATAAGCCACATTTGTCATACCCTTCTAAACTAAGGAAAGATAAGGATGATGAGTATTATAAGAAGGTTTTAGAACTCTTCAAGTAGTTGCACATCAACCTTCCTTTGGTGGAAGCTTTAGGCCAAATGCTTAAGTATGCAAAATTTTTGAAAGAGCTTCTTTCCAATAAGAGGAAATTAGAGGAACTTTCTATTGTTATCCTGGGTAGAGAATACTCTATAGTTCTTATGAACAAGTTACTTAGGAAACTCAAGGATCTTGATAGCTTTATTATCCATTGTTTGATAGGAGACCTTCTAGTAGAGAAGGTGTTGGTAGATCTTGGAGCTAGCATCAATTTAATGCCCTATAGTTTGTTTAAGAGATTGAACTTGAGGGAGCCCCAAAGTACTCGAATGAGCATTTAGTTGGCTAACAGATCTATACGGTTCCTAAGAGAAGTTGTGGAAGATGTTTTTGTTAAAGCACATGACTTTATTTTTCCTATAGATTTTGTAATATTAGATATGGACAAGGATATCGAGGTTCCACTCATATTGATAAGACCATTCTTAGCAACTGCGGATGCTATGATTGATGTTAAGGATGGGAAGCTAGTCCTTTGTGTCAGAAACTAGGAAATGGTGATTAAAATGCTCAACGTCTTCCAAAAATCAATGAGTAGTGATGATAAATGCTTTGCTATTGATTCGTTTGACTTTATTGTTTTTGAGTTTTTGTAAGATGTCTTAAGTAAGGATCCTTTGGAGTCATGCTTAGCAAAAGGAAATGAAGTAGATGAAGTGGAAGAAGTGAAAGAGATAATCACTCATTTGGAGGTATGTAGTACAGAAGTAAAGAATTTCAAGATTGAAGAGATTGATTACTCGTATGAAACCTTCGGTTGAGGAACCCCCTAACTTAGAAATGAAACAATTGCCTCTTATTTAGAATATGCTTTTCTATATGAAGATTCTAAGCTATCGATGATCATATCATCAAGGCTAGATTCTTATCAAAAAGAGAAAATTTTATCAATTCTTAAAGAACATAAGAGGGTAATTGCATGGAAGATATCAGACATCTAAGGAATTAATCCTTCATTTTGTATACATAAAATTTGATGAAGGATGGGTGTAAATTGGTAGTGCAACCTCAAAGGAGGTTGAATCCCAACATGAAGGAAGTCATTAAGAAAGAAGTAGTAAAGCTGATGGATGCAGGACTCATCTACCTAATATCAGATAGTCAATGGGTGAGTCTAACTCAGGTAGTTCCAAAGAAGGTCGGCATGACAATAGTAGCAAACAAGAAGAATGAGTTGATATCGGTGCATACTATGACTGGTTAGAGAGTATGCATTGATTCTAGGAAGCTTAATGACGTTATAAGGAAAGACCACTTTTCATTACCTTTTATTAATCAAATGTTGGAGAGATTAGTGAATCATGAATACTACTGTTTCCCAGATGGGATGTATGGTTATTTTTAGATTTTGACAGCTTCGAAAGACCAAGAGAAGACTACCTTTACTTGCCTTTATGGTACTTTCGCATTCCGTAGAATGCCATTCGAACTGTATAACGTACCTACTACTTTTCAGCATTGTATGATGGCTATTTATGGAGATTTAGTAGAAGACGCGATGGAAGTCTTTATGGATGATTTTTCCGTGTTTCGTAATATATTTGATGGATGCCTTGCAAATTTAAAAAGGGTTCTATAGAGGTATGAAGAGATGAACTTAGTTCTCAACTAGGAAAAGTGCCATTTTATAGTACAGTAAGGCATTGTGTTAGGACACATCAAACAAAGGCATCGAGGTAGATAAGAAGAAGATAGAAGTGATATTAAAGTTACTACCATTGTCATCTATGAAGGCTATGAGAAGCTTTTTACGACATGTTGGATTTTATCAGCAATTCATTAAGGACTTCTCTAAGATAGTAAAGTCATTGATGAAGCTCCTTGAGAAGGGTATACCATTTGATTTTAACACCAATTGTTTAGAGGCTTTTAAAGTTTTAAAAGAAAAATTGACCAATGCTCCTATCATGGTAGTTATTGACTGGACCATGCTATTTGAATTAACATATGATGCTAGTGACTCAACAATAAGAGTACTATTGGGGCAGAGAAAGGACAAACACTTTCAACCGATACATTATGCTAGTAAGACACTCACTTCAACTCAAGCGAATTACACCACAACTGAGAAAGAGTTGATAGCAATTATTTTTGCTTTTGACAAATTTCAGCCCTATCTGGTTCTCTCGAAAGTAATTGTTTACATTGATCACTTAGCTTTAAGATAACTTTTATCTAAATTTAATGCAATACCTTGGTTGATCCATTGGGTACTATTGCTGTAAGAATTTGATTTAGAAATAAGGGACAAGAAGGGGGTAAAAAATTTAGCTGTAGACCATTTGTTTAGGTGAGATAATCTACATTTGGAAGAATTGGATGAGGATGACATTAATGATAAATTTCCCAAAGAAAGCTTATTTTCCCTTTGTACAGTAGTAACCCATAACATTTCATGGTTTGTTGATATCGCAAATTATTTGGTTGAGAAGGTTTTACAGTGAGATTTGGATCACCACAAGAGAAAGAAGTTTTTCTTAGAGTTAAAACATTACTTTTGGGAAGATCCTTTTCTTTTTCAAGTACATGCTGATCAAATTATCTGATGATGTGTATTACATGAAAAAGGATAGAAAATTTTGTTCCATTACCATAGTGGACCAATAGGTGGTCACTATAGCGCAAAACAGAACAACTTAGAAAGTGTTGAAGGCTAGTTTTTACTAACCAAATATATTTTAGGACACTCATGGTTATGTTGTAGCTTGCGATAGGTATCAAAGATTTAGGAATGTTTCTAAGAATGATCAAATGCCATAGAATTATATATTAGAATGTGAAGTCTTTGATGATTGGGGAATAGACTTCATGGGGCCGTTCTTGAGTTCGTATGGTAATAAGTACATTTTAGTTACAGTTGACTATGTGTCGAAGTAGGTTGAAGCTCAAGCTTTACCAAAAAATGATGCTAGGGCGGTAGCGAAATTTTTGAGAAAGTTATTTTCTAGATTTTGAGCACCCCGAGCATTGATTAGTGACAGAGGAATCCACTTTTGCAATAACTAGATTGAACGAGTCCTTAATAGATATAGGGTACACCATAGGATGGCCACTCCTTACCATTTACATATAAGTGGCCATGTGAAGGTATCTAATAGGGACTTAAAAAGGGTTTTAGAGAAGATTGTAGCACATAACAGAAAAGATTGGGTTGACAAGCTAGATGATCCTTTATGGGCATATTGAGTTGCTTACAAGACTCCATAAGGTAATACTCCTTATCGATTAGTGTATGGTAAGTCCTACCATTTACTTGTGGAGATAGAGCATACGGCTTATTAGGCTTTGACGATAACAAATTTGGATTATGAAGCAATTGGTAAGCTTAGGCATTTCCAACTAAATGAATTGGACAAGTGGCATTAGATGGCTTATCAAAATAATCGAGCATATAAGAAGCAAGCTAAACATCTTCATGATTCCAGGATTAAGTACCCCAAGCAATTCAAAGAGGGTGATCTGGTACTATTGTACAATTCTAGACTTAAGTTATTTCCTGAAAAACTTAAGTATAAGTGGTTAGGTCCATTTGTAGTGAAAAAGGAATTTCCATATGCAGCGATGGAGGTTGAACACTTGGAAAAGGGGACATTCAAGGTTAATGGGCAATGATTGAAGATATACCATGGGGAAGTGAATTGGAAAGAAGGGAAGGAGGAGTTAAGACTTCTCTAATTCAAGGATTGAAGCTAGATACCTTGGGAATGTCGAGCTTGAGACATTAAACAATCATGTTTTGTTTATTTATTAGACTTTCAATTTCATTTTGTTTGTTTTAAGTACTTTGAGAATTGCTGAGCTTTTAATTTTAATTAATTGTTGTTATTATTAGTAGTTTGGATTATTTTAAGTGTTTTATTTATAGTTTCACATACAAAGAAAGAGATCATAGAGTAGAAGTCATGGCAATTCAGAGAGAAGAGAAGAATTCATAGAGTGTAGGGATGTGGATGGAAATTAGAAGCTTAATATGTATCTCAGCCGTGATAAAGGTAAGTATTTGAATTTTTCAAGTAAAACATCCATCACAAGATCAATCATGGCCGTGATAAATTAATAGGGTTAATCTACCTGTCCATTACAGCTGTGATCAATCCCCTATAAGAATTTGAACCTCAATTATGACCATGATCAATACCCTAGAAGTTCTTCATGTCATCACGGCCGTGATCTAATGAGATAATTGTGAAATCTAAGGCTACAGTATCAGTCACGAGTATCATTACGCTTGTAACTATAAAAGGGGTAAGGATGTGATGGTTTAAAAAATTTATTGAGCTTATCATGGAACTCATCACTTCCGTAACCAAGCTTAAAAAGGGGATCATGGCCTAAGTCACAATCATGATCATGTTCCTATTGCCCTACTATATAAAATTTCCATCTCTCTTTCTTCATTTCACACATTTCAAATTTCCACCTTATGATAACACTCTCCACGCCTGTTCCTCATGAAAAACTTGCATAATTTTTTGTCGCATAAATCCTTACTCCTACCCATTCTAACACTTGCATGATTATTCTCATCACAATAACACTTTGTTTTTCTTTACATATACAGTGATTCATTTCATTTAACTTTAGGGTTTATCTATATATGTTTGTTATGATTAGTGAAATTGTTGTTATAGTAGTGGTGATGTGTTTATATCATCCTTAGACTTTAAATTTGCATGAATTTGTAATGGAAGTTGCTTATTCAAAATGAAACCCTAATTCCTTTAGATAATGGTAGAATTGAGGATTACTGCAAATTGAGCCTAAGATTGATGAATTATCTGTGTAAAAGTGTAACGTTAAGTGTGTTTAGCAAGGGAAAACATTCATCCTTAGTTGATGTTATGGCTTCGAGTTGAGTTATGTTGAATTTGTTTGTAGTAGATGCTTGGAAGTTGGTTAAGATTGATCATGATTAGTCAATAGATGCGCCATGTTCGTAAGTAGTAAGAAGTCGAATTAGGTTTGCTTGAATTGAAGTATGCTTGAAGTTTGAACTAACAATTGATATTTGCAAATGGCACTGAAATGTTCAACTACTTCTCAACATAAACAACGAAGAGCTGATAGTCCTCCTTCTCCTCCTCCCCGACATTCCGACTCAACAAGTTCTAGTTGGTTAGTTACTCCACCAATTGGTATGACTGATGAGCAAGCAAACAAATTTAAGGAATTCGTAGTGATGAAGCTTATTAAGAGACATTATGTAGTAGATTGGGACATGTTGGGGGAGTATGGCTTAAAGATATCCATGCAATGGTTATTAGGGAATGGACTATGGCTGAAGTTGTTTTTAGTTCAAGAAAGGACATATCGGCAAACAACCCTAGCTTTTCTCTCATCCTTCAAGATTAAGTACTAATATATTGGCTCGAAGACAAACAATAAGGTAGAGTTCTTTGCATTTGGAAGAACTTATACCTTTGACATGCTGACATTCGCATAGGCAACAGGGTTATACACCCGAGTTAAGCTTCAAGATGAGGAGTTTGATGATTTACCGATGAACCTGCCCCATGGAACTTCAATAACTGAATTTTAGAGAGAAATCTCCAATGAAAGTAGCTTTAGGGCAAGTAAATCAAAAGCTTTTACTTTAAAGAAGACCAGTACTCGAGTCTTCCATTATATTATGGTCAGGACAATCTATGGGAAGTATGAGAGCCTTGGAGCAATGGGGGAACATGATTTATTACCTTTATTGTGGACTACAAGTAACAAGCCAAGTAACTCTTGTACTGATCTTGAACTGCTTCCAAGAACCCTTTTTAATTAATGGGATATTGCAAGAATCTTGGATCCTGATTTGGATATCAAGGACCTTGGAGCTCTTAATTTTGCACCTTTAACTTCTAGCTTCTCAGTCAGGGATTTAAAGAGATTAGAAACCAAGGTGGCTAAGATTAAGGAAACTCAGAAGGGGATTGTTAAGCTCTTGAAGAATATAGCCACCAAAGTAAGAGTAGCTACACCTTCATGTTTCTTTCGTCCCTAAACTCAGGCGGATGCTAGTCCCAATCAAATTCTGAGGCCCCTTCCAATACCAACTCCCCAAGAAGAAGAAGAAGAAGGAGATGAAGAGTCTGAAGAGGAAGACTCTGGTGATGACGGGGATGAGTCTAACAAGGCTGATAATGATGATGAAGAAGGCACTGAAGAAGCTTGATAATCACCAGTTGGACAAGATGCTGAGGATGGAAGTAAGGAGGAGTCCTTTGAGAAGGATGAAGATAAGTTGAATGAGGATATAATAGCTAATGATGAATGACTTGTTTGTTTGTCTTCTATTTTGTTTTCTTTGTGTCCTTTTGATGTGTTTGGTTGGTTTAGGATCACTAGTTCATTGAGAGCTTACTTTTACTAATGTTTACTATTATGGAGACTCTCGTATCACGAGCTTATCATCTCTTATTTGGTTTTGTTGTTTTGTCTTGATGGTCAGGCGTCTTTAGTTGTTCAAGTTGTTATGGTGTTGGAAGTTGTACTCTTTGATCATTTAGGAATCAATGAATTACTCAAACTTTATGTTTTAGGGAAGGCTAGTTCTTGTTGTTTCTCCATTTTTATCTTTCTAATTATTTCAATTATATGCCTATTCTATGTTTACTTCCTCCCAACATTGAGGACAATGTCTCTCATTAAGTATAGGGAAGGGTAAATTTATGTTCATAAAAAACCTTCCACTTAAGTTTGTTTATTTCAAAGTATGATGTGGATTTGACAAAATAGCATTCAATTTGGTGAGTTAATTTTGTGCCTAACTCAATTCTTGTGGACTTAGTTTACATGATTAAGATTATGGGATAAAATCTTAGTGAATCACCCTTTCTTACCATTTAATGAATGAGTTTAAGGGTTAGAAGTGAACCATAGTCTTTGTTTTAAAGTTAACTGATTGTGCTTCTAAATTTTCTAAGTAGTATATCTACTTTTCAATTACTCTTGGGAGATCATTTCATCTTAAATGAAAAGGGCAAATGAAATAGTTCACTTATTGATACTTCTTGAGAATCTCTTCAAATTATAATAAATTGAAGTGTTTAAGGACTAAATTAGTAAGGGCGGGCTTTAGTCCCTCAGAAGAGTGAAGTCTGACTTTGCTACTAATTTTTGTCTTTATTACCTTGTAATAAGAATTTTTTTAAGGATCAAGTTAGTAAAGGTGGGCTTTGGTCCCTCGGAAGAGTGAAGTTTGACTCTGTTGCTGGACTTTAACCTTATAACCAAGTTAGTAAAGGTGGCCTTCAGTCCCTCAGAAAAGTAAAGTCTGACTCTGCTACTAATCTTTGGTATTCTTATGTGTTAAAAAAAAAAAAAAAATGAATGCAATGGGTAAGTCATATTGGAGACATTCAATAAAAGAAGTAGAAATACAAGGGAAAGATGGATGCAATATACTTTTCTTCTAGATTAGTGTTCTTAAGAAGTAATTGAAGGTTTCTTATACATTTAGGGAAGAAGAAGAAGTATAACCAATTTTCATTGATCTATTTGACTTTGTGTTAACTTTGGACCTTTGAAGGATTTTTATTAAATAGTAAGAGTAAAGTGTGTTTTACTTTGATTAGTCTTAGAATATTGTTTTTGTATTTTAAGAACACAATGGGGTATGCGCAAAGTTAAGCCACCATAGATGTTTTGTCAAATGTGCAATTAATTGTTTTAAGTATTTGCTTAACGACAAGCAAAGCTTAAGTGTAGGGAAATTTGATAAGTGTAAATTATTTTACACTTTTAAAGCGTGTTTAGGTATAGAATTGATTGTAAATGTGATTTAATTCTTTAGTTTGGATACTTAATTGTATAAAATATGATTTCAGGTAAATCACGAGCAAGAGGATGAATTATACACAAGAACAACTTTTTAGTTAGTCACGGCCGTAAAAGAGAAGAAATAAGTGTAGAAGCATCAATTATAGGTGTGATAATGAAGTAATGAAGAATCCATCATGGTCATACCCTTAATCATGCCTGGATCAAGGGAAATTTTGTCAATCCCCCTGTCAATCATGGTTGTGATTAAATAGCAGGAGGATGATTACAGCCATTGTCATGGGTATGATGATATCTAATAATGCAACGAGGAGTTCACAGCCTCAATCATAGCCGTGATTGGTGAAAAATAATTCTTTTTGAGACTATCACGCCCCAAGTCACGGGCATGATAGAAAGGGGCACAATTGTTCTTTTCAACCTTTTTACACAAATCAGTACATAGGAAACATCAAGTGATGTTGTGAAGGGGTAGATTTGAGTTTTTTTTTTTTATGGGGAGAATATAAAAAGATATCTCAACTTGTGGAGGAGAGAAATCAATTTTCTGACATCAAATTTTATGAGAGTAAACATCATTAAGAACAATACATCACCTATCCACAATACGTCCATTCACCCATCCTTGTACCTAGTCTTGCACTTTTTTTTGTTTCTATTCTGTATCATTTCCTAAGTGTGCATTGAACTTTCCTGGAATCACGAGAGAGAGACGACGGGAATTCGTTGTTCATGTATTCATCAATTGAGTTAGTGGAATGAAAAGGGGTTTTTCACTTCTAACTTATTCTATGCTTTATTTCTACATAATTATGTTTTCTATTAGTTTGTGTTGTTGTTTTATCATATGTGAGTAGTCCATTAGAGCTTGCTACATCACTAGTATAATCAAGTGCTTGAAAAAGTTATTTCCTAACATTTGTTAATTCCAATGAATGGCATTTAATGAATCCAAGTATAGTGTAGTGCATGACATCGACTTAGGATAAATTTCAATAGAATATGTTGAGAGACAATTCTATTGAATAGATATAGCTCATTGGAACAACTTACTCCTAATAATAGAGATATTATTAGGAAAATTGCTACATCTGTAGGGGAATCGATATATTAACAGGACATTAATGCACTCTTAGTTAGCTATTAATTAGGAAGAGATTTCAATAGACACAATTAAGATTAGAAGTAAGTAATCTTAAGAAGAATGCTTATATACTGTAATTTCCCGTAGTTAACAAGTATTAGGAAGAAAAGTATTTTGGTAAGATGATGCAAGTCTACATGTTAAGTGTATTTTTGTAGTTGTTCCTGTAATCATTGTATTAATCACTCTAGTTTGTAGATTAGTGTAGTCTAGTTAACAATTAATAATCGATCACTTAGTAAATTTGATTGCTAGATAATAGGAAAATTATTAAGTACTAGTGTTTGAGTCATTTTCCCAATGGAGATGACCTTCTACTCATTTGTGTTATAAAATGATAGGTACACTTGCCTGTTGAACCAAGTTAAGGATAGAATATAAGTTTATAAATTGTAAAACTCAGAAGCTCTAAAAGAGGTGATCAAATCACCATCAAGTATAGGTATCTTATACCCAAACTTGATGACATGTTGGATGAGTTAGGTGGAGTCAGAGTGTTCTCCAAGATTGACCTCAAGTTTGGATACTATCAAATCTAAATGTGCAAAGGTGACGAGTAGAAGACAGCATTCAAAATGTGCCATAGATTATATGAATAGCTTGTAATGTTGTTTGGTCTGTCTAATGCGCCGAGCACATTTATGTGCTTGATGAATCTTATGCTTTGAGAATTATTAGGGAAGTTTCTTGTAGTTTATTTTGATGACAACTTAATGTATAGTCCTAACCTAGAGACTCATTGGCAACATCTCTAATCTGTTTTTGCAAAACTCCAAGCTAAATAGCTCTATGCCAATTCGAAGAAGTATGACTTTTACTAACCCAAAATGATATTCTTAGGGTTTGTTGACACTAGTAATGGCATAAGAGTTAATCAAGAGAAGATTAGAGCGATCATCGAATGGCTAAGGCTAAACACTTCGGTCGATATGAGGAGTTTTCATGGCTTGGAATCATTTTATTGCAGGTTCATAAGAAATTTTAGTATGATTGTGGCCCCACTCACCGAACTCTCAAAGAAGAATGTTGAATTCAGATAGGGAGAGAAGGAGTAGAGGAGTTTTGAGGAAGTGAAAGATAGGTTTACTATAGCCCTTATCTTAGCTCTACTGAGCTTTGACAAAGTGTTTGAAGTTAAGTGTAATGCATCTAAATTAGGCATAGGTGTTGTACTAATGCAAGAAGGCCAACCTATTGCTTATTTCAGTGAGAAACTTCAATGGGCTATACACAAGTATTCTATCTATAACAAGGAGTTCTACTCCTTAATCCAAACCCTAATGGTACGGCAACACTATTTGCTACCTAAGGAATTTATGATCTACATTGATCATGAATCCTTGAGATATTTGAAGAGCTACCCCAAGTTATCTCGAAGATAAGCCAAATAGGTCGAGTTCATGGAAGGATTTTCCTATGTCATAAAATATAAGAATGGGAAGAGAAAAGTAGTAGTTGATGCCCTATCAAGACAACATACCCTCCTGACCAAACTGCAAATAAGGCTACTTGGTTTTTCAACAATAAAGAATTTGTATGCTGAGGATCCATACTTTGGTCTTATCTGTGCCCGATGTAGGGAAAGATGGATACTAGACGACTATTGTAGGGAAGATAGATACTTGTTTAAGAAGAGGAGGTTATGTATCCCGACCTGTTCGATGAGAGAACTGTTAGTACGCAAGGCACATAGAGGAGGATTGACAAGACACTTTGGCCAACACCAAACCCATGAGGTACTCTTATCTAGATTCTTTTGGCCTAAGATGAAGAGAGATGTCTAATTCATATTAGAAAGGTATGTAAACTGTCGAAAAGCAAAGAGCTGAGTCGAGTAAGGACACTATCTACCCTTATCCATCCCGACCAAACCTTGGTTCGAGCTAAGTATGGACCTCATGCTAAGGTTACCGAAGACGTCTTGGGGGAAGGACTCCATCATGGTAGCTATCGATCGATTTAGCAAGATGGCACATTTCGTGCCTTATTCCAAAACTAATGACGCTTCGGCTACCTCTTTTCTTTTCTTGTAAGAAATAATCAAGCTCTACGAGGTCCCTAGGACCATTATTTTGGAATGAGACCTAAAGTTCATGAGCTACTTTTAGAGCACATTATGGAGGTGAATAGGAACTAAGCTATTGTACAACATGTCCTGCCATCCACAAACTGATGGACAGACCGAGGTTGTTAATAGAACAATAAGAATTTTTCTATGGGTTGCTATTGGATGGAACATGGGTGATTTGGATCTATGCCTACTGATCATGAAATTTTCCTATAATAAGACTCCCCACAGTGTAACAAAGAAGACTCCTTTTGAGGTCGCCTATGGGTTTAACCTCAAGCTCTTGATGGATCGAGTTCCCCTGCCAAGACCCAGTGATGACTTACTAGCTATAGAGAAGGTCAAGGCCATTAGAGCTATGCACCAAAAGGTGGTAGGGAAATTAACCCTAGCTACTACTAAGCTTGAGAAGCAAGGTCAAGGATAGAAGAGAAGAGAAGAGAATTTCAACCAGGTGATCTAGTATGGATACATCTTAACAAAGAACTATTCCCAAACTTAAGGAAGAGTAAGTTGTCTCCCAAAGCAGATGGACCTTTCAAGGTGCTAGAAAAGATCAATCTTAATGTCTATTGGATTAAACTGCTTAAGGAATATGGAGTCTCGAACTTCTTCTACATTGCTGACCTCCAACCGTATCTTCTCAAGGACAAGCAATTTGAAGCCGTGCTAAATTTGATCCCAAATCTCAAACAACCCAAATCAGATGATAAGGACCATGGACTAATCATATGCTTCCAAGCTCGTAAGCTTACCCAATTGTCTCACCAAGCTGTTTAAGGTGAACTGAGCATTAAGGAGCAATGCAGTCCTCAATCTGACTTGCCAAGCTACTTCGCTCTCTATGTCATTCAGGAATCTACTGAGGTGATCAACTAATACGTCGAACTAATCCCTCTACAACAAACTCCAGTCCAAGCATCAAATCTGGATACAACTAGCTTCACTTATGTCGAAGCCAAGCTAACAATTGTCAGGAGCTAATCACTAGAGGCTAAACTAAATATGAGTTATCCTTGAGTCAACCTCAGTCTAGTCGCAGCCATTCGAGCTACCAAACTGCCGATGCCATCCTTACCTGATCAGAATTCGCCTTTGCTTAGATAACAGTGTCATGGAGAACACAAAATGAGCAAACTACATGCGTGCTATCCTTCCTAATATCCGTGCTGTCCTTTCTAACAAAGGATATTCTTTTTGTACGATTACATTGATAACTTAGTAATTTATTCCCTTTTTTCTTTTCCTTAACTAGTAGGGATCCTTTCTTTTTTTGTAATTCTATGTAACTTAGGACTTACCTTAATTGGCTACTATTAATACTTGCAAATTGTAATAGCTGCAACAACAATATACTAAGAATACATTGAACTTTTACACACTCTAGAGCTAAGTGTTTTTTTGCTTACTCTTGAGCTACTCTTATATTGCCCATTAAGCATGGACTACCTTTGATCATACTTATGCATCATATCAAGTGTGACCTGAGCTTGTGTAAGGCATTACTATGTCATATCTATTGTTAGTGCATAGGAACTGCTACTTAACCTTCGACTATTATTTATCTTTTGAACCATCTCGTAGTTCGAACCCACCCTGCTACAGATTTGTGAATGAACACACTAAGTTGATATCATGTGTGACTAAAAAGGATGGGTTCAGGCCATAAGATGGCTCAAAAAGTAATTGATAGTTAAAGATTGAGCAGGGGTTCCCATGCACTAACAATAGATATGATACACCAATTCCTTACACGAGCTCGAGTCACACTTGATATGACGCACAAGTATGGCAAGAGATCACTCATCACTAATCTACGCTCAAATAGGCTAAATAAGAGTAGCTTAAGAGTAAGGATAATTTACTTAAGAGAGAGAGTGTGAAATCCAATTTATTCTCTGTATATCTCATATCCGGCTATTACATTATGAGGTTCTTTATAGTACCTAATTAGGGTAAGTCCTAAATTATAGAAACGTACATAAATGGATCCTTACTTGCTAAGAAAAGGAGAATAATTTATAGGGAAAGCACATATTCGTACTAAAAGAATATCTACTATCAGAAAGGACAGTATAGATATTAGAAAAGGACAACGTGCACGCGTTTTACTTAGTTTGTAATTCCAACAATACTATGAGCTGAGCAAGGGTAGTCCTCTGATTAGGTTTGTTCAGCATCAACAGTTTAGCAATCTAACTATTAGGGGTGAATAATGGTAGGCTCAAGGATGACTCATATTCGGGTTAGCCTCGGATGGTCGGCTCTTAACAATTGTCAGCTTGTCATCGGCATTGTTGAGATGGTTATTTCTTGATTTGGTGCTTAGATTGGGGTGCTATGGAGGGGTCAGTTCCTTGTATTGGATAATCACCTCGGTAGCTTCTTAGAGGGTATGGAGAGCAAAGTAACTCAGCAGTTCAGTCAAGGATAAACACTACTCCTCAATATTTAACACACCTTGGATAGCTTTGCGAACTATCTAAGAAAGCCCTCAAGTTCGAGAGCGAGTGATCGATCCTTGATCCCTGTCATCCCTCCAGGTTGTTTGAGATTTGAGATCAAATCTGGTTTAGCTTCAAGTTACTTGATATCAGGCAAGTGCACCTATCAGTTTTAATATAATGGATGTGAGTCCAAGTCGATCTTCAAAGACTTCGAGTATTAATATTAACCTTAGCTCTATTATCTAGCCAGAAAATTGTGATGGGTTGAATGAATTAAAAATATTAAAATTAACAAACTAACCTAATTATGAGACTTACTTAAGTAATTTAGAAAGCGATAAAACTAAGAACGACTTCAAAAATGCAAATGACGTATTGAGGAATTATTTCCCCTAGTATTTAACATGTGATCGCTTAAAATATATCCAATTCAATTTCTATTATTCTTGACCGGAGGGATTCACAATTAAAGTTAACACCTTTTTCAAGCATATTAACTCTAATCCTAAATTATTTACCGGAATCTCTTTAATATAATTTAGAATCGCATTAATGTATAATGAATTCCCACACAAAAGAACAACTTTCTAGAAGACACATGTATCTTATCTCTAAGTACACATGTAATTCTCTCCAATTATGTCAAGATCTCATTACTTATGTGATTTCTCAATCATCATGCATAATATCATATATTGATACTCTAGAAATATCAATTAACAATTAAATAACGGAATTGAATCAAGAAAAGATAGAAACTTTATTGAAAATTATCAATCAATCCAATAGTTGCATGAAATCTTACGTTCCATAATCCTAAATACAAGAGTCTTAAGCTATCATAATGAAACTAAAAACGAATTGCAACAAAATCAATAAATAAAATATGAAAAACCCCTTTTGTTGATGACAAATCTTTTCAATCTTTGAGTTGAATGTTGCTTTCGCCTTTTTCTTCTCCTTCTCCTCAAGTCTCTTCTCTTTTGAATGTCCAAACTTATGTGCGAAACCCTAGTATGTCCTTTTATAATGTATTATAAGGTTTCTGTTTTCGTTACTAGATACGGCCTAGGATATAGTCGTATCCCCAGGTCGTGTAACTTTCTGACCTTGGCAAATCTTTCTGGATGGACACAGCCTAGGGATACAGTTATGTCCCAAACTGTGTAATTTCAAAACTTCATAACTCATTCATTTGAACTCTAAATTGAGTGAAATCTAAGAACATATTCAAACCTTAATATCAAAATTTTACTCAATTAAGTATCAATTTCTTTAAAGAAAACCAAAGATGTAAGGAAAATACTATAAAATCACCATGTGAAATGTATTTAAAATAAGATTTATCATTACTCATCCTCAAGAGTGTAAGGTTGGAGATCGGCAATGTTGAAGGAGTTTGAGACTCCATATCCTTTAGGTGATTTAATCTTATAGGCATTAAGATTGATCTTTTCAAGTACTTTGAAAGGTCTGTCGGCTTTAGGAGATAGCTTGATCTTCTTCAAGTTTAGGAACCGATCCTTGCTGAGATGTATTTAGACTAAATCACCTAGCTGAAACTCGCTCTTCTTCTATCGTCGGCTCCACTTCTCGAGCTTAACATTAGCTCGGTTCAATTACTCTAGAACCTTTTGGTGCATAGCTTTGATGGCTTCAACTCTTTTTAAGGTTGGCCGATCATCATCAGGACTCGACTGAGATGATTGGTCCATTGGGAGCTCGAGGTTGAATCTATAGGCGACCTGGAATGGGGATATGTTTGTTATATTGTGGGCAGTTCAATTGTAGGTGAATTTGATGATTAGTAGACATAAATCCTAGTTAATCATCTTTCATTTAATAGCAACCTGTAGCAAAGTTCCCACAGTTCTATTGATAACTTTAGTCTATTCATCGGTTTGTGGATGGTTGGATGTGTTGTACAATAGCTTAGTTCCCATTCGTCTCCAAAGTATCCTCTAAAAGTGGCTCATAAACTTGGGGTCTTAATCCAAAATAATGGTTCTGGGCATGCCATGTAACTTGAACACCTCTTGTAAGAAAAGAAAAGAAATAGCCGAAGTGTCGTCTTACTAAATCGATCCACAACCACTATGATGGAGTCCTTCCCTCCGGACGTCTTCAGCAATCCCAACATGAACTCTATGCTTAGCATGGACCATGGTTTGGTTAAGACAAGAAAAGGTAGATAATGTCCTTACTCAACTTAGCTCTTTGCCTTCCTACAAGTCGCATACCTTTCCAGTACAGACTGTACATCTCTCATCATTCTCAGCAAAAAGAATCTTATAGACAATACTTCATGGGTTCGATGCTGGCCAAAATGTCCTGTTAATCCTCCTCCATGTGCTTTGCACACTAGCAATTCTCTCATTGAATAAGTCAAGATACATAGCCTCCTCTTTCTGAATAGGTATTTGTCTTCCCTACGATAGTTATCCAATGTTTGTCCTTCTTCACATCAGGCATAGATAAGACCAAAGTGTAGGTCCTTAGCATACAATTCTTTTATGGTCGAAAACCAAGTAGCCTTATTTATAGTTTGGTCAGGAGGGTATGTCATCTTGACAAGGCATCAACCACTATATTGTTTCTTCCATCTTATATGTTACAACATAAGAAAAACCCTCTATGAACTCAACCCATTTGGCTTGCCTCTAGGATAACTTCGGTTGGCCCCTTAGGTATCTCAAGGATTCATGATTGGTGTAAATCATAAATCCTTGGGCAACTGATAGTGTTTCCATACCGTTAGGACTCGAATTAAGGAGTAGAACTCCTTGTCATAGGCAAAATAGCTGAGTGTGGCTCCTTAAAGTTTCTCACTGAAGTAGACGATAGGTCAGCCTTCTTGCATTAGCACAGCACCTATGCCTAGTTTGGATGCATCATACTCTATTTGGAACACATTGTTAAAGCTTGGCAAAGCCAAGATGAAGGTTATAGTTAGCTTCTCTTTTACTTCCTTGAAACTCCTCTACTCGTTCTCTCCCTATTTGAATTCAACATTCTTCTTTAAGAGTACGGTGAGTGGGGCCACGGTCATAATAAAATTCTTTATGAATCAACAGTAAAATGATGCTAGGCCGTGAAAACTTCTCACATTAGTAAAATAAGCTGACTTAGGCCATTCTATGATCGCTCTTATCTTCTCATCATTGACTCTGATGCTACCTCTGCTTACAAAAAATCCTAAGATAACTTTGAGTTGGAAAAAAATATCACTTCTTCATATTGGCATAGAGCTATTTAGCTTGGAGTTTTGCAAAGACTCTTCGAAGATGCTCCTTCTGAATCTCTAGGTCGGGGTTATACACTAAGATATCATCAAGTAAACTACAAAAAACCTCCCTATGAATTCTCGGAGTATAGGATTCATTAAGCGCATAAATGTGCTCAGTATGTTGGACGGTCTAAATAGCATTATAAGCCATTCATGTAAACTATGTTGTATCTTGAATGCAATCTTCCACTCATCACATCACACATTCAGATCTAATCGTATCTAGATTTGAGATCGATCTTAGAGAACACTCTTACTCCACTTAACTCGTCTAACATGTCATCAAGCTTGGGTATAGGATACTTGCATTTGATGGTGATTCGATTGATTGCTAAGCTATCCATACACATCCTCCAAGACTTATCTTTCTTTGGCACTAATAAGGCCAGCACAACATAAGGGCTCATAGACTCGCAGACATACCCTTTCTTCATAAGGTTATCTACTTGCCTCTACAACTTAATAGCCTATTCAAGGTTTAGCCTATAAGTAAGCTTGTTTGGCAACGTGGCTCCTGGTTGTAGGTCAATTGCATGCTCGATGACTCGGATTAAGGGTAAACCCTTCGGTAGCTCCTCTGGAAATAAGTTAGCAAATTCCTCTAGTAAGGTTTTTACATTAGCCGGCAACTCCTCTTCGGATCTCAACTCCAAAATTCTTTGGACCAATAGATAGGTCTATCTTTTGAGCTCCATCTCTCTCTTTAGTTCAGCTCAGGTCACTACCAAAGCTTCCTTCTTAAAGGCTTGACTTAGTTGAGAATACATGACCTTTACTTAATCGACAGTCATAGGACTCAATTTCATCCTTTTTCCTTCATGCTCTACAGAGCATGTATTCTTCCTTTCATCATAAACAACTGCTCAATCAAACATCCATGGTCATTTAAGTAGAATGTAAGAAGCACTCATGGGCAACACATCACAGAGCACTTCATCTTGATACTTGCTAATGAAGATCGGCACAAACACTTGTTTGTTTACTTGTAAGGCTCCCTTGTTACTAAGCTAACGAAGTTTGTAAGGTTTCGGGTGGGGCATGGTCAGCAATTTCAACTACTAGAGTATGAATGTAGAGGTTACATTGGTGTAGCTCCCCCTATCAATGATCAGCGCATACATTGAGTCATTCACCTTGCATCCAATATGAAAGAGATTTTCTCTCTGTTTGTCTTTGGGTACAGGACTGACACTCATTGTCCTCCTCAACACTAGAGTGGTGGGCATAAAGTTACCTTTCTTACTGTAGATAACCTCCTCCTTGATCAACTTGTTCTGTCCGTTCTCCTTCAACTCCTCTACTTACTCATTAGTATTATCAACTTCAACGGTCGATACCTCACCTTTGATCACCATTGTTCACCTGTTCGGATACTAAGCAACTATGTGTCCAAATCCTTAGCATTTGAAACACTTGATCTCATTCGTCCTCCTCCCTAAACTCTGGCCTTTCTTAAACTTCTTCTAGGGTTCCTTCTCCTCTGCTTGGGTAGTTTGAGTAGGTTGAGCCTCAGTAGCCTTGCTTAGTTCCATTTACATAGGTTTGCTTGGAACAGGTCAACTACTACTGAAAAGGTTGGTGGATGGCCAGAACCTTCCTATTTGATGCCTTCTTATCCTCTAAGCAGCTTGGATTACATCATTAAGCCTACTAACGTCCAAGGTTTCCAAGGCATCCCCAATCTCATACTTTAACCCACCAATGAATTGAAATACAGTTTGGTCTTCTAGCTCTATGACTTTGCATCGGATCATTAATATTTAGAATTCTTTAGCATAAGTATCCACACTCAATCCTCCTTGTCTCAATTCTTGTAGTCTTTTGAAGGCATCTTGTAGATAATAGCTTAGCACAAACCTTTTCCACATGACTCTCTTCATTTCATCCCAACTCTTAATTTCTCGTTTTCCTTCCCTTCTTTTAGTGGCTTACAAGTTCTTCTACCATAAGGCGGTATAATCAGTGAACTCTAACACATCAAGTCTAACCTTTGCATTATCGGCACTTCGTAGCATTCAAACTACTTTTCAATTTGATTTACCCAATCTAGGTAGTCCTCAGCATCACCACTTCCAAAGAAACTCGAAATATGCATCCTCAATCCCTCAACTCTAAGGGCTCATACATTTCTTTCCTTAGGCTCATAGTACTCTTCTGCCTTATCATCTCCTTCTGCTTCCTCCTTAATCTCTTCAAGTGCTAGCCTTCTTCTAGCATCCCCATCAATTCCTTTAACTTGAGGTAGTCGAGCTAAGACGTTAACTCAACCAAACTGACCATTGCCTCGTCCTTGCTGCCCGCGTTCCTTAGTGGGGCTATTTCTAGCTCACTACCTATCCTCTTGGATACTTGTCACCAAACTAGCTACCAAGTCGGTATGCCTATCTAAGTGGTCACCTACTGACTGAGGCATAAAGCTTCCTTCCTATCCTTAGCCATGTCAAGTGCCACTTTCTTGGTTTCCCAAAACTCTTTGAACACTTGAGTTTGACATTGTTAGTTACTTCATAACAACAATTACACCTCAGACGAACAGTCACCCACACTCTGTTTTTGCGTATCGAAAATAAGGGAAAACAGAGCACGAAACACTTCTCAACTACTAAACTCTACGATTAACAATAGAACCATTATCATACGAGAGTGGTAACAAACCACTCCAAGGACATATAAATAAAATCCGACTTCGAATGTAACCTAGCGCTCTGATACCAAGATGATACGAATTCGTAGATGAACACATGAACTTGATATCACATGTTACTAAAAAAGATGGGTCCAAGCTACAAGGTGGCTCAAAAAGTAAATGATAGTCAAAGACTGAGCAAGGGTTCCCATGCATCGACGATGGATATGACATACTAATGCCTCACACGAGCTTAGGTTACACTTAATATGATGCACAAGTATAGCAATGGTAACTCACTACTAGTCTACGTTTAAATAGGCTAGATATGAGTAACTCAAGAGTAAGGATACTTAGCTCAAGAGAGAGAGAGAGTGAAATCTAATGTATTCTCCATATATCTCATATTTAGCTATTACATTATGAGGGTGTTTATAGTACCCAGTTAGGATAAGTCCTAAATTACAGAAACGTACATAAATGGATCTTTACTTGCTAAGAAAAGGAGAATAATTTACAGGGAAAGCACGTATTTGTGCCAAAAGAATATCTATTATCAGACAAGACAATACGAATGTTAGAAAAGGATAATGCATGTGCGTTTTACTCAATCTGCAATTCTAAAAACACTATGAGCTGAGCAAGGGTAGGCCTCTGATCAGGTTTGTTCGGTATCAACAGCTTAGCATCTTGATTGTTGGGGTTAAATAGTAGTAAGCTCAAGGACAACTCACATTCGGGTCAACTTCAAATGGTCGACTCTTGACAATCGTTAGCTCAGTGTCGACACTATTGAGATGGCTATTTTCCTAATTTGGTACTTATGCTAAGGTGCTGTGGAAGGGTTGGTTCCTCATGTCAGCTAATCACCTCAATGGCTTCTTAAAAGGTGTAGAGAGCAAAGTAGCTCAACAGTTCAATTAGGGATAAACATTGCTCTTCAGTGTTTAACTTACCTTTGACAGCTTTATGAACCATCTGAGAAAGCCATCGAGCCCAGGAGTGAGTGATCGATCCTTGATCCCTATCACACCACTTAGTTATGTATGATATTGGGCTCATGTGTTCACCCATAGACCTGTATTAGGATAATTGGAGGATCATCTGGTAGTAGTGCTACTATAAAATGTTGGAAATGCAGAGGACATATACCCTAGGTGTTGATAGTCAGTTTTCGCTCAACTTATACTTGTCCTTTCGTCGGATGAGAAGTTAGGTAATCAAATCTCTCAACATTCCTATTCTTTAGAAGACACTCGACAATTATGCCGAGTAGAAGAAATGTTCTTGGTTTGAATTCAAATCTATAGTACGGATAGTTATCATAAGCACAGTAATATTTTACAATCGCTTACTATCCTTATATATAAGGGGAGATGTCAAGTTAAGAGCACTCCACTTATCTTAACAGTTACCTCAGCAATTGCCTTAGACATAACAACCGTCTATAAATACTAGAAAGAAACTTGGTAAGAGCTCTCGAACATTTCTCATTCTCATACTTAATATACTAAATCACCATTCTAACTTAGGCATCGGAGTGGACGCATCGGATTAGCCCTAGCTTTTGCAGGACTACTTCTTAACCCCTAAATTCATCAACAACACTAGGGATGTGAACAACTAAAAGGAAAATGTTATTTATGCGGAAATAAATAACACATAGCTAGAAATAATCCTTGAATGTAGTAATTATACTATCATATATGCCAAAAAAAGGTCATACGACTAGACTATGTAAAAGAAAAGAAGAAAATCGAGAAGTTGTAGCCCTTACAGCTATAGTGCTTGTAATTGAAGGATCAGAAATATTGAACTAAGGTGAAAACTAAAATGAGGAAGTTATGGAGGAAGAAGAGTATAATGAAATAAGCAAGGTTGAGCTTGAGGAGTTAATATCTAGTAAATGGTCTTGAGTATTTTATATATATATGTAATAAGACATTACAAAAGTCTGTAATGTACTTGAAATATCTTTAATATGAATAAAACATACCAATGCAAGTTATATTTTAGTTGAAAATTATTTGGCTTATGAACTATTTGATACCGAAGCATTGCATTCATTTCTACATTTAGGATTCTAGCAACCCCAAATTAAGTCACAAAGGATGAATGCAACCTTCAACATAGGAGTACCCACAGGAGATAAGGTGCAAATATGAGAATGATTTCTTATGGGAAAATAGAGATGTTTAGAACTAATTTTCCAATTGATCTCATACTAATTCCATTAAAAGGGTATGATATTATACTAGGAATCAACTGGTTATCCAAATATAACGTTAATATTGATTGCCAAGAAAAGAAATTATATCTTAGTTCGAATGAAATTATATTTCAAGGTAGGTCATAAGAATTTGTCACCAAACTTACCAGTTTTAAGAACAAATAAAATCAAAGAAAATTGGAATGTATGTTGGATAGCCTACCTAGACGAGGAGAAGAAGGCACCCCAAATAGAGGAAATTCTGGTTGTAAATGAATTTCTAAATGTTTTCCCTATAGATCTATCAGGACTTCCTCCTCATAGAGAAGTTGATTTTACTATTGACCTCGTACCTAACTCGGAGCCTATCTTAAAGTCACCTTACCAAATGGCTTCAATAAAACTTAAAGAATTGAAAGTACAGCTACAAGATTTGTTGGACAAAGTATTTATCCAAGTGTGTTACCATGGGAGCTCCAGTATTATTTGCTAAAAAGAAAGATGGAACCGTAAGGTTATGTATAGATTATCATGAATTAAACAAAATGGCAATTAAAAATAAATATCATTTTCTAAGAATTGAAGATCTTTTTTATCAATTAAGAGGAGTAACATTCTTTTCTAGGATTGATCTCAGATCTGGTTACCATCAATTAAGGGTAAAACTTGAAGATATTCCTAAGACGACCTTTCATACAAGATATGGATATTGTGAATTTGTTGTCATGCCTTTCGAAATACTAATGGTCTTATTGCTTTTATGAACTTAATAAATAAGATATATTAGCCTTACTTGGACAAGTTGGTAGTAGTTTTCATTGATGACATTCTTGTATGCTCCCAAAACAAGCAGGTACACGCTGAACACTTATGCATAATTCTTTAAGAGCTTCGTACTCATAAGCTATATGAAAAATTATCTAAATGTGAGTTATGGTTAGATAAGATAATGTTCTTAAGACATGTCATTTCTAGAGACGAGATCTCCATAGACCTAGTAAAGATTAAATGCATATCGAAATGGAAAAGACCATAAATAGTAACAAAAATTAGAAGCTTCTTAGGTATGGCTAGGTATTATCGAAGGTTTGTCAAGGATATTTCTAAAATTACAAAACCTCTAACAAGATTAACATGAAAAGGAGTTAAATTCAAATGAGATAAGAATTGTGAAGACAATTTTCAAGAACTCAGGAAAAGACTCACTTTGACTCCTGTATTAAATCTTCCCAATCCTAACAAACCTTTCTATATATATAGTGATGCTTTATATTTAAGGTTGGGATGTATACTAATAAAAGACAACCAAGTAGTTGCATATGCCTCTCAATAACTCAAACCTCATGAGAAAAATTATCCTATTCATGATTTAGAACCGGATGATGTGGCATTTACTTTAAAAATTTAGAGACACTAATATTTATACCGATCATAAAAGTCTTAAGTATATCTTTTTGCAAAAAGAGTTGAATCTGAGATAGAGAAGATGGTTAGAACTAATTAAAGATTATGATTTAAGCATTAACTACCATTTGAGAAAAGCTAATGTTGTGGTAGATGCTCTTAGTAAGAAAATTTATAACCAAATGGCCATTTAGATTACCATGCAACATGAGTTGATTCGTGAATTTGAACGATTACAGTTAGAAGTAATTCCTGTAATGGCCTAAGCTCAGTTAATGGTTTTGGAAATATAACCAACTACACTGGAGGAAATAAGACAAAAATAGAAAAATGATTTGTAATATAAAAAATTATCAAAAGTATCACTCTTAGAAAACAAGAAGATTTTTGCATGGATCAATAAGGTCTTCTCAGATAACATTAAAGAATTTATATCCCCGAGGATTCAAATCTAGCATTAAAACAATCTTAGAAGAAGCCTATTGTGCAAGATACACTATACATCTTAGAGGAAATTTAATGCAGCAAGACTTAAAAACCACATTTTGGTTGCTAGGAATGAAAGGTGACCATGTTGAATTTGTAGCTCATTGCACAACTTATCAACACATCCAAGTTGAATATCAACGTCCCAATGGCTTATTATAACCTTTATCAATTCCTTAATAGAAGTTGGACCACATCACTACGAATTTCATCTCTGCTTTACCAAAAACTAAAGAGGGTCATGATTCTATTTAGGTAATAATGGATAGATTAACCAAAAGTGCCCATTTCCTTCCATTACGTATAGGCTATGCCATTGATAAATTATCTAGAATTTATATTCAAGAAATAATAAGATTACATAGGTGCCCCTTAGTATCATATCAAATTGAGATACCATATTTACTTCCTAATTTTGGGAAAGTTTACATTTAGCTTTGAGAACTACACTTAGCTTCAACTCTACATATCACACTCAGACTAATGGGCAATCTAAAAGAGTTATACAAATTTTAGAAGATATGCTGTGAGCTTGTATTATGGACTTCTCTAGTAACTAGGACACTTACCATTGATCAATTTTGCATATAATAATAGTTACCAATCAACTATATAGATGGCTCTCTATAAAGCTCTATATGGGAGGAAATGTCAATCACCCCTTTTCTAGGAGTAAGAAGAATAAATGACCATAGGGCCTAATATGATTCATCAAATGAATGAAAAAGTACAAGCAATTTGACAACAAATGAAAGAATCACAAGATCAATGCAAAAGTTAGGTTGATATTAAAAGGAGGCCTTTGCATTTCATAGCTGGAGATCATGTTTATGTAAAGTTCACTTCATTTAAAGGTATTTATTGATTTAGGATAAAATGGAAACTTCGCTCATGATATATTGGTCCTTTTGAGATATTAGAACGAATTGGTGAAGTTACTTCTAGGTTAGCATTACCTCCTAGTCTATCGAATCACCATGACATGTTCCATGTATCATTTCTCTGAAAGTATATCAAGGATCTAAATAAAATTGCCAAATTAGAACCAATTGAACTTAAGAGTAACTATACGTATGAAGAAAAACCAATTCAAATTTTGGAGTCTCGAATTCAGAAACTACGAAACAAAGATTTGGAATACGTTAAAGTATAATGGAGAAATTATGATAGTGACATACTTACTTAAGAACCAAAGGCCATAATGCAAGAGCAATACCCTTAGTTATTCTAATAAAAGTTAGTAAGTCAAATTACTTTATTACTTCTCTTAATTATAAGGTATAGCCAATCAATTAAGAGGACAAAACCCTTTTTTTTTTTAAGGGTAGGGGTAGGGTGGTTAGGGTGGTAAGGTAGAGTATGATAAACGCTTGATTATTTTCTTAGAAACTAGTAGTAAGATGTCATTAACTAATAATAAGAGTTGAAGAAAATCAAATTTAAAACATAAAAATATAGGGTTATATAGAAATAATAAGTAAGACAATTTATGGAAAAATTAACAAATAAAAAAGATTAATATAGCCTTAGCCGTAAATTGTAAATATTAAATATTAAATGGTAAATAGTAAATAGTAAGTTGGTTAATGTAAATAATGAAACAAAGGTAAGAAACATAATGTCTATTGCATGGAAAACATCATCATAACATGTCATAAGAATATACTTTGAAAATATAAGGAAAAATATTAAAATAATAGGTTTAGTATCAAAATATGAAAAAATACCCCATAAAAACACCCTAAAATATAAAAAATTACCCAAAACATTCTAAAAAGTGTCAATAATATTCTAAAGTGCTCCTAAATATCTAAAAAATTGTAGAATAGTGAAGAAACACGTTCAGGAAAAAATTTGCAATTTTTCAAAAAATATAAAAATAAATAACTTAAATTAATAATTCACCAAAAATATCTTCAAGTGTCCAAAATTAGTGGTAAGATTTTAGGAATTTTTGGACATTAAAATAATAATAAAAATTAAAAAGCAACCTAAATCCCCCTATAAATATCACCCTTCCCTTCAAAATTTTCTACACAATGTTTCTAACTTCTAAAATTCACAAGAATGGACAAACACTCTATTGGGATGCCCCTTTGGTGGCTCGACAAGTAGGTGGTGGAAGAGAGTGGCTGGAGGTGGTGGTTTGTGAAGGTTTGGTGGTTTATAGTGCAAAAATTTTTACACCTTCAATTTCCCTCATTTTAGAACACCCTTTTTATAGTAAGTTCTTCATTTATATGCCTACTAAGAAAATATTTTTTGGAATTAATTTAGCATGCTTAGTGTTTTTTATAATTTTGGTAAAGTTGCTACCTATTTCACTATAATATACTAGTTTAAAGAAAGATTGTAAAACCCTATTTATTAAATTCCTAAAATCCTCAAAATTTTCCCCATACTTTCCCATATATAATGTGACCTTTAGATTCTATCCATGACATTTTTTAAATTATATCATAATTTCCTTACTATTTAAATCATAAATTTTGCTGAATTATGAATTATACTCTAACTATATGATGTATTTTTTCTTTAGAATAATCATTATTTATATAAATTATATATTTTTAAGTTCCCTATTGACTTTATTTTAGAATAAATAAATGTTATTGTATTCATATCGATTCATCCTATAATACCGTGCTTACTGACTCTTAATTTTTGTTCCAACTTCTCAAAACATATTTATACATTATTATGCATGATAATAACCTTATTCATTTTCATAAAAGCCAAATAACACACTTTTTGGACATTCGTAAAACACTTTTTTTTTTCAATAAAAGTATAGGATTATTTGATTATACACCAAAGGGACCTTTTTGGGTATAGCAAATGTAACTAATAAATAATTCTCTTTTCAAGATGGAACAATTACTATCTAGAGAACTCGAGGGACCTACAAACAGGTAAGTGGCACGCCTCATAGTAGTTCTTGATGTTTTAATAAGTGGTACTAAGTTGTTATATTGCTTGTTATTGCAAATTAGTTGTATTTACACATGTAGTTAATGTAGGTGTAATAATGCTATATGATAACCTTTGGGATTTGGTTTTTATATTACTTTGATATGGTATTTATTCATTGCTTGATCACTTAAAAAACTTAACTAATGTAATATCCAACTCTAATTATTATACATACATAACATACCAAGAATTTCGCATTTTTCCCATCAACACCACTCATATGATGTGGAAATGAGGAGTTTCCTTCTTTCGACCTTACGAAACTAAGTAACAAGAGAAGAGGTCGCCATTCAAGTTTGAAAATATCAAGTAGAATAGTATAGAATTAGGTCTAGAGGGGATGAAGAGTCCATTGCACATCCTTGAATTAATTAGAAACTTGGGTCTTCTAAGTGGTGAGTAGAAGTAAAACTCTTCGAAACCCAAGCTACAATAGGGTTATTTTCTCTAGTCTCACAATGTACCAGTCAACGTTGCATGGATGTCATTTGATATGATTGCATCATGTTACACTCTAAAGGACTTGCTTTTTTTTATTGTATTATATATAACGTGTATCCCCTACTTTTACTAAGCTGTGGTTTTGCTCATCTCCTTATAGTTCTTTTTGTAGGAATAATTGAGTCAAAACATGCCAAGAACAACACAAGTAGGCTAACTAAAGTATATAGAAGACAATGCTAAAGGACCTCTTGTTCAAGTTTGAACTAGTTGTACAAAAGCTTAGAACAATTAAAGGAAATAAAATAGTGAAAAATATTCCCTTCCTTAAGTATTAGGTACTACTTTTGTAAACCTTGTATATAATGAACATTTGTAGGGTCAATGAATACTATCTTGATCATATATGTTTAGTATATATGGTTAGACTATCGGTTTCTAAACTTTTCGAGGTATAACATTCCTTATTTCCATTACTAAAATCCAACCCCTAATTAGGTCATTTTGCGACCATAAACCCCAACTGGAATATACTTATGAGGATCAAACTAATTGAAGGCCTTCTATAAGATGACATACCTATTGATATTTTATATGTCGATTTGTCTATAAGTTGATATTTAAGTATGGGATTTATGCTAAACAAAATATGTAAAGATGTTGATGTACTTATTATTGATAGGCATATGCTTTCAATATGCTTATGTTGAATATAACTAGTTTTGATGTTATTCTCAAAAATAAAAGCTTTAAATTTCTATATTCAAATATACTAAGATCTTATACAGGAAATTAGGGCACAATCAACAAAATTATAATGTATGCAGAAGTGTATAGGAATTTATCGAAGGAACTTTTTTTCAAAGGTTATCGCTTTTCGATCTATGGTGGTGCTTGCTTTAAATTTTTTAACTAATGGGATGTGAGAAAAGGTAGTACAAAATCCTAGTTGATATACTACTAGATTAGGTACCTTAACCCTTTATATATAGGTTGTGTAATTTTGTTTCATCATGGCTTATCACAATTGGTGAAATGAAATACTTAGATTTCTATGTATTAGGCTCATACCAAAAGTCCATAGAGATGAGTCTAGAAGCTATATATATATATATATATATATATATATATATATATATATAAGCTAAATAATCACCTTTATTTATCAATTTAACTCCTTAACTTAATTCGATAGTCAATAATATACAATTAATTGATATAATAACCCTTAAAATTATAGTAGCTATTATGGCAATGAACTAGTTAACTCGATATCATATGATGATCAATTATTGAAATTTGAATTAAGGTTTAGATAAGGAGGTTAGGATCTTACTTTAAAGCTAATAATATAGCAACCTTGCAAGTTAAAAATGATGGTTATGGGAGATTAGGAGAGATATGTGGCATCTTTAGTGGTTAAGTGATGAATTGAATAAGAGTAATGGATATATTTTATAAGTGCAAGAATTTGAATGTGTTTTTTTTTTTTCCCTCTAAGCTTCTAAGCTTGCCATTAGACAGGGAGGTTGAGTTTAGGATTGAAGTTGTACTTAGCATAGAACAAATATGAAAAGCACCTTATTGAATAGCTCTCAATGACTTAAAAGAGCAAATATAGAACTTACTATGTAAATGCTTTATTTGCTTGAGTGTGTTGCCTTAAAGTACTCTAGTGCTCTTTATAAAGAAGAGGTTAAAGGCACAAGGCTACACATAGATTAATGTGATCTAAACTAGGTGATGATCAAGAGTAAGTCTCCCTTACCTCGAACAGACTATCTGTTATATTGGTTGTATGGGGAAGTTGTATTTTCTAAGATCAACTTAATATTAAGATACCATTAATTGAAGATAAAGCCTCTATGCATACCTAAATCCACCTTTTGCACTAGGTCTAGACATTATGAATTTCTCATGATGCCTTTCGCGCTTAGAAATATCCTAACAACTTTTATAGACCTCATGAATAAAGTGTTTTAGGATTATCTAGAGAAGTTTGCCATCATGTTCACTAATGATTTCGTATTATCATATTATAATATATAGTTTCAAAAGATCTTTCCTTTTTTATATTGCACCTTCTTATGCTATCATTAATGCATTTTTATAAATCTTTTATTGTATCATATTATAATATATAGTTTTAGAAGTTCTCGCATTTTTATTCTCCACCATTTTATGTTTTCATCAATATATTTCATAATTTTATGTGTCATATCATATTATAATATGTAGCTTTGAAAACTCTTATCTTTTCTATATTCCACCTTTTTATGTTTTCATATTGCAATAATTTTATTTTCCAAATCATATCATACTATAATACATAGTTTTGGAAGCTCTTTCATTTTTTTTTTTATGTTGCACCTTTTTATTATCTCATTAATATATTTTCATAATTTTATTTTTCAAATCATATTATACAATGTAGTTCCAAAAGCTCTTTACTTTTCTTATATCTCAATTTTTATGGTTTCATTAATGTATTTCCATAATTTTTAACATATTATATCATACTATAATATATAGTTTTAAAAGTTCTTTCCTTTTTTGCATCTCATCTTTATATTATATTATTAATATATTTCCATAGTTTGTTTGTCAGATTATATCATATTATAATATATAATCTTGAAAGCTTTTTCCATATATAGTTTTAGGATAATAATGCCTTTTATTATTAGGTTTCCTAAAATTTACTATTTGAAAATACCATTTAATAATTAATCTTTTCTTCTATTTTTATTGTGATACATTAATTTAGCAATCAGTAGAATCAACTAAAATCATTCTTAAATTTATTTGAACGTATCATACATATTTTCTTACTTTACCTTATATAATCCTCAACAAGCACTAAAGAACTTTAATACATTATAGATACAGTTCTAGGGCTTGATTCTTACCCTTTGAGATTAATCCCGCTGTAGGATTTTTTTTGTAAAAAATGAAACTAGATTCACAATCAAGAGAATTAATAGAGAGAAAACCACTTAATGTTGAAGACAGTTTAGTCAAATGGTGAGAACAGGGGTGGTTTCCTGTAAAGTTAAACCTAAGAAATCATAGGAGATCGTATACATGAAAGGTAAACTTTTTAGAGAAACAAGTTTTTTATTTTCCTTTATTTTTGTAATATCTTTGTAAAGATTGATGAAATAAACCATGATTTTACCTCCTTGTAATATGGTCTTTATAATTTATAGTATCTTTGTTTTTGTGATAAATTTTATTTTTTAGAGTTGCATGATTGAAATTTTTTGGTTAATTCTATCGTAATGATTGTTGATTTAGATAATTATTATTGTATCTCTTTAATTATCTTTAACCCATTATAGACACCTAATTTTTGCCCTTCCATAGTCTTAGTTTTTATTTTTACAAAAAGGGTCCTAATTCAAAAAAATAATAATAATAATAAAAAAAAATAAAAATTAACAAAATAATGAAAATACCAAAAAAAAAATAAGAAAAGGAAAAAGTATAAAAATTTCGGAGTAATTTATATTAGGAATAATTTGTTTAGTTAATTTTTTTTTTTAGGGATTTAGATAGTTTAAATATAATTTAATTGTAATGAATGTTAAGAAACAGGTCAACGGCCTAACGGATAAGTAACGGAGTGCTTAGGTGGATTTAGTTGGAGGTTACGGGTTCGAGTCTCTGTAGGCATTAATTTCTTTATTGCTGCACATCCAAATTCCAATCCAACAGCAACCACTGCCCCAGTTCATTGTCACTGATCCAACAAACAACATGCCACGCAACAATTCATCGCGGTTCATCATCGAGCAGCCTCATCGTCACTGATCCAACAAACAAATACACCACGCAACAATTCATCGCGGTTCATCATCGAGCGAGACTATCCTCGCAATAATCAACAACAAGTTGAAGTTCTACGACCCAATCCGCGACCAAACACGTGTTCCTTCGCCTGGAAATTTGCACACACGCCCAACGAGCTTTGTCCATCACCACTGCTGTAAACAGCAATTCAGGTTCGGTTTAGTTCAATTTTTTTTATTTAGTTATTATATTATGTTATTATTATTATTATTATTATTAGATATAGCATATGCATGTATATATTAGTTTAGTGTATTTGTTTTAGCATGATTTTTAATATGTTATATTGATTTAAGTAAATAGCTGTTTGATAGTAGTAGTATAGATAAAAATAAATAAATATATATTTAAATGTTAGCCTTGTAGTTTTTTTTAGAAATCTTCACATAGGAAATTTTTTTTAATAAAAATTAATAATGAAAAACCCTTTTAAAAAAAAATTTAAGACTTTTAGAGAGTTTTTTTTATCACTTACGAGTTAGGACCCTTTAGATTTTTTTAAATAAATCGAATAAATTAAAACGTAAACTTGGACGGTTTTCAAAATTAAAATCAATCAACACGCTAAATTTTTCGAAAAGAACTACGATCGTCTGATCCCGGTTAGCGGGTACGTAGGCACCTTCGAGGCGACGATAAAATATGTAATTTTTCTAAATTAAAAAATCATTTTGATGTTGATAAAAAAAAATCTTTAATTGACTTCTTTTCTATGGTTAGACAATTTTTCCATAATTTAGGTGTCTTTTTCATAGTTTAGATGTCTTTTCCATAGTTTAGATATTTTTTTCATAGTTCAGATGTCTTTTCCATAGTTTAGGTTTATTTTTTATGATTCAGACATCTTTTCTATGATTCAGATATTTTTTCTATAGTTAAGGCATCTTTTCTATGATTAGGAATTTTTTTTCTTTCTTTTTTTAATGTTTTAAGAATCTTTTTTATATAAAGGTTTCATCATGTAGAACATTGCACATTTCATAAAATCTTTAGGGTTTTTCTTGAGAATAAAATATTATCACTTAGTTATTTTTAAATAAAAATTTTAATTTGGTGCTTTTCAAAAATTAGGTTTTCTTTTTATAATTAGGAATAAAAATTAGGCTTCTAGAGATTTTTCTTAATAAAAATAAAATGATTAATAAAAACGTAAATTCAACCAATCATTTTTTATAAAAAGAACCAATACATTAAAGTTTTCGGAAAGAACTACGATCGTTTGATCCCAGCTAGCGGGTACGTAGGCATCTTCGGGGCGACGATAAAATATGTAGAAACTTAAATTTTTTTTTCTTTTGATTTTACTTATTTATTTTTAATTAGAAAAATAATCCTAATTTCGGTAAATAAATAGTGGCACCCGTTAGGGTTTAATAGGTTAACCCCCGAATTCGGAACCCTCTAGTTCTTCATTGAATTTGAAATCAAAGACCGGTAGCCAAATCGTAATCAATCCATCCAATTGATTACGATTTCTTTTTCTTTTCCCGACTTCGGTCGGGTAGCGACTCCAAAAATTATTTTTAATAAAAAATCGAAAATTCTCAATTTCTTTAGTCGAGGATTAATATTAAATGGGTTAGGGTTTAGTATTAATCAAGAAATGAGAAAATAATTTTAAATAATTAGAAAACCGAAATATCAGACTCGACACCCATCAATTGTGTTTATTTTTATTTAGGGATAGTTACTTATTAGTATTTATAATATAATAACTCTTTTGAGAAGAGATACAACTCAAAGCATACTTTTCTTTTTTAATAATATGTGATAATTTTGTTGCAATTTTAAAATATTCCTTATTGATGATATCTTTTTAACCAAAATTAATCATGCATTTTAAACTAAGAATATGAATATATTGCTAATGAGATATATATATAAAAAAAAGAAGAAGAATTCATGATTTATTTTAGAAATTAAGCATATTTTACCTTATGTATACATATTATCAAGTGAATTTAAATGTATGGTTATAAATTTCCTCTAAAAAGAAAAATTATAGCTATAAAGATAGAGGTTGTAATGCCAATCACATAAATTATCTTATTATCTCATAGATTATAGTCCCATCATTTTATTTTCTTTATATAAGTTTTAAGATAGCCTAGGAGGAATAAAGTCATTTCATAATAATTATTATTTCTTTTTAATTTATCAATGTCTTTGATTTTGTTATTATTTTAATTAAAATAATTGGTGAATTTTATTTTATCTTTTTTGCCTACAATGAATTTTAGTACATGAAAGTGATTTTTCAAGATTATGGATATGCTTTGATGTATATAAATTGCTCATAGTGTAGCATATGTGCTATTTGTACGACAACATTCAATATAATTCATAGTTTTTTGTTTTGAGATATAGTAAATCTATTTTTCCCACTAAACATATGATCAAAACATTAGCCAATACCTTAAAAAAGATTAATAAGAATTTTTATTTATTTATTTATTTATTTTTTGCTCTTAGTGATAATATTACATATATTAATAAGTTGCAATGTCAATTAAATAAACTATTATCTACTGTGAAGACTGTTATAATATATTGAAATCACCACTTATCTCTCATCTGAATACACTAGGATTCAAATCCCCCTTCCCTTATAGTTGTCCCAAAAATAAATAAATAATAAGAAACTACTATCTACTACAATATCTTCTAAACTCCAATATTACTTAGCATTTATTGAATTTAGAGATTTTATTTACAAAGTTAACTATTGTCCATTTGCATGTTCTATTCACTTAAGTTCACCTACGGGTCTATTCCAATAGGTTTTGAGGCTCTTAATAAACAAGAAAATCATTGCTATAGTTTATATTTGCTTTTTGTGTCTTTTTATTATACATAATTTGACATGTATTCTAAAGTTATTTTTTAGTTATTATATTCGTATTTGATTCAATTTGCTTCCAATAGTTAATATTTATATATATTGTATGTATCATTGAGAATTTGCATTCTTTTGTTAACTCAATCTGCATTTACATGCATCTCAAAAAATTTCCCTTTAATTGCCCACTTTATGCTTTCTTCATGTTGCGTCTAGTTTAATTGAAAATTGCAAAACTTACTCATTTACAAGTTAATATGTGATTATTACACATATTAATGCATTTTTACTATAATTTGATTGAATAAATTATCATATAACATATATTTACTATAGTTTGACTGTATATGATTATTTTCACATTTTAATGTATATTACTATACTTTATGCTTTAATGTAATTAGATTATATAGGTTATCAATGAAAGTAGTAATAATCATTATTACTATTATATATGAGTGGGTATTTAATATAGTTTGACTATAAATATATAATGATTACTGTAAATTAAAAGATGGTAGGTAAAAGGAGACGAATGGTATAATTACTATTGCAACTATTACTATAAATTAAAAATCTAAATTTATTCTTATTTTTATATTCTTTATAGTTACTAAATATTATTTAGATAAGTGACATTTTAGTAAGGACAACTTTTTTTTTTGGCAAAAGTTAAATAAAGTTATGAAAGAGAAATATATTTTTACTATAATAGATGGTTTCTCATATTAATAAGCTTGACCAACTCATAATTTATTGAAAACTATTCAGCATTTAGGGATTGTTCAATATAAGTGAAAACAATGAATTCATGAGATGGGGAAAAGAAAAAGAAAAAGCATTAAAGGATTGTTTATTTGCAAATAATAGTCAATCCTACACACAACTAAAAAGGGGGGAAAAACTTTATAGGTTTGTTTATTCATAACAATATGATATTTTTTTGTCCCAAATAGCATATTAATAAGATGCTCATATTTGAATTTTCATATCTATTGATTTTAATTGTTTTAATAAAATTATAATGATTATTCAAACATTTATTCACGCATTGCATAAGCTATTTAGCTAGTTTAATATAATTTTGGAAGCTCTTGCATTTTATATTCTATTACAGCAAATTGCTTCACATTGTTTAAATAATTTTAGAATTGTATACTATTTAGTAATTTATCTTAAGTCATTCTTTATGTTAAAATTATATGTATAATACATAACTTGGTAATAAAAACATACTAATAAGAAACAGAGAGAGAGAGAGTCTTTATGTGTTTATTTCAACAAATCATATAGAATGAGCATTTTTAAACCTTATATTCCTTAAATAAATCTTTAATGGTGTTTTTTTTTTCAAAATAGATAAAAATGTCAAATTATATTTATATTCTTTTTTCTTTTAAAAATATTATAATTATCATTCAAATTTTTATCTGCCCCATTGTATAGGCTCTTTAACTAACTCTAGTATATTATAAGAGTCATGAGGAGCATGAGCAGTACTTAAGATTAGTTTTATAAAGATTAAGAGAACAAAAGTTGTATGCTAAATTTTACAAGTACAAATTCTAGATGTAAGAGGTAGCATTTTTGGGGCATATGTAGTGACTAAGGAAGGAGTATTGGTGTCGAAGTGTGTGATTGATCGAGATTCATAGTTTCCTTAGGTTAGCTAGGTAATATTATAGTTTTATTAAATGGTTCTCAAAAACAATACTTATTACTCGCCTTAATAAAAAATGTGAAGTTCTAAAGGAGTTATTAGTCTAAGTAAAGTTTTCAAAAATTCAAGAAAATACCAAGTTCGGCATTAGTGCTAGCTTTACTTGTTAATGAAAAAAAGTTTTTAATCGATAGTGATGCATTAATTCAAGGTCGTAGATAAGCAAGGTGATTGTATACATCTTATGATAGTTGAAACTTTATGAGAAAAACTATATTGAAATGCATGACTTTGAGTTATTTGCAAATGTACCAATACTTAAGTTTTGGAGGCACTAACTATATAGTGAAAAATGCAAGATATGCATAAATCTCAAGACTTTAAAGTATATCTTGATGCAAAAAGAGTTAAACATGAAAGAGAAGAGATGGCTTGAGTTGATTTAAGATAATGATGTAAAGATTCTATACCATCTACGAAAGGCCAATGTAGTAACCAATGCACTCAACATGTCGAGATAGATGAATGCAAGTTCTTTAATGACAAGTCAAAACAAATTCAATAAAATTTGAGGAAATTAAACATTAAGGTCACAATTGAGAAAGTTGAGGCTATGTTTAGTAGTCTAAATATACAGCCGACCATATATGATAGGGTGAAAGAGGCATAATTAAAATATCTAAGAGCAAAGACATCTTAAAGGCAATCTCAAATGGTAGGAAGCTTAAGCTCAAGGTTAGATAGGGCTAATACAATCAGATATGGGACATAACTCTAGGTCCCAAGTGATCCCAAGGTAAGGAAAAATGTTTTGAAAGAAGCAAATTCTTCTACTTATTCGATCCATCATAATGGTATAAAGATGTATAAGGACTTAAAAAGATGCTTTCAGTAGAACAACTTGAGTGAGAAGTTGCAAATTTCATAGCTAATTGCTTGACTTTGCTAGTAGATTAAAATGAAGCACCAAAGGCTTATAAGTAAGCTATAGCCTTTATCCATTCCTAAGTGAAAGTGCAAAAACGTCAATATAGATTTTCATTGTAATGATGTAGGTGAGTCTTAGTAATTGATTAGAACATTTGTAAATTTTCCCTTTAAATATATACTAACTAAGCTATATCATACTTTAGTTTGGAAATTTTTGTCATTTGCACCTCTTTATTAATAATACATTTTCACTATTTGTAAAATCTTCAATTTATTATCACAAACACCTTTTCATTATTAGTATTTGGTAATTTTTCCCCCTCCATTTATGCAACGAAGAAATATGTCGATGTATTAAGAATAATAAGAGTTGCAACTATTGCATGACTTGATATAAAATGACATAAGTTTAAGTATTTCAAAGAGTGATAACTCTTCTAAATAACATAATATTTAAATATACATATATATAGATATAGATATAGATATAGATTATATATATGCATATGGATTGCTTATAGTTATACAAAAATCTTTTCATTACTTGTACTTTATCATTGTTTTCTTCAACTATTTACTCAAGAGTTGTATCTTTTATGTAAAATAACCAAAGTTGTGATCTTGATGGAGTAAAAGGTTATAGTTCTATCTACTTTTGTCTTTTAAATTTTTTGGTTACTCATTGTTAATTATTTTCTTATTGCACATTATTATAAACCTTTTATTTAGGTTTTCTACATTTCTTATTATATTGTATAGCTTTTTAGGATTAAAAGTTTACCCTTATATTAATATACAAAGAGTTTAACAAGTTATTATTTTGTAACGTCAATTTATACTAAAATTTTTATTTTGCAACGTATTAAAGTTGCTCCTCCTTCATTGTTTTTGTAGATAAATGATGACCTTTTGAATTAATAAAATTAAATACAATTAGCATTCTTTTTTATGTATTTTTTAAATATATTTATAATGAAAACTTTAGTTGTATATTTCTCCTTTTATTCCCATGCATTTTTAAAATTTTTTATTCATTATTTTTTTCACTTTTTAAACTTTTAGTTATGTTTATGATTTGATTCAATAATTGCATCATGTTTAAAATTTTATTATATTATCTTAATTTTTTCACTTACATTATTGGTGCATTTTGCTAGTTGTAAATATATAAAAAGATGGATAATGTTTTATAGATATTTATTTTGTAAGTTTGTACACATAGAAAGAAGTACTGCTAATATTATTAAAAGTACATTTTAGAAGATATTTGCTACATCTCTCTAAGTCCATACGATTTTTATATTGTTAATGTGTTATTATTATTATTATTATTTTTATAGATTTTAGGTTGTGCTTATAGATCCAGTTTATATTATCTTTTTTCTTTTTTATCTTATCTGTATCCATTCTATATCTATTTCAAATTTGATATTTGTAAAATTATGTTATTTATATTTTATCTATTTCTATTTCATAATTATGATGAATATGGTGATTGAAATGTAAGAATTGAGAAATAAAAATTCACATACTTTTAAGAGAAGAGATTTGAAAAAATATATTTTATGCATTAGAGATAATTATTTTAATTAATATTTTTGTAAATATAAATAACTTAAAAGGTAGATAAATTTAACTTTAATAGATATTTAATTTTAGAAGAGAGATATATATGGAATTATATTTCTATTTTTTAGGTATCTTATTTTTGCTAAACACAAGATTTAACTAGACTATAAGACACCAATAACATAGAAAAAAGATGAACCAAATGGGGTCATAATTTGATTGAATAACTACATTATGTTCTAAATTTTATCATATCATCTTAATTTTTTACTTATATTATTGGTGCATTTTGCTTTGTTGTAAATATGTGTAAAGATTGTTAATCTTTTAAGATATATTTATTTTATAAGTTTATGTACATCGAAAGACATATCACTAATATTAACAAATATAGATTTTAAGAGATATTTATCGCTTTTCTCGAAGTTAATAGGCAAGACCAACCTAGACCTTGCCTTGGCCAACACTCACACTATATGTTTACGCATTGTATGCCTTCAATATAAAAGAAGTTATATTAAAGAATCATGTAGAAAACCTATAACAACACTACCATACCTACAAATTTTCATAAATTTATATAACTATAGGTATAAATATGCCAAAATATGAACTTCATTCGCTCATTACCACAAACTTCAATCCCTAAACAACCAACACAAACTTTGAATCCTCTAAACCCTTAGACAAATTCCAAATCCCCAAACATCTGACAACTAATACAAACTCCAATCCACAACTCAATTAGAAGTTTACATAAAAGATATGACAAACGTGATATGAAGTGAGAAAATATATAGTAGATATTTATATTCACTAAAAGTTCAAGAAATGTTTACAAAAAATATATGTACAACAAATCTCTTAGTTTGAACTTATAGAACTATGGACATATATATCCATATTATTTCTTCTTATGCTAGTAAAAATGTCTACCAAACCAAGATAAGATGGAACACCCTCTTTTGATGGAGATTGTGAGAACTCTACAAGTGTATCCTAAAGCTCCCTAATAGACATTGGAGTCAACTTGAAAGGCAGATAGAATTATGTTACACCTTTCCCCATACAAAATGATTGTGAGTAGCTCAAGTGTCGTTTATGAGGAGCTAGTGAAGGAAGGAGAGATTTTAATATTATTGGAACTGTAGGGTCATGTAAGAGTAAGAATCGACCCCTAAGCTTGAATCGGCTTCTACACTGCCTACTGTATGTTAATGGAATGGCGTCACATGGATGACATGTCCTATTATGGCACCATAACCATGAGCTTACCACATACAGTATCCATTAACTTTAACTCTATCTTTGGTTAGAGGGTATGAAGGTGGAATAAGGTTTGGGTCAAGTGCTGCCTCTTTCTCATGTAGCCTGGTAATTTAGTAGCTCCTATACAATATGGGGAAATAAAATAAGTCCACCATGCTCCTCTACAAACTACAAAGCTCCATCTACAATAACGAATATAAATAGATAATCTCCTATTAGTTGTACGTTAGGAAAGGAGTCGATTGAATTGAACAAAGAAGCTGTAGGGGGTTAATATGTATTGTCAATAGAATATAATAGAAGTCTAGTGGTTTACTTACCAAGTATGAAATGACAACTCCTATATAAGTGATATATCGATGAATGATCTCCTTATAACATGGCTAGAAATCAAGGTTAAATTTAGATGTCTTCTTAACCTACTCTAACTAACAATTGCTATTGGCCTATGTATGCATGTTGTAGTCATGTAGCTACATCAAACCACATGTCCTTTACACTACCCACCCACATCCGTCTACAAACATAGGTCAATTTGGTGTAGGTAATCATTGGTATTAATGTCTTATAGATGTTAGAAACTACTGAACTAGCAAATGACATAGCTAGAGAAGTACTACTCAACTATGTGGAAGCATATGAGTGAGACCCTAGTCATATAAATCTATTACCTAATATTACAAAACTAGGATAAGAGTTGAATCAAATCTTCTAAGTAGGATTCCCAAACAACTTAATGTGTATCACATTGTAGCACAATACACATAAGATATCAGTGAACAAGTGTAAATGCAAAGAGGGAATGCATCGTACTTGACGTCTAGCCTATAGGTCAAATGTAGTTTGATAGGCATCCACAACATGGGTAGCATGCTGTATGGTGTTGCACTCGACCTACTATTAGGTTGCTAAGGGCCTTCCCACAACTATAGTAAAGCCATATTAGCTTAAGGGGCTATGTAGGGAAATTTGTCTCATAACCAAACCTAAACAAGGATAGTAGGCCCTCCTATCTCATATGCCTTAGTTCGTACAGCCTATAGCCATGAAGAGTTGTTTCCATAACCATACCAACTATACCAAGCATTGGCTGTATTACTTAGCAATGGTGAAGTCCTTCAATAACTATAGAAACATTAAATAGATCAATTCTAATGCTCCTATAAATCATTTGCAAGAAGTGATTGTAACTAACACCCTTTTCAATCTTCAACTTCTTAATAGGCTCCATATCATTTTCAACCCCGTATTACCATTTACGATGTTTCCATGGGCATAGACAATAAGTTTCGCAAATTTAACCATTTTCATCCTAATAATATCACGAAGAAGCAATGAGTTGTAGTAAACAATACTTAATTACATAGTTCGGCATTTTATAACACTAACGTATCAACTCTTAGAACTAATTTAAGGGAATTTTACATAACACCTTCTATGCATTTCAAGGGAACAACTTCTCTAAGTGAACTATTGCATATAATCTGAAAAATTCAGCCTATATTCATAATTACATACATAAACTAACACAAATCTAAACAAAAAAAAAAAAAACACAACAGTGAAGAAACTAGGTATTTTTAAGAACAAAATTGATTTCTCAATTAATTTCACTCAAGAGAAAAAAAAAATGATGAATGTTGAATAATTTGCTTCGATAGAGCTTTCCGAAGAAGTATCTAAAGAACTTTTTGTAACTTTTCAAAAGATATAGTCTGATCTCAATTTTTTGTTTTTGCGAGAGATTTTTCTAGATTGGTACTTGAAAATTTTAAATCCTTTCTCTTTTATATATAAATCTTTCAACAGCTAATTTGATGAAGATTATCTTTATTTTCATGTTTATCCAACCGTTAGACTGTTAAAGATAATCCTTGGATATTTTGAGAAGATCTTGGTTATTTGAATTTAAAAAACAACTCTCCTTATCTTACTTCAATCAGATAACCTTCAATCAGTAACCACCGGATTTGCTTTTGATTTGAAATTGTCGAGATAATATGCCTTATCAAAAATTTCTGGATAAAACTCGTATTTAAGATTTAAGTTTCCATAAAATCTGATTAAACCTTATCCTTATCTATACTTATGCATATCTTGATTTTTCAAAAATTAATTTGCTCAAAGATAATCCCAATAGATCTTAATCCCATCTTGAGTGAAATGGGATTCAGTGTATTTTCTTAATACACCTAATCTAGTGGAGCTAAGGCTTAATTAACTCGAATCTGATTTAAATTTATTTTTAATGTCATTCTTCTAGACTTACTCTTTGAATAAGTTTCTAAAGAATATCAGCCTTTTATTTCTAAAGTTTTTGAATAAGCTTCTGAAGTGCTGTACTAATTCTTCTTATTAAAGCTTCTAAAAAATTTTCTGAAGATTTTTAGACTAGTCTATATTTAATCAATTCAAAGCTTCTAAATAAGCTTTTGAATACAACTTAGTTTAGCAAAATTAAACTTTTTAAAAGACTTTCTATAAGCCTGCACTCTTAAAGATTTATTAGCATTTAACCTTTTTTGTTATCATCAAAATATATGAAAGATATCTAATAGAAGACACATTGTTTCTTTCTTTCTTTTTTAATTACAATTTGCATGCACCTTCATTCTCTTGTTAGCTAAATATCTTTTCACTTGAATCCCTTTTCATAATATTTTTCAGAAAAAGGCCTGTACTCATACAAAACTTAAGCCATAAGGCTAGAACTACCCTGATATGGTTGCAAAGATTGTAAGTCTACTTATACGTGTCTATGATTTTATGATTTTATAAGTCCTTTTTGAGTTAAATTGTGTACAAAATCATTTTTCTATAAACTTGCGGTAGAATCATAATTTTACATATACAATTTTATGAGTTTATGATATACAATTCTATAACGTTGTATGTGATTCTATGCGATCCTATACGATCCTATGCAATTCTGCTTGATTTAGATGTAATGAACTATCAAAACTAAGAAAAAAAATCAATCTTTTGCAATTTAGAACAGGTGAATCAAAACTGTAAGTGAAATGACACAATGTTTGCTTCTTTAACTTAAATTGATTACATTGCTAGCTTCATTGTTTACTATCACTCACCAAAGATAACTAAATAATTGAGGAGGAAGATATATTTAATTCATCGAGTGATGATTTGTTAAGTATCCTTTTAGGTACAAGAGATAAGAAAAAAGATGAATGTGATATGATATAGAAATTTGGCATACTTATAAGTATAGAAAGTCATGGCATATTGAAGTGGAATTAAATATGATTAAAAGATTCATGACATTAGTACTATTAAAGATAAAGTGTGAAACGATAATTCAAGGGACTTAAAATATAAGGATATGGATACTATTGGTTATAGTATAATAATAATTGGCAATAACGATAATAGTAACAATGGTAACGATTATATTAAGAGAGCTTATGATAGTTTTGTTGATGATTAATGTTTTGTTTTGATATAGTACTTTTCATGTTAATTTATGCTGTAATGTAATTTATATCAATACTAATATTTATATTTTAGTTTTACATATTAGCCTAATAATTTATACTTAAATATTTATACTACAACTTATATTGTGTTACATCCCAACTTAGCATGAAATACACCATTACACAAGAATAAATGTTTATTTTCAACGAAAGTTTTATTTCTAATAAAAAAGTACTATAATAGAGTTCAACTTTACACTTATTTATACAAAAGAGTATATCCTTCAAATATAACTACACCTAAAGTACAATAACTTTTTTTTTTCTTTTATTACATATGTACAAACTCTTTTTGAGACTACGATCAAAGTATAGTCAAGCTCCTTCAAAATAGCTGACTCTATCCTATGCGCTCTCAAAAGTCTTTCCCCAACTATTAGTGATGCCTAGTTATTTCTCTTTACAACCTAAGGATACATAGGTATCCCTTCAACTCTCTATGAGTTAAGTGAGAGTCAATAAAAACAAAACATAGAACTAACATAACGTATATTTACAAACGTCAGTACCATAAAGCATTCAATTTTATAGTTCAAAGTTATCAAGATAAGATATTTACATAGTGAATAGATGTTATGGTCATGCATGTGACATACATTGGTATCATATCTAAAACCCAACTTAGTTCTTCCAATTCACTCATTTAGTTAGTTGACATACTTAGGCATCTAAATACAATGTCTAAGAACTTAGGGCAACAAGGAGCTGGCACAACCCAACATCTAGCTAGCTTAACAGAAACCACACTTTATGGCTAGAATATATCGAGTAATTCAGTTCTATATATTTAAAACCTAGCTTAGTAACATTTGAGTTTTTAGAAACTTAACCCATCGGTCTTTTGTGTTATGCCATGAATGTAGCAATTAATGCAATAATCTAGTATCGGGCACAAATTTCAAATTCTACAACATAAACGTCTCACTTATCATAATTCCAATTGTGTATCTCAACTTTACAATTCATTCCTTCATATAGAGTTTACTTAGGTAAACACCCTAAAACATATCAATTTCTAAGTTTTCCAAATGATAGAATGCAATAACAAGTTAGTCATACATAAGGGAACACTTCACCAAATCAATGTGTATTCAATAGAGTCACATATTCAATTAATCACACAATTACAGTTTGCAATATAACTAACTCCAAGTCAAGTAGATAGGTCTACTTGTATAGAAATAGAAATATCTATTTACTTAGGATTGATAGCAATACAAAATCCTAGGCTTCACGACGTGATCCTTAAAATACATATAATCTCTAAGTTAACTATGAGTCAAAACCAAGCTCTTATAAGTTTTTACTACCACATTCTTAAACTTCATTTAATTGTATCTTACTCAATTCTTATCCAATTTTAGTAAACATTATATTTATATGATTGTTGTTTCGAGTACTATTAAGATATCTTAAGAAATAATACTGATCAATATAACTATAAGTTTGAAAATACCCTTTCTTGATAGCAATTCGATCATACGAAATTGAGACTTTATGATTGACTTGATTAGGCTTTAATTTTAAACTAGAAGTCCTAAGAATTTACACTTTCCAACCATTTCTAGCATCAATTTCATATCATAATTACCAATCTCATGTTATCCTAACAAATATCTTAATAGTATTATTTACTATTTAATACATTAGACTAATATATGGGCTTATATTAGGCAAATACGTAATAAATAGTATACAAGCTTGATTAATTCTATGAAAAATCTTATAAACCTAGAAAAATATATAGTTTAATTATTAACTATCAATTACACTAAACTAACATAATATCTATTTTTACCAAAGTAGCGATTTCAACTTAAAATTGCAAAAAATTAGGAAAAATAAACAAATTTATGTGTAAGATGAAAACTAAGTGTTGCAAATATCTTTATAAACTTCCAGAAGTTAAAATATGTATGGCTCCTTCATTAATTTTATCAAAAACTGTTTATTTCAATAATTTTGGTAAAATTGCTAGTTTTATTCAAAATAATTATAATATATAGTAAACATATTTATTTTTAATAATTAAATACATATATTAAGTATATTACACACAAAAATTCAACTCAAAACAACATAATTTAAGATTTATAAAAATTGAATTAAAATTCACCCAAACAAAGCAATTTCTTAAGAATCCTATATTTTAAATTAATATTTAATTGAAATAAAATTAGGTCATTAAACTATACTTAAAATAATCCTAGGAAAAAAATTTTCATAATTAAATAAGGCTATTTGATATGTTTAGAAAATTAAAAAGTTACAGCGAAAAATTAAGAAAGTTAAGAAATTTTTAATTATTTTATATTAATTTACCTTATTTTTATGATTAATTATTATTATATGTATATATTTAATTATTACTATATTCTTCCATCCTAATCTTACCTAAGTTTTACCCTATCTCACTATTTGGTAAGCTAGTCCTATCTCTAAAAACCTGGAGTTTTGATACTACTTTTGTAACACTCCACATGAGGGCTTGGTAGTTTTTCTTAAAATCTTCATATCACGTATGCACCTATAATATAAAAAACACCATATAAGTTAGAGGTTGCAAGGCCCTAACTATTAAGTTTCTTAGGGTGTTTATTCATTTTACTTACATTTACTTATTTATATAAGTAACTCAACAATCCGCAATCCACAAAGATCATAGAAAGTTGGAATCATCTACTAAATAATAAGACAAGATAATTAAATTTCTATGATATTAAGAGTTACTAAATATTATAAAGATCTAGCTTAACTAATACAGCCTATTAAAGTAATCTTATCTGTCTAATCCAATTGCTATAGGAATATTTTGCACTATAATCTTAGCTCATTCTAAGTTTTTAGTTACCTACAAGAAAGGAACTATTAGGGGGTGAGTATACCACAGCTTAATGAGTTTGTCTCTCACCACCATCATTTAAGTAAGTTATCAAGCATTATTAACAAATATGCAATTTAAGTACATATAAAATGAATGCATACACAATGAATGCAAAATGCAAGTAACACATTCATAAGGCTCTGAAACCATGGAAGGTGTAGATTTACATCATGTACATATCAATTATCTCCCATACTTAACCATATGAGGTACCTCACCTTACCCACATGAGGCTATTTGTAAGTATCGTCCCAATAGATGGAATTCAACTATTACCTTAGTCGAGAATACCATATCAATCAATTAATTAGACCCCATCTAGGGCTATCCACTATCAATAATCAATACAACACCCCCCAGGCTCACTAGTAACAAATCAATATAATGCCTTATGGGTTAAACAATGCAAGTCCTAACTCAAGTTACTCTCTATCAATCAATTGAAGATGGCCTACTAGCTTTACCTGAATAAGTAAAATGTTACAGGAGACTACTATAGGTACTTACTAAGTTGAAGAATCTTTCTTTGAATTACAAAACATTTCAAAAATGTATTTTAGCAAATTTTTCAGAAAACTCGATGAAGCTACAAACATTACAGTCCACAACTAATGGCTCATAGACATGTAATAGGTATATCTGGTTAATTTAGCTAAATATTTAAACTTACCAATTTTAATAAGGCGATCATATGGATGTTGGCATATAGAACAAGCAGTCACTCAATAGGCAACTAAGGGTAAGCAATAGAATATCAAGCAATTATTAAACATAAGTAAGTAACAGTTCATTGAAACTCCTTCACCTAGCATACTTACCTACTTATCCTAAACTTTAGAGTTCCTGAATTAGATATTAAACCACTTAAAACATAATAATAATGTATATGTAAGTAATTGAAAGAAGGTTTCTTCAAGAACCTAAAAGTCTACATGAATACTAAAGCTTGCCTTAATCCTCAAGTATAAGTAAAACTTATTTTTGCTCTAATTTTTTTATTTTAAATTTATTTTTCGCATTCTTATAGTCGATTTCATTTCTTTTTTATTTTTAATGTTATTTCACTTGAAATGGTCATTTTGGGGCTTTATGGTTAGTAAGTTTTTTATTTGAGTCTTATAAGTTTGTGTAATCAAGAGGCGAGTTTGGTCACTTTAAGGTTTGGGCTTTAGGCTTAGTTTTTTATCTTAAGCCTTGCAATTGATATTTTGGGTTTCCTTTTTAAGTATTTTTGGTGTACTTTTTCTACCCAATACTTTAAATTTTCATCTTGGGCATTGGTGTTGCTCTTATAGGCCTAAACGAACATTTTTCTTAAGTTTAAGGCTTCAATTCATTAAGGGGCTTATAATAGATGTCTGAGATAGGCCTTGGGATTGAGTGGGACTTTTGAATATCTTCCCTTAAGTCTTTTTAAGTTAGCTTTACATCTGATCATATATTTTTTAGACTTGTATTTTGGTTTTCTTAAGGCTCTTTGGGCTCATTTTACAATTTAAGGCTTTAGGCCCATTCCTACTTGCCTTTTTGGACTTAAACCTATCATTGGCTCTAAGCTTAGTCCACTTTTCACAAAATTAGAGATTTGGTCATGAGTGATTAAGTAGGCTTAAGGCTTAATTTGTATCCCTTTTAGTTAAATTTAGGACTAATTCATGTCCTAGGGCTCATATATTGACTTTATTCTAATTCAATGGACCTAATAGTTTACTAAAACGATTAAATGACTCATTTTATCACGAGTTTCAGATTTGATACTAATGGTTCATTAGGTCTCAAGTGGGTTTTTCTAGATCTAATGTCCATTTTAAGCCTAACTACTCACTATAGACCTTATTTACCCTCTTATCTTATAAGATTAAGTCCTAAATCCTAATTATCTTTACTTAATCATGTGATTAACCCATTAATAAAAAATTATAGCAAGTTTTTCAACATGTTTAGAGTGGTTTAAGATGATTTCTGAGGACTTTCTACACATTATGTACTTAATTTGCTAGAACATGCATCAAACTACCACTAAAATACACTTAAAGTTATATCCTACCAAAATAAACATGAGAAATAAAAAATATAGTGGGAATATACATACATATGTTTTGGCCCTAACATGGGAATGAAGATATGATGATTATTCTTGTACTTTTTTTTTTTTTAAAGTTATTATCTTACTACAACTTATGTGCTTTTAAAGTTATATGTAATATGTTTACTACACTCAAAATCTAAGAAAATGCACATGTATAGGCATGTAAACATGGTAAACAAAGGTAGCATTATAATAATTTTTTCCTTAGTTATTAAGGTTAGGAAAAATGCTCATAAACTCAAACTAGAAGGAAAGTTGAAAAGGTACAAGTTTACCTTAGTGGAAATTCAAAAGGTCTCATTTTACTTCATTTTTTAGAAAATGAAACAAACTCCTTTGTTGAAAGATGTTTATTGAAAAGAAAGGTAGATGAAAGAGGATTTAAATGCAAGTGGTTTTGTGTCGTTTAGAGGTGTTGGTGGAGAGTTATAGCTTAGGGCATTTGGGTATATAGCCAGGTTCGAAAAACTTACTATTATTTCATTCCGTCTTGTTTTTAGATTGTGTGTTCAGAGAGTGTTTCTAAGGTTTATTTTAGGGAAGAAAATTGAGTCAAATACAGATGGAGGGATAAAAAAGGGGGTGATTATGAGTGGGTGTGGTAAGGAACAAATCTCTTCCATTTTTGGTTGCATAGTATAAGTACAAGTGGGGACTAATTTGCTTTTTATGATTTTTGCCAATTAAGGCAATGATTTGTCTACTAAAGGTGAGTGGTCCTTTGTTTTCCCAACTAATTATCTTGTTATATATAATTAATTGTGATTATTTTTAGCTAATTATAATGCATGGATGCATGTAGATGATTATAATGCAATTTAAGCTTACAAATCTAATTACTAGTGTAGATGGCCATAGTTAGACATAGTTTAGGGTTTTCATATTTAATAAAGCTAATCAAGCCCATTAAATCATTTTATCTAATTAATTTAGGGCGTCTAAGGGTTGGAATCAATTATTGCTAATCAATTACGATTTCAAAAGACAAATTGGGGCTGTTATAGCAATTTAGTGAATTATTAGTGATTATTGAATAATGTAGCTATATAATTAGAGTTTATTAATTAAATTAGGGCTTTTGATACTAAATTATTGTTTCTAATTCATTTTAAGGCTTCCTCATTTTAGGATTTTATGATGGTTTTAGGACTTTAAAGGTATGCTTATAATTTTAGCATTACTTTTAGAGAAAATATATAATTTAAGATAAATTAGTAATCCCATTAATTTATTAGCTTAATTGATTTAATTTGTTAGATTGTTATCATTTATAGATATCTCCTACCATGCATTATCAAGTTTATGCGATTTACGTAATTTAAGTGAAATGTTTCAATTTATGATTTTTATTGCGTTTGAAGTTAATTTAAGGTTTTACAACTCTAAGGTTTAGAGTATAGAGTTTTTATTCAATTTGGATTTTTAATTTGTGATCACTTGTATTTGGATTTAGAGTCTTTATGTACTATTAGGATTTATAGAAATTTATCTCTAGAGTTTTTTGAGTTTATTTTTAAGGTCTCAATATAAAATTTTGTCTGTCTTAATTTTTTCAGTCTAATTGAGCCTAATGAATATCATTGTTTCTTCGAATTTGAATCTAAATAAAAAATGTGAAATTCACGAGGTTTACAACTTTTTCTAACTTTTCTACGATTACCATGAAATTTAGATTAAAATAAATAAAATTGTTCAATGTTTTAAATTTAGAGGGTTAAGGCCTAAGTTATTATATTGACTTAAAATCTTGCCTATTATATATTACTGCCAAAATTTATATTGAACTCCTTCATTTATGTCATATTTTTCTTTTTCTTTGACTTTACAAGCATATTTATAGTGGGGTATAAAAACTTATGTTATACCTTCAGATTGTACATTCTACTAAGAACCGCGACTTAACAACCTCATGCCCCGAGCCTCGCTCCTTGCACCGCTCTCCTGGGTCTCCTCCGGTTTGCAGGGAGCGGAAACCGGTCCATGTACCTGTCCCATTTTATGTTATTTCCTGCCGATTCCAAGCACTCAGCATGCTGTAGCCGGATTTGGTCTGACACAGTTATGAGCTTTTGTCTCCGTCCCTTATTTGATCGAGATCAGAGCCACTCCTAAGAGTCCCTCCATTCCTCTTTTTGGGCTGTAGTGGTATAATACTTGTTCTCTCTTTTTCTCCTTTTTTTTCCCTCCACTTTTGGGCCGTACTATTGATCAGCAAAAAATGTTTGCTAATCGCCATAAACTTGCAAGCTTTATTTGTTGCTGTAGCAGTCATGTGAGAAACAATGCGACGGGATCTGTTTGTATAGGAAAAGGCCAACTTTTTGAGCACCCGTTAGCCTATAATGAATTAAAGTCTGGTTATTCTTCATCGTTGATGAATATTCGTGCTTCAAGTTTCAGTTCACTTGGTTATTCTGATAAGATGAATGATGGGCATGATCAATTTAACCCTATTGATAAGAAAGATGGGAGCTTTAATGACGAAATCCCAATGTTTGATCATTTTGACGCTGGTGAAGACTTGGGGAATGACACTGATGATCAAGAGGAGGACGATGTTGATGTTGATGATGTAGATGTGGATGATTTTGTGGTAGCGGAGCCACTTAGTGTGAGTGAAGAACAACAGGGCTATGTTGGTGTAGGAGGGGTAAAGGATTTTGCAGATGAATTTCGAGACCCGTTAGTTAGAGAAACTTGTAGGTTGATTCAGCTTCAATCAGATTGGAATCCTCGTCTTGAAGGTCAATTAAGACACCTGCTAAGAAGCCTAAAGCCGAGGCAAGTTTGTGCTGTACTCTGCTCTCAAGAGGATGAAAGGGTTGCATTGAAGTTCTTCTATTGGGCTCATAGGCAATGGCGGTATCGGCACGATCCCATTGTGTACTACACGATGCTGGAGGTTCTAAGCAAGACCAAGTTGTGTCAAGATGCTAGGCGGGTGCTTCGGCTGATGCGTCGACAGGGGATTGAGTGCCGGCCTGAAGCGTTTGGTTACTTAATGGTGTCCTATAGCCGAGCAGGCAATTCAAGGCGTGCATTGCAGGTTTTGACTTTGATGCAGAAGGCAGGAGTCGAGCCTAATTTATCCATATGCAACACTGCTATCTATGTTCTTGTAGTGTCTAATAGGCTTGACAAGGCCTTTAAGTTCATGGAACGGATGCAACTTACTGGAATTATGCCGAATGTTGTAACTTATAACTGCTTGATCAAGGGGTACTGTGAAGTTCACAGGGTAGAAGATGCCATTGAATTGTTGGAGGGAATGTCTGCTAAGGGTTGTTTTCCAGATAAGATTAGTTACTATACAGTTATAGATTTCCTTTGTAAGGAGAAAAGAATTAGTGATGTGAGGAAAATGCTAGATAAAATGGTTGAAGACAGCAATTTGTTACCGGACCAGGTTACTTACAATCATCTGATCCATGTCCTCTCTAAGCATGGTAATGGAGACGAGGCTGTAGGATTTCTAAGGGAAGCAGACCAGAAGGGTTTCCAAATTGACAAAATAGGGTTAAGTGCAATAGTTCATTCCTTTTGTAAGGAGGGCAGGATGGATAAAGCAAAAGAGGTGGTTCAGGAAATGTATGCACGGGGTTGCAAACCTGATGTTGTTACATATACCTCGGTCATTAATGGGTTCTGCCGGGTAGGCAAAGTAGATGAAGCCAGAAAGATGCTTCGTCAAATGAGTAGATATGGCTGTAAACCAAACACGGTATCGTACACAGCTTTGTTAAATGGATTATGTCGAAGTGGGAATTCTCTAGAAGCAAGAGAAATTATGAACACAAGTGAAGAAGATTGGTGGACCCCTAATGCTATCACTTATAGCGTGGTGATGCATGGGCTGCGCCGAGAAGGGAAGCTCTTGGAGGCATGTGATACTGCACGAGACATGGTCAAGAAGGGTTTCCTCCCAACTCCTGTTGAAATCAACTTACTAATTCAGTCTCTTTGTCAAGAGGGTAAAGTAGATGAGGCTAAAAAGTTCATGGAAGAATGTCTGCACAAGGGATGCGCAGTTAATGGTGTAAACTTTACCACTGTTATTCATGGATACTGTCAGAAGGATAATCTGGAAGCTGCCTTGTCATTGCTAGATGACATGTATCTGAGCAACAAGCATCCTGACGTCTTCACATACACGACTCTAATTAGTGCTCTGGGAAAGAAAGGTAGGATGGATGAGGCATTCCAGCTCACATCAAAGATGCTAAAACATGGTATAGATCCCAGTCAGGTCACATATAGGACAGTTATACACTGGTATTGCCAACAGGGTAAAATGGAGGATTTGTTAAAATTGTTGGAGAAGATGCTTTTGAGACAGAAGTGCCGCACAGTATACAATCAAGTTATTGAGAAACTTTGTGCTTTTGGAAGATTAGAGGAGGCTGAAAAACTCTTGAGTAAAATTTTAAGAACAGCCTCTCGAATTGATGCCAATACTTGCCATGAGATTATGAAGACCTATTTAACTAAAGGAAATGCTTTGTCAGCATATAAGATTGCAGGCAGAATGTTTCAGCGGAATCTAATTCCTGATCTGAAATTATGCGAGGAATTAAGCAAGAGGCTTGTGTTGGAAGGGAAGTTGAAGGAGGCAGATCAACTTATGTTATTCTTTGTTGAGCGTGGCAAGATTTTACCTGAGAAAATTGCCTGTAGCTGATACTTGGTATAATTCACTTCTGCCATCAGCAACTTTGGCTGTCATCAAGTTGCTCCTCATGGTAAAATAAATCATATCCTTGATCGTTATTCAAGTCCTTATTGTTTGAAATCCTAGTCTTTATGGAGCTCCTATACTTTTGTTGTGCATCGGGTGTTTCTCCATAAGTTGGGTTGTCAGATTATATCTATAAGCTAAGAGCATTAGTGGAAAATGTATTACGTTGTGCCATATAATCCTAGTTGTGAATAATGTGCATAAGAATTCATTTCTGATGAAGGGTTGGGTTAGCAGATGGATGCTGTTTTATCATGACACCTTGAATTTGATTCTTAGAGACTTCCCCAAAAAAGCATTTTATTTTAGAAATGAAAGATACACAGGTAAACCTATTTGCTTTGAATGTCCAGGATTTTTATTTCTTTTCCTGTTCCTCCAATTATTCTTGCATTTTAACTTTCATTTGTTTTTCTAGAAAGAACGCGTTACTGCCACAGTGACTCCTTTTAAGCACATATATTCGCGTGAGAGGAAGTTGCAGAGTTAGGCATGGATTTGTGTGTTTTGAGTGTCTGATATTTGTGTTGTGTAATAAGTGTTTGGTTGTTTTATGTACGTGTTTTATACGCATGATATGTCTGTTTTACATGTCCTTAGGGGACTTACTGGCGGTTATCTATGTTGTCTATGTGTTTGAATAAGAGTCTCTAAGTTGAGCAGTTCCTTTTCTGTCCTCTCCTTTTGTAACTAACCAGAGAAGCAAATGAGCGAGTTTATGTTTGAATTTAATTTCTTTTTGGGAATAGTATGCATTCAGCCATCGACCTTTGCCACTTTTTCTAATCCTCAACCTTTATTTATTTATTTATTTCATCCTCCCATTAGAAAAATGGATGGAAAACTTTCGGAAGGACTCGTTTCACAAAAATTAAAAACCTTAAGGACTGAAATAGAAAAAAAATATAGGTTGTAGATTGAATTAAAAAAAGTGGCAAAGATTGAGGATTGAATGTGCACATTTCCCTTTCTTCAAATTTCAGAAGTTACATCGCTTTCAAAGTATATGACTATTGAAACAAATCATTAAACTAAGTTCAGAATAGTTGTACACTCGTTTAGCGCATCCATTTTGAAGAATCACAATTCAAGTAATCAAAATATTATATTTGTTCAACTTAAATCAGCAAAAATAATATTATTTTTATAGACATTTGCAGAAATTTCAAAATGCCTAAATTCATTGAAAAAGGTCCTTGATTCTCTTTTTTGAAAAAAATGTCTACATAAAGAAATTGAGTTAATCGAATTAGTGGAACAAAGAGCAAAAGTGATTGGCAATGTAGAAGATGAAGCCGAAATATCGTTGCATGCGATATTTGGAATATAGTGGTCATAGACGATATGGATTCACGGGTATGTCAAGGAAATCCCATTGTTGGTTTTAGAAGATTCTTGAAGTACACATAGTTTCGTGGATGACGTAGTTAAGCTTGTAAACGGAGGAACAGTTACAAGTAGTGTTACTCGGCAATAACGAATCAAAAGTAGGGGATTTATCGTGGTGAATCCAAACCCTTAGAATTTTTATATTTTAGGATTTCATGAGAATTAAATTAATTAACTGTCAATCGATAGTAGAGTCTATCGATTTGAGTCGTATAGAGAATTGATAGGAATTAGATTAAAAACACTAGAATAGATAATTAATAATTAAATTTATTATTAGGATTAGTGTAAGATCTTAATTAAATCCTACTTCTTCATATGGTGTAAAATGAATACGATAACGACTAAATTTCAATTTTAATTAAGTGATATAAGAATAAAGTTAAATTGTATCTTAAAGGCAATTCTAAATAGGAGAAAGGGAGGAAAATTAAATAAGAAAATGGTACTCTCTTTCTTCCCCATGTTGCTGTCACTTGTGTAGAAAAAAAAAAAAAAAGAAGAAGAGGAAAGTCAACGTTTCTATTTGCATCTTCTTGACTAAACTAGTTGAAAATATCTCTCTCAACTTCCTTTTCAAATTATAAATTCTTCTTAGATAAACTTTGACTTTAGGATAGCTTACATTATAAGTTCAAACCAATCTAACCTTTTATTCTTTTACCTTTTGTTCTTCATTTTGTTAAACGTAGAAAATAATCCATTTTTTCTCCTCACTTCCATGTTGTCACTCCCCATGCCCCTTCCCCCTACATCTTGCTTCCATTTTTAATACTTCAATCCAACTCATCTTCCAATTTGGATTTTGGAGTGTCTTGCAATTCATAAACACGTGGATGTGCTTGGGTTCGAGAAAATACAAGGTAAATAAAAAAGTTTATGTAGAACCTTTAATATAATTTATACATGTACATGTCTTGTTGAGAAATCTTTAGGAGATAGAGTGTAGGTTACTTAGGAACATTGCTAAAATGTATTTAATTAGTAGATGTAATAAGAAATTTTGTTAAAGTAACTTTGTTTTATTCTAACTAAGTTGTGACACACTATTATGTATTTTATTCCTAACTTTTTCTTATGTATAAATGATGAAATTATACATAAAATAGTGTATACAAATGAAATAAACTATTTTTGGAATTATATTGAACCAAGTTTAAAGAATCAAACCCTAAATTGTCTTCTTAGGGTTTTGGCCAACATAAGGTAATAGGAATCATTTGTGACTTTTCTAAAATTGAGTATTACGATCACTACACAATAATATTTGAATTCGTAAGTGTCAATAAGGTCATGTTATAAATGGGAAATTCAATAAGAAGGGAATTAAAAGAATAAATCGTAGATAGAAGTACAAAGCTTAGAAGAATTTAATTTGACATATGTCAAGAACATAAAATAAGATAAGATGGAAAGATAAGGTAGTAAAATCAGGTTAAGCATGCTTAAGGAACGTACCAACTTGGGTAAACTAATTTAATGGCCTATATTTCAATATATGAAGGTTGCAAATATCTTAAGATCATTACTTATAACATTACAATTAGAAATAAGAATATGATTGAAGAACGAAACAAGTTACAAAAAACCCTAGATGATGGAAAATGCACCATATATAGGAAGTATGTTAACTAACTTTAGTATTATATTAAGATTGGAATGGGATCTAAGGTAGTATAAGTGATTTGTACAATTATCTTATTATTACTTGTGTTTATGTAAGTGGTGTTGATAAGTCACAAGATTATTTTGATTGAATTCAATTGGTAAGTAAGTATTTGTGATGACTATCATTTTGTTTTGTGTTTATAGTATTAGCTGCACTTAAATGATATATTGAATTGGTTATGTGTGGAGATTTGAGAAGTGCCTATGTATATTTAGTTGATTTGATTAATAAGCTACTTAAGCTACAGGGAAAAGTGAACTTATTTAGTGCTTATGAATTATTATTGTTGTTGATTGTTTGTGGAAATTGGCTAACCACCAAATGAATGAAAATTTAAGCATATCACAACCTGACTAAAACTGGTCATGCATTGCGTCCTTGCATATTTCACCTTTATTACCATCATTGTGACACAAATAATGAAAAGAATGTCTTGAGTCGAGGTTTTTCTCATGCAATTGCAAATTAAGTGATTTTGAGGATTATCATGTAATTACATGAGCCATGTTTATTATTCAGTTGAGGGTTGCATGCATCTGGAAGTGTCAGTAGCTAGGAGAACATTTCATTTTCCATTCCCTAAGGTGGTAGCTTAGGGGATTCTCTCTTAAGTTAGTAGTTGGGAGATCCTTTTCCTATGGCATCTTTATTTTATTGTGATTGTAACTAGCTAAGAATGTGTACAAAGTGAATCGATGCAATTTGGACTGCTTGGACAATGATGGAATTGCAAAAATCCTCAACCTCAGAGGGGTAGGTGGTAAACCCTAAACTTCATATAGTTACCAATTGACTGCATTAGATGTTACATTCATAATGGTTGATTGTTGCATTCATACGCTTGATAACTTATGTGTTTTTACTTATAGATGATATGAGTAGAGATTTCACTAAGCTGATTGTAACTTACTATCCTATAGCTTATTTTGCTAGTTTTGATACAAGGTTTAGGCTAAGATCAAAGTGCATAGTGATTTTAACTCAATATTTAGGAGTTATACTTAGTTAAATAGGGTTGAAGAGTCATATGAGATTATAAGCCAAATGCCCATAAAACTTATACACACACACATATATATTTGGAATTAAATTTTCTAATCATTTATAGCTTCATTTTTAATATACAAGTTTTAAAGTCTTATTTGTGTTATCTTATTATTTAGTAGGGGATATCAATTTTCTATGGTTCTAATGAACCATAGAATATTGGTCTCCATAGTTATTTTTTATATTTAATTAATTATATATATTAATATTGAATAAGATGATTGATTAAATAGTTAGAGTCATGCAATCTTTGACTTGTAAGGCGATCTTCATATTATGGATGCACACGTAATATGACAGCTTTAGGATAATTCTACTAGACTTCCTTTAAGAACATGATAGTGAGTTCCTATGGATAGGCTAGAATGAGTTTAAGGTTGATTTATATTCTAAGTGTTATGTAGAGTTGGAATGGTTTGAGGGGGTTAATTGGTTGAAATCTTTAGGGCAAATTTCTTGGGATTTTGGAGCTATGAAGATGAAATTCATTTATCGAGGGACTAAAGTGATTTGAATAGGAAGTAATTATCTTGAGGTGATACTAGCAATATTAGTAGACTGAGTTCTGTTGATCTGCAGTATGATTTGAACATCTAATTAGCAAAATTTGATGGTCTCTTCCAACCACCGATAAGTGTAATAATTCCATTTTCTTGTACAAGGATGCTACACTTAGTGGTTGTTAGGCCATACCATTATTTTCACAACCAAAAAGATGAGATAGGGAAGCAATGCAATGACATGCTTGCAAAAGGCATTATTAGCATGAGCCAATCACTACTCTCCTTTTCAATTGATCTAATGAAAATAGTAGATTGATCATGGAACTTTTGTATCGATTATCATACTCTTAGTTTGAAGACTATTAAAGATAAGTTTCCAATTCTAGTTATTAAAGAATTACTTGAAGAGTTATATGGTGCTCTTTATTTTTCCAAATTAGATTTATGTTCTGGTTATCACTAAGTACCGATGAACCCTTTAGATGTGGAGAAGATAACTATTGGCTTTTTAAGTTCCTTATCATGCCATTTGGGCTTACCAATGCTGTTAAGACCCTATGAGGCTAAATAAAATTGTCTACAATTTTCATATCATATGTGTACCCATAATACAAAAATTACTTTGCAAGTCATAGATTGCAAGACTCTATATAATTTATCACTGGGGTTTTGGAATTGTTAATTGATTAACATATTATAAAATATAAATAATAATAGATATCCAATATTTCATAATTCCTCAAAATCGCTGAGAATCGGTATCCCTTACCAAATGATAAGATCAAGTAGTAAAAACTTAAAATTTAAACTTATTGGAGTTACAAAATCTAAATATATAAATAGTATTTACATTTAAAGTCTGAAATGAATTATACGATCTTTCTCTGATTTTAACATTTAAAACTTCTCAATGCTCACTCTCAATACTCAAATCTTAACCCATGCTCGATTATCTTTCAACCTGTAAAAGAAAAATTGGTGGAGAGTAAGTTATAAGAACTTAGTAAGTTATCGCTCATATTATACTAGAAAATAAATTATCAAATAAATTATCACAACCATATGAATGCTTATAAACGTAGTATGCCAAACAATACATACAGTTAATCGGTACTGCATACAACGTTAGATTAAACGCCCTCCAAAGTAAGGGTTGGAAATACATCGGTACCAATCACAACTAGGCTCTAGCACTTGGGTTTTCAACCATAAATTTAAATTTTGTATTTCACAAAATATATTTCCTATTTCTAAAAGATTTAGTAGTACACAAAATACCATGTCTAGCGATGAGGTAAGCCCCATAGTCCACATTTACAGCCTATAGCAGAGATTTCTAAACTCAACCCTTAACCATACAATTAGTGTTTTCAGCACCTAATAAGCCCATAGGTTAGGATAAGGTTATATTGTACGAGTGCACCGTACTAAAACACTTTATTTCAATATATATAAACAATCATCACAAGGCCTCTCTTTACCTCTACGTGAAGTAACGGCTGGAATAAGTAATGCAATATATGGTTGATGTAGAACACTAGGCTAAACTTAAGAAAGGGGAGGAAAAGGGAGGGGGGGAATTGAGTTTAAAGGACAAATTGCAATTCTTTTTCGATATAAATAACTAAATGCAATAATAAGAGTAATCAAAGTAATAATAAAACAATAATAAGTGCAAAAATTAAAAGAGATAAAGGTAAAGAAGATAAGGATAAAGAAGATAAAGCTGGGATATAACGTAGAGTTCGAACTGTCCCCTAGTCTCTGCAGATACACAATACCTCCAACCGAAAATTTCACACCACTTTATTGATTTCTCAATCCAAGCTCCAAGAGCTACATAAACACAAACTTGATTACACAAGTTTCACACTCACAACTTATAATACAAAACTCAATCTGAAGAATTATTAGTATAGTACATTTAACTCTCAATACTTTGCAACTAATAGCTCACAAGCATATAAACAATAAAAATTATAAATAATAAGAATACAGGAGAATGTTGAAATATTGTAGCAAAAGATCAGTTCTCTACTATCTTGGGTCGAGTTGTTGAGTATTTATATCACCCCATTCAATTCTTCTCGTTACAGTGCATTAAATACTCCAATAGCTAGTTGTATCAGACTTATCGGTATGCTAGTACCTTGAATTATCGACAAGTAGGTAACAAAATAATCTACCAGTATGATAACTAGCAAGTGAACTAACAAGTTGGCTCCTTCAAGCTAGTAAGCTTTTCTTTGTGTTTTCTAGGGCTTTATACCGTCAACCCAGTTCTTTCTTAAACCGTCAACCCAATAGACCAAATATCACTTGAAAATTCTTTTAACACATAACAAACAAATAATTTTTGCAATCTAACTTCAAGACCATTTGATCATCACTCAAAAGATTAAATTTCTTGTAAAGAAAATTGATATATTTAATCATTAATCAAATTAATTGATTTTATTCAATTATCTCAATATAATCAAATAGTACTTAGTTTAGTCATCCCCTTGTTTTGTTCTCTTCAAAAACAACATGTTTAGTTATATACTTTTTGTTTTGTTCTTATCAAAATCAAATAATGAACTCTAGGTTCAACAGTTGATGCATGATTATTTTAATTTAAGATAAGCCAAATATAATTAAGTCAAATTATTGAGCGATAAATCAATATCAGCAAACCATTCAAATCATGCAATAGTTAATCATGCACATTTAACAGTATTTTGTATAATAATCAATCAATATGAAGTACTTGCATAACTCGAACTCCCTTGCATTAAGTTACTAATATTTAATTTAGGTGCACTAACTATAAGCACAAAACAAGTATAAAGTTATCGGGGAGTACTCACTTGACCAAAGCTAATGCGATTCCTAGTAATCAATAAGTAGCTTACCTTTTTAATTAATATCTCCTGATAAATAGAAATGAAAGTGACCTAATAAGTATCTAGACGTCGTACTAAATAATCTAACCAGCTCATTATCTATCTTATGGTTCTCGTTTTTGCTCAAGGTTTAGATTTTATATAACTTTTTAGTATACTTTAAATCTTTACATTTTTCATAATTTGTTCTTAACAAGTTTGCATTACTTTATTTTATGGGTAATAACATATAGTTTATTTAAGATTATATAAGTTTAGATTATCCGACTTTTTGTAAGTTTTGTATTGATATTTTACTATAACCTAATTTAGTTATAGTATTTGCGAATAGTAAAATAGACATTAGTGCAACGTTATATATCAAATAAAGTGATAGAGTTGGGTATGACATCTTGAAATCATTTATTTAAATATCTGAAAACTTTAGCTCAATTATATTATAGTATTATTCTGAGATTATATTGTGTGTGCATATATATATATATATTCAATTTATTTCCTATAAGTGTACGATTCTACCTTATTATTATTATTATTAACATAATCACCACCATTATCATTACCGTTTTATATTTACATGTATCGTTATTATATATATATAATCATTTCTTTTTTGAAGTGCTTTAACTTTTTAAATACATGTGTATATGTATAACACTTTAATCTTTTGAAGAACTTTATATTTTATAATTGTGTATTATTTACGCTTTATGATATGTATTCATCATTTTCCCTTTGTAGGAAATTATGTATGTATGCTTGTAAATAATTACGTTTTGTTATTTCTTTATTTAGTTGGAGTTTTATCCTAATTATTTATTTATACAGTCATATTACTTAAATAATATAATCAATTTACTTGTATTCTTAGGTTTCTTAAAATCCTAAATCGCATATAACTTTTTTGTTTTAACCTTAATATTTATAAGCTCATGGTTTTTTTTTTTTGAGACATATCTTTATGTAGAGGGGTCTGTTTTAGATATTGAAACCTGCATTTTTTTTATATAGGCTTAAGTTACTATAAATTTAGTCATTTTGAATTAAATAATTTTATTTATTACTTTTGTGTTTCACTTTGTTAATTTATAATTTAATTAATTTCTAAATTTTTATATTCTTATAATTTTGAACTTTTATTATTATATTTTATCATTATTAGTGTAATTTGCAGTTTAAGTAAATTATTTACATAGATTGCCGGCGTAGCATAATTTCATTAGTTCATGTGGCAATTTGTGAAAATTTCTTAATTTCTATATTTTCTAAATTTTATTTTATTATCCTATGTATTTATTTTATATTAGAAAAATTGATGAATACATTATGGCCTTTAATTTTATATTTATGGGCTTTGACCTATATATACATATACTTGTATGTGATTATTTTATTATATTATATTAAGTACTTGTATTATGATATATATATATATATGTATGTATGTATTCATCTTATACTTATAAGTCTATATGTCTTATGTATATATCCATGTGTATATACTTCTAACATATATGTACTTGTACATATACATGTAGGTATGGTATTTATATAGTATACCTATACCTATACATATACGTATATGAAGAACACTAAGCTAAACTCAAGAGAGGGGGTGACTTGAGTTTAAGGACAAATTTTACATCCTTTTCGATATAAATGACTAAATGCAATAATAAGAGTAATGAAAGTAATAATAGAACAATAATAAATGCGGAAATTAAAGAGGTAGGGATAAAAAAGATCAAGCCTGGATTTAACATGGAGTTCGGACCGCCCCCTAGTCTCCATGGACATACAATCCCTCTAACCGAGGACTTCACTTTCACTTTATTGATTTCACAATCCAATTGCTCCAAGAACTACAGAAGCTTATACAATCTCTTTTACCATAACAAACTCAAGAAAATCACTTTCTTCACTCAAGATTACAAATGTGAGGACTTTTAAACACACAACTGTCTCTTTTTGTTTGATAGCAAATAAGTGTATAAGAGACCAAGAAGAAGTACAAATAATCTCAAGAATGTAAGAGAATGTCTTTAAGTTATAGTAGAATATTAGATCTTAAAAACCTTTGGTCGGGTAGTTTAGCTTTTATAACAACTCCTTAAATTCTTCTCGTTGCCGCGCATTAAATGCTCCAACGGCTAGTTAAAACTAACTTACCGGCATGCCGATACTTTGAACTACCGGCAAGTTGGTAAAAATTACTCTACCGGTAATTGAACCGGCAAGTGAACCGGTTATTCTAGGTCAGTGAGCTTTTCTTTGTGTTTTCCAGGACTTTATATCATTAGCCTGGTTCTTTTTTGAGTCATCAACCCAATAAGCTAAAAATCACTTGAAAATTCTTTTAACACACAACAAACGGATACTCTTTGTAATATAACTTCAAGATCATTTGATCATCACTTTAAAAGATTAAATTTCTTGTAGAGATAATTGATATATTTAATCATTAAGCAAGTTAATTAAACTTATTCAATTATCTAAAAAATAATCAAGTAATACTTAGTTTAATTATCCACTTATTTTGTTTTCTTTAAAAACAATAAGTTTTATTATATACTTTTTATTTTGTTCTCATTAAAATCAAATAATGAACCTTAGGTTTAGTAATCTCTCTCTTTTTTATGAGGATAAAAATCTTATACTTTAAATTCTCCCCCTCAATCTAATACTCCCCTCAATTTTATACTTGATTTCAAGATATTTGACAATTGAATAAGATCAAGTGAATGTTTGCAAAATGAGAGTATATTGATGTGCTAATGAACTAAGTCTCACTTCTTAATAATTTTACATAAAAAATATATTAAACTTTCAAAGAATCAAGATATGCCAAAGTTATAAGATTAATATCATCTTTGAGTAACTATTAAGAATTTGATGTAATACACGTTTTGACGCTTTAATAACTTGAATATTTCTCCCCTTTTGGCCTCATAAAGAAAAAGGAGGATCCAGGCGGTGAAGAGGGAAGAAGATTCAAGTCGAAAGTTCGGCAAAGCTTTGGCTTATACCGGAGAATATGCCCCCTTGGAAGATCAGAATCAAGGAAAGAGAGAGTGCAAAAAAAAAAAAAAATTTAAAACAGCCAGCATAGCAAGGTTAATTTGAGGGCAAAATATCAGCAAACAGAACTTACAAAAGTAGTCATGAATAGCTAATATAAAGAGTACGCCCATTAAGGACCAAAGTTTACAAGACAACAACAAAATGAAAGATTGACCGAATACCAAGTTCTTTAAACAAAAAGAGCAAAGCAAGGATAAAAAGTTGAAGTGCTTGACTTAGTAGTAGGAGGATCATCGTCCTGAGCTAGAGGAGGAAAAGGGCAAGAGGGGTAATGGTAGTCCAGCTGGAAATGATGATAACCCGCTGTGTAAGTGATCATGAATGTCCTCTCAAAGCTGATCGTAGTGCATTTTAGAGTATTGATAAAAAGGATGCTGAGAGGCGAGAGGAGCAGCTGGATCAAAGGACGGAAACCCAAAATCTAGTAGAGGCGGATGAGAAGAGCCCGTAAGTAAAGGAGTACTAGCATAGTGAAGAGTGGCAGCCGAGTGAGCATGAGCACTGGGACTGCCTAGCTCATTAGAAGAAGTAATAGGCTCCTATAGTCCACGTGTAGAGGGAAGATCAAGAGGAGGAAGGTATTTCTACCTAACCCAATTGTTGTTGGATTTCTTCTAAATCCCCTGAAAAACATCAATTAATTATAGGTGCTTGACTTGAGCTATGTGTAGGAGGGAAGGAAATTGAACACCTTTTCTTATAAGCAACTGTGTAACCAAACACCTAAAGCGAAAAAAAGCTTGAGATGGGTTGTTGGTTACATGTTTAAAGCATTGGACCACAATACTGAAGAAATCAATCTACTTATTCGTTATCAAATAATACAAAATTCATAAGTCTTGAAGGGTGACATTGGATTGCAGGCCTCGATGAGGACAGTAGCTGTGAATGACAATATGGTGGAGGATCTTTGTCCTAAGGTCGAGGCGGATGGTAACCAAATTTTTGTTTTTCCCCAATCAGCTCCAATGCCTTTAAATCTAAAAACTCTCTCATAGAATTTTGCCCCATAGTAATTTACATTCACTTCCGTTCCACCAACAGCAGCACCAATAAGGCCACAAATATCTTCAAGCGTAATAGTAATTAAAGTACCATAAACATAAGTATAGGGGACACTACGATGCAACTCATCACTTAGATTCATTTTTAGTTTTGGTTTACCTTGATCATCTAGAGAGTCCGACATATTACAATAAAAATACTTAATGGCATTATCACGACCCAACAGTATCGTTGTCGTGGTAGGTCGTCGTGTACCGTATAAAGGTCTATTATTAACCCTCTTGTTGATCATAGGCCTTTCATACGACATACAAGGCTCCTTCTACTCTACGTTACCACTAATCCTATAGACAAGTAATGTAGACCAATTTAACTAAAATTACTTCTATGTTATAGATTAGCTCATTGTGTGGGCTTGTGGGACCCACGCCAAAAAATATTACAAACAAATATAGTTCATAACGGAACTGCACTAAATCTATGTTATGAGCAAAAACACAAAAGTATTTAAACATCTATAATTCTATTACAAAAAATCCTTTTCGCTCTTTGATCACTCCAACCCGTCCCAATACGAGACTTACCACGGGCATGCCTCGGCTTGGATTAATGAAGAGGTTCTCCTGTATCAACAAAAATCTATAGGGGTGTAAGCTTAAGTTTAGTGAGATAAACGCCCTTTTCAGTACCACATGATAGAAATTTATTAGATGTACAATCATATGAATGCATAAACAATCAGTATGCCAAACAAGTATGCAGTGACCTAGGAACTGTATACGACTCAGAATTATGCCCCCTGAAGTCGGGGTTTGGAGACAATTAATCGATCCAAACCAAAATCTGGGTTCTAGACCTTGGGTTTTATTTTATTTGCACTATCGTGCTCATGCCAAAACAAAACTCTCTCTCTCTCTATATATATGTATACTTCCTTTACGGAAATCAAATCATATATTTTAAAATCCCAAGTCTAGCAGTGTGGTGGCCTCCGCAGTCTACAAACACATGCCTTAAGCAGAAGCCACAAGACTCGGCCCCTCGCCGACGGTTGGCGTCTCCTAATGCTTAATAAGCCCATCAGCTTAAGACAGAGACTCAATATATATGATGGCATAGCTAGTGCCCAATTGATAACTCTAATTTTAAACATATTTCATAGGGTGATTTTATAGTATTTTCCGCACATTTTTGGTTTTCTTTAAAGAAATTGATACATAATTGAGTAAAATGTTGATTCAGGGTTTAGACGCGTTCTAGGCTCGAAAACAAAGAAAAAGAATCAAGTTTCACTCAATTCCGAGTTCAAACGAAGAAGTTATGAATTTTTGAAGTTGTGTAGAAAATTTGCCTAAGTGCAGAAAGTTACACGACCTGGGGACACGATCATGTCCCAGGCCGTGTCGGGTAACGAAAACAAAATCTTTTTGATACACTATAAAAAGACATATTAGGGTTTCAAAAGACATGAGAGACATTACAGAAATGGAAAGACACAAGAGACACAAGAGACACAAGAGAAGAGAAAGAGACTTAAGGAACAACATCAAGAAAAAGGCGGAACAACATCAACTTCAAGATTAGAGAGATTGTTCATCAATAAAAGGGGTTTCCATGTTTTATTTTATATTATTGATGAAACTCGTTCTTAGATTCATTATGATAGCTTAGAATTTGTGTATTTAGGATTATGGAACCTAGGGTTTCATGTGATTCTTAGATTGATTTAGAATTCTCAATAAAGTTTCTATCTTTACTTGATTCAATTATGTCGTTAATTATTGATTGATATTTCTAGAGTATCAATATATGATATTATGCATATTGATTGAGAAATTGCATGTGTAATTAGATCTTTACATAACTGGAGAGGATTACATGTATACTTAGAGGTAAGATACATATTTCTCATGAAAAGTTAATTATTTGTATGGGAATTCATTATACATTAATGCAATTCTAAATTATATTACTAAGTGAAGAGATTCCGGTAAATAATTTAGGATTAGGGTTAATATACTTGAGAAAGGTATTAACTTTAGTTGTGAATCCCTCCGGTCAAGAATAATAGAAACCGAATTGAATATATTTTAAGTAATCACATGATTAACTCTAGGGGAAATAATTCCTAAATACGTTATTACTTTCTTGAAGTCGTTCTTGATTTTATCGCTTTTTCAATTGCTTAATTAAGACTTTTAATTAAAGTAGTTTGTTAATTTTAGTATTTTTAATTAATTCAAAATTTCATAATTTTCCGGTTAGATAATAAAGCTAAAGTTAATATTAGTACTCAAAATCTCTGGGGGATTGACTTGGACTCACATCCGCTATATTAAAACTGATAGGTACGCTTGCCTCATATCACCAATCCTGCAGGAAGCTCGTATTCCTGTGATTCCCTTCCCATCTTCTGCGTGAAGCGGCAGTCGGTGTTATCCATATGCAATATAGGAAATGCATGATTCATTTTGAGTTCTTAATCGTATAAGTGATTAACTTGATTTTTAGGGTGATCAAACAATTTCATTCCATACAATTCACATGTATATATTAATACAAACAATTCCCATTATTATATATATAATTAACAAGTCATCACATTCATCCATAAGTCCATACAGATGCATCTCCCATATCCCACAAGCATCCAAATTTATATATATATAAGTTTAGGTGCATCTATTTTACAAGCACAATCAAGTAAAGAGTCATTGGGAATTTACTTCCTCTGGCCATGTGGGTCAGTCAAAGTAATCCGGAGGCAAGTCGTCTCCATAAACAGTGTCCCTTGGTCATTGAAATAATTTTTATAAGGAATTGAAAGAAACTAAATAAATTTTCCTTAAGTTATTTTCTTAACTAGTTTTCGTAATTTTTCCTAGTTTTTACCTAAAGTTCAATCGCGTATAACTTTTTCGTTTTAAATACGATTTTTATGATCTTATAGTCAATCTTCATCATTTTTGTGTGTAATTTATTGTGGTAAGGTTAGATTTTTGGAATGAGGTATACAATTATATCCATGGGTTAGAACAGTAGCGTTCCTCATGTGTTAGAGTGCTTTTGGGCCTTGTTTGGTAAATGGGCTTTTTAATAACTTAAGAAATTCTTTGGGCTTGGTCTTAAGATTTTATCCTAAGCTTAAAATACTCCTTGAGATCAAATTTACAACTTTGATTTATATTCCTAAGGCTAACAACCACTTCTTGGGCCCTTTAGTAGGCTTAAGTTATCAAATGGGCTTGTTTTTTGTTCAAACTAAAGTTAGTGACTTTAGTGGGCTTATGGGGCCTTAGGTGGATTTCTTATGAGCTTCAAAACAACCTCTCTTGATACTTTAAGGTGCTGGTCAGAATTTCATTGAAGGCCCATCTTAGAGTTCTATACTTGTTTTAAGAGTTTTAGGCTCGGTTTTGAGTTTTAGGCTTTGTATACTTACCATACTTGCTTTGGTTAATCTTTTCACTTTGTTCATATTTTTAAGCTTCTTTCTCCCACATTCTAGATCTGTTCATGATGGTTCCAAGGGGTCCTTACTTGGTTTTTCAACTTGTTTCATCATTTCCTTAAATTTAAGTGGTAGATTATGCACTTAGACTACTTGTGTCCAAATCTTAACTTAACTTTTCTTCCACAAGATGATTCTTTAACTTATGTTCCACACAAAGAAATAGAATATCTTATATTTAATACAACTCACATATTATAGCTCATGTCATACAAAGTTGGTTTCTTCATAAAACCTCATGTGATGGATTTTTCCTTAAGTTAAGTCTAGATTTGAGCATGTTTAACTTAATGGAAACAAAATCAACACCCAAATGACTATGGAACCCTCACGTCCAGCATGCTCATCCTCCCTTAAAGTTCTTACTTCAAGATTTTCTTAGCTTAAAATCTTCCATTCAAAGCATTAAACAAATGTCTTTACAAAACACCGTCTTTACAAAACACTAACTTTACATGGTCATGTTTTAACTTCATGTAAGGGTTTCATGGTTTATTTCCTAAAAAGATTTTTGGTGTTATGACAACTTAAACCTTACTCATATCTTAAAGAAATCAAAGTATTCTAACATAAATACTAATCCACATATCACAAGAAATACTTACTCATCCTTAAAGCCAAGTTTGGTGGTTGCGCATTAAGGTTCTACTTAAGCTCTTAACTTTGCTTCCTCCTTTTTGCTACCTTTTGGAACTTGAATCTTTTGGTCTTTTGGAATGGGGTTTATGGAAGATTCTAATGGTCTTAAAAGGTCTTAGATGGTGAAAGAAAATGACACAAGAACAAAAGAAAAAATTGCCGTGAGTGAAGCTTAAAAAATGGAAGAAAAGTTGATTTTGTGGGGTAAGGTTGTTTCTCCTTTTATGTTTGTTTCAAAGGAGAGAAAGAAGATGTGAAAGTGAAATTGAAAGTGAGAGAAATGATGGAGAGAGTGGCCAGTTGGAATGGAGAGAGAATGAGGGTTTAAATGTCTTGAAAGTGTTGTCTTGTAGCTTACACAAAAGTCAACAATTGCAACTATTGATGATGTAAGCATTAAGGGGTGAATAGTGATGTGTAAGAAGAAGTGATTGATGGGTGAATGACAAGTACATAGCCCCCTTTTCTTCCTTGTTTAGATCTTCCATTTAAATTCTTTTTAGGCCATGGAGTGATCTTATCTCATTTATTAAAGTTAAGCTTATGAAATCTTGTGAAAAATTGTCCATATGTAGTATAAGTGAAGAAGTGATAAGGAAATTGTCTTATCACTAGATTTTGATAAGTTATCAATTGATAAATGATTCCAACTCTCAATTGATAAGTTATCTAAGGTGTTTGGTTGGTCTACTTATTTATGTATAAAGCTTATACATGAAAATAAGGGCATAGCCTTATAGGAAATTGTTTTTAGGTTTTCATCTCATATTTTTTTGTAATTTATGATTTGATTTTTATAAAATTATGAAATTTTCTAAAGTTGAATGAAATTATTCAAATTAAATTATTAATTAATTATTTAGGGTTAAAATTCCTTAATGGTTTTAAGGTTTAGGGTTTTAAGTAACTTTAGAGCTTGCAGTTCTTCAAGCTCAGGTTTTATCGATAATTGGCTTTTGAATTATAAAAATTTAATTCGTTTCTAGATATAAACTTAAGTTTTCAGTTTAGTTGATCTTTGGGAACGTTCGGAAGGTACTCTTAATCAAGTCTTAGGCCCACTAAAAGTAAGGTTTACAAGCATCATCTTGCACCTCATGAGGAAGCCAAAGGATATTGAGTCAATGATTGGTGATGACCTCGGGAAAGGCGGCAATGGGAAATTCCTCGAACACCTCTAATGGATAAACAATATCGGTATTGACTTCTAAATTGACAAATTTCTCAAAGCGTTGAGAGTGTTGTTGAGAGGGAAAGAGGTAGTTATTATAAGTTGGGGGTACTAAGCCACAAGAACACACGGTGCCATAGTTGTTATAGAGGTGAATGGAGATAGGTGATTATGGGGAAGAGGATGAGGAAGGAGGGGGGAAAGGGGATAAGATAATAAAGTGAGTATAAGGGAAGCCAGCGTAATGGTGGAAGTGTATGGATGGTGTGTGGCAACTTGACGGTTGGTAGGTATGGGTAGGAAGAGAAAGTGAAAAGAGCAAGATGAAGAGGGAGAAGTTTGATGAAAGGTAAAGAGAAAGAGAAGAGAGTGGAGAGTTGATTGAGAGAAGAAATTTTGAATTTTAATGTAAGAAAAGAGATGGATCGAAGAGAGAGAAACGAATGAACTGGCTTACCAGTATTTTGATGAGCTGGCATGCCGGTTAAGAGAATAGAAGTAAAACAAATTGCTTCAAGAGTGGAGTATACCGACATATTGGTAGTGAGATGGACCGGCTTGCCGATTACAAGAACAGAATCGAATATAAATGAAAAACTAAAGCAGTATAGCGGCTTGTCAATACTTAGGTGAACCGGCTTACCGGTTAAGTGAGCAGGAGCAAAAACAAGTTGTTAAATACATAGGTATAATGGCAAGCCGGTGAATTGTTTAATCGGCATGCCGGTTGTTTGAAGAATTGCAGAAAAACAGTAGGGTCTTTTGATTGAGCAAGTTTTCCAATCCAAATTGATTTGTAGAGATTCAAGCAACATCCAAACACTTTAAACAAGTTTCTTTAAGTCCGTTAAGGCTTAAAAAACTCAATTTTTAACGAAAGAGCTAAGATTCGTCCGAATCAAGTCCATAGAGCCAAGTAATTCATGATAAAGTAAAAGTGTGCATGCATGAGCAAAATAGGTGCATAAACATTGAGTTTTTGCATACCAACAAATCAAGCAAATTTCAAATGCATGTTTGAGCATGGTAGGCACAAAATGTAGCTTTAAGGCTCTATAAATTGTGAAACGACTACTTAAGTTCCTTAATCATGAAAGTGGCTAGAGAGTAAGTGGAGATCCTTTCTCAATGTTTCAAGAAAAGTTCATGCTTCAAACATGTTAAAAGATATTGAGAGGCATAAAAGATACATAATTAAGCTAAGCAACCTCCACATAAGCAAGAAATGCTCCATTTGCACTTAGAATCTAAAAAGGGTCTAGAGAGGTCAAATATGCATAAAATTCAAATTTAAGCTAATTTGACCACTCAAACATGATTTAGGGGTGAGAATAGATATGTAAGCCCCGGTTTTGGGTACATAAACCAATATACGATAAATTTGTGCATATATGAACTCAGATAAGCATAAATGTCTTCAAGTGTGGCCAAAATATGTTAAAAGTGATATTTAATGCACAAAAGCCATATGGTCATGTTTCTTGTATATGATAGCGTGATATTTTCTGATCAACTTATTTAGTAAGTTAATTTTATTTAAAAAGGCCATGTTGGTTTTTATGTATCTAGCACTCATCTTGCAAGATCATTCCTAATTTTCTTCTTAGAGTGCAAAATCTTTCCTTACTCAAGGGTTTTGTGAAGATATTAGCTATTTGATTGCTTGTATCAACAAATTCTAAGCAAATATCATTGTTTTACACATGATCACGAATAAAGTGATATCTAATTTCTATATGCTTAGTCCTAGAATGTTGAATTGGATTTTTTGGTCAAGTTAATAGCACTTGTATTGTCACATCTTACTAGAACATTTGTAAATTTCAGACCATAGTCAAGTAAAGTTTGCTTCATCCATAATACTTGAGCACAACAACTACCGGTTGTTATATATTCAGCTTCAATAGTAGAAAGTACTACTGAGTTTCATTTCTTTGAGTGCCATGATATTAATGAATTACCAAGGAAATGACATGTTCCGCTAGTGCTTTTCCAATCGACTTTGCAGCCGGAAAAGTTGGCATTGAAATCTCCTATAAGATCAAGTGAGGTGAACTTGGGATACCATAAGCCAATTTCAATAGTGCCCGCAAGATACTTAAAAATGCGTTTAACCACATTTAAGTGTGATTCATTAGGGCAAGAATGAAACCGTACACATGGACACACAATTAACATGATATCCAGCTTAGATGCAGTTAAATATAGAAGATTTCCTATCATACCTTGATATATCTTTTCACAAATGTTCTTTCCATTCTCATCTTTGTTGAGTTTTAGGGTGGTGCTCATTGGAGTTGGCTTAGTTTTGCAATTTTCCATTTTGAACATTTTTAAGAGTTCTTTGGTATATTTACCTTGGTTAATGAAGGTTCCATTTTTGGCTTGCTTAACTTAAAGACCTAAGAAATAGTTAAGTTCCCCCATCATACTCATTTCAAATTCATTTTTCATACATTGGACAAACTCATTAACTAAATCCATGTGAGTGGCACCAAATATAATGTCATCAACATATATTTGAACAATTAGTATATGATCATTGTATTGTTTAATGAATAGTGCTGTGTCAAGTTTCCCTCTAATGAATTTATTGTTTATTAAGAAACTACTCAATCTTTTATACCAAGCTTTAGGAGCTTACTTTAGTCTATACAAGGCTTTATTAAGCTTATATGCATGGTTTGGGAATTCATTATCCTCAAAACCTAGTAGTTGCTCTATATAGACCTCTTCTTTGATGAAGCCATTTAGAAAGGCACTTTTAACATCCATTTGATATAGTTTAAAGTCTTTATGAGCCATAAATGCTAAAAGCATCCTAATGGCTCCTAGTCTTGCAACCGGAGCAAAAGTCTCATCAAAATCTATTCCTTCTTGATTATAGCCTTTAGCAACTAACCTAGCCTTATTTCTAGTTACTATACTAGTTTCATCAAGTTTGTTTATATAAACCCATTTTGTTCCAATAATCAGTCTATCTTTTGGTTTAGATACTAAATTCCATATATCATTTCTAGTAAATTGATTTAGTACTTCTTGCATAGCTTGAACCCAAAATTCATCTTTTAGAGCTTCATCTACATTTTTTTGTTCAAGTTGAGATAAAAACACTACATTACTTAGATTTTTAAGTGAAGCTCTTATTTGAAACCTATTGGATGGTTCTCCTATTATCTAATCCTTAAGATGATTTTTCACGAACTTCCATTCTCTAGGCTAATCTAAATTAGAGTTGTTAATGATGTCATCTTGCCTAGAGAATTCGTTTTCAAGAGAGTTGGATTGATTCTTGTTAAGACCAAGATTGTCTAAGTGAGCACTAATGTTTTCTATTTCATTATTAGACTCTTTATATATACAAGTATCAAAAGTAACATGAATTGACTCCTCCACAACAAGTGTTCTTTTGTTATATAATCTATAAGCTTTACTAGTAAAAGAATAACCGTGAAAAATGCCTTCATCCGACTTTGAGTCGAATTTTCCTTATTGTTCCTTTCCATTATTGAGAATGTAACATTTCGTTCCAAAAGGATGAATATATGAAATGTTAGGTCTTTTGTCTTTTCAAAGCTCATAGGAGGTTTTCTTAAGAATTGGTTTAATGAAAACACGATTTGATATGTAACAAGCCATATTGCCGGCTTCAGCCTAAAAATACTTAGGTAGGTTATTATCACAAAGCATGGTCCTAGCCATTTTTATAAGGGTCCTATTGTTTCTTTCTGTAACTCTATTGTTTTCTAGAGTTCTAGGTACCGAGTATGTGTATTCTATTCCATTTTTATTACAAAAATCTTCCATATCAAGATTTTCAAATTCTCCCCCATGGTCACTTCTTATAGAGATAATAGAAAGACCTTTTTCATTTTGGACCTTCTTGCTTTAGTTCAAGAACATATGATAAGTTTCATCCTTATTAGCAAGGAAGAAGGTCCAAGTGTACTGGTGAAATCATTAATTATGACCAAGGTGTATCTTTTCCCTCCTAAACTTAAAGTTTGGGTTGGACCAAATAAATCCATGTGTAGTAGTTGGAGTGGCCTAGAAATTGAGATGGCTTCTTTCGATTTGTAAGATGACTTGGTTTGTTTGCCATATTGACATGGTTGACATGTTCTATCTTTACCAAAACTAATATAAGGTAATCCTTTAACAAAATTCCTTTTGGCTAGTTTTGATAAGATATCCATACTAGCATATCCTAACTTTCTATACCATAACTAACTATCATTGTTTTGAATGGATAAACAAGTCTCAAGATAGCATGAAAACATATTGAAGTCAATTTTGTAGATGTTTCCTCGTTTCTATCCCTCAAAACGGACTTGGTCATTGTTAATGTTTTCAATAGAACACTTTGATGTATGAAAGATTGCTTTATATCCTATGTCACACAATTGACTAATACTAAGTAAGTTATGTTTTAAATTATCAACGAGCAACACATGCTTAATAGTAAGATTATTATTAACGCAAATGTTACCTTCACCAATGATTTGAGCTTTTCAATTATCTCCGAAGGTCGTACTTCCTCCATCCTTCAAGTTTATAGATGTAGACTTGGATGCGTCTCCTATCATATGTCTTGAGCAACTACTATCTAAGATCCATTTATTGTTGTGCCTTGAAGAATCCTATAAAACAAACGGTTATCTCTTTGGTACTCACTTTATTTTGGGTCCTTTAGGGTTAGTTGTTGTAACGTAAGTTTTTCCCTTAGGGACCCAAACCATTTTATTTTTGTTACATAAGGAAAAATTATGATGTAATTTACATGTATAAGCAATATGACTATGACCATGTCTTCTACAATAGTTATAACTTTTATTTGATGCCTTAACAAATTAACTTTTGTATGTTCTATACACATTCTCCTTAATATAACCTATTCCGATTTTGTCTAATCCTAACCGTTGTGTTCCAAGGATTTTATCCAAATTCTTTTCTCCATTTACAAATTTTGCCATTATTTTTCTTAAGTCATCTAAGCTAGTTCTTAGAATTAAATTTTCAATTTCAAGTCGACTTAGTTTTTCTATCATACTTTCATCATTTTTTGCTTCAAGTTTTAGTTCTTTTATTTCCTTTTCAAAAATTTCTTGACCTCTTTTATTTTGCTATTTTTATTTATTAATTCATTATTTCTAGTACTTATCTCTATATTTTCTTTCTTCAATCTCTCATTTTCAACTTTCAAACATTCATTGTCTTCTTCTATGTTTTCCTTTGCATCAACTACCTTATTGTATTCACTTTTGATAGATACTATCAAACTCATCACCTACTTTCCTTCAACACTTTATTCTTCTTTTGAACTTTTATGAATTCTTTCAATAAGTTATCATATATACTCCTAAGTTCATCAAAGGAAGAGTCACGTGAAGAAGAGCATACCTCATCATCATTGAGAGCCATAAAGCAAGTTTCATTATCGGAGTCGCTAAAGTCCCCATCACTCTACATTGCTATCATAGCTTTCCTTTTTTACTCTTTATTGGCCTTCTTAAGCAATGGATAATATTGTTGAATATGTCCCGGTTTTTGACAATTATAGCACTTGATAATTTCTCTCTTTTCCTTTTTGAACATAGAAGATGATCCATATCCATCCTTATCCTTCTAGATCCTTTTATTGAATTTCATGAACTTTCTAAACTTCTTTGCCAACATTGCGACCTCATCATCGTCTTCACTTTCTTCATCACTTGAGTTCTCCTTCGTGACTTTTAGAGCAATTGTTTTCTTTCTGGACTCTTCTCCTTGTTTCTTTACCATCTTATGTGTCTCAAGTGTTCCAAGGAATTGTTCTTTTGATATTTCATTAAGATCATGAGGTTCCTCTATTGTGGTTCTCTTAGCTTCCCAATCTCTTGGCAAAAACCTAAAGATTTTAGAATTTATTTCAAGGTTAGTAAACATCTTTCCAAGAACACTCAAAGGATTTATCATAATGATGAATCTATTATGCATCTCATCAATTATTTCATTTGGATCTATCTTGAATTTTTCAAATTGTCCATACAATAAACTTATTTTTCTATCTCTTACTCTACTAATTCCTTCATATGTGCTTTGTAATTCATCCCATATTCCTTTGGCACTTTTACATGTACATATTCTATTGAAATCATTTTTATTTATGGTACAATGCAAAATATTCATGGCAACTTCATTTAGGTCAAGTAATTTCCAATAATTATCCGAGTAATCTTTTTCTTCTTTTCCTTCTATCTTAAATGGTCCTTGGTTAAACATATGCCATAGTAAGATATTTTATGCTTTCAAGAATATTGACATTCTATACTTCCAATATGGATAATTGCTACTGGTTAAAAGAGGAGGCTTATTGATTACTTGTCCTTCTAAGAAGCCTAATACATTAGATGCCATTATCCTAACTCTAATATGCGATTAAGTAAGTGATTAGAGACTGAATTTGATATCAATTGAAGAACACTAGGCTAAACTCAAGAGGGGAGGGGGGGGGGGGTGAATTGAGTTTAAGGACAAATTTCAAGTCTTTTTTGATATAAATGACTAAATGCAATAACAAGAGTAATCAAAGCAACAACAGAACAATAATAAATGCGGAAATTAAAGAGGTAAGGATAAAGAAGATGAAGCCTGGATTTAACGTGCAATTCGAACCGCTACCTAGTCTTTACGAACACACAATCCCTCCAACCGAGGACTTCACTTTCACTTTATTGATTTCACAATCCAATTGCTTCAAAAGCTACACAAGCTTACATAATCTCTTTTACTACAACTAACTCAAGAAAATCACTTTTGTCACTCAAAATTACAAATGTGAGGACTTTTAAACACATAACTATGGCTCTTTTTGTTTGATAGCAAATAAGTGTACAAGAGACCAAAGAGAAGTCCAAATAATCTCAAGAATGTAAGAGAATGTCTTTAAGTTGCTATAGAATATTAGATCTTAAAAGTCTTTAGTCGGGTAGTTGAGCTTTTATAATAACTCTTTAAATTCTTCCTGTTGCCGCGCATTAAATGCTCCAACAGTTCCTTAAAACTAACTTACCAACATGCTGGTACTATGAACTATCGGCAAGCCGATAAAAATTACTCTAACGGTAAGTGAACTGGTAAGCTAGTTATTCCAGGTCAGTAAGCTTTTCTTTATGTTTTCTAGGGCTTTATACCATCAACCTGATTCTTCCTTGAGCCGTTAACCCGATAGGCCAAAAATCACTTGAAAATTCTTATAATACATAACAAACAAATACTCTTTGCAATATAATTTCAAGATCATTTGATCACTACTTCAAAAGATTAAATTTCTTGTAGAGATAATTGATATATTTAATCATTAAGCAAGCTAATTGAACTTATTTAATTATCTAAAAAATAATCAAGTAATACTTAGTTTAATTATCCACTTGTTTTGTTCTCAACAAAATTAAATAATGAACTCTAGGTTTGAACAGTATATATATATATATATATATATATATATTTATTTATTTATACTTGTATTTACATACTATTATGTACATATACTTATACATATTTTATATTTTCAAAGTATAATTTTAAGGAATTTTCATATAATTTGCATATGTACATATTTATCATTTCGGTAGTTTTAAATATATGTAAATCCCTAATATTCTTATTATAATTAGTTTTGTACATAAGGAATATACATGTAAGACGACGTATAGATACATATATATATTCCTAATCATTTTTATGTTTACATGTATTTATACTATAAATTCCACTAGGATCCATATGTACATACTCCATATATGTGCATATTATATATATATATATATATTCCTACACTTATATTTATATATGAGTGTTCATATATGTACTAATACATACACAGAATACATAAATTTTGAAGGAATTAAGATTATTATATATATATATATAACTTCATTAAATGTTTGTAAAATCTTTAGTGCAATATACTAAAATACTTGCTAAATACATATCAATACACTAAGTACAATATCTTACAAAATTTAGATAAAAGAAGGACATAAGCATACTTCACATAAGATACTAATATGAACATAATAAATATACCTCTTTTGCTCTCTAAGGATGGAGGGGAGTTGTAATATTAAGAGTAGTAATTTGTAAATTTAACTATAAGAAAAAGGAAAAGTGGAATTAAGAAGCTAGATGGGGAAGAGGGAGAGGGAGAGTTTACGATTTGGGAAGAGGAAGAAAGATGGGGGTTTGTTATGTTTTAACTGCATTAAGAATGAAAAATCAAGTGCATTCTAGTAATACTTCAAGTAGGTGGCACGGAATAAAAGAGAAAAAGAAAAAAAAAAGGTAAAAGAAAGGGAATCAAAAGAAAATGGTAGAAGAATCTATGTTAAAAGTGATGTGTTGACTTATACAATACTTTGACTTGGTCAACATTTTAACTTAGTCAAATATTGACTTGGTCAATCCTCATAATATTGCATGTATTTATTATATATATTTTTTGAAATAAAGGTAATTAGAAGAAAAGTTAAAGAAAGAGGAAAAATAAGGAAATATATGAAGTAATTAGTAAAACAACTATTAAGGATTTCTTTAAATATTCATAACCCTATAAATAATATTTAGCAACATAATTAATATAATAATCATGAAAATTATAAATTATAATACTACCAATTACTATATACTGTCTAAATACAATTAAGTACTTAAACCTACATAATACTAGCTCATTTGTATAATTATAAGGTTAATATTATTTACAAAATAATATTTTAGTTTCTTATAAATTAATTTAGTACATACACATTTACAAGCATTTAAGAGTTATCTTTAATCGTTTGTTAGTAAATTTACGTGATTTAACATATCGTTAAATATTCACACTCAATTAGTGTTTTATCATGATTATAATGAATTAAAACATTTATGTGCTCAAAGTTGGAGTTTTAAAGTTTTTATCCCTTTCAGGTATAATTTTTAGTGTTTACACATATTTAGAATTTAAAGTTTTTGTATGTGATTTGAGTTTTGATTAATAAATTATGATTTTTAATATTCGTTTTAAGTTTTACATTTAAAATTTTAATCGATTTTAAACTTCATGGCTCTATTAACTTAAGGAAATCATATACAGCATACAACCTTAATTCTATACTTTAAAGGCTAGATTTGTAGGATTTACAAATGTCCCTTCCATGTTTCAAGCACTCATGAACATAGTTTTTAAAGGTTATATAAGGAAATTTGTGTTGGTGTCTTCTGATGATATATTAATTTATGACGAAACTTGGGTAAAGCACTTACAACATCAATGAATTGTTTTTATGCTGTTAAGAAAACATTAACTTATTTCAGAAGAGGGAGTTCAAGTAGATCCAAAATATGTAGAAGCTATGTTAAGTTGGCCTAACTGATCACTGAAAGGTATTAAAAGGTTTTTTTAGATTTGATTGGGTATGATTGGAAGTTTGTGTAGCGTGATGGAGTCATTGCAGGCCCTTTAACTTAAATGCCAAGGAAAAACAGTTTTGTTTGGACCAAAGAATTTGAGTAAGCATTTTTATGTAACCATGACCAAAGCACCGGTGCTTTCCTTATAGGATTTTAACCATATTTTTGTGGTTGAATGTGATGCCTTAGATGTTACAATTGGGGTTGTTTTACAATAGTGGGAACAACCAATTTATTATTCCAACTATCTTTTTTGTTGACTGGCATATCCAACTTCTAGCTGATGAGAGGAAATTAATCGATTTTGCTAAGATACCTATGAAATCGAAATAAGTGTCTACAAAAGTAAAAGAGGATAGTTTGCTCGATTAGATGGCCATATCAACTCTAAGGTGCTAAAATATTACATAAGCAACACAAAATTGACTTAAAAAGAATGTCTATGGAAGTTGTTGTTTTCTTTACTCTTCTCTTTTTTTTTTCCTTCCAAATATAATAGCATTTAGTAGTGAAACTTTTCTTTTGTCTCATATTTAGCATCCTCTACCTTCTTGATTCCAAAAAAGTCTCAAACAAGGACACCTACGATAGTGTTACTTGTGACCAAGCAATAGTATTCTAAATTTTCCTCCATAGTTGCTTAGCATAATACAACCAAAAAACAAAGTGGTTATGTGATTCTTTTAAGGAAAAGGAAAATGAATAGCAAAAAAAAAAAAAAAAATCCCAAAAATACAGTTCTTAGAAAAATATTCCTTAGGAATATCACACCTAAAAGAGGCGATTTTGGATTGAACTAAAAGAAGTAACTTTAGCTTAGCCAAAACCAGAACTTCTCTTCTTCTTCCTCTTTCCTCCTCATTATAGATTTAATTCACTCTCTCTCTAGAAAACATAGACACCAAAATCTCTGCATACAATACCATTTCCAACTCATTTTATTCCTAAAAAATTGTAGATTTTGCATGACAACGTGGTGAATAACAATTCTCTGAGAAATTTTTTAGACAACAATACCAAAAACTCGTGATCTCCTCAATTTCTCTCTCTAGAAGTCGACAAATGAAAAGATAACATTTTTTCCTCTTTTGATCAATTTTATGAATATGTAAAATAACATTGTTATTTTAAATATGATGGTACATTGTTGTCTATATTAATTTTTTTTCACATTCCAAATTGTCCACGTTAGTTTATTATACATGTACATATAATATGTGATATGAGTAGACTTATTTAGTATCAATGCAACTGGTCAAGTCAGTTAATTTTTGTATGAATAAAATAGTTAGGAAATAACCAATTGTTTTGAGTATGCTTCTTTATATTAAATTTAGTCATCGTGTTAGTGAGTATTTATGAATGTGTGACTGCACATTTAAGTTATGGATTGTTTTGGTGTTGTGAATTTTATCAAGTTAGTGTGAAAAACAGGTGAAAATGGATAATGTGAGAGTAGTTTGCTACATTAGAGGAAATATTGTAGGAGGGGAAAATGAGGTGTGCTACGATAAGCGTTCAACAACAATAGTTGGGGTACCGATTGGAGTAACCTATGATCAGTTGGTTAGCTTGATATGTAACCAACTTTGAGTTGACACGATGACTGGCCGAGTCAATTTGATTTGTAGATGTCCCCTTGTAGGAGGAAGTTGGGACATATTTTGTTCTGTACCTATAAATGATAATTATGACGTCCAATAGTTAATAGCATCCTCATTGGGATGTGGTAGAGTAAGCAATTCAGCAAAAATATATGTTGAAGTTCATGAAATTGAAATCCTCCTAACTATTGAGTACATTTTTGGAGGGTATGATGAAAATGTTGGGTTTCAAGTAGAAAATCAAGTGTTTTGATCTCAATCAGTTCCATATAGTGATATACCTACTGGCAGTAACTAGCAGTAGCATGCGTCATCAAATTGACATAATGATTATGATAGAATCTAACAAGGATACAAATGTAGAGAATGAACAAGCTTACAAGGACATTGACGAAGACTTAGATAATACCGATTCCAATATTGTTATCGATTAAAGTGAAGGGGCCATTATCATATACACATAGATTATATGGCGTTGAAGGGTATAGTAGGAGAAGATGCCCTCAAGGGGCTACTAATATCCATCTAGTAGATCCACTAGTAATGTCGCTGTAGCATTTATTAATGACTTATTGATATTTACGTTTTTTTAATTATATATTGTTGTTGTTAGTTATATGTAGTATTTATGAATGACTTACATATATTTACATTTTGTTAATTATATAGTGCCATACAAGTGGATTATGTAGCATTGAAGGGCACAATTGAGAAGATGCCCTCAATAGGGCCGCCAATCTACATTTAGTGAATCCATTGGTAACATCGCTGTAACATTTATGAATAAACTATTGATATTTACATTTTGTTAATTATATTTTGTTGCTTTTAGTTTTTATATTTTTTTACTTGCCTTTAATACTTCTAATTAGTCTTATAATGGAATTTATTCTCATTGTTTCATTCTATTTAGCAAGCATAGATGGATATAGGACCTACTAATAGGTCATTACTTCGGTTACAGGCATCCCATAAGTCTGAGCTAGTGTGGGGTGGTCACGTAAGGACATATAACATTAGAATTCAATTGCAGCTACATTCCTTTGATTCTATCTAACATTTCTTCACCTTCAACGTAACTTATAGGTGAATCTCTGGCTCAAATGTCATAAATGAGAGGCCATATTTAGTCGTAGAGATGGACAGGAGATCCCGATAGATCCATGGATGTGTCTTTACTTTGAGTAGGCTAGCTTTCTTAGTGCTAAATGGATATTGTTTATATATCTTCATTAGCATTTAATCACAACCTTGGTGGAGTGTTGGAGAGATGAGACACATATATTCCATTTCCGCATAGGGGAGTTAATAGTTACAGTTTAGGATATCTCTGTGCTGATCGGTCTATCGGTTAATAGTTAGGTTGTAACAAGTGGCTTGCAGTTAGGTTGGGCTCACATATGCTTACAGTTACTTAGATTGCACCGCCCTCTAAATGCTATTAATAGGGCTTGATATAGACTCGTAGATGAACATACGAACCTAATATCATGCGTAACCAAAGAGAGTGGGTCAAAGGCATAAGTTAGCTTGAAAAATAAATGATAGTTGAAGGTTAAGCACGAGGTTCCCATGCATTGATGAAGGATATGATACACTAATACCTCATACGAGCTTAGGTTACACTTGATATGACGCACAAGTATGGCCGGAGGTCACTTGCCACTAGTTCATGCTTGAATGGGCTAAATAAGAGTAGCTCAAGAATAAGAGGGACTCTTAGCTTGAGAGTGAAAAAAGTTTAATGTATTCCTCTGTATTTTGATGATTTAACTATTACAATATGACAGTATTTATATCATCCCATTAGGGCAAATCTTAAGTTACAGAAATTACAAAAGAATTCTCCTTATTTGTTGAAAACAAAAAGAATAATTTACAAGGAATATATGAAATCATGCAAAAGAAGAAACATGGACGTCTTTTGTCAGAAAGGACAGTATAGATGTTAGTAGAGGACAACGTGTGCACTTTTTTACGACGATTCTGATAGTATTGTGATCTGAGAAGGGGTGGACCTTGGTTTAGGCCTGTTTGGCGTTAGAAGGGGTTAGATAATGGTTAGTTTAGGGATGGTTCACATGGGGTTGGCTTTGGTTGGTGGCTCTTGATAGTTCTGATTGGCTTCAACAATAGTAGGGATTACTACATTTAGATTTGGCATTAGGACTATGGTTTAGTAGAAGTTTCAACTCAGCATGTTGGTTAATCACCTTGGTAGCATCTTATATGACATGGAGAGCAAAGTAGCCCGATAAATTGGACTGGGGCAAGCACTGCTCCTTGGCGCTTAACTCACCTTAAGTAGCTCGACGGACCACTTGAGAGAGGCCTCAGGCTTAGAGAGCGTAATCGGTCCTTGATCCCTATCATTCCCCCCAGGTTGTTTGAGATTTGGGATCAAATCTAGTTCATATCCAGTTTTCTCGTCTTTAGGAGTGTAAGGTTGGAGGTCGGCAATGTTGAAAGAGTTTAAGACTCCATATCCTTCAAGTGATTCAATCCTATAAGCATTAGGATTGATTTTTTGAAGTACTCTAAAAGGTCTGTCGACTCTAGGAACTTCATATCCTTCAGGTGATTCAATCCTATAAGCATTAGGATTGATTTTTTGAAGTACTCTAAAAGGTCTGTCGACTCTAGGAGACAACTTGCTCTTCCTTAAGTTTAGGAATCGTTCCTTACTAAGTGTATCCAGACCAAATCGCCTGGTCAAAATTCTCTCTTCTTCCATCTTCAGCTTCGCTTCTCAAGCTTAATAGCAGCTTGATCCAATTGCTCTACAACCTTCTTATGCATGGTTTTGAGAGCTTCAACATTCTCAACAACTAGCCAGTCATGATCATCAGTTCTCAGTTAGGGTGCTTGGTCTAATAAGAGCTTAGGGTTGAACCTGTAGGCAACTTCTAATAGAGACATGCTTGTGACACTGTAGGCAGTCCGATTGTAGGTAAACTCGATGATTAGCAGACACAGATCCCAATCGGCTATGTTTCATTCGACAAAGACCCATAACAAAGTTCCCACAGTTTAGTTGACAACTTCAGTCTACCTATCGGTTTGTGGATGGTGAAGCGTGCTGTACAATAACTTGGTTCCCAATCACCTCCAAAGTATCCTCCAAAAGTGGCTCATGAACTTAGAGTCTCGATCTGAAACTATGTTTTAGGCATGCCATGAAGCTTAATCATGTCTTGTAAGAAAAGAAAAGAGATAGTTAAAGCATCGTTAGTCTTAGAATAGGACATAAAATGTACCATCTTGCTAAATCAATCCACAACCATCATGATGGAGTCCTTCCCTCAGGATGTCCTTGGTAATCCTAGCATGAAGTCCATATTCAGCTCAGACCATGGTTTGGTCGGGATTGACAAGGACTGGTAGTGTCCTTGCTTAGCTCGACTCTTTGCTTTTCGACAAGTCGTACATTTTTCCAGCATAGATTAAATATCTCTCTTCATCCTTAGCCAAAATAATCTAGAGGGTATGTCGCCTTGAATAAGTGTCAACCACTACGTTGTTCTTTCCGTTCTTGTATTTTATGACATAAGAGAAACCCTCCATGAACTCAACCCACTTGGCCTATCTTCGGGACAACTTCAGTTGGCTCTTTAGTAATCTCAAGGATTTATGATCGGTGTAGATCACGAATTCCTTGGGCAGCAAGTAGTATTGTCACACCATTAGGGCTCAGATTAAGGAGTAGAACCCTTTATCATAGACAAAGTAGTTAAGTGTAACTTCTCGAAGTTTTTCGTTGAAGTAAATAATAGGTTGACCTTCTTGCATCAGCATAGCACCTATGCTTAATCTGGATGCATCACACTTTACCTTAAATACTTTGTGAAAGCTTAGCAGAGCTAAGATGGGGGCTGTAGTTATCCTCTCCTTCACATCTTCAAAACTCCTCCTCTCGTTCTCACCCCATCTGAATTCAACATTCTTCTTCAAGAGTTCGGTGAGTAGGGCCACAACTATACTGAAGTTCCTGATGAATCGACAATAGAACGACGCCAGGCAATAGAATCTTCTCACATTGGCAGAACAGGTCGGCTCAGGCCATTCTATGATCACTCTTATCTTCTCTTCATCGACTCAGATGTTACCTCTGCTCACAACAAATCCTAAGAAGATTACCTCAAAGTGGCAAAAGTTGTACTTCTTCAGATTGGCGTAGAGTTGTTCAACTAGAGTTTCGCAAGCACTTGTTGGAGATGTTTTCGGTGAGTCTCCAAGTTGGGATTTTACACTAAAATGTCTTCAAAATAAATCATGACAAAAATAATTCTCAAAGCACATGATACATAAGTTGCATGAATGTGCTTGGTGCATTGGATAGTCCAAATGGCATTACAAGCCACTCATATAAACCATGTCGTGTTTTGAATGCAGTTTTCTACTCATCTTCTTCATGCATTCAGATCTGATGGTATCCAGATTTGAGATTGATCTTTCAAAATACTCTTGCTCTACTTAACTTATTTAGAATATCATCAAGTCTAGGTATGGGATACCTATACTTGATGGTGATTCAATTGATGGCTTAGCTATCCATACATATCCTCCAAGAACCATCATTCTTCGGTACTAACAAGGCCAGCACAGTATAGGGGCTCAAGGACTCGCGTACATACCCTTTCTTTAAGAGGTTATCTACATGCCTCTATAGCTCAGCAACCTGTTTAGGGTTTAGCTTATAGGCAAGCTTATTTTACAGTACGGCTCCTGACTACAGGTCAATCACATGCTCGACATCTCAAATTGGGAGTAGACCCTCTTGTAGCTCCTCTAAAAATAGGTCTGTAAAGTCCTCCAGTAGGGTTTTCACCTCGATCGACAACTCTTCCTCCTCGAGTCTCATCTCCTAAAGCCTCCTAACAAGTAGATAGGTAAGTCCCTCCAGCTCCATTTCTCTTTTCAGATCTGCTTGAGTCAATACCAAAGCCTCCTTTTTCAAGGTTCGATTAAGTTGAGACTGCATGATTTTTGCCTGCTTGGCTGTCATGGGACTCAATTTCACCCTTCTTCCTTCATGCTCCATAGAACATGTATTCCTCCTACTGTCATATATAACTGCTCAATCAAACATCAACGGTCGTCCAAGTAAAATGTAGGACGCACTCATGGGTAGTACATCACAGAGCACTTTATCTCGATACTTACCAATGCAGATCGGTGCAGACACCTTCTTATTCACTTGTAGGTCTCTCTTATCATTGAGCTAATGATGTTTGTAAGGTTTCAGGTGGGGCATAGTTGGCTATTTTAGCTGTTGGACCTTGAATGCAAAAGCTGCATTGGAGCAGCTCCTACTATTTACAATCAGTACACATAGTGAATCGTTTACCTTACACCCAATATGGAAGAAATTTTCTCTCTATTCATTTTCAGGTACAGGACTGACACTCATCATCCTCTTTAATACTAGAGCGGTCGGCATGAAGTTGCCTTCCTCATTATAGATGACTTCTTCATCAAACAGCTCGGCCTATTCATCTTCCTTCGACTCCTTTACTTCCTCATCAATACTATCGACCTCAACAGTTGATGCCTCACCTCTAATCACCATCATTTGCTCGTTTGAACACTATGGCCATGTGTCCAAATCCTTGGCATTTGAAACACTTGATCTCACTCGTCTTCCACCCTAAACTTTAGCCCTTCTCAAACTTCCTTAGGGGTTCCTTCTCCTCTGCTCGGGAAACCTGAGTAGGTTGGGTCTTAAAGATCTTACTCGGTTCTGTTCATACAAGTCTGCTTGGAATAGGTCGGCTATTTCCAAGACGGTTAATGGGTAGTCGAAATCTTCTTGTTCGGCGCCTTTCCATCCTTTGGGCCGCTTGGATTACATCATCGAGCATTCTAACGTCTAAGGTTTCTAGGACATCCCCAATCTCATACTTCAATCCACCAATGAATTGAGACATAGTTTGGTCTTCTGGCTCTACAACTTCGTATTGGATCATTAGCATTTGGAACTCCTTAACGTAACCAACCACACTCAATCCTCCTTGCCTTAGTTCTTGTAGTCTCTTGAAGGCATCCAGCAGATAATAACTCGGCACGAACCTTCTTTGCATAACTCTATTCATGTCATCCCAACTCCTAATCTCTTGTTCTCATTTTCCTTCCTTTCTTCTGGTAGCTTGCAAGTTTTTCCACCATAAGGTAGCATAACCAATGAACTCTAACACAACTAACTTAACTTTTGCACTTTTAGGCACTTCGTAGCATTCAAACTACTTTTTGATCTTGTCTACCTAATCTAGGTAGTCTTCGGCATCACCACTTCTAGAAAAACTTAGGATATGCATCCTGAGTCCTTTGACTTTAGGGGCCTGTACATTTCTTTCTTCCATTTTGTAGTACTCTTCTGCATCATTATCTCCTTCCACTTCCTCCTTAATCTCTTCAAGCACTAACTTATATCTAGCATCCTTACTAACTCCTTTAGCTCAAGGTAGGTAAGTTGGGGCATTAACTAAGCCAAATTGGCCATCGCCTCGCTGTTGTTGAACATATTCTCTAGTGGGGCTATTTCTAGCGCGTTGTCTATCTTCTTGGATAAGTCACCAGGCTAGCTACTAAGTCGATAAGCTTATTTAAGTAGTCACCCACTGATTGAGGTGAAGAGCTTCCTTCATGTCCTTGACCATGTCGAGTACCACTTTCTTAGTTTCCTAAAGTTCCTTGTACACTTGAATCTAACATTGATGTTTACTTCATAATGACAATTTCTCAACAAACACATAGTTAACCACACTTTATTTTGGCTTATCGAAAACAGGGGAAAACAGAGTACAAAACAATTCCTACTGCTAAACTTCAAAGCTAACAATAGAATCACTATCATACGATAACAGTGACAAACTATTAAAAGAACATAGTAGTAGAATCTAGCTTCAAACGTAGCCAAACTTTGGTACCAAAATGATATGGACTCATGGATGAACACACGAACTAGATTTCATACGTAACCAAAGGGGGTGGGTCCAAGCCGTAAGATGGCTTAAAAAGAAAATGATAGTCGAAGGTTGAGCAAAGGGTTCCTGTGTACCAACGAAGGATATAATGCACTAACGCCTCACATGAGCTCAGGTCACACTTGATATGATGCACAAGGATGGCCAGAAGTCACTCGCCATTAGTCCATGCTTGAATGGTCTAGATAAGAGTAGCTCAAGAGTAAGAGGGACACTTAGCTCGATAGTGAAAAAAGTTCAGTGTATTCGTCTGTATTCTAATGATTCAACTTTTATAGTATGACAATATTTATATCATCCCATTAGGACAAATCTTAAGTTATAAAAATTACAAGAGAATGGTCCTTATTTGCTGAAATCATACAAAAGAAGGAACGCAGACATCCTTTGTCAAAAAGGACAGTATGAATGTCAGTAAAGGACAATGTACATGCGTTTTTATGGTGATTCTGACAATATTGTGGTCTGAGCAAGGGTAGACCTTAGTTTAGGCCTATTCGGTGTTAGAAAGGGTTGGATAATGGTTAGTTCAAGGACAGCTCACATAGGGTTGGTTTCAGTTGGGTAGTTACTGATAGTTCTGATTGGCTTTGACAATAGTAGGGATTGCTGCATTTAGATTTGGCATTGGGACTATGGTTTAGTAGAAGGTTCGACTCAGCATGCTGGTTAATCACCTTGGTAACATCTTAGATGACATGAAGAGCAAAGTAGCTCGACAGATCGAACTAGGGCAAGTACTGCTCCTTAACGCTTAACTCACCTCGGATAGCTTAGCAGACCACTTGAGAAAGCCCTTAGGTTCAGGAGCATATAATTGGTCCTTAATCCCTATCAGGGCTTGAGTGAAGTTGTCCTAGTTAAAAGATAACTTTAGTGACCTTCTGGTGGATGTAAATGATATTACTATCCAACATTACACTAGAGCTCATATTATGCCGTTGATTAAGGGGATGCTATTCTCGGATAAGTCTAACAACATGGTGCATCGAATGTTTCTTCCCCTCCTCTCTAACCTTACTGTAGCTGATTGATACACCTGGGGTACTACATACTTGGCATGGCTCTATTGTCAGCTATGCCTTGCATCATGAATGGTTGTAGGTGAGATTAGCAGGCCGCTTATCTTACTAGAGGATGGGAGCACTTCTTACACATACCTCCATTACATAGTCAGATCATGGCAATAATGGATAATCAATTGTTCATGAGCCAATAAGGGGCCAATTCAATGTTACAGAGCTTCCTAGTTATAGGGATGCATTTGATCAATTCAATAGTCATGGCAATAATGGATTATTGATTATTAATGGAAAGTATAGGGATGCGTTTGATCACCAATGTCTAAAGTGGGTACATAAGTTACTAACTAGAGTTCTATTTTCTTTTGCAACATTACGTGGCTAAATGTTTTAATTAGCTGATTTTGCAACTCGTATGGATGCCTTACTCCTATGACAACATCGGTAAGCTCCCTACTTTGTACCATACCAATAGTGATATATGGACTACACATCTACTGTTGATCTGCTTCCATGTAGTCGAGTTTTATTTCTTAGATCATGTGACACAACAGTTCAACAACATCCAGGAGATTTCCACCCCTATAGATACATCTCGAGAGCTGTACAATATAGACTTGTAGGGTTGGATAGAGACAAATTGGGTCACTACACATGTTAGCTAGTTAGAACAATGGGTGGATTTATATAATAGGATTGTTCTTATAGTATCGCATCCTGATGTAGCTTTAGACTACAATAATTAGTACCCATAGGTCACTCGTCGATATATCAGCTAGTTAAGGGCTTCTTGGATATACATATTATACATTCACATTCATTCTCCTTGAAAATACTTCACTTATGCCTTTATATGCTAACAAAGCTATTTTTTGTAGCATTCAGGTGGATTTTATCCATAAGTTGCCTTAGATGTCATACGAGGATATCATGGTAAAGGAGCTAGGAGTGAATGTCATGATTTAGTAGCTCAAAAGTGTTTACCTAAACGATGCACCAAGGCCGATGCTAGATATTAAGTAGGGTGGCTCTCCACCTTATGATCTTCAATAAGGAAGGTACCTTCAACTGTGAGGATAGGGGTGGGCTAGGGGTCAAGGGTGATGATAGGTTGAGTTGGGCATTAGGGACGATCTGTCTCAGAGTACCTATCACCAGCAGTATCTCCTAGACTACTTGGATGTGAGTTTCAAACACCTTTCACCAAGAAGAGCTCTAGCATTCAGATCTTTCACACCCTCTTCATCAGAGAGACCTCCAATAATCAAGTCTGTACTCCTGTTGTACTATTAAGGAGGCCAATTAGAGACTATGTACAAACTATGTAGATACTTGAAAGTAGTAGTAGAGCCTTTATATTGCTTAAGTTTCATTTTCCATCTTTTCATTAACCATTTCTTCTACTCTAACTATTATTCTTATTCATAATTACTAAACCTAAAAATTACTATGATATTTCGAATTACTAGTACATATAAGTTTGAATGATAGTGTGGTGCGTTTGCACCATTTTATAAAGTATTGGCTATGGATGTGAAGTCTGGGTTGCTTAAACTTTATTGAAGTTGAAGAGTTTAGATATTTTGATGTATTTGTTTTAAGTGAATATGTTATTGTAAATTGGGGTCCTTTAGTTGTACTAGTAAGGAAGGGTTGGAGCATACTAATAAAATCAACTTAGGTGATTTTGGACACCATGTTCTTGAGAATATTTTTCTAGGAAACGTTTTTTAGGGTTTTTTTTTATTGCTATTTTTCTTTTTCCCAATTTACTACTTTAATTTAGTTTATTTTTTATCTAGTGATAGAAAGCATAAATTGCCTCCATGGTTCATAGTTATGTGCTCTAATCGTTTGAGCTTTGATTAATCCTAGGTGTTGACATGGTATTTTAGGTAGGGACCTCTTAGGCTCGACTAGATTCGTTAAGATTTACCTCCCTACACTCGCCTCTATAGGCTTTGGGCTTAGCCCTTAGTGGCTAAGGCCCATGAAGAACTATAACTGCCATAGCTATAAGATAAGGATAAAACAGCCACGTTCTAAATATTAGGAACACATTAGATACAGTAGCTTTATTCTCCCACACTTGTGAGAGAAGATCTCTCATGCCAACTGATCTCCAACAGTTGGTTCCACTTTACTATAAATACTAGACATCTACCCAACAGTAACTCTCTCAACAAACTCTGTATTCTAAACCTACGCACTTAGTACTCTATTCCATAAAAAAGCCTATTACTAATTTAATCATCGGAGTGGTCACACCAGACAATCCCCTGACGTCCCTTTACTGTGCATTATTTTGTAGACCCAGTACATACAGACCTTAATTAACTACCAGTAGGAACTGAGGAACAATACTAGGTATTCGCTTTGTGAGAAAGAATTCATAGTGCTTAATTACTTTAAAACTAAATTGCGTCATGAAAGTTGCAGTAATTGAGCAAGCCTTAATTGATAGCGATTAGGTGCTTAAAGATCTTTGTCAATGTTTATTGCAAGCACAAAACAAAATGAAGATTGCATATAACCCAACTATAGAGAAGTTTATTTTAATGTCGAGGTGCTAGTTGAACTACAACCTTATCATCAATCTTGTTTGACAATGAGGCATAATTAGAAGTGACCTCTTAGATTTTATGGACCCTTCCTCGTCGATGCCAAGCTTAGATCAGCAACTTATCGGCATAAGATTATTGTGTTCTCCTTAACGAGTCCAAGCCATTAAATCACAAGAGGGAAATGCAGAAGAAAGTCTTACAAACATAATCAATAACCAGGAATAAGAAATTTTGAGTGATCCTACAATGGAACATTCCAAATACTGCATTTGGCATTTGTCGACAAAGTTAATCGTAATTCATAGGCCTTGTGTAAGTTGAGTTTCTATTCGAACTGCAAGGGGTGTAGTTCTCATAGGTTCTTTGGCCTTAAAAACTTAGGTATGTAAGTTCAATGAAACATCTAAAGTCTATTTTGAAGCTCAATAAATTATCATTAGACCTCCATATGTTTCTTAGTCTATCGAAGAAACATAGTTGAGGAATTAAGGGTGGTAATTGCGGATGGCAATTAATTATTTCCAAGCTTATTTAGAATTTAGAACCACACTTTTATTATATCTATTTATAAATTTGACCAACTGCAAAGTGGTAAGGAATTATGATGGGATTACATATGATCAATTTATTAGCACATACATGGCTACAAACTAAGATTAACTTCCTACTTCTTGGACTTTGATGTTTCATCTCATATAAATCAAGGTTGAGCCACTTCTTTGTTCATACAGAATTTTGTGTTTTGTGACGTTTTCTCTTGATAACTTATTTAGGTGTTTGCTTTGGTGCCGATGTTTAATTAAGGTCATAAATGGTTGAATTCTTGAGAAAATACGATTTTTTTTTTTGTTATGATTTCACTACTCTAACTGTTGTTATTAATAGTAGTAACCAGTTTAGGTATGTAGGGGTGTGGGCACAGATGCAAGTGTCACATGCAGGCCGCATGTGAAGTCATGTTACACATGACCATGGAAATGACTTGAGTAACTCGTACGAGATGATCAGGAAAGAAGTGTAAGGAGGAGAAGTAGGTGATCTTAGGAAGACTCCAACATGTATGGTGACAGGTAAAGGAGCGCGGCGGCATTAAACTCCAAGACTAATGAAAAATGTGATGGTATTCCTGAAGTGTTTGAGCATTTAATGTTTGAGACAAAGTTTCGATAAAGTAACGACATTAATGGGGGTTTTTCTCTTATTTAAATGAGGATGTGAATAGGGTATTTATAGGAAAGGGTAATTGATCACATTCGTTAGATCATGATGGTCATCAATAGTTAAGATTGAAGCCCCTTATTAATGGATCTTAAGTGGGCTATTTTCATGGGTTTATGCTTAGGTAAAAGCTTTATTTATTATTTTAGTACGAATTGAACCAAACCGAGAAAGGTTGGATCAGAAGGACCGATTAAACGGGCCCTACTCGAAGCCTACCATGCCAAGTCTCCCTTAATCATCCCGATAATTTATGGGCTTAATTCCTTGGACCTTGTCACCTTAACTTGACGAGTCAAATCCATCTAATCAATAGGCTTGAAAGTCCAATATTAAATTTAGCCCTCCACATTTTGCCCCCTAGCCAAAGTCCTTCAAACAAAGTCGAAGGGGTTTGGGTATTAAGTGAGCCTTTTAGATAACTCAGGCACGTGTGTGCTATTAAATGGCTACATCGCTGCTAAATTAATTTGAGATTTGTATTAGTGCGCGAGTCCGCAACACCTCTTATTTATGTATTATGCCTCAGCTAGATTAGGTTGTATGTTGCCCCTAAGGCAACACTCTACAATAAATCTTCTTTAAGCTATCTCTTCTTGAGCTAATTTGTCCCTTCGATTTGATCCATATGACTTATTAACTCCCTTGAGATGAATTTGTATGCTAAGCTCAAATTAGTGATCTCGTTGGGTTGACTGCACATATCGATGTTATCTTGATCTTCTCCTCATACAAGGGCATTCTTCTTGTAAGGTCTCCATATATTATGTAAACGCTTTGTGTTAACCAAATTTTATGCTACAACTGGTAAGCATGGCGGTCTTACTAGCTAGTTGGCGAGAAGGGGTTAAGGGGACAACATCCCCTGCGGGGTTTCAAGGGCAACGCCCTGAAAACTAAATGAATTTTCAAATCTCTATTTAGAAAAATTCTTCAATAAGTATTTGAAAAAAAACATCCTTTTCAAGATCTGACCTTCATTTTTTTTTTCATGTTAAGCCTAAATTTTTTTTCTCTTTTTTTTTTTTTACTCAAAATATAATAGTTAGCATATATCAAGATTGTGCTACTCCCCAAATTTCACAAGGCTATATAACGAATAATTTTAACTATGTAACATTGGACTCTTGAATTAACATGTCACACATGTAAAGGCCCATCCACTAATCACATATGTCAACTAGAAGACAAAAGTAACATATGGTATGCATCCTTTTTGTCCTATACCCAATGATAATTTGATAGCAGCTACTTTACTTTTTCCTTTTGATTCTCACGATCTAAGGCTCTCCATTCCTTTTCTTTCCTTTGACCACCTCTCATTAGTCTACTAAACACAAAAGCTTTGCTAAAACAAAAAAAAAAAACTTCCTTTCTCTTTCTCACTTTCTATGAGAGACATGATCATTGCAACACTTTCTCTCTATCTCTATCTCTTTAGATTATCTCCCTAATTCTCTCTCAAACTTTCAAAATTGAGCTTAATCCTTATTGTCAATTCAATCACGACTTTTGTGTGGGGGTTTCGTGTTTGCAATCTCTGTGGGTAAATTTCTTTCCAAACCAATTCCTTTTCTAATCAATGCTTCATAGTCATTGCTGCTATTGTAGCCGTCGAGCTCAAGTTTGACAATTGTGCTCCCTCCTCCTTTAACAATGATGAGGATTTCTCTGATTATGCCATGGACTTAGTCACCATTCAGATGTGGAAATCCAACTCCTATGCTTGAAGATTTGAGACGAGTCGACAATTGGAATATCCAAGCCTTGGTTTGAGTAGCAATAAGTAACCAGCTAGGTGAAAATAGAAACTCAAAAGTAGGTACTTCTCATCCTTTGATTTCTCTTGTACGTGTGCATATAGCTACCCTTGTTTATTCACTTACTTTTTTTTTTTATCATTCATTTTCATGTCTTCCCTTTTGTTATGTGTTTTCTTTTAGTAACTGCTACTGCCTCATTGAAAACGACTTCACTATTCCAGCTGCTTAACTTCTTCCTTTGCTATTCCTTCCCCAATTTAGTAGTTGCTACTGCCTCATTGAAAACGACTTCACCATTCTTCCTCGCTTTATCCAAGGCACTATATAGATGTACTCTTTATAAACATAATCCTTTCTTTTAAGAGTCTAAAAGTATCCCCAAACTTTTTGTGAATTAAGAACATGAGTTGGGAAAAGCCGTTAATACTCAAAGCTTCTCGTACTTGTTTAGGCATTGTAGTGAATACCTTATATGTGTTATTTGAAAGTTTCTAGCTTAATGCAAACTGTACTGCTTTGGCACTCGTAAGCTTGCATGGATCATCTTGCCAACTCCATAATTTGAATAACTTCCCTTGTCAACTCAGACCTTCTAATTATTATACTTCAAACCAAATTTTTTGCACATATTAGTCAGGGTGTTTACAAACACTACATTTCTAGGTTGTGCTTTACCTTGAATAGTATTGGTATAGTTTGCTACCTATAAAGAGGACTCCATATGTGATAACAAGAAACTAAGTTCATAAACTCAATTGGCAATCTTCATAGATATAGCATTTAAGGTCGGGAGGAATTTGAGAAGTAGTGATGTAGTAACCTAATGGAGATGAGCATGAGACATATCTAGAAGAGAAGGAGAAATGGTATCGACATAAGTGTGGGAGAGTTATTTTGTGAAGGCAAAGAACAGGGGCCCTTAACCTTTTAGGGAAAAAGGGAAGGGGGTATTCCTTTAATTCTTCGTAAGGTTTTATATTTACTCCACTCATACTAGCTCAAAATAAAGGAGGGGTAACATCTTCCTTCTTTTAGAAAGAATAAATATGTAGCAATGGTGCTCTTTTGGCCAAGTGAACATCGTACTCCATGCCTTTGTTTGCTCCACCTTACATTACACATCCTCATTCATAAGTGAAGGATACATTTATCACAAAGCTAGACTCCCTTAAAAGCATTAGCAGAGTTGAAATCATTACTCTAGACATATGTTAATAGAAAACATCTATTAAATGCTATGTTTACTACTCTCTTTTTAGATATATATATATAATAAGACAAATATGATATATGCAAATTACGTAAAACCTCATTCCTGAGTATAGAAGTATCCCATCACTTAATGCATTTTCTCTTGATATTGATCCATGATAGAAGAAATTCTACTACTAATTGTATGAGTCTCCACCTTAATGTTCACCCACTGTCTTGATTCACCTTAGGTATTTGATTTGAAGGCTTATCATAATTTTTCTTTTGAGATAATATAACTAAATTGGTTTTTTGACAGTGTTGCAGCTCTTCACTTCATAATCTTTCCCCTTCTCTCTCTCTCTCTTTTTTTTTTTTAATTTCACTATTTCAATAGGCACTTGTTTGCTTGATTGGAGATGTTGGGAATCTTGTATACAGTCTAAACTTGTGTGTTTTCTTTGGCTCTAATATTTCTTCTCACGTAATGGATAATGAGATAGTTTTTACTACTTGATACCTTTGTTTTTCTAATTTTACTTGTGCTTTGATGTATGTCTTTGGGTAATTAATTATAACACCCTTCTCCTCCCCTTTTTCATTAAAATTTGAAACTGACATCTCTTCATCATCCATACTTTGTAGGTAGCATAATCATTGCTTAGATTGTAGCTGCCTCCAACCAATGGTCAAAGGTTTGCAATTGTAACTTGAGGACTACATCTTAAACTAGCAATAGTCAGCAAATCGACATAGTTTAAAGAAGGTAGGCTCTTTATCGCCGGAACCATGACTATTTGCCAACCGAAGGTGAAGAGTTTGCGGTCGTAGCTTAAGTACCAATCTTCATCAACGGGTGATAACAAAGAGGTATAACACTTAGGTCATATGTGGCCTTGTTTTGTCACCTCCTTAAAGCCAATTGCAATTTGTAACATGAATTGAATGTGAGTTTCAAATCATAGGGGCATGCATACATGAGTACACGAGAGTCGAGTGTAAACTAAGCACATACAATTTGAACACGAGTCTGAGACATGAGCATATGAGAGTAACACGCTTGAGTAGGACATAATCTCCCTTTAATATAAGCACCCATGAGGTTATACGTAAAATGAACTTCACTGCCCCTCAATACAAACACTCATGGAATAATCATATGGAAGAACTATGAGGCCATTGCATAACCATAAAATGTGAATTTGAACATAAACCTTGCACATAAGTGCATAAAAGTAGAGTGCGAGTTCGCAGGCTCAGTGTACATGAACGAGACATAAATCTTGTGCTTGAACACATGAGGATGGAACACTTCAATTCATCGTAATCTCTTTGGCACGAGCATATGTATGTTTCTAACATGAGCACTTTTAAACTTTCCATATGAGTTCATGTGAGTTAAGTATGCAACTTGAGTATAGCACTTTTGGTATTTGAGCTGAACATGAGTCCCATCATATGCGTCAAACATAAGCCTTAATACATGAGCCTCGATCATGAGTGAATGTAACGGGTCATATTTAAACCTTGAACAAGATGTTGAATACGATTCTTGAACATTAGGGTCAAATGCGAGTGAGCATAAGCCATGATCACGAGTCTTAAACTCAATGTGGATCCTCAACACGACACAATCAATGAGTATAACATGAGCTTTGAAAATGGAATGAATCTTAAATATGTCATAAGTTTTGAACATGATATTGCATGAGGCTTAAACTAGATACAAGGCCTGAACATGAAGTGAGGCATGAACTTGATGCAATGCTAGACCATGGCATAAGTCTTGAAAACCACATAACTCTTGAACACAACGTTGGACACGATGTGAGCACTAAACGCAATGTGAGGTCCCATTACACGAGTTGAACATTAGTCTTCTAACATAAATACGTGTTGGAAAACATCATTTAAACATCATCATAAGCATGTAAGCTGGGCATAGTATCACTAATCTCATGTGTAAATTGCATATTGTCATCACATATTGCAAGAATCATTGTGCATATGTCATCTTTAGTTTTCGTAATTGGATGTCACACCTTACTTCTACTGACTCCCTTGCCTCCCTTCATTTACAAGTGCTCACTTTCTTTCATATAGACGTCACTGTTGCATTTAGGGATCATCAACATGGGTAAAGAATTTGGCAAGAGCTGTTCTCATAGCAACAATGATGATAAGAACAATGAAATTTTGGCATATTCTAAGGATCACATCTCGGCAGCCCCCTTACCTTGAGACAAGTGGGTAGACCCAATTATTGAAGATGACTTCTTCTGGCAAGATATAAAGAGGTGGGATCTACATCTACATCTACTTAAGAATGGCAAGCCACATTTCATAAGACAAGAACCTCTAGTACACAAGAGGGTTGAGATAGAAGCAGATTCTATACTATGTTTTAGAAATGAGAAGAAAGAAATCCCTCTTTCAAATAGTAGTTTTGATGGGCTAAAGCACATAGTGAATGGCTAGTTGTCTTGGGTGATGTACATTTTTAAGAATCCTGCATGCACATCCGTTTTAAGAGATGTTGGGGTGTATTACCCCATATGGGTGTCTTCTCCTTTAACTTTGCACCACTTGTAAGAAATAGAAACTTGATGAGCTATCATGTCTCGTTGGAGTACTCACATACCTTTTTGATAGCGTAGGGTAAGATCACCCCAACACTAGAGGATGTTGCAGTCCTTTTGAGCCTTCCTAATCTTAAATTGAATGACATCACCATAACTTCAATCTTGAAATATGATTGAACATTGATTGAACTATTAGAAGTGGACAAAAAATAAGCTCTAGATACTTATAGGCATGGTATGCTTAGTGCGTGGATTAAGCATTTCTTTAGGCTAGATAAGGGTGATAAGATGGGGCCTCGATATCAAAGCAAGTAAGTTCTTACATTTTGATGTAACATAGTCATTGTTTACCCTTTTCCCTATTAATGTTTACTTTATAACCCTAACCTAATCTATCTTGTCTTATGTTTCATGTATAAGTTGGAAGCTTTCATTGCTTGTTGGTTGTCATTGTTTATGTTCCTAGGTGACCCCGAAAAAGGTGTTAATCCTCGACTCTTCCACTTAGCTATTCATATTATGCGAGGGGAACACTTTGAGGCCTTTCTACTTGGGTTCCTCATATAGGTGTTTAGACCTCTTTCATGAAGCTTTAGTATGCTCGCAAGGGAGATATGTTATAGTATCGTATGTAGACTTGATGTTTCTTCATATGTTCTTTTGTGAGTGTTATGGGAGATATTCTGGTCTTCCACTTACACATTCTAATGCTGTCAGGCCCCGGGCTTAGGGATGGGTCAATAGAAAACTCCCAAGTTCTTTAAAGAATGTCATTGATACCTATCATGAGTTTAGCTTTTGTCCATACACAAAGGAATTGCCTGAAGATGAATGGTACTAAAAAATCTACCATTCTGGTTTAAAGGACTTAGTAAACTTGATAGAACTTCATGATAAGCTTTCTGATGTCAAGGTAGAGTTTATCTTATGGAGTACACCTAGGGGTCTTCCATTACTTCATGACTGGGCCAATGCTTCTAATTGCTTCCTTGAGTGTAGTGCCATGAAATATTCACCTAATCGAGTTACTCGACAATTAGGGTTTGATCAAGGATTGCCTCATGATTTAGTCATTAGCTAAAGTTTTGATGAATGTTGCAAAGTGTTCAAACTTAAGAGCTGGAAAAACATTCATGGGAGGATCAGGTAATTAGTCTTTCCCTCCATGAGTCGTTTTGGCATTACTTTAAGAGGCTAGCTGGCTAGCTCACATATTAGAAGAATTGCTTGGATGGGTTTAAGAAGTATGTATAGGAGACAGCTGAAGGAGATTCGCTTAAAATGGTCATCCGAAGATATGAATTTCACTTTTGACTCAAAGAAGACCTAAAATCATCTAATAATGTGAAGTCGTCTGATGATGCTCAGGGTAAATCATAAAGCGAACGCTCACCCTCTCCCCCATTGATCATCAAACAACCTAAGCATAGCCCCATTCATGAGGTAGTATTATCATTACACTCTCCTTCCTCCTTTTTTATTCACTAATATTTTCTTGAAACTTACTCTTCTTAGTTTGCTCAATTTTGTATATTTCATAAGAGCAAAAAGGAAAGGAGAAGGATGCTACTTCTACTCAATAGAAAGTGATGAAACATCATCTTCATGGAGCGAATGGTAGCGTCCTTAAAGGAACTTCTTCAAGTCAAAGTATCCCTCCTATCACTCGTCCTTTTCTAATTCGCTGTGGTATGGGAAGGGTGCTTCAGGCTAAAGATCTACCTGCCGTTACTGAGGTTGTAAATGGAGGAGAAGATGATGTTGAGTTGGTTGATTATGGGGACTCTCCCGAGCATACTGATGATGACATAGAAAATTCTATGACAAACATTTATGACGGCCAAGGGACAATTCAATGACAAAACTGACTCCACAAAGCAGGCTGATGAAGACACCTATGGTAATATCAGAATCCTTGATGTATTTGCTATCATTGATGATTGTAAAGATAGCAAATTTTTACTCTTAAAAGAAAGTGTCATCTAGGCATTTACTGATGCTTTGATAGGTGCAGGGTTCTACAATGAAGAGGCACATATTGCTCTTAATGCTTCCATGGATGCTATCGCAGTTAACAATGTCCCTACCCTTTGTAGTGACACAACTTTGCCTATTCCAAGGGATCCCATGACATTACTTCCCCTAGATATTAGAGTAATATGACATGGAGATAAAGGATCAGCAACAAAGATGGTAGCAAGCTCAAAAGATAACACCTCCTTTCATGGCTTCACAATACCTTCTAAACTCCTTGCACCACTAGAGCGCTTACATAAGATGGAGGCAGATTTTTGGATAGGATCGGTCTGTTTAGGTTCTAATGTGATTACTCGTATCTTGGGCCTATTTAGGTAAGTTATATGGTTGTTTGATGAGCCTTGGCACTCATTATCTATAGAAAATCTTAAACTTTTGATTAATAGTGTCACTGTAGCATGTGCCTTCAAGTTTAAGCTCAACAAAATGGAAATCATTGTAGCTAAAGCTCAAAAGGTGTTGGGTAGTCGAGACATTGAGGAAAGATGTAAGCTACTCAAAGCCAAACTTGCAAAGGGAGAACTTGAGAGAGAAGAGCATTTGGCAGGCATAGATCTTGATTCTATTATAGCATCTAGTGTCGAGCATTGATAGTATTACTTTTGTTCGCTTTGTACCCCCTTTTTTTTATTGGAGTGTAAGGACTTGTTAAGCTCAGTATGTTTAGTTTCACTTCTCGCTTATTTAAGATCCATGCCTTTATATGGAACATCATGAATTGATGTGAGTTGTTTGTTGATTTAGCAAGCTCTTGAAAGTTCATATCATTATGCACTTAGAAAACATTGCATTTCCTTAGCAGCACTTTATGTGATAGGTTACTTCATGGCATTATAAATTTTCAAGAAAACCCTACACAGTAGAAGTGTATTCTATATGCAAGCAAGGATTCGAATATATGATTCGATAGTATGGAGATATTGATCGAAACGAGGGATATTAGTTCCATTAGACAGTCACGTCATGAGTTAAGGGGGTATTAGTTACTACTTAACTATTTTTACATGCTCTACGAATGTATACTCAAATAGTACATGTCATTGTCTTATTCAATAGAACATCATATAGTGTGCTTAGAAGTCAAAGCTTCAACTAGTCGACAACTCATATGATAGATGTATATTGCATACTTAGGAGATAGGTCTCTTACCAAGTAGCAGCATTACAAACACCAATACTTTCTTCTTATTTTTTTTTTAACCTAGAGTGCACAAAAGCGATAATAGTAGAAACAGATATGCAAAACAAGCTCATACAGCTCGAGCTATAAGTTTCATTCATTTAACTTTACTATAGTTTCCTTTTTACAAGGAACTTTTTGATATATTGAAAATTGATAAGAGTAGGAATAGCATCTGTGATGGGATTCTTGAGTTTGCAATATTCACTTTTGTATACTTCCTCAACTACGAAAGGTCGTTCCCATTTTGGTGTAAACTTGGGCACTAGGGTACCTCGGTGCACATGTTCGATTGCACGAAGTACGACATCACCTTGTTAGAATGATCACTTTCTTACTAGACAGTTGTACACCACTCCAAACCTATGCTAATAATTTATGAGATTATGTTTGGTGATATCTCGTCTTTCGTCTAATGATTCTGGATCTATCACTTGTAATGTGTCAAGTTCAAGCTCAGCATTGATTGCAAACTTAGCAAATGGGATCAAGACTTTTATAGGAACTACTACCACAACCGCATATACTAGACAAAAAGGAGTTGCTTGTGTTGGCCTTCATTTAGATGTTTTATAGGCTTAAAGCGCTAATGGTAAATTGTCATGCCATTCTTTATGATTATCATGAACCATGTGACTAAGTATCTTCAACAAACTTTTGTTAGTAGCCTTAGCTTGTCTATTTCCTTTCGGGTAATAAGGTGTAGACTTTACATGATCAATATTATAAGAAGTTAGTAATTAGTGGACATGTGAATTGATAAAAGGAGTGCCATTGTTAGATAAAATATGCTTTAGGATTCCGAACCTACATATCATATTCTCCTTCTTGAAACCTGTAACTGCTGGTCCCATTGCCTTCCTTAAAGGAGCTGCTTCTACCTACTTTGTAAGGCATTCTGTTCTTGCTAGAATCTAGATGCATCCTCTCGATGGTGGATGTATAGGTTTAATAAGGTCGAATGCCCATATGTGGAAAGACCAAGGAGTTGTGATACTATGAAGTGTGATCGCGGGAGCATGAATGGCATCGCCATGCTGTTGACAAGTAACACACTTCTTAGTGAAGTTAAAAGTGTTAACTTCCATAATTGGCCAATAATATCCTCTATCGAGTAGATAATAATATAGTTTCTTTCCTCCTTGATGTTCCCCATACTATTCAGCATATACCTCAGTCGAGCAATGCATTTCAGGGGTTTTCTCATAAATTATACACTGTAGAGCTCACCTTCATGCATAAGATACTTCTTAGCCTTTTGCTTTACAAGCTTAACGTCTGTACTATTTGTTAGTAATACATTGTTCCTCAAGTAATCAATGTATAGGCACCTCTAGTCTCTAACACTAGATATGAAATTACACTCACTTTGGTCAGGAAGCTCAAAATATTTAAGGTAATGTACTTGCACTTGAAGCATATCTTTAGCCACTAATGGTCAATAATAGCCTGCACATTGAATACGACGATATAGTGGTAGCCTTTCCTCCCCATACCAGATTTGGTGATACTTATCTAACTTGAGACGAGCTTCCTTAGTACTAATACATCAAGATAGAACACCTTTTGGACCCTTAGAATATAACATTCTATTGATTTTAACAAAATTCTTCAAAACTGAAACAGAAGCCGCATTAAGGTGCGCTAACTATTCCATGAATATGACGTGCCAATCATCTTGCATGTCTTCATCCTCATTAACAAAATTCAAAGCCGTACATGGGATAGATTTCTTGAAAACTTGGATATTTACATTACCACTAGCATCTTGAATTGAAATTTTGGTTGCTAGTGTAGCCAATGCATCGGCATACCTATTCGCCAATCAACTCACGTGCTCGTACCATACAAAATTAAATTTTTTGACCACAACCTACATTGCAACCCTATAAGGCACAAGTGTAGGTTCCTTCAATCCAAACTCACCCGTAGCTTGTTTAATGATTAAATTTGAATCACCTCAAATACACAAATTATGCGCTTCATTTTCTTGTGTAGACAACAAACTAAGTAATAATGCCTCGTACTTGGCTTCTTTATTGGTGCATCGAAAATCTAGTTTAAATGCTAAGGGTATCTCTTGACCCTCAGGTGACGTTAATATGTTTCCTACTCCCCATCCTTGATTTCCCACAGAACTATCAAATTGAAGTGTCCATTCACCATCCACCTCAACCATCAGAATATCTTCATGAAATTCAGCTAGTATTACACCTACAATCAAGCCCTCTTGGGCATTTGGGAAGTGTCCTAATAGATCGACCAAGGCTTGTGATTTGATGGTTTTGAGGGACTGCATTAAGATGTCAAATTCTCTAAGAAGGAGTAACCACTTAGCAACCTGTCTTGATAAAGCCAGTCGTGACAATAAATACTTGATCGAATCAGAACGAGTTACTAGATTGAACTTATGTGCAAGGAAGTAATTCCATAACTTCTGCATGGCAAATACCAATGCAAGATAGTATTTCTCGCAAGCCGAGTACTTGACCTTGCTGCCTTGAAGGGTTTAGCTCAGATAGTATACAGGTTGCTCTCAACCATCAACTTCTTGCACAAGTAGAGCTCCAACGAACTTGTCAATAGACGTAAGATATAAAATCAATGGCAATTCTTTTACAGGCATGGTCATGGTTTGAGGAGAGGTCAAGATCATCTTAATCTTTTGAATTGCCTCCTCATAGACCTGTTCCCATTCAAATGAAATTCCCTTTTTCAAAAGTTGGTACAATGGGTATGAAATCTCAGCAAGTGCTAGTATAAACCTTCTGATATAAGAGACTTTCCCCATTAAAGTTTTTAATTCCTTTAAAGTAGTAGGGGACGGCATTGCTCTTATAGCTTATGTAAACCCCTAAAAGTTTCGATCTAGTTTTTTGAAATAGACTCAACTATATTAGACAATTTAGGAGTCGACAAAGCTAATTAAAGTGAAAACCCTAAAAGAATTAATCAATCGCGTAAAGACCTTTTTTACCCTAAATGTTTCTAAATGCTAAAAATTTTATTCAAAAGTGATAGAAACCCTAAAAATGATTACCTTAAAGACATATGTGCACTAATTTAACAAGATATACCCTAAAACCCTAATTGATAATATAATGCTTATATTTTACCAAATCATTAGTAAAAGGTTAGAGATGACCCTCATTCATGCTTATATGATTCAAACTCTCAAGTAATCCATTAGGAACTAAGATAATGAGTCATAAATTATATTTATCCCTTAAGTATATGATTAAGATAGTCTTACTTAGGGTTAGGGTTATAGTTGAAGATTAGGTTACATATAGCGAACTTTAATACTCAAATTAGTACTTTTTGCACTTGTTATCCAAAGTAGTTTATCAAATGAAATATATAGACTATAAAGACCTAAAGTAAGACCTCATCAACCATATTTACTAATCAATTCATCATATACCTCATTTCTTCTCATTTCCTTCATTTTTCCCCTAATTTCCCTTAATTACTACATTATGTGCATAAAATTACACATACTTAAGGAATGTTGACTAAGATAACATATGTTGACCAAAGTCCAAAAGTTGACCAAGTCAACACATGTTGACTAAAGTCAACAAAAGACTAAGAGATAAGGAAAATATCTCTTCCTTAATGATGGCTTTCTTTTCTTTTCCTTTTGATTTTTCTTTTTCCCTTTTTCTACAATTTTTTCCGTCCACATTTCTCCCTTCTAGACCCCACCATTTGTTGTCTTCCATTATGAAAATCAAACAAAAGAAACAAACCAAAACTTCCCTTTCCATGCCGTGAACTCCCCCTTCCTCTTTCACTTTCTTTACTTCACTATTGTCTCCATAACTTCAACACAATTAAAGGTATGTCTTTAAGTTGTTTTATGTTACTTTATATTATTCATTAGTTAGTTAATTAGGTAGATTAGATAAGTAGTTATGTGTTTAGTGTTGTCTTGAAGAAGAGGGAACAAAGTTTCCATCTTTAAGTGTAGAAATTAGAACTTTTGAAGAAGAAGAAAGGAAGACATGAGTATGTGCTTATAAGTATGTACACATAAGGTAATACCAAAAGAGTATAAGTATGTGAACCTTTGTACATGAGTATTTATCATGTACATAACCTAACTTAAGATCATATCTAACTATACATATCTATACTACACTAAATATATACATAAAAACACAAAAGTATGGAATTAGGAAGCTTTTCTTAAGGAAAAGATTAGGCATACGAATTTTAGTATAAAAATACGTATCCAACCGTATAGGTATATGAGTATGTATACACGTATAAATACGGTATAAGTCTAAGTATAGGTATAAGTATATGTATGTATAAGGTATATGTACATAACTATAAGAGGAGAGGTAATATGTACATAATACATGTACATATGACATAAGCATGAGGAAAGGCTTATGTAATCATATGATGAGGTAAGTGATGACATAAGCACATGATGATATAAGCCATGACATAAGCAAGTGATGACATAAGCCATGACATAAGCAAGTGATAACATAAGCCATGACATAAGCAAGTGATAACATAAGCAATGACATAAGTAAAAGATGATGTAAGCGATGAATATGCATAGGTTTAGAAAATAAGAAAAATAAGAAAATTGTAGGTAATTAGGTACTTAAATTAGTAAATCCTAATACACCTTCTAAATTAGATTATAACTAATTCAGTACATGAATTAGTAATAGCAAAGTAAAATCCTTTAATTATAAGAATTTAAGGAATAAAAGATATAAATATAAGTAATAAGAGTACTTAAGTGTTCATAACCAAAAATTTCTATAAATTTAGTTCATAACGTAAAATAGAGGTCTTAACACCCAAAACAGATATTACCGTGTGAATATATGTTCGAAAACGATGAAAAACGACTATAAATTCATAAATATCAGAAATAAAACGAAAAAGTTACATATGATTGATAATAAAGTCTTACCGGATAAAAGTTAATAGTAATCTAAGTAAAATTAGGTAATTAGATGTTTAGAATTAGTAGTTAATTCAAGTACTTACTAGTGTTGTTATCATATAATGATCAGGTGACCCTGAGGCGAGCAAGAACCTCCCGATCGATTACTACGATTAGGGCAAATCGCTATGGCCGAGTGAGTATTTACCCTATGATTCCATGCTTGTTTGTGATTGTAGATAGTGGACTTAAATATTATTGTTAATTGACTATTGTATGGGGTTTGGGAAATGCTTGTGTTTGATCTTGTATGTTGAATTGTGAAATTATCGTAATTATAGAGAATGCTTTGTTTGTTGCATGGTAATATAGAAAGTGATTGTAAGTACTCTTGGATGATCACAACATAATTTGAACTTAAGTATACTCGGCTTACAAAAAGAAACTGGGACATGCATTAACATGCATCGCATAAATATAGTTCCGGCCGTCACATCACACGGAGGTAAAGAGAGTCAATTCGGGGGTTGTTATTATTCATTTATTGGTTCTGTACGGTGCACTCATATAAAATGACCTTACCCTAGCCCGCGGGAACACTAGGCGTTGGAGGCTCTAATCGCCTGGCTAAGGGTCGAGTCTAGAGGCCTCCGTTTAGGGGTGAGTGTAGACTGCGTGGGCCCACTCACAATTATACTAGAACTTGGGTTTTCTGAAAATAAAAGAATTATTTTATATAAGAGCAAAACATGGAGTTCAGTAATAAAGTAAGTTCTAGTATAATACCCAGATCTGATTGGTGCCGTATAAACTCCAAAACTAACTTCGGAGGGCATTAAATCTGAGTTACGTATATGAACTAGTTAATTATACGTATACGTATTTTTGGCGTTCTATTTGATCATTCATTCATATGCATGAATATAATATACTTATAACTTGCTTGTGGTGTGGCTAAGGGTTTTGCTCACTAAGCTTAGGCTTATACCCTTTCAGACTTTTATTGTAGGATAGCCTGTTTATAGAGACAAGACGAGGGATGCCACAGGTTAGCCTGGGGACTTGGGCAAGAGTGAGCTATCCTGTGTATTAAGAGAACAGTTAATGTAGATCTTTACTTATGTACTTTTAGTTTCTTAGTATTGTAGACTTAGATGTACTCTGTTACTGTATAATATAAGCTTTGTAGTTCAAATTTGATATAACTATGTTAATGTGATGATATCATGTGAATCTGTGTGTTCTTTGGAAACTAGTGGTTGTAGAGCCTTGTATATTGTGTGAAAAGTTCTTGATTGGAAGGGTAACCAATCAGGGGTTCTTCGTACAGTATACGGCGTCTACCACGACTAGGCCGTCCTCAGTTCGTGACAGCTTACACTTTCACAAGATCAACGTCAATTCCTTTTCGATGGACAACAAACCCCAAAAACTTCCCTAAGGACACTCCAAAAACACATTTGAGAGGATTCATGCGAAGCTTATACAACCGACATCATTTAAAAACCTTTTATAGATGAACTATGTGATCATGTGCCCTTTTAGACTTGATGACTATATCATTGACATAATCCTCCATAAAGTCATGTGTCATGTCATGGAATATAACAGTCATTGCCTTTTGATAAGTGGTGCCTGCATTCTTAAGTCCAAATGGCATGACGGTATAATAAAAACTTTCGACTAGTGTTCGAAAGGTAGTACACTCTACATCCCCAATTGAAATCTTAATCTAATTATAACCACTAAATCCATCCATAAATGAGAATAAATCATGTCCTACAATCACGTCTATCAAAGTATCCATGTTTAGTAGAGGAAAGTAGTCTTTAGGACAAGCCTTATTTAGATCTCGAAAGTCCACACATACTCTTATCTATCCATTCTTGTTTCTTACAAGAACAATATTAGCAAGCTAAGTAAGATGTTGGATGGGTCTTATGAATCTAGGTAGTAATAACTTCTCGACTTCTTGCTTAATTTAAATTTCAATCTTAAGGTGGAAAACCTTTTGTCCTTACTTTACAGGTGTAACTCCCAGAGCAATACTTAATTAGTGTACTATGAGACTAGGGTTCAATCCTAGCATCTCTTCGTAGGTCCATGCAAATGCGTCTCTATATTCTCTTAGTAACTTGACAATATGAACTTTTATTTCATGTAGGAGGCTCTTGCTTATAGAGATTACCCTTGCGACTCTCTTAGTTGCGTTAGTTCCAATTCTTCTATTTCCTCAACTTGTGGCATCATTTGGTCTTGTAGTTATTGTAAGGTGGGTTGGACTTCTTGTATTGGTATGGGATTTGAAGAGGAGAAATATATCTCCTCAGAACCCTAAGACTATCATAAGCGGTATACCCTTCTTCCATCTTCTCAAATGAAGCTTTCAATCTCCTTAGCTTACTTGTTCTTCTTCCTTCCCCTAAGACATTTGTACATCCTTCTTTTCTTTTGCTGACCCTCTTGAACTTCTTCCCATGTAGGTAAAGGGACTCCATACGGCTTAGCTATTGCGGTCTCGCCTTCTTTAGCAAATTCATCAAAGTAAGCCGACTCAGTAAAATATGATTCATGTTACTTGAAAGGATTCTTGGTAGCTAGAGTGAATACATCCTTCTATTTCTAATGACCCTTGATACATTGATACAATGTCAATAGGACCAAGTTATGATCATGTAGCTACTTCCTTCCAATGAGGAGATGGTATTGAACCTGTGCATCAATCACATGAAAGGCACTAGTACCATGGATAGGGCCAACCTTGAGATCAACATTAACATACCCAATAGAATCTATAGGGGCATGGCTAAATCCGTTTATTGATATAGGTTGTTTAACCAGTCATCAGATGTCAATTCCAGTAACCTTAAACGTATTCATTGGCATGATATTTAATGAAGAACCATTATCAATGAATGTTCTCTTGACTGAAGACCCATTAAGCATGCCTTCTACATATAAGGGGTGATTATGATTAGAATTCTTCACACACATGTCTGCATCAGTATATAGAATTTCATTTTCGTGTGCTATGGCCATCCTCTTCATAGGCTACGCTACACTACACTCTACGTATGGATTCTTGAAAATCTGTATGAGTGAAGTTGCTATCGCAAGTTGAGCTTTCTCATTGAATCTTAAGAGATCAAAGAAATTCCTAAAGTTAGCTACCTTCAACAATGCTGTAACAACAGGTAGGTGTTCATCATCCTAATCTTCGATCGACTTTCCTTTATCTCCATCATTTCTAGTAGTTTGGGCATAAATTATTTCATTGGTGATGGGATCGTAGCTAATGGCATTGATAGCACCCCTTAGGTTGTTATGGGTAGGAAGTGGATCATTTCTAACATCATTGTTATTGATTATCAACCCATTATGTGCAACTCGATCGCTGAATATTTTCTTCAAAGTGAAACAATCTTTAATTGGGTGACTGATAATTTGATGAAATATATAATGCTTAGGATCACTCTTTTCTTCATTTGTGGGGAGGCGCTAGACCCTCAGAAGCTTGATATTTCCATCATGGAGCCACTGGTTAAGTGTTTGATACACTTTGGCCATGGGACAAGGATATGTCAAACATGGCCTAGAATTAGTGGGCTTATCATCTCTTTGTTTCTTTGCTCCCCTTGGAGATTTTCCCTGAGCTGAACTTACAAACGAAGTACACTTGTTGAATCTCCTAACTTCAATTCTTTGTCGTGCCATTGAGTTGTTGGTCCTTCTTATATTCACAATTAGAACAGCGAAGGAAGCCAATGGAAGGTTTTCAAGGTAGACTGCATACGTAGGAAACATCCCTTGGATACAAATCTTAACTAACTCTCTCCCATCACAAACATCATATATATCTAGTGAGTACTCCATAAAGCATTCAATATAGTCCATTAAATCTTCTTTGGGCTTTTGTCGGATCCTTTCCACGTTAGTAAGGGTGACTCTCTCTTCTGTAGAGAAGAACTTCTCCAAAGACAAGTTACACATATTACCCTACGAATCTAATGATCCTAGAGGGAGATTAACATACCAGGTGTATGCCTTCTCAGTGAGTGACTTGGAAAATTCTTTCAATTTCAAATTGTCATCTAAGCCATATACTTCTAGCATCTTGATAAATTTCAACAAATGTTCTTTAGCACTTCCTTTCTTACCATTAAATAGCATGAACTTTAGACTAACATAATCCTTAGGGTACAACTTCACTGTAACGCGTTGGTGATACAGAAGCTTTAATTCTAGTATCCCAACCACAAATTTTGCTTATATCTCCTTCAAATGTATGTCTAAATCTTCTTTGGTTACAAATGAACCTCTCTGAGTGGATGCTACCGCTCTTAGTGACATCATAGGAACAGGGTGCATGGGCACTAGATTCACAGGTGTAGATCTTGCAGACATGGGATTCATTGGTGTTAGTTGAATAGAGTCAACAATTATGATATGTGGCATAACACATGAAGACGACGAGCCCCTAATCTAAACTCCTTGATTCCTTACTTCAAGTAATGAATCTTGTGTAACTGTAGGTTCTATAGTAGGAAGTTATTCTCTAACCCTAAGAGTGACATGCTTATTGACAACAGGACGGTTGGGTAGGGTGTGTTGTTGCACCACATTAGAAGGATTCAAGAAAGTTACTCCTTGTTGCGTAGCAATAAAGGCAACCAAAGTAGACACATATTGAGAAAACATCACTATAAGTTAACCTAAGTTTCGATTAGTCTCCCGTAGCTCACGCGTTAATTGCGCATTATCAAGGACACCTTCCTGTATGCCATCACTTTGATTAGTGTCTCCAATTAGAGGTGGATTTTGATCATTGGTCACAGTATTAACATTTTGCTCTTGATTAGTTCCTTCAATAGGGTCTTATTGTCTTTGTCTTTGAGGTATCATGATGTGAGTATCAAGTCTTCCCTCCCTAGTGGAGTTGCCAAAAAAATATAGGGGTGTAGGTACAAATGCAAGTGTTACATACATGCCACATGTGAAGTTGCGTTACACGAGACCAAGGAAATGCCTTGGGTGACTTACACAGGATGATCAGGAGAGAGGTCCAAGGAGGAGGAGTAGGCGATCTTAAGAAGACTCCAACACATATAGTGACAAATGGAGAAGCGCGATGGCATCAAACTCCAAGATTAATGAAGAACGAGGTGGTGTTCCTGAAGTATTAAAGCATTTAATCTTTGAGACAAAGTTTCGATAAAGTAATGGCATTAATTAGGGGTTTTTCTCTTGTTCAAATGAAGATGTGAATAGGGTATTTATAGGAAATCGTAATTAATCACATTCATCAAATCATGATGATCATCAATGGTTAAGATTGAAGCCTTTTATTAGTAGATCTTAAGTGGGCTATTTTCATGACTTTAGGCCCAAGTAAAGGCTTTATTTATTATTCCAGTGCGAGTTAAACCAAGAAATGTTAGATCAAATGGATTAATCTAACGGGCCCTACTTCAAGCCTATCATGCCAAGTTTGCCTTGATCATCTTGATAATTTATAGGCTTAGCTCCTTGAGCCTTATCACCTTAGCTCAAGGAGTCAAATCCATTTAATCAATAAGCTTTAAAGTCCAATATTAAATTTGGCCCTCTACAAAGTTCAAAACAAGCACATGCAAGATTAACAAAAATCTTGATCTAGAAGATGATGGGGGTAAGGAAAATGATGGGAAAATGTAGTTTACTATGATTATTGATTGGCTATATCATGTTATGAAGAACCTAATACTGTGACCAATATGAAAGATTGCTAATATCTTATTTATGGATGCAATTTTAGCATACTTAACGAAAAATGAAGTTGTTGCAAAATGAGTTTTAATGGAAAAGCAACCGCTTCTTCTCTCTCTTCTACATGTAAAAAGAGAAAATCCTCTTTGGGTTTTTAGCTTTCTACCCTTTCTTTTCTTTCTCCTCTCCCCTTCTTTCCTTTATCCCCTCCCCTCTCTTTCCTTACCATGTTCTTTTCCTCTTCAAGTGTCTTCTCAACCCACAAACCCCCCCTTTCCTAACCATTGCACCCCCTCTCCGTGTTCAGTTTTTGTTTGTTACCCTTTTTTCTGATTCAATCTCTCTTTTTTTTTTTAGTTAGTGTTTATTTTTTAGTTGTCTCTAAGCCCACTATGAGGATTTTTATGAGAAATAACAAGAAAGTTTCCTTTGAAGTTGTTGTGGCCAAAGCTTTAGCCAAAAGCACGGTAGTTACTCCTAGTTAAGGAAGAAAAAAGAAGAATTTTTCTTCTTCTTTGGTCAATTCTAGTGCTGAGGAACTCTAAGTAAGAGCGAAGAGAGGATGTAAGGTGTCTAGTCACAAGTTGGAAAATGCTACCAAGGTGGTTTCTAATTTGAACCAAAGGAAACCTATTGTGGGTAATGTACATAAGGAGCCAAAAGATGAAGGGATGGGTCCTAGGGCGTCTAAGCCTTATGTAGAGGGTCAACCAGGGATTCAGAAAGACTTTCCTCCCCTTAGTTCTTCACCATAACCCAAGAAAGGAAAAGAGTCTAGCTTCGTTTCCTCTTTTGAACCCCTATTAGCTTAACTAATGACTCAACATTAAATGTGGTGGCTAAGGTGGCAAAACTAATAGAAATAAAAAATATTATAATAAGTAAAAAGCATCCGAAAAAGCTAATTCTTTTTAATTTTTTTCCTAACAAAAGCAAACTAGTTACCACCATCTTTAAAACTACCCTCATACACCTAAGTTGCAACTAATCAAAAAGATCAAAATTCAACTCCATTAGTAGATGTATCTTTGGACTACTATCCCCTAAACGTAAAGGGGACCTCAATTGCATAGAGCCACCAGTGTCAGTAGCTCACTTTAGGGAGAAAACATGGAGGCATACAATTGTTGGAGATTTCCTAAGTAAAGGCCTATCTTTCCTTTCAGTCTACAATCTCATTGTTGCTAAATGGAAGAATAATGGGTTAGTTGAAGTACTCACTAATGGAAATGGGTATTTCTTTTTCAAGTTTAAGGATAAATTTTCCCTATCCAAGATTCTTGGTCAACCTTAGTACTTTGCTAGACAACTCATCATCCTAGAGAAATGGAATATGGGGAAAAATTATGATCGTATATACCTAAGGAGTCTTCTAGTTTGGGTAAGATTATGGGGTGTTTCCATACAATATTTACATAGGAAGGTATCAACTATGCAGTAAGTGCCATAGTTGCGGTACTTTAAGTGGACCTCATCTTAGTTAGAAATGAAAGGATAAGGTAAGTGAGAGCTTCATTTGAAGTAGAAGCTAGTGCGATCTTGCCACTTAGCTCTGCTATGAGGAAGTTGGATGGTTTGATTGCAATGGTGGATGTAGAATACCAAAACATGCCTCCTAATTGTTTTAAGTATCGCATTTTCAGCCATAACACTACTAAGTGTGGAGAAACCACAACATCCCAAGAGTGCTACTCTAAAGAGAGTCCTACCTCTTTAGTAGATAGTATTATAAAGGATGCAAATGAAGTTACGGTGGTAAAGCCACCAAAGACTAAGGAAGTAGGCATTGTCTTAAGGAACTAGGGTTAGAAGCTCCTAAGCTTCCTTAAATGCCAAGTAAAGGGAATGATAAAGTGCTATATGGTAAAGATGAAGATTCTAACAGTTCAGATATTGATGGACCAATTCAGGTAGTAAAGACTTCATTGCCCAAAAGCAATAAAGTTGACAAGAATAAGGATGACGTTGGGGACATAAGCCTTACCTTATGGGAGTTCAGTGATTCATGTGTTCTAAACTACTTAGAGTTAGATAACTCAAAGAACAAGGAGGAAGAAACTGACAAAATAGATTAGAGAAAAGTTAAAAAGAAAAAAGAAATCTAGGAAGAAAGAGGAGAAAGTAATAAAGGCTGGAGCTAACTCTAATAATTCCTTAGCTTGAGGGTCAATCCCTCATGATCATTTTTTTTAAGCTTTTCTCTCCAGTATATAATTTTTATGTTAGCTTCTTAGAACGTAAGAGGTCTTAATGACCCATAAAAAGCGAAGGCGATTAGAAATCTTTGTTTTAAGTACAAAATTTCCCTTATGGGGATTATGGAAACAAAGGTAAAGCAGCATAATTCTTTTGTAGTACGGACTAAAATTTCCTAATCATAGCAAAAGAAACTTCACCTAAGTGGTCAGTCATAGGTAATGTGGAATGCTATCATCTGATCAGTAAACATCATCTCTTCTCATTACCAATTTATCCATTGCAAATGTTAGCTTCTTAGTGAAGGATCATGGTGTTGGATGACTTTTTTGTATGCTACAAATTCTATCAATGAAAGGGTAAATTTGTGGAATGAACTTCTTTAGCTCAAGGAACCCATTTCTAAGCCTTAGATGATCTTGGGAGACTTTAATGAGTGCAAAATAGTTGATGAAAAAATGTGGAGGGAATGAAGCTCTATATGTAGGCATAGAGCATTTTAATGAGTTTTGTTATCAAATTAAAGTGGAAGAAGCAAGAATCAATGGTCTTCTCTATACATAGACAAATAAATGTTTGTCCAACCTTTTTGCAAGAAGACTAGATCGCGTTCTCATTAATGTTGATTGGTTTCACTCTTAACTAGATTCTAAGGTTCATGTATCTTCCCCAAGAGTCTTTGATCACTATCATCTTATGGTCCATATGAATTGCAAGTGTTCGTCAAGGAATGCGCCTTTTAAGTTTTTTTTTTTTTTTTTTTGTTATTTTTGGAGGACTAGCCCATAGTTTATCCTTATAGTTGAGAAGGTCTAAAAGACTCATGTTAACGGTATACCTATTCTCTAAGTTGTTTCTAAGCTTAAGATGCTGAAATTTGAATTAAAAAAGGTGAACAATGAAGCCTTCCATTATATATTTGGCAACATGCAAATGGCCAAAAGGATATTGGAAGGAATACGACTTGCAAATAGGCAAAACCCTACTATTACTAATTATGACGAAGAGAAGAAGTTATATGAGAATTTTTACCTTCTTAAAGCAGTTAAAGAAAGTTCTTTTACGTTAGAAATCTCATGATGTTTGGCTTAAATTAGGAGATAAGAACTCAGCTTTTTTCTTTACATCTCTTGATAGGAATCAACCCTCCAAACCGATTACGTGCAACCAAGACAAGGACTCTAAAGACTCACGAGGAGGATAATGGCTCATATCGCTATCTAAGATAAGAATTCGTATTTCGACCTCCATGGTTTACTATACTGCCAACCTATGTACCGAGCTCCCTCATACACCAACATTGTCTTCGAAACTGTCAAGCAAACGTATTAACCCTTCGGGCAAGCATGCTTTCCTACTAAGCAACTGTACCATAATCTTGACAACATTTAAGCGTACTAGCCTCAATTGTTCGAAGTCGAGCTCTCAAACCAACTAGGATCCAACCCTAGTCTAAGGCGAATATTGATTAATGATTAATTGGTCGAGGACCAACCTAATCTAGATCAAGTCAACTCTAACCGCATAGCTTCTTTTCCATCATTTCAGTCGAGTTGTACTACATTCCAGAGCTACAAGCGATCAACCACCACGTGACACGTGTCTTTTGGTACAAAATTCTAGAAGGATTCTTTACTTTTCTGTACAGAATATTCATTGTCTCTATTAACCTTTTTTTGTATCATTCATGTATCCCAACTGTAAATTACCCTTTTGTCTTTTCCATGTATGCATGTAGCCCTAGTAAAGTTAGTATAAAAACCCCATTTGTTGTATGCAAACACAAGTCTTTAATCATCAAAATATTCAAGTCTCTCTTATGAGCAACCCTAGTGTTCTTATTTACCCTTAAGTCTTATTTATTTCTTTTAGAAATGAGTAGTAATGAGTGACCCTATAGTTCAAACCAATACGTCATATTCGACAGATTGTAAGTTAAGTAAGATTGATTGGTGTATCATATCTAGTTGGTAGCTACTCGAACTTTGTTAGCTTTTCTTTTATTTTCTTTCCGTTCGTTTACGTTGTGGTGCTCCTCCATGCGTTCAACTCTGAAGATGCATTAGCTTTACTAGTATTAAAGTACGGTTTCGAGAGGGAGTGTGAGAAGTTGTAATGAAGTTTTGGTTTATGTTTGCTGTTTATGGCTTCTAGATTCCTTCCATAGCTACTTTAGTATGTTCGTGTAGAATAAGTTTAGAGTTGTGAGCTGTAGGTGAATATTTGTATATTGGTAAGTATAATACCATTGTTACTCTATTTTTCACTCCAAAAACAGAGCAAGTTCATTTCTATCTTATTTAAGTGGCTATTGGGTGTTAAAGTTGTTAATATGTTAGTTAGAGTTTTCGATAGTAAGGTAGTAGTATTTTTCATGTATTGTATTATTAATCTATTAGAGAAGTATTACACCATGTTAGATTTGAGTGTTCAGGGTGTTATTGGTGACCAGAGTAATGGTATTCAACTTGGTCATGGTCATAATGGTAATAATACTCTAGGTTTAGTTGATGATAAGCTCAATAGACTCACTAATTTTGTTAAGAGTTTAGCCCCTGCAATGCAAGTTAATAAGCAACAACTCTAAGGTATACAGTATCATAACCTACCAAAAAATGCTCTTGAGAGATGCTATGGCCAAGGTAACTGAGCTAATCACTCAGTTCAACCCCCTTAAGCTAAAGGAGTAGCAGATCAAGTTGCTAGGTGAAGGATGGAGTTAGAGGAGATTAAAGAAGACGATGAGGAGATAGATGCCAAGGAGTATGGAGAGGAAAAAGAAGAGGCTAATTATTACTAAGCATAAGAGCGAGAATGTTGAGCTCCTTAAGGACTAGATAATGCCAAGGTCTAAATCCCACCCTTTAGTGGAAGTAGAAATGCTAATCAATATTTGGAGTGGGAAGAGAAGGTGGAGAAATTGTTTTACTGTTATGGATATATAGATGGTTGTTAAGGTCTAACTTGCTAAACTTGAGTTCTTTAGGGTATGCCATTATGTAGTGGAAAAAACTGAATGCAACTAGAGCAAAGGATGAAAGACGAGGAGAAAAGATTTGGGATGAGATGAAGAGATTGATGAGGGTTTAGATTTGTACCTAATACCTACTTTCAGGACACATTTTCCAAACTACAGGAACTTTGCTAAGGAGGCTAATTTGTTGATGACTATGTGAGAGAATTCCAAATGCTTATGATCTAAGTCGACGTAAATGAACTTGAGGCTCATATAGTATCAAGGTTCATTTCTAGGCTCAAATATGAGATTTGCAACATTATAAAACTACAAAGGTTTTATACTTTAGAAAGAGTAATTAAGGTGGCACAAAGGGTTTAAAAATAGAAGAGAAATGCTCCAAGTAAACCTAGACCAACATTTTCCTGAACCTTATTTCTATACTGACCTATTCATGCCGAAAGGAGGAGAACTTTTCAAGCTCAGGAGAGAAATGATTGACCTAACGATAGCTGAGCCAATCTAAGGCTAGGTTAACTTTGAGGACATATGAAAGAGGACATAACTCTAGATGAAAGACGAGGGAGGTGAAGTTCTTTAAATGTTTGGGTTTCGGACACATAGCTATTAAGTGTCTGAACTGATGTGCCATGGTGATTTGAGGAGATATAGTACATAGCATCGATGAGAGCAAAGCCTAAGGAGGAGAAGAATGATGGATGGATTGAAGCTGAGGAGGAAGAGAAGACCTATGTCTATATTGACCAGGGAAAGGTGATGACTTTAGTATTGAGGTGAGTACTAAGTTCCCTACTAAACTCCGGGAAAGACCAGAGAGAGAATCTATTCCATAGGAAATGTACCATTAAAGGACAATTGCACACCATCATTATGGATGGAGTAAGTTATACTAATATCATTGCAAAGTCCTTTGTGCAAAGGTTAAGACCGCCGACCTCTAAGCATTCCTAACCTTATAAACTACATTAGCTTCATGATGAGGGTGCTCTGCATGTCACAGAGCAAGTAATTGTACAGTTCAGTGTTAGGAATGTATATAGAGATGAAGTAGTGTACGATGTTATCTCTATAGGAGCTTCACATCAGTTACTTAGAAGACCTTAATTGTTCGATTGACATATTACTCACGACGAATACAATAATACCTATGCTTTTGTTAAGGATAGAAAGAAGATCATGCTACAACCTATGATACTAACCCAAGTAAATGAGACTCATATTTAGCTCACTCGAGCTAGTAAGAAGATGGCCTTGTAATGAGCCAAAGAGAGCTTCGAGTTGTTAAGAAGGTTGAAGAGCCTATGTTCCTATTGATTAGAAGATTATTAGAGATGAGAGATTTAGAGAATGTTCCTGATGAGATATGAAGTGTGATAAATGAATTTTCTGACCTATTTCCTTAAGACCTACCAAAAGGACTACCTCCGGTTCGAGGCATAGAGAATTGTATTGATCTGTAACTAGAAGTCACCTTACTAAACCGACTTACCAACATAATGAACCATAAGCAGGCTATTGAATTGAAAAGATAAATAAATGAGCTCATTAGGAGAGAACAAAATAGTCAATTTGTAGAAGGAAAACTTTTACTGGCTTAGTTTAGGAAAGGATGTCCATAAGATAATTGGAAGTTGTGAGGTATAAAAGAAAGCTAAGGGGAAAAGAGAGCTTCATTGAGAGTATATGCTCTTGCCAACACCAACCTTGCCTTGGGCTAATCTCAGCATGGACTTTATCCTAGGGTACCTTGGACATCCAAGGGAAAAGATTTGATCTTCTTAGTAGTAGACCACTTCAACAAAATGACATACTTCATCCTGTGCCATCGAACTAACCATGCTTTATATATTGCTAATATGTTTTTATAGGAAGTAGTATGATTACATAGAGTGTCAAAAACTATTGTTTCAGAATGAGACAAAATTTTTGAGCTATTTTTAGAAAACTCTTTGGATAAGACTTGGAACTAAGCTTGTGTTTAACTCTAATAACTACCCCCAAACTGATGGTTAGACTGAAGTAGTAAACAAAACGCTAGGCAATTTACTTAGAGCTATTGTAGGAAAGAGCTTAAAGGATTGGGATTTCCGTTTACCAGTTATAAAGTTTTCATATAATCGAATCGTTCACAGCACCATTAGAAAGACCCTATTCGAGGTCGTCTATGGCTTTAACCCCATTATCCCCCTAAATCTGATCAATAACCCCGTAGCTGCTAAAGAAAGTTAATCCAGAGTCAATTGAGCCTAAAATTTGTAAGAGCTACACTAAAATGTGATAAGGAAGATCATCTAGTTTAATCAAAGACAACAAGAGATTGGTAGTCGAGTTGCCAAACTGTTTCTTTCAAGCCATGAGACTTCGCATAGATTCACCTTAACCAAGAACAATTTCTATACTTGAGACAAAACAAGTTATCTCCATGAATTGATGGTCCAGTCAAGATTTTGAAGAAGATCAACCATAACACTTACAAAATCGAGTTGCTCGATGACTATAGTGTTTCCTCTACTTTTAATGTATCCGACCTAATTCCCTATCGGGTAAAAGAAGAAAATCCCATAGGTGCCCCAAAAGAATAAGAACTAGAGACCGCATTAGATTTGAGGTCAAATCTTCCTGACCCTTATGTAGATGATAGGAATCAACTCTCTAGATTGATCACATGCAACTAAGCCAGAAGACTCTAAGGACTCACAAGGAAGATAATGGCTCATAGCTCCATCCAGGACAAGAATTCCTATTCTGACCTCCATGATTTATTATACTATTGACTTGAGTACTGAGCTTTGGAACTAACCAGGACCCGACCGTAGTCCAAGGTGAATATTCATCGGTAACTGATTGGCCAAGGATTGACTTGATTCAGATTGGATCGGCTTTGACCGTATACCCTCTTTGCCTTCATTTTAGCCGAGTTCTACTATATTCTAGAGCAACTAGCGACTAGCCACCATGTAACACATATCTTCTAGTACAATATTCTAGAAAGATTCTTTGCTTTTCTGTATAGAATATTTTTTTGTCTCTTTTACCCTATTTTGATATCATTCATATATCCTAATTGTAAATTACTCTTTTGTCTTTTTCATATATGCTTATAACCCTACTGGGTTACCCCATTCGTTGTATGTAGACATAACTCTTTAATCATCAAAATATTCAAGTCTCCGTTTTGAGTAACCCTAGTGTTTTCATTTACCGTTAACTCTTATTTATTCCTTTTAGCAAATAGTAGTGGTAAGTGATCCTATAGTTTGAATCGGTACGTCATATCTAATAGATTATAGGCTAAGTAGGATTGATTGGTATGTCATGTTTAGTTAGTAGCTATCTGGACTTTGCTAGTGTTTCTTTTGTTTTCTTTAGGTTTATTTATGTTGTGGTGCTCCTCTATGTATTTAACCTCAAAGACACATCATCTCTTAAACAAAAATTGATTAGAAGTGGTATCCACTTTATGAGAGAAACTAATGGCTCCAATATTTCTGGTAGAATTTCTATCCAAGAAGCTATGGTCATGTTCTTTAGTAAGCTTCTATTAGCTACTCATGAAGAATCCTCTAGGCTAGGTATCCTTCCCTCTCTCATAAAAAATAAGATTAATCTTGCTTAAGCTAGTCCTCTTATGAGAGTAGTAGTAGACGAAGAGGTTAAGCATGCTTTATGGTCCTCAGCGAAAGATAAATCCCTAGGTCCGGATGGAGACAATGCAAATTTTTTCAAATATACATAGGATATAATTGGTAAGAATGTTACTTTGGCCATCAAAAATTTTTTCACCATAGGTAAAATTCTAAAATCTATCAACTCTATCTATCTAGCATTAATTCCAAAGGTAGATACCCCTTAATTTTTTACAAATTTTAGACCGATCTCTTGTTATAACACATTGTATAAATGTATATCTAAAATCTTAGCTAACCGCCTTAATGTTATCATTGCTAACATAGTAGGTCGGGAGTAATTAGCCATCATAAAAGTAAACGTATTGCAAATAACATTTTAGTGGCTCAGGAACTTTTGAATGGTTACCATAGAGATTCTTATGGTTTTAGATGTGCTATTAAGGTTAATATTATGAAAGCGTATGATCATGTTAATCGGTCTTTTCTAAGACACACTTTAATGGCTATGGGTTTCCCGACACAATTTGTAACATGGATCATGGAGTATGTTACTACACCAAAGTTCTCAGCGTGCATTAATGGAGAATTAGCTAATTTCTTTCCTAGTTCATGAGGCCTCTAACAAGGTGATCTTCTCTCTCCCTACTTATTTGTTTTGGTAATGGAAGTATTATCTTGTCTCTTTAGGAGTCTTGAGTCTAAGCCAGGTTTCAAATTTTATTAGAGATGTAAGAAAGACAAACTCACTCACTTGTGCTTTACAAATGATCTTATGATCTTCTCAAAGGGAGACTAGAGTTCCATTGGGCATATAGAGGAGTGTCTTGACGAGTTTTTCAATCTTTTAGGATTGAAATGTAGCCCCTCGGAGAGTTTCGTGTTTTTTAGTGGAGTAAAAGATGAGGACAATGAGTTTATCACCAATTGACTGGGCTTTACGTTGGGATCCTTACCAGTGAAGTATTTAGGAGTTCCTTTGATTTCTTCTGGACTTTCCAAGAATGATTACAGAACCTTAGTAAGTTGCTACACAAGTCGAATCAATCATTGGACTACTAAGGCTTTATCTTATATAGTGAGAGTCCAACTCATCAAAATTATCCTTTTATCGTTACAAGTATATTAGTCCTACACATTTCTTCTTTCGAGGGAAATCACCTTAAAAACTAAAAAATTTTGTGGAACGATTCAGATGAGTCCAAGGCTCAAGCAAAAATTGCTAAGGAGGAGGTTTGCTAGCCCAAAGAAGAAGGGGGATTGGGCATTTTAGATCTCACTTTGTGGAATACAGTGGCCCAAATCAAACTCTTTTGTATCCTATGCTCAGATGAAGAAGACAATCTATTGCCAAGATGGGTGAAGCATGAGCTTCTCAAGAATCGGAAATTCCTGTCTCCTAAGAAACCAACTCAAAGCTCTTGGACACGGATAAAGCTGTTATAAGCTAGAAGTTGGATAAGGCATCTCTTCGTATGGAAAGTGAGGAACGATCAAAGGACATCACTATGGTATAACAATTGGCATCCTAAGGGCCCTTTGGCGTTATGGCTAGGAGAAAGAACTATCTACAACTTGGGTTGGTCTAAGGAAGCAACAGTTGAAGCTATTGTTAAAAACAAAAGCTGGAGTTAGCCATCAAGGGAAATCTGGAACTACATTAGAGCGCATCTCCACCTATCTTATGCCCCAGAAGTTAATGAACCAGATAAACTAGCATGGCAACCGAAACCTTCTCAACCATTTTCTATTCGTGTTGCTTACAATACACTTAGAGAACAAGATGACAAAGTGGAATGGGCGAAGATTGTTTGAAGCAAGGCCAATTTGCCTCGCCACTCCTTTATCATATGGTTAACCATTCATGAACAGTTGTATACTCAAGACAAACTATTAAGATAAGGCATTATCAAGGGAAACTGTTGCTTTTTGTGTAACAATGCAGAAGAATCCCACTTGCACTTAATTGCCAAGTATGCTGTAGCTAGAATGGTATGGCAAGAGATATAAAAGTTCCATTCCCTTTCAAGTTCGGAAGTTTTTGCTACGACTTCAGTAAGGGACATAGTGATGCTCTTTGGAAGATTTTCTGATGTTTGTTGAAGAAAGATCCCTTTCGTAGTTTTTATTTTCTTTGGAAAGAGAGAAACCATATGTTAGGGCGGGTGGTATCCCCTCCTCACCCTCAATTTTAGCTAGGAATATTTTGTTTCATTTATCTGTTCCTATTTGAGAGGTTTTTTTGTACAGTGCCTTTTAGCTAGCTAAGGTACGTTCCAACCACTCGCTTGTTGTTTTTGGGTTGGATCATATTCTTAGTTACCTTTTGTACATTCTCTCATTTATATATATAAAATTATTGACATTACCCAAAAAAAAGTTTTCCTGGAAAAGCAACCGAAAATCTTTTTGCAAACAAACAGTAGTTGAATAAGCCCAAGAAGAGGTTTAATAATATGAATCCTGAATATGATACAAATCATTACTCTTGAGGTCATTTAAGCATGTTAGCACAGGTTCATCTCATTTTTTGGTGCTTGAATTTTAATTTTTTCTTTCTGTATATATGAACATCATTTCTTCATGTTTTCTAGATTTTTAAATCTTGACTACTGGAGTGTCATCTAGAGAGATTTGGCTCAATTTATTGTCTTATGGTGATGCAAGATGAGTTTAACATCAAATTAATAGTGCATAGCCCTAGTGATCTTAACTTCTTTCACAAATGCTGAGGATTTCAGCTGCTTATTCCCTTTGAAGCTTCAGATCTATCTCTCAAATTTCGTCTTGTGTGAGGAGACAGATCCCACACGAACTGAGCTGACTGATCGATACGTGAATGTAGAGTCAACTGGCTGCCAGGAATCAGCCTTTGGAGGTTTATTTCCTGAATTCATAGGTACATCTACTTCGACAATTTTTTTATAAGAGTATTATGTTTTTATTTTTAACTTTTACAGGATAGTTATCTGCTTTGATACTTTTGCTACATAAAAACAAACTTTTGGTTTTGGTCCCTAATCCCTAGATACAGGACGGTGTTTGTGATCTTCCTATTGGTCTAGTTGGAGAGAAATCCATGGAAAATTTCTTTTGATTTTTGTCTTGATGGTATTAAGTTTAACTATAGGAACAACCTAAGATATCTATTTAAGACTCAATAAAAGAGAGAACCGAGATTTCTCGAAAGGACTCGTTCTGGAAGTGATGTTATTTTGTCATTACAATTTCTCAAATTTATATCAGTACGTAAAAGCTTGTTATGTGAACTTGGTAGGGTATCTAGTATGGTTAAGTATCTAGTGTCTGCACTAGTTATTTTATAAAATGAAGGATATGGCATCTCGATAGAGAAGGGTCCAAAATTTAGACACAAAATATTGAAATACCACTATTATCAACCAATATTAACCTTAATTGAACATAACTAATATGTCAAGATGTATTATTATGGAGATACAAAATATCAAGATAAAGGAACTCTAAATAGTATTATGTAAGTAGTTTTACTTTATTGTTCATCCTAAAAGAGTTTTGAAGGTAAAGTAGAAGGCCATTAAATTAGTATAAGGTAAGTAGGCATATCATATGCCATGCTTTACACCTACTGAATGCAATATAAAAGGCCAATCTAGGTACCAAGTTTGAGTGGAAATATCTTGAAACCAACCATGTAAGGTCATGTAATTTTTTATGGAGGCTTTTAATCCTTTAAAGTGTATATTAAGGCATTCGACATTGTAGGTTTGACATCAAAATAAGTTGAAAGTGTTCTAATAGATGAGTTTGCTTGTAAGTAGATACTTTAAATATCTACATTTGCAAATGTGGGCCTTTGTGTATGATAGGGATTTTAATTTTGGTCATGGCATAACAAATATTATCGAGTTATGATGCTGTCCTAAAAGATACTTAGAACATCTTGTTGCAATGGTAAGGAAAACATTCTACAACTATAGTGATTTCTTCAATAAGTGAATGGTCAAGGCATCTACAGCTTTATCCAACGGTTAGGTGTTGACTCCATATGTTACAAGGAAATTTGATAGGTGGCCATAAGTAGCCAATCATCATTGTACGATAGTTTTTAGTTATAATGAGTGCATATTGAGGTTATAACTACATCACGCCCTACTTTACATAGCTAAAAGGGGATAATGATTAAAGTAAAACTCAAATTGTGCAAATATTTCTTATCAAAAGTGAGAAACGTATTAAATCCATGTTTACTCATAATGGTAGTGATGAGTAAGATGCACATTAATTGTATTACTTACATAGATCATCAATATACACGAGAGCATCAGTTTTAGGTCTATGGATGGTTTTTCAAGCATAGTACGAATAGGGCCCATTATACCTCACTTAAGATGCTAGAGTGGCATCCAATAACTTACTAGAGGAGAAAACATAGGAGGCCCTAATAGAAGCAATTTCAAAATGAGGTAGATATTCAAGAACCACCCCTCAAAATTACATGCATTATATATGGATACGGCAAGGAAGGCTATAATAGGAAAAAAAAAAACATATCTAGATTGAAATAGACGATAAACTTTGAATTACCCTTTGACACTTCTCAAATATTAATAAGGTCGGTTCATAAATGCACAATATTATGTTTATGTTTTATGTACTACCCTTTTGATGATATAGTTGATTATCTTTCATGTTAACACTTGAATGTCTACTTATATTTTTATTTTCTTAATTGTATATAGAAAATCAGAAAAATTTAAGATTGACTATGAAATTTTTTTCCCCTTAAATTAATTTAAATAAGTTAAGTATAGATTTAATTAGTTTGAGTAGGTAAGCTTACATTTTGAAATGTACTTAAACTTCTATAGAAGCCCTAGTAATCTAATAGAGAACCATTGAATGCAATTTCAATCTCAAGATTTTTTTTAAGCGAAAAGTACAAAAAAGTCCCTAATATTTACCTGTACATATAAATCAATCTTTAACCTTTTATTTAGTCCATTTTAGTCCTTAACATTTAATAAATTCACAAAAAGAGTCCCTCCGTAATGTGCCTAGGAGCTCAATAATCATTAAGGCTTACCATAGGGAGTAGTAACGAAGCAAGTCCTTTGAGATATCGAAAAAAATAAGGATGGAATGGTCAGCAAATATAGTAGCTTATGTAAAGCTGCTTGGAAGATATGACGCACCAACAAACATGACACAACTTAACAATTTACTTGATATGGCTCACAAGCTAATGTTTAAGTCTACTCACTACTAATGTTAAGCTACTCAGTAAAATTAGATAATAGTGTAGAGGAAAATGTAATCAAAGAGGGATATCTCGCAAAAACAAGGATATTCATTAAGTTTAAGGTATATGATGATTACGGCTACAATAAAAAACTATTTATAGTAAATCCTTTACGGTGACAATACCAAAATGGAAAATTACATACAAAATAATGAAGAAAGAGATTTCTAATATGTATGAAAAAGGGTAAATAAGACAAATGACGAAAAGGAATATAGTATAAACGTCAGAAAAGCAATGAACAGGTGGTTGCGTATCAATAGGTTCGTATTGGAGAAACTTAAGGCACTATAGATGCTTAGAACGAGTGGAGCTACTGTTAGGGACTAGTTCTTGGAGATGCTGAGATGAACAGAGGACGCTACTATTCAGTAAGCTGAATGAGTAAAGCTCGAGGTATGGTGACCTTGGTTTCAACACTCAACAGGTCAACCTCGGCACTTATCGTTCTTCTAGGTTAGGAGAGTAGGGCTCAATATGTAGTGACCTCAAGCTTAACACTCGATATGTCAGCTTCAGCACTTGATTGGTCGGCAATTGGACAAGGGTCAAACTATAGCAAAGTGCATCTGAGTTGGGACCTTAAAGAGTTCACCTACAACTCTCTCATATACAAGAGCTTGTCCTTAGTAGGCTGATGTGAGAGTATCCTTGTCATGAGAGATTGTAGGCTTCGGAGACGAACATGAGTAAGGGGTTTGGAGGTTGGTAATCCATCAATTCCCTAGGGTTGTTAAAGATTTTCCCTCAAATCTTAGCCTTTTTCTTCTTCAGGCACATAGGACGTTAGGTTAGTGACATTGAAAGTGGAACATACGCTTTATCCTTCAAGTAGCTTTAGCCCATAGGTATTGTCATTAGCACGCTGAAGGATCTTAAAAAGTCTATCTAACTTGGGAGATAACTTGTTTGCCCTCTTCCTTGGAAATTGTTCACTGAGGTAGATCCAAATAAGGTCTCTTAGGCTGTAAATGACTTACTTTCTTCCTCGGCTTCCATGTTCTCTCTGTTGGGATACATTTTTAGTTAGTTACTTAATAACCTTCTTGATGTAGTTTCTGAAATTCCTTGGTGCATTGCAGGCCTGATTGACTTTCACCTTAGGAGGTTAGGCTAATAATCATGTCCAAGGGCAAATTCACGTTAAGTCCATAGACAACCTTGAAAGGTAACCTTCCTATTCAGCTATGAATGGAGTGGTTGTAAGAAAACTTAATTATGGGCAGGCATAGATCCCAATCATGTGGATTCTTCCCGACAGTAGATTGAAAGAGGTTTCCTATTATTTTGTTCATAACTTTTGTCTAGCCATCTATCTGTGGATGGTAGGAAGTGTTGAACATGAGTTTAATGCTAAGCTTCTTCCATAGTGTTCGCTAAAAGAAGTACGTGAACTTTGAATCACGATTAGACACAATGCTTTTTGGCACTCTATGCAATTGCATGATCTCTTACAAAAAGAGGGTAGTAACAAATAAAGCATCATTGGTCTTGTAGTAGGGAATTAAGTGATCAAAATTCGCCTCCAACCATATCCAACTCAAGGCCTATCAATGCTTGTCGAGGCCGAACTATAGCTAAGGACGGAAGGAAGGAAAATAAAAACTCGGCATTAACTTCATTGTCATCCGAGGTGCCAAGAAACTGCAAGGTCGAGGACGTGAGAGCAAAGAACCATTCAATAAGGCATCGAGAAACTCATGTCGACTGAATCTAGAACTAAACAATTATGGACTAACCCTCTGGTGTCTTGGTCAAGCCACAAAAGAGTTCAGGGACTCCTTCTCGAACCCGTACATCAAATTACTCACCCCACCCTATTCAGATACTACTACTCCTAAGACATGCCGAGTGATTGCATGTCAACTTCCATAAAATGCATAGTTTTGTATTCTTGTATGTATTTTCCTTTATTTTTTTTGTGGGCCCAATTCTTTAGGGTTTAAGGCCTTGTACATTAATTACAGTTTTGCTACTAAGGTTTAAGACTTGCTATAAATAACAACATTTGTACTAATAGAGATAGATAAACAGATAGATATATAGAGATGTATACAGAGAGTGAAACTTTCCTCTTTCGAGTAAGGTTATACTTGAGTTAGCATTTGTTGGATTATCAAGTGTTGATTAGACTCTTTAATTGTCCCCACATTCTTATCAATCTTAACCATAAGATTGTGGTGAACCCCTTCATTTGAACCGGTAGTGAGTTACATCTAACTTTTCATTTAAAACCTTGAGCAATATTTAGTGTTTGTGAGTCATATCGAACTTTATTTTGAGCTTAAACTGCTAATTGTGTTTGTGTCTTAGTGAGTTATATTCATTCAAATTCACTATCAAAAACTTTCTTGTTCCTTATACTCATTTTCTTTTGAATGCCCATTCCTGTTCATTTGAGATCCATTGCCATTTCTTTTTAGATCGATCCTTTGATCCTTATCAATTAAGTAACTCATCTTGTTGAACCAATCAACCACTACCATAATAAAATCATGTCTCCATGGTGTTCTAGGTAGGCCGAGCATAAAATCCATGCTTAGATCAGTCCATAGTCGTACTAATATGGGTAGCAGTGTATACTCTTTATATGGCTTCTTTCTTCCTTTAGCTTGTTTGCACACCTCGTAATACTTAAGAACTTTTCACACATCCTTCATCATCCTAGGCCAATAAAAATGTTCTTTTAGCAACTCAACAATTCTCTTCTCACCAAAGTGGTTGGCTAAGCCTCTAGCATGGGCTTCTCAGAGAAGTACTTCTCTAGCAGACCTACTCGGCACACAAATTTGTCTTTTCTTCATTGGAAATCCTTGGCTCAAATAGAACCCATCTACTACTCTTCTTACTTTGCATTTGGCCATAAGGGTCCCAAGTACTTATCATGCTCATATTAATCAAGCAGGGTAACAAACCCAATTATCTTGGCTTGCAAAGTGGTAATAAGAATATGTGACAAGAAAGTATATCAACCATAGTGTTAGTACTCCCATTCTTGTAACTAATGACATAGCAAAAAGTCTTCAAGTATTTAATCCATTTAACATGGCATTAGGAAATTTTTTATTATCTTTTGAGATGTTTGAGAGATTCATGAGCCATGTAGACGATGAATTCTCTTAGCAATAAGTAGTGTTACCAGTTCAAAAGTAATAGGATAAGGGCATAGAACTCCTTGTCATACATCAACTAATTTAATGTGGCACCTCTGAGTTTCTTGCTAAAGTATGCAATTGGTCGGCACTCTTGCATGAGAGCAACTTTAATGGCAACTCCAGATGCGTTACATTCTAATTCAAAAACTTTCTCAAAGTCAGGTAGGATGAGTATTGGGGTTGAAGTTAACTTATACTTAATCTCATCAAAACTACTCTAAGCTTTCTCATACCATTTGAATTCAGAGTTTTCCTAGTTAGCTCGATCAATATGATAGCCATGGAATTGAAGTTTCAAATGAATCTTCAATAAAATGAAGCTAAACCATGAAAACTCCTTACTTTGGCAGTACTAATCAGTGTTGGCCATTCGAGAATGGCTCGGACTTTCTCATCATCAATTCTGATACATCCTACAAAAACAACATAATCGAGGAATAATACCTTACTCTAACAAAATACACATTTCTTCAAGTTATTGAATAAGTGCTCGGTATGGAGGACATCATAGACCTTAAGTGAGTGACATAAGAGATGAAGTTGGTACTGTATACCAGAATATTATTAAAGTAGATAACAACATACTTACTAATCAATGTTCTCAAAACATGAATTGTGAGTCACATAAAAGTACTCATGCATTTATCAAACTAAATGACATCACCATCCATTCAAATAGACCATCCTTTATTTTGAAAGCAGTTTTCTATTCATCTCTAAGTCTTATTCTAATCTGGTAGTAGCTACATTTCAAACCGATCTTCAAAAAGATTTACGCAATATGCAATTCATCGAGTATATCGATATCCAATCGAGGGATTGGATATCGATACTTGACAGTAATTTTGTTAATGGCTCAACTATCGATATACATTTTCCATGAGCCATCCTTCTTCGATACCTAGATATTTTGATGTGTATTACAAGCATTGAGTCTTGAAACCAAGTGAAACAGGGGTTTGAGTGTGAATATGGATGGATATCATGCATTAAGACATAAACACAATCAGAGGTTCGAGCTTGAAATAAGATTCGATGAAACTCACAAACACTAAATGTCACTCGGGATTCAAGTGAGAGGTTAGATGCAACTCACTAACTAGCTTAAATGAGGGGTTCACCACAATCTCAGGAAGGAGATTGATAAGAACACAAGAAAGATTAAGGAGTCACTCATAACTCAATAATTAGGCAAATGCAAGCTTTAGGAGCTCAAGAGTATCCTTACTCGAGAAAGGAAGGTTCAAGTTTATAGCACATTGTCTGAATATTCTTTTCTATTCTGATTCTAATTCTAATTCTAATTATCTATGATTATTACAAATGTTTCTATTTATAGAAAATCCTAAACCTTAGTAGAAAAACTATAAATAATGTATAAGGCCTTAAACCCTAAAGAATTGGGCCTATAAATAAAATAAAGGAAATCATCTACAAAAATACAAAACTATACATTTAATAGAAGAAGTCGGCTTGCAATCGCTTAACTAGTCTTAGAAGGAGCAAGATCTAAACCGGACAAAGTCGGCAATTGGATGTACGGGTTCAACAATGAGTCCTTGAAATCTCGCATTGCTTAGCCTAGATACTAGAAAGGTCAACTCATAATTGTCGAGTGCTAAAGTTAGTCAATAACAGTCTCTCCATGCCGTGTCGAGTGGTTCTTTGGTCCCAAGTACTTGGCTGTATGGTCTCTCGGCTTCTCGATAGACAGCAAACTTGATGCTGAGTGGTCCCTTTTCTTTCCCTCAATCTTCTATTATTAGCTTGGCTACAACAAAAGCTGTTCGGCTTCGACCTTGAATAATTCAGCCTCGGGTTAGAACAGGTTAGCTTCTGCTTCCGGTAGGTCGGCCTTAACTTAAAGATAGTCGTAGGTTAATTCCTATCATTATCGTGGGGTTGAAAGGAAGTCATCCTCGACGTTAAACATTGAGCACGGGCCGGGATATTGAACAAACTTCTTTCCCCTTTCACTTCACCATGGGTGTCTTTAGATTTCCTCAATGCTCATGGGGGTTAAGTAATAGATCTTCCCATCCTTCTGAACCGTGTAAGTGTTGAGGAAGCCATCATGGATCACTTTTCGGTCATACTCCCAAGGTCGGCGAAGAAGTAAATTTGTAGCATTCATAGGGATATTATGAATGTTATTCGAGCTCTTTTATGCACATGAACCATACTCTTGTCATTAAACCACTTCAATCCATAGGATGTAGGTAAGTCGGCAATTTCATTTTCTTTACTAACTTTGTAGAGACGATGTTGGTGCAACTTCCTCCATCAACTACTGGGGAACAGGTCTTCCTATTCACTAGATACCACATGTGAAATAAATTGTCCCTTTATCCGGGATCTGCCTTTAGGTCGGCTTGTGTCACCATGGCTATGAGTTCATCTAGATTTTTGGTGTAGACATCTTCTTCTTTCAACTCATCTTTCAAACTCATGTTGCTTTGACTTTTTACTTGAGCATTAGGTCCTTTATCTTTCAAGACCATGAATCTCTTATTCGGGCATCAAGATGCAATATGTCCATAGCCTAAGTATTTGAAGTAGTTTACTTCTTAGGCCTTATTATCAGGTGCCTTTTCTTTCTCGGCAATCTTTTTCTTGGCATACACTTGTCGGCTGGGCTCTCCTTTCTCCATCCTCTTCTCTAGCCCCTTTCTCTTGACATACCTCTCAAGCTCAAGGTTATCTTGTTAAGGTCGGATATTCGACCTCTAATGCCTTCTCCTCCTTTGACATTCAACTTTGAGTGCTAGATTGATCAACTCGTCCAATGAATTAAACGGCTGTAATTCCACTATATTGACAATATCATCTTAGAGTTCACTTTGGAACCTAGCAATGGTGTAGTCCTGTGGCTCAGCAATCTCACATCTCATCATCAAGGTCTCAAACTCTTGCAAATATTTTTCAACAGTGTTTCGATCTTATCTCAAGTGTTAGAAGGCATGGAGCATCTCTTGCTTAAAGTAGGTCGGCACAAAGCATTGATTCATCAATCGCTTCATAAGCATCCAAGTTCTGACTAGCTCCTCTCCTTCGACATCTCACTTGGCAACCAACTTATCCCACTAAAGGTTTGCATATTCAACAAGGGATAATGAAGCCAGCTTAACCTTTGTTTGATCATCACACTCATATCACTCAAATAACTTCTTGACTCGGGGAACCCAGTCAAGGAACTCTTCAAGTTAGCTACTTCTACTAAACGTCAGCAATTTAAACTTAATATTATTAAGTCCTCAGCTAGGTGCTCAGTATTCATCCCTAGCATTCCAAGCTGGTCGATTCACCTCAGATTGGCTACTTCTATTGGAGCTTTACTTGGCTATGTCCCTTCTTAGCTTAGGCTCTCTTCCTCGAGCTCCTTGATTTTCTTTAGAGTCAACACTTCTCTCATTTCTTCTTCTTAGCACAAGTTGGTTTTCTCTCCTTCTTAACTCGGCTATTGCTCATCATTGTCAAGTTCATTGGAACCACTTCTACCGGTGGGTATTCGTCCCCTTCTTTCTTCTCAGTCGTCACATCTATAGCCTCTAACTAAACCAATGAGTTCTTGGATAGAGTTAGTGAGATTCTGAATCTAATATTCTAAGTTATCAACATGTCTCCTCAAGCTTCCGTGAGGACTATCACCAGTGTTGTTGACATTAGCCTCTGACATTCTTGTCTGTATAGTAATTTTTTAGAAAATTGAACAAAAACAAAACACAATTACAACAACCCAGAAACAACTACTGCTCGGCTTCTATAGCCACTACAATTAACAAATGCTTTCCACAACAACTAGAGTTAACTATTGAAATTAATGTTGTTAGACTCAATTGCAGCATAATACTACAACAACTAAAATACAAACAATATATTACACTACAGAACGATGATTATCAGAAATGTTCAAACCACAAATCAAACTTTGAAGAACATTAGTACCCGTGTCTCCCCAAAGCTCTGATACCAAGATGATGTGTATTACAGACAATGGGTTTCAAAACCAAGTGAAATGAGGGTTTTGAGTGTGAATGTGGATGGATATTACGCACCAAGACCCAAACACAATCAAGGGTTTGAGCTTGAAATAGGGTTTGATGCAACTTACAAACACTAAATATCACTCAAGATTCAAATGAGAGGTTAGATACAGCTTACTAACTAGCTCAAATGAGGAATTCATCACAATCTCAAGAAGGAGATTGATAAGAATGCAAGAAAGATTAAGGAGTCATTTGAAACTCAATAATCCAACAAATGTAAGCTCTAGGATCTTAGGAGCATCCTTACTTGAGAAAGGAAGGTTCAAGTGTATAGCACACTATCTAAATATTCTTTTTTTGTTATAATTTTAATTTTAATTCTAATTCTCTATAATGATTACAAATGTTGTTATTTATAGCAAGTCGTAAACCCTAGTAGCAAAACTATAAATAATGTACAAGGCTCTAAACCTTAATTAATTGGGCCCATAAATAAAATAAAGGAAAGCACGTACAACAATACAAAACTGTGCGTTTAATAGACGAAGTTGGCATACAGTCACTCGGCCAGTCTTAGAAAGAGTAAGATCTAAACTAGATGAAGTCGACAGTTGAATGTACGAGTTTGGCAAGTAGTCCTTAAAATCTCACATTACTTGGCTGAAATACCAGAAATGTCGGCCCATAATTATCGTGTGCTAAAGTTAGTTGTCACTAGTCTCTCCGTACCGTGCCGAGTGGTTTTTTGGTCTAGAGTGCTCAACCGTGTAGTCTCTTGGCTTCTTGACAGATGATAGACTCGATGCTGAGTGGTCCCTTTTCTTCCCCTTGATCTTCTATTATTAGCTTGACCTCAGCAAAAATTGTTCGGCCTTAGCCTTAAACAATTCAACCTCGGGTTAGAGCAATCAACTTTAGCTTCCGACAGGTCAACCTCAGCTTAGAGATAGTCGTAGGTTGATTACTATCATAGTTAGCATGGTACAAGGGCTCATGCTCTCTTGGATATATTTAGGTTCAATTAACTTGTTTCTTCAACTCGTCAGCTTACTTAGGGTTGAGCCTATAGGTAAGTCGGTTAGGTAAAGCAGCTCCAGGTTAAAGGTCGATCTAATGCTCTATTCCTCTAATAGGTAATAATCATCTCAGCATCTCAATAGGAAACAGGTCAGCATGCTCTTAAAGTACTATCCACACCTCGATAGGTAAGGTTTCAGCTTCTCTCAACTTTAGAAGTCCCCTGACTAATCGGAGTACACACCCTTTTATCTCAACATCCTTGGAAAATTGAGCTCGGGAAATCATTAAGGACTTCCTCTACAGTGATCTAATAATCTTCTTTTGTGACTCTTGGAGCTCCTGAAGGCTCATTGGGGTTAGTATGACCTTCTACCCATCTTTTTGAAAAATATATGTGTTCCTATATCCATCATACAACACCTTCAAATCAAATACCCATGGTCAACTAAGTAATATGTGTGAGGCACTCATGGGTAGGATGTTGTAAAATACTTCATATTTATATTTGTCACCAACAGTAATCGGTACTTTAACTTGCTCGATAATAAGTAGACTTCCCTTCTCATATAGTCAAAGAATCTAGGTCGATAATTTCAAGGCCTTCACCACTCCTTGAGCTATTACATTGGTATAACTCTCTTCATTAATGATCAAAGCACATGACTTGCCATTCACTCAACAATTTGTATGGAAGAGGTTCTCCCTTTGCTCATTCTCATAAGAGACTAAGGTACTGAGAGATCGTCGTATGACCATATGGTACTTAGCTCCCATTTTAGGTAGGGTCATGGCATTTGAGTCTTCTTAAAATTCGCTCAATAAGTGATTAACTTCTACATCCCCTTCACCTTCACTAACACTTTCCACCTTAAACTAGGGTTTGTCTCCCTCAATGGTTATGACATGTAGATTTGGGCACTAACTAGTCATAAGTCCAAAACTAAGACACATGAAACACTTAATCTCTTGGGTCTTCCTTTTGAGTTCTGACCTTGGTCCTTCTTAACCTTAAGCTCCTCGGCCTTGTTCCTACCCTAACTATCATCAAGTCTACTTGGCATCTAACCTCAGTGGTCTACCTCTGAACTATATTGAGCTCAATTATATCCTAGGTTCGACATGATAAGGATCAAGGACCAATTATACGCTACCGAGCTTGAGGGCTTCCTCAAGTGGTTCGTTGAGTTGTCCGAGACGAGTTAAGCACCAAGGAGCAGTGCTTGTGCCAGTCTAATCTGTTGAGCTACTTCGCTCTTCATGCCATCCAAGGTGTTGTTGAGATGAACAGTCAACGTGCGGAATCAAACCCTCTGTTATGCACTAGTCCAAGAACCAAATCTGAATACAACAATCTCCACGATACTAAGGTTGAGTTGATAATTGTTAGGAGTAGACCATTCGAAGCTAACCTGAATATGAGTCGTTCTTGAGCTAACCCCAGTCTTGCCCCAGCAATTAGGGTGCTAAACTTCTAACACCAAACATACTTGAACAGAGGCCCACCCTTACTCGGCTTATTATACTGTCGATATCGTAGAGAAACATACGTGCGTCCTTACTATCCTTTCTGGTAGAAGACATTCGCTATGCATGATTTTGTATTTTCCTTATAAATTATTTTCCTTCTTTTTAGCAAATAGGGATCCATTTTTATAATTTTTTGTAATGTAGAACTTGCCTTAATAAGGTACTATAAATAATCACATAATGTAATGGCTATAACAAAATATACAAAAGAATACACTAAACTTTTTACCTTCTCTTTAGCTAAGTGTTCTCTTGCTTACTCTTGAGCTACTCTTATCTAGGTCATCCAAGTGTAGACTAGTAGTGAATGACCCTCGACTATACTTATACGTTATATCAAGTGTGACCTAAGCTCGTGTGAGGCATTGGTGCATCATATCCATCATTGGTGCACGAAAACCCCTACTCACCCTTGACTATCATTTACTTTTTAGGCCATCTTACAGCTTAGACCTACCCTTTTGGTTATGTGTGATATTGGGTTCATGTGTTCTTCTACAAGTTCGTATCATCTTGGTATCAGAGCTTGGCTACATTCGAGGTTGGATTTTACTACTGTATTCTTTTGATAGTTTGTCACTACTCTTGTGTGATAGAGGTTTTATTATTTACATTGAAGTTTGGTAACTGAGTAATGTTTTGTACTTTATTTTTCCCCTATTTTTTATACGTAAAACAAAGTGTAGTTAACTATTCGTTTGATTATCGTTGTGAAGTAACCATCAATGTCAAACTCAAGTGTTCGAGGAACTTTGGGAAACCAAGAAAGTGGTACTCAAAATGGCCAAAGGCAAGAAGGGAGCTTCACGCCTTGGTCAATGGATGATCAATTAGATAAGCTTACTAATTTGGTAGCTAGTTTGGTGACTATTATACAAGAAGATAGACAATGAGCTAGAAATAGCCCTACTAGAGAACATAAGCAAGAGTAGTAAGGCAATGGTCAGTTTAGCTTAGTTAATGCCCCAGCTTGTCCACCCCAAGCTAAAGAAATTGGTAAGGATGCTAGACAAAGGCTAACACTTAAAGAGATCGAAGAGAAAGCAAAAGGAGATGACGAGGTAGAGGAATACTATGAGCTTGAGGAAAGAAATGTACGAGCCCTTAGAGTTTAAAGATTAAGGATGCATATTCTAAGTTTCTGTAGAAGTGGTAATGTCAATAACTACCTAGATTAGGTAAATAAGATTGAAAAGCAGTTTGAATGCCACAAAGTGCCTGATAATGCAAAGTTGGACTTAATGTGTTGGAGTTCACTGGTTATGCCACCTTGTGGTGGAAGAACTTGCAACCCACCAGAAGAAGGGAAGGAGAACGAGAACGAGAGATTAAGAGTTGGGATGCTATGAAGAGAGTCATGCGAAGAAGTTTTGTACCGAGTTATTATATGTAGGATGCCTTTAAGAGATTGCAAGAACTGAGACAAGGAGGATTGAGTGTATATGCTTACATTAAGGAATTTCAGATGATAATCCGATGCGAAGTCGTAGAGCCTGAAGATCAAACTGTATCTCGATTTATTGGCGGATTGAAGTATGAGGTTGGGGATGTCTCGAAAACCTTGAACGTTAGAACACTTGATGATGCAATCCAAGCCGCCCAGAGGATAGAAAGGCGCCAAACAGGAAGATTCTAACCCCCTGTTAGCCGACTAGATGTAGCTGAATTGTTTCGAGCTGACCAATACGAATGGAACCAGGTAAGATTGTTGAGACCCAATCCATTATGACCACCCGAGCCGAGGAGAAAGAACCCCCGTAGAAGTTTGAGAAGGGCCAAAGTTCAAGGAGGAAGATGAGTAAGATCAAGTGTTTCGAATGCTAAAGATTTGGGCACATAGCTGCTCAATGCCCGAATAAGTGAATAATGGTGATCCAAGGTGAGGTGCGAACTATTGAGGTTGACATTACTGATGAAGAAGTAGAAGAGCTGAAAGAGGATGGTCAAACCGAGTTGTCCGATGAAGAAGTCATCTACAGTGAGGAATGGAACTTCATGCCGACCGCTTTAGTGTTAAGAAGGACAATGAGTGTTAGTCCTATGCCTAAAGATGAGCAAAGAGAAGATCTCTTCCATATTGGGTGCAAGGTAAACAAATCATTATGCATACTGATAGTTGATAGTGGGAGCTGCACCAATGTAACCTCTACATTTATGGTCCAATAGCTGAAATTGCCTGCCATGCCCTACCCAAAACCTTACAAGCTTCATTGGCTCAATGATAACGGAGCCCTACAAGTGAACAAACAGGTATCTATACCGATTTGTATTGGCAAGTATCGAGATGAAGTGCTTTATGATATGCTGCCCATGAGTAAGTCTCACCTTCTACTTGGATGACCATGGATGTTTGACCAAGCAGTTATGTATGATGGTAGGAGGAATACATGTTCTATAGAACATGAAGGGAGAAGGTTGAAATTGAGTCTCATGATTGCCAAGTAGGTAAAAGTCATGTAGTGCCAGCTTAGCTGAACCTTGAAGAAAGAGGCTTTGGTATTGACCCGAACCGAGCTAAAAAGAGAAATGGAGCTGGAGGGATCAACTTATCTGCTTGTCAAGAGGCTTCTAGAGATGAGACCTAGGGAGGAAAAGCTATCAACTAAGGTAAAAACCTTACTGGAAGAATTTGCCGAACTATTTTCAGAAGAGTTATCCAATGGTCTGCCCCCAAACCATGGCATTGAGCATGCAATCAACTTATAACCAAGAGCTACGCTGCCAAACAAGCTTGCCTATAAGCTAAATCTTGAATAAGCTGCTGAGTTATAGAGGTAAGTGGATGAGTTGATGAAGAGGGGGTATGTGTGCAAATCTTTGAGCCCCTGTGCTATATCGGCATTATTAGTGCCTAAGAAAGATGGGTCTTGGAGGATGTATGTGGATAGCCAAATGATTAATTGAATCACCATCAAGTATATGTATCCCATACCCAGGCTTGATGACATACTAGACAAATTAAGCGAAGCAAGAGTATTCTCTAAGATTAACCTTAAAGTTGGGTACCATCATATTTGAATACATGAAGGCAATGCATAGAAGTTCGCCTTTAAGACACAACATGGTTTATATGAATGGCTTGTAATGCCATTTAGACTATCCAATGTGCTGAGCGTATTCATACGACTTATGAATTACGTACTTTGAGAATTACTAGGAAGGTTTGTTATGGTTTATTTTGATGTCATTTTGGTATATAGTCCTAACCTGGAGACTCATTGAGAGCATCTCCAACAAGTGCTTACAAAACTTCGAGCTAAACAGCTCTACTCTAATTTGAAAAAGTGCAACTTTTTTTGTTTCGAGGTAATCTTCTTGCATCTTGCTATGAGCAGAGGTAGTATCTAAGTTGATGAAGAAAAGATAAAAGCGATCACAAAATGGCTTGAGTCGACTTGTTCTGCCAATGTGAGAAGTTTCTACGGCTTGGCGTCATTCTACCGCCAATTCATCAAGAACTTCAATGCGATTGTAGCCCCACTTACCAAACTCTCAAAGAAGAATGTTGAATTCAAATAGGGTGACAAAAAGAGAAGAGGAGTTTTGAGGATGTGAAGGAAAAGCTAACTACAACCCCCTATCTTAGCTCTAGCGAGCTTCAATAAGGTATTTGAAGTAGAGTGTAATGCGTCCAGACTAGGCATAGGTATTATGTTGATGCAAGAAGGCCGACCTATTGCTTAATTCAGTGAGAAACTTTGAGGAGCCACACTCAACTATTTCGTCTACGACAAGGAGTTCTACTCCTTAATCCAAGCCTTAATGGTATTGCAACACTATCTGTTATCGAAGGAATTTGTGATCTACATTAGTCATGAATCCTTGAGATATCTAAAGAGTCAACCGAAGTTGTCTCGGAGACAAGCCAAGTGGGTTGAGTTCATGGAGGGTTTTTCTTATGTCATAAAATACAAAAACGGAAAGAACAATGTAATAGCTGACGCCCCATCAAGACGACATACCTTCCAGACCGAACTATAGACAAGGTTACTTGGTTTTTCAACCATCAAGAATTTATATGTTAAGGACCTAAACTTTGGTCCTATTTACATTTGTTGTGAGGAAGGATGGACGTTGGACGACTATCATAGGGAGGATAAATACTTATTCAAGAAGAGAAGGTTATGTATCTTGACCTATTCCATGGGAGAATTAGTAGTGCGTGAGGCACATGGAGGGGAATGGGGGATTGACATGACATTTTGGCCAGCATTGAACTTATGAGGTATTATCCTCTAGATTCTTTTGGCTAAGGATGAAGAGAGATGTCCAATCCATGTTGGAAAAGTGTGCAACCTATCAAAAAACGAAGAGTCGAGCCAAGCAAGTATACTACCAACCCTTGCCGATCCCGACCAAAGCATGGTTCAAGCTAAGTATGGATTTCATGTTAAGATTGCCGAAGACGTCTCGAGGGAAGGACTCCATTATGGTGGTTGTAGATCAATTTAGTAAGATGGTACATTTTGTGCCCTATTCTAAAACTAATGACGCTTCAGCTTTCTCTTTTTTTTTCATGTAGGAAGTAATCAAGCTAAATAGAACTCCTAGGACCATTGTTTTAGACTGAGACCCCAAGTTCATGAGCCACTTTTAGAGGAAATTGTGGAGGCAAATGGGAACTAAGCTGCTGTACAATACGTCCTACCACCCATAAACTGATGGATAGACCGAAGTTGTCAATAAAACCTTAGGAACTTTGTTGCGGGTTATTGTTGGACAAAACATGGCTTACTGGGATCTTTGCCTACCAATTTTTGAGTTCGCATACAACAAGACTACTCATAGTGTAATAAGCATGTCTCCATTCAAGGTCGCCTATGGGTTCAACCCCGAGCTGCCATTAGACCAATTACCTCAACCGATGCTTAATGATGACCGGCCAACCATTGAGAATGTTGACGCCATCAAAGCTATGCACTAGAAAGTTATAGAGTAACTGGGTCGAGCTAATATTAAGCTTGATAAGCAAAGCCGATGATGAAGGAAGAGAGAATTTCAACCAAGCGATTTGGTCTGGATAATCTCAACAAGGAACGATTCCCAAACTTGAGAAAGAGTAAGTTGTCTCTTAGGGCCATCGGACCTTTCAAAGTGCTTGAAAAGATCAACCCTAATGCCTATAAGGTTGAATTGCTCAAAGGATATAGGGTCTCAAACTCCTTCAACATTGCTGACGTCTAACCTTATACTCTCTAGGATGAACAACTTGAAGTTGAGCCAAATTTGATCTCAAATCTCAAACAACCTAAAGGAGATGATAAGGATCAAGGACCGATTACATGGTCCCGAACCTGAAGGCATTCTCAGGTGGTTTGCCAAGTTGTCCAAGGTGAGTAAAGTATCGAGGAGTAGTGCTTACCTCAATTTGATTTGCTGAGCTACTTCACTCTCCACGCAATCTAAGGTGTTGTTTAGGTGACTAGCTAAAGTGCAGAATTGAACCCTCTGCTACACACTAGTCCAAGCACCAAATCTATATACAGCAATCTCCATAGTACCGAAGCCGAGATAACAACTGTCAAGAGCGAACCATCTGAGGCTAAATTGAATGTGAGCTGTTCTTAAGCTAACCTCAGTCTTGCCCTAGTAATCAGGGTGCTGACCTTTCAATGCTAAACATACCTGAACAGAGGCCTACCCTTACTCGATTGGAATCATAGAGAAACACGTGCACGTTATCTTTTCTACCAACCGTACAGTCCCTTTTAACAGAGGAAGTTCATTATGCATGATTTCGGATTTTCCCTATAAATTATTTTCCTTCTTTTTAGCAAATAAGGATCCATTTTTGCAATTTTCTGTAACGTGAAACTTACCCTAATAAGGTACTATAAATAATCACATAACATAATAGCCGTAACAGAATATACAGAAGAATACACGGAACTTTTTACCCTCTCTTAAGCTAAATGTCCTCTTGCCTACTCTTGAACTACTCTTATTTAGCTCATTCGAGCATAGACTAATGGTGAGTGACCTCCGGTCATACTTATGCATTATATCAAGTATGACTTGAGCTCATATGAGGCATTATACCCATCATTGGTGCACGAGAACCCCTGCTTACCCTTGACTATCATTTACTTTTCAAGTCATCTTGTGGGTTGGACCCACCCTTTTGGTTACACGTGATATTGAGTTCGTATGTTTGTCTACAAGTTTGTATCATAGCATATCAATCCTGCTCAACATGTCAAGTTGGTTGCTTGGCACTTAGCTAAGCTGACTTCTCCTCTACCTTTTTACTCTTTGGGCTACTCGAATGGTTTCATCTAGACTTCTTAGCCTTTACACCTCCACTACATTACCAATTTTGGTCCTCAACCCAGAAATGAACTTCACTATTGTTCGCACCTCAGGTTCTTTAACATTACAGTAGATCTTCAGCAATTGAAACTCTTAGGCATACTCATCAACAAGTTAACTACCTTGTTTGAGTTCTTAAAGGCATCGAAAGGTATCTTACTCAAGGTGTTCTGTGATAGGAATCAAGTTACCGAACCTTTGACTCACAGCTAAGCTCGAGGATTAAAGGAATTGGCATGACAAATCTTTCTATTCTAGCCAACCCCTACCGAGGTTGAGTACTTCCTTGCCGAGTTACCCTTCATGCCAAGCCATATGACTGCCCATCTTTTTGTAGTACGCCGAATTAAAGATTACTCACTTACACCTAGGCTGACTAATTACTTGGCATCTTCCTTATCGAAAAGCCAAGAAAGAGAGACTCCAAACTGACTAAGCCATCCCTGCTTAGATAAGCTAGCTATCTGTACTTTTTATCCCCATCTTCTAACAACCTTGCTAATGTAGCATCACCACGTATACAGTATCATGTGTAGAATTTGTTACACCAATGAATGTTTTTCTTATATATTCCTTTTTACCCTTTTGTATATTATACATTATTTACTTAGGAAATACCTTTTTTGTCTTTTCCTTTTTAGGAAAATTGTTCTAACTTATGGGCATAAATATTATTGTACTTATAGTTGTAAAAGATAGATTATCCGTAATACACTTGAGTATTTTCTTTCTTCCGTAAACATTTTGTTTACTTTAGGCAACACTCTTATCCTAACCCTTAAGCAAGGCTAGGTGGCGAATAACCTCACTAGACTAATTCTTATGTCATATCGATTGTGCCGTGAGTCTTCGAAAGTTCCATTGGTGCATCATATCCTCTGGAGCTATTCGTAGGTTTGCTTACCTTTCATTAGTCATTCATTCCTTTCACACTTTCTCCCATTAGTTCTTTTGAGCTTTCTATAAGCTTAGACTCATCCAGCGATCGACCTTGTCTGTTCTTGGCTATGATTCACACCAATTATGCGATAAACCTACTTCTCAAAACTCTCTTCATCTTGTTCCACATTCTAATTTCTTATTAGGCTTTCTAACATACATTCTATAACTTCTTCCATCACATTACTATATACCTAGAAAATTCTAACACAGCTACTCGAATACAAATAGCATCTTCATAATCATAAAAGTGGAATATCTTTTCAATCTTCTCCTCCTAGTCTAGGTAGTCATTAACACTACCAGACCCATTAAAGCTTGAAATTTGTATGTTAAGATACCCAGCTTCCTTAGGAGTACGGAACTCATGTTCTTCTAATCCATTGTATTTCTCTTCTTCCTCATACTCCTCAACTTCATCTAACTTAAGTCTCCTTCTCGCAACTCTATCGTCATTCAAGGTGGTACTGGGTTTACATTAATAGTTTCGGGTGCTCGATTATCACCCATCTGTCTTCTTGACCTTATTCAATAGCAACTCTCTCTTGCGGCCTAGTCTCCGTAGCCTTTTGTATAAAAATAGCTAGATTGGCCACCATAATAGCAAGGTCTTGTATTTGCTCATTAGCAATTCATAGGGTTTGTTAAGTAACATGACTATAACCATGAGCATTACTCTTGGCATCATTAATCTCTCCTTGAATACTAAGATTCGACATTTCTTCATATAAACTTCAAAAAGTTTACTACTTAGTAAAAGATTCTCATACAACTTCGACATATATAACTTCTCATAGCAACTTAAGAACTTGCTCTATTTTCCACTTGAGAAATAGAGTATAACGAAACAAACACACTAGTAGGAACTACTTCAACACTAAGCTTTTGATCACAACTTTAAGCTCTAATATCAAGATTATGATATGCCTAGCAGCTTAGCAATCACTAGGGCTTACCGTAAGGAATAGTAACCAAGTAGGTCATTTGAGATATAGAAGAAAATGAGGATGAAAGGGAGAGCTAATGCTTGTTGGGTATTTTGGTTTGACATTGCTTTACACCCACATCTAAGTTAAACTTGGAGATGGAAGTCTTCTTTCGTTTCTCGACGGTGAAGTAAGACTAAGCTCATGAGCTTATTATCCTAGGTCAACAAACACAGTAGCTTACATAAAGTTGCTCGGAGGATATGACATACCAACAAACATAACACAACTTAACATTTCGCTTAATATGACACATAAGCTAATGTTAAGGTTCCTTTACCACTAATCTTGAGTTACTCGGCAAGATTAGATAAGAGTGTAGAGGAAAAAAATACTTAGAAAGGGATATCTCACAAGAACAAAAATATGCATTAAGCATAAGGTATATGATGATTATGGCTATAGAAAAAGGACTACTTATAATGAGTTCTTTAGAGAAACAATACTAAATACTAAAATGGAAAATTACATAAAAGACAATTAAGAAAGAGATATATTGACAAAAAAGGGTAAATAAGACAAATGACGAAAAGGAATATAGTATAAATGTAAAAAAAATAATAGACAAGCAACAGCTTGTCATTAGGTTCATATTGGAGAAACCTAGGGCGTTGTGGATGCTTAGACAAGTACAGCTACTATTAGGGACTGGTAATTGGAGTTGTCGAGATAAATAAGGGAAGTTGCCATTCAGTAGGCCGAATGAGTAGAGCTCGGCATGTGGTGGCCTCGATTTCGATACTTGACAGGTCGACCTCGGCACTTATCATTCCTATAAGTTAGGAAAGTAGGGTTTAATGTATATTGGCCTTAGGTTTGGCACTCAATAAGTCGGCCTCTACACTTAAGGGGTCAACAACTAGACAAGAGTCAAAGTAGAGTAAAGTGCGTCTGAGTTTGGACCTTAAGGAGTTCACCCATAACTCTCCCATATACAAGAGCTCGTTCTCAATATGCTAACGTAAGAATATCCTCTTCACGAGAGATTGTAGGCCTTAGAGATGGGCACGAGTGAGAGGTTCGAAGGTCGACAATCCATCACTCTGCCAGTTTTTCCGTTAAGTATAGTCACGTAGCAAAATCTGATTCGTTTGTATATAAATATATATAACTATCATATACATTACTAAAGATTTTTCACTTTTGTAGTTTTTTTCTTATTTTCTATATATATATATATATATATATTATTTTTTATTTAAAAATTATACGTTGATAAATTATATGTTGATACGTGTTTACCTTAATGGAAAATCTATCGAAAACTAGTGGAATGACTTAAAAAGGTTAAGGATTGAAATATAATAAATAAAGGGTTAAGGATTAAATTGTGAAAAGGTCAAATGTTAAGGAATTTTTTGTAGTTTTTTATTTTTTTAGAAAAAAAAAAGGCTTCTCCTAAACCTTTCAGATGAAAATCCTTATAAAATGATTGCATAGTTTTATGCAACATGTTCAAATTGTTATTAGTAAGTACTAAGTTATTAACAGACGATCAAATGTAAGCAACTCATCCCATCGATGTGATATATGCAATGATTACTTAAAGGTAATGTTTTGGAAAACAATATAAAGAAAGTTAGACAACACAAGTCTAAGGTGTAATGCCTTACTTTTAGGTGTTTGCTAAAAATTATTTTTTAAACTCTTGGTGCCTGAAGATGGTTTGTCACTATCATCCCTGATGATAAAACCTATATCTAACCTACTATTCTACTTCAAGCAACCATTGATACCAAATAACTCCTTCAGAATATCATAAACAATAGTGAAAAATTTTTACAAAAGTAAGCCATACTTAGAGTATTACAATTACACACTTCCATTCAACATAATAATTCTTTTACAAATATATGTTTCTAACTACAATGACTATACTAATTCTTTTATGAAGTAATACCCACTACTTTCTTGAAAAGCTACATCCATGTGCTCAAGCCATATCTTGTAGTCAACAACTTCTCTCAAGAGCTCATCTTCGGCTAGAGTTTTGAAGTCTCCTTGTCTCTTTAATGCAATCTTTGATCTATTCATCCATAGCTGAAGGATAAGAGAAACTTATTCTCTTAACTGCTGTAAGCTAAGTGAGAGTAGATAAATACATAACAACAAATATAGCAAACAGGCACATCATTTAAGTAGTTAATCCAATTACATTAACTTATAGTTTTCTAGTCAATCAATGCAAATGCAACAAGCGCATGCCATACTCATGCACGTAACATGCATCAATACTAATTTCCTAGCTTAACCTAGCAACTCATCATGTTAGTTGACATACCTAAGCATTTGAGTATAAAGTTCAAGAACCTAAGACAACAAGAAGCTGACTAGGAGTAGAACCCTAAAAACCTAGCAAAACAAAAAGCACCAGATGTGGTTTGAAAATCTAGCATATAGTTAGCCTAGCATATATAATCCATTGCTATATGCTTAAAAGCCCAACTTCTGTAAATCAAATAATTCACTTGATAAACCTAACTTTTCATATGAAAACTAAACTAATGAAAACTCCATTTTGTAAAAACTTAACCTTTAGGTCCTTTTTGTGTCATGCCATGAATACATCAAACTGCACACCAAGCATTACTTAGCAAATCTAAGCAAACTTTCTCATTAAGTATTAGCCCAGCCTTTACTTAATATCTTTGTCTATTTTAAGACCGCAATATCGGGTTCACTTGGGTGAACACCATATGAGGCAGGGCTAGTCCTTAAATTCTCTTCCAAGTTAGTACGGATCCTAGCAAATGTCACATAAACATTTATCCACACATAGTACAGTAACAAAGTCCAGTATTAGTTCATTATTCAATCTACAACAGTTATAATAAAAAAATATAACTCACTAAGCAATACATCAATTCATAGCCAAGTTCAGCCAAGCCAAACATCAGAAAGCACACAAAGTTAGGAATAAACATAAGTCTACTTAAGTACACACGAATGTCCACTTACCTAGCTAATGGTACATTTCCAAACTTACTCGTTACTGTAAGCTTCATTTTCCACGACTTCACCTAGCAAGAGTAAGTACTTCTAAAGTCAATTACAAGTTAGGTGTATATATATTTTAGCTTAATACTCACTAGTTGGTTGTTAATTCACTTTAAGTTATTTTTCATTCTGCTTTTAATTTAGGTTCTAAAGTAGCTTATGAATTAGTTTCTATTTCAACCTATATTAAAATTCTTAATTAGCTACTATTTAACTTATATCTTTAGTCTATTTGCTAAATCTCTAATATTACAACCAATTCAGTTGTCTAGACCCAACTTACATAAAAATACTTAAGAGTAGTAGCAACTTTTAATTTAGGTTTTAATTCGCCTAAAATTTTATGTATACTCGTACAATTCCCACTTTTCAAATAAACCAAACTAAGATCATTATAGGTTACTCCAAATACAACGGGAGACAAAACTCCCCCATGCTACATTACCAATTATACCAATTTTACCCTTTATTAATATATTGCACAATATATCTATAAATAGTTGGAAAATATACAATAGTTAGTATTTGTACTCAATAAAAGTTATGAAAAATAAATTATACTCAGAAAATAGTACGGATTATATTATGGTCATGTGAAACCCCAATGCAGTGCATTATGTAATATACTTTATAATACTTTATTTAGCTCTATTTCTTTAATAAATAACTAAAAATAGGTAAATCATTGTACTTTTTGCTAAAATCACAATATAATATATATTTTTATAATACTCAACTCTAGAAACTACATCAAGTTGGTTTTGTAAACAAATTGCTTCCAAAACCTTTAATTTAACATAATCAATAAAACTGCCAACAAATACTAAATAATTCATAATAAATAGTAAACATAATATTTTTCCAAAATTCTTGTTACCACTATTTAGTATATATTATGGGAGTATTATATACAAATTTTCAACACAAAACTACATCATATAATAATTTGAAAAATTACATGCAAATTCATAATAATAGAGCATGATCTTAAGAAAGTACTCTAAATCAATGTTATTTCAAGAAAATAAAATTATTACATGAAATTAAATAACCAGGAGAAACCAAATTTCATAATTTTCTAAGCTAATTTGATATTTTTAGAAATTAGAATAAAATCGAATGGAAAACTTACCCTCACCAGCGTATGGTGCTCCGACCATCCATTGACTACCAGTAGTTGTTAGCAACCTTTATCTCACCCATATTTGCTTAAGTTCTAAGCTTTAAGTTTTCAGGTTGAACGTAGCCATGGGAACCCAATTTCCCCTGTATTTTCCCTTTTTTTCCTATTTTTGTATGATTTCTATTCTTATATTTCTAGATAGAATTTTGGGTATTTGATATGGTAAAATCCCACTAAATGAGCCCCTCAATTTTCTTCTACAAGCCTTAGGTTAGAAAAAGCTAAGTACAAGTGTCATTTGGTGTAATTCCATAGTGTAGTGTCATAATTCTTATCTAGGTTTGCAATTTCCAACTCAAAAGGCATTATCCTATTGAATTTAGAGTGTACCACATCCAATTCAATGATGCCCAAGTGTTCAACAAATTTTCTATATTTTTTTTTATTAATTTATCACATTTTTCCAGTAATTGTTTAATATATTTATGTATCAGATACATATAATGTGTATAGTATAATTTTATAATTATACTACATGTTATTTAACTCTGGAAATTATTTTTATAAGTTAACTAATTTATATTTAAGGCTTTGTGATCATTTGAAAATCTAATTTCGAGTTTTTAATAATTATCAATTATACTTAGTAAAAATATATTTTTATCGAAATTAAATATGTATACTCTATTTTGAAAAATTGACCTTACAAGGGTTCTTTCTCTAACTTTTATGACCTTATATTAGAATTTGGTTCAATTCGGTTTAATTCGGATAAATTTATCTACAAGCCCTAAATCATTTCAAATATTCTAATTTACATCGATATCAAATAGTTCAAGTTTAATCAAACAACTAACTTTCTTAAGCTTATTTTTTATTTTATTACTTTCCTCAACTATACTTTCTAAGTCCCATGTATAATAATGGAAGTAGTTCTCCATTCTAATCTCAAGTAAAGAATACATAATAATAAAACCATATTATACCATGTTTGGCTTGAATAATATTAGACACAAATTTTTAAAATGTTTCTTGGTTAATATATATAAATATTTGACTCATTTTTGTATTTTGATTTTCAATATTATATAATATTTATTTAATTACTTTTATATTATTTAAAAAGTATAATTTGAACTGATTATTATATTCACATAATTAAACAAATTACACACAATATTAAATAAAAAGCCATTGATTTGCTAGTAATAAAAAACTTAGTTATTTATATTAGAAACTAGTAAACTACAACGTGCACACAATATTACATAATTTGCTAGTAAATAAAAAAAGGAAGACAAGAAAAAGAGTAAAGAAGGGAAGAGTAAATAAAAGGAAGAAGAAAAGAAAAAAAAAATCAGAAAATTAAAAAAAAAAAAAGAAGAAGTCAAATTATCACACTTGTAATATTCAGAGCATAACATGGCATATCGAGTCCTGCACTTTTTGAGAGGGAATTTTTTAGGTATAAATTTTTTTTTTAACTTTTGTACTTAGCTTAGATATGATAAAGTTTAAGTATTTTATTTAATCTTTCAAACTTTTTTCTATGCAATAACTAAGTTAAAATTACAAACCAAACATTAAATAAAAAATGTTATCCAATCCAGATGCCAAACTATGAACAAACGTAGCAACGATCACATCAAATTTTAAGAACCATCGTAGTGTCCATTGATTTCTTCGATTTATATACCATGTGTTGATTTCTAAGTGATTTTGTATCAATTAAAATTTATTTCACGGCATTGTATTATGGTCCATTTTTTAGATCCTATTTTAATTTTTTTGTTTATATTTTATTTATATTTATTCTATATCTAATCTATATTTACTTGAGATTTTATATTTACAAAACTATTTTATCTATTTTTATTTCATAATTATGATAAAAATGGTGATTAACTATCAAAATTAAGATATGAAAATTTACATATTTTAAAAACAAAAAGGATTCAAACAAAATATTTTATGCATCAATGATAATTATATTAATTGATATTTTTATAAATATAAATAAAGTAAAAGATAAATAAATTCAACTTTATAAAAAAATATATTTTCAGAGTAGAATATATGGAATTATATTTTCATATTTTTAGTATCTTATCCTTATTAAAAATAAAGTTAAAATGGACCATAAAAAGACACTACAAAGATGGGGAAAAAAAAAGAAGATGAACCAACAGGAGCCTTAGAGGAGAAGAACAAGGGGGAATGAATAAAAAGAAAAATAATTAATGATTATAACTATTAATAAGAAAGTGTAAGATGGCTCTAGATTGTAGATATAGAAATATGTAGGGATTAGTTTATATCACAATATAATAGAATCAAAATTTTTGGGTAAGGAACAAAAAGTATTTTATATATATATAATATATATATATGAAAGTAACCATACGTTGTGCGTGTTTGTTTTACATATATAATATTTAGATTATCACAATATAGGCATCTGACCATTTCCTCATTATTCCAATGTCTAATATTTGAGAAAACTAAGACTACCGCTTTTTGGAACTATATATATATATATCTCCTCCCATTTCCAGAGCCAAGATCCTTCTAAATCGCTATTGCATCTTCTTTTTCCACTTCGCAGATGTTGTCAATTCTGATGAAAATTTCAATTTCATTTCAAACCTTACCACACCTCATAAACTGAAACCGCGGCGATGCAAGTAGAGAAGGTGTCCAGTACTATGTTGACATAAAAACACAAATGCACTATCGACTAAAATTAATATACCAAATATTTCTGCATGAAAAAATATGGAATATTTCTATCGAGCAAGAACAAAAGTAATGCCTCTTCGTGTCGAGTAATAATATACAGGGCAGATCACTTGGAGAAAATTATTCGGAAAATTTTGGATACAACTAAAATGGTGTGAACAAAATCAAGAGGACAATTAGGCCTCATCTTTTGACAAATGAAGTTAGTGTAAAAAGAAGTATAAACCTTTTGAAGGAGAGAATCTGTCTGCTATCACTTGTTTCTGGTAATGACTATGTGAGTAAGGTCTATGAGAGCTCGCCTTGATTTTCTTACTTCTTCATCGTCACTCACCGGTAAAGAATCAATAGCTGCAGCCGCGAGATCAGCATGCTTTTTAGCAAGCTCCCTTGCCCTCTGAATACCACGGCTCTTCCCAAGGTAGTCAAGGGCCTGCATATATTGGAAATGAAAAACAGACATTATTACCCCTGATGATATATCAAGAAATAATTTTCCAACAGGTACTAGATTCAACGGTTGTCAGGTGCGAATGAGCATCCAAACAGTCAAAAGCACGTTATTTAGAATATGGATGGCAACAGACTTTGGCTGTTGGTCATTAAACAAGGAACTAAAAATTCAAAAGCGCAGCAGACCAAGATGGGGAAAAATTAAAACCACGATATTACTAATTGATGGAAGGAGGCTAAATATCAGTCAAAATATGGTGGACACTGGGAAAGTGCTTCCAGATTATTACACTATTTAATAGAAATGCATAAGCTGAAAGTAGACTAGGAGAAAATTATTTCCAACGACTATCAGAAGCTTTTTAACATTTCCCCAAAATTTCAGAAAGCCACTAAAGCACATACAAGAACTCTAATGGGTGGTGCATGTCAACTCGGTGCCATGGATGTTAGAGATGCCTTTCTAGCACTTCAGTCTTTTTAGGGAAACCGCACAATAGAAATGCCGTTTCAACTATCATTGTTTTCTTCCCTCTTTCAATAAATATTAGGAAATAATAGTGTCTCTCAATAAGAATATCTAAAGTACAATGGAAAAGAATTCCATTATTGAGGATGAATAATGCAAGCAAAGAACTGTCTCCATAATATTAGTCTGTTAATTTAGTTTTTAATTTTCCAAGAGACCGGCATGTAGCTCTCTCAATGAGACCTCAATCCCTAATTCCATCATAGATCCTAGGAAGAAAGGCCGGAACACCAATATGGGCAAATTGACCCTAACTGACAATTTGTCCATACACCGTCTCAGAGTAGATCCCCAAACACAGGACCATATCAACTAGCATGATGTTAGACTTGCCTTCCCAAGACATCAGGACTTGAGCAAAACCGCACAAGAAAATTGCAAGTTTCAATTAATTTTATATATCCTTGAAATAAATATCAAGAGAAGATATTTTCTCCTGATATCAACATTTATTTTAGGAAAGCATATGAAAAAGCTGGTATGAATACCCTTATTGAGGATGAATAAAGCAAGCAGAGCATTAAAATGAGAAATCTTAGTCTATTAAATTTTTAATTTTGCAAGAGATCAAGGGGTCCCTCCCGAAAAAGCCCCAATCCTTAATTCCATCACAGGTTCCATGAAGAAAGACTGGCACACCAACAATAGCAAATAGATCCAAACCGATGATTTCTTCATTCACCAACTCATGATTAGATCAGAAACCTAGGCCCATATTAACTTTCTTGATGTTAGATACCCTCCTAAAATGCCAGTATTTGAGGATAACCACATAATAGAAATGTGGGTTCAATTAACTTTATTGCTTTTCCTCTTATTTTTGTAATAAATGTTAAGAGAGGTACTGTCTTTTGATAGTCATATCGTTTGAAGCATGTTTGACAGAAAAGATTGCATAAGTGCCCCTTTTGAGGATTAATAAAGCAAGCAGAAATCTGTCTCTGTTAAAAAGTCTCTTAATTGAGACTTTAATTTTCCGAGAGATAGGATGGTGCTCTCGCAACGAGTTCTCAATCCCTAATACCATCATATGTTTTAGGATGAAAGATTAGAATACAAAAAAAGCAACCATAAGTTGCAAGGCAACCCCCAAATCAGATCACCCTCTGATGGCATAGCTTGCATCAATCGCTTGCAAGACCAGAAGAGCAACAGTCACATGTGGAACCCCCATATGCCAGCAATGAGCTGCATGACAATCTGGTGTTCATTTGACCGTTTCTGACATGCTATGGGCTCCACCCACAGCCTAACCCTACTCTAAAAAGGCTTCCACATCATGTCTTCCTCCAACAGTACCCCTAGGTGGAGTTGAACCATAGAGAAGCTCATGGATTTTGATCAGCAAGTTGATTGGGGGTTTCACTGCCAAGCTAACTTTGAGAAGAGACCTAAACAGCACCAAGAACTCCTGTTTCTTCGTTATACAAACATCTTTCAGACTTTAGGGCTTCCAGAACATAGTAAGATCAATTTAGCTTCATGCTACTTGACATGAAAGGATGAACTATATTACCACAAGTTAGCACATGAACAACCACAATTGATGAGGATGGAGTTTGTGGATTGGGCCGCCACTGCATGGCGATCATGATGAAGGTGAACTAGCCAAGCAAAACCAAACAGGACGTGTGTAAGAGCATCAAGGCAATTCTATTCCTTGAAGGCACACAACAACTATTCACCCGGAATTGCAAATTACTCTATTCACTACCGGATCCACAGATGCAATTAGACTAGATTTGGAGCTGCAGTGTCCCCCTAATTTGAAACCAACTATTGAGTCCAGTGTGAGCTTTTGAGAGAAAGCTACAGACATTTAAGAGGTTGTCTTGATCAGGTAGGAGAAGCAATGTTTATAAGGAAATGGCTTGCAATGAGCCCTGTACTATAAATCACCATTTTAAGTAGTTGTCTTTTGTGGGATCAGAGAAGATAGAGCCTTTTGAGGGAAGTAAAGAGATGGATGACCCACAGAAATCTTTACATGCTATTACCAGTTTTCAAAGCACCCGTAGTTTGTAGGTTCAAGAAGATAAGGCTGGCCAGTCTATGTAGGAATTAGTAGATCCAGTGAGCACCCAGAATATCGTTGGTGATATCATGGCAAAGCAGCTCAACCTGGGGATAAAAAGGCATCTAAGGCTCAAAATTAGTGGATAATGGGGAGAAGTTACCTGGTGAGGGAAGTTATCGGTTTGCACAAAGGTCGATGATAATTATTCAACACAAATCTATATGTGATCCCATTAGTAGGTCATAACATTAAATTAGGAGTGAAATAGGTTCAAACCTTGGGACCAATTTAGTGGGATTTTCAGTCGTTGCAAGGCCAAGAGACTATCTGGCATAGCAAGCAGGATGGGAGCAGATAAATAAGATGATTTAAAAATTACAGAGGCAAGAATTTGAAAGGATGTTGATGGAAGAGATAGCAAAGTTTGGGACTTATTTCTGGAAACCTTATAGTTACCCTCAACCTGAGATTTCAACCACCATGTTCATTTGCTACCTAAGATAGAGCCTGTAGTTGTCCAACATCTCGATACCACACTTATAGAAAGATGAGATCGAGCAAGAGGGTGCTCAGAGCTATAGTAGGGAATAGATCTAGTCAGTCTCCTTTCACCTCCCTGGTGTCACCAATGCAAATGCAGGATTGGACAGAGACATTATATTGATTGTAAGGAGCTAAATGCCAAGATGGTAAAGGATAATTTCCTATAACTATAGCTAAAGGCAAGCAAGCTGCACAACTTGATGAGTCCTAAGTCCACCGTCCAAGTCCCCTGGTACTGGGCCTTGAGCGCTAGATCCACAAAGATCTATTCTTTTTTTTTTTTTCAAAAGTTTCCCATTAAAATTTACAATACACTGATACCACAATATTCAAATGATATTTTAGTGAATTGACTTTAATGGTACAATTGACATTACCCAGCAAACATGATACATTGAATGAATTTTCTTTTTATATATTAAAGCCATTTTGAAGTGTAGGCATGTAAGTGAAGAACATGTCTTTCATGTTCAAAGTGGCTTGCACTTTCAAATTCCAAGCATGAATGACAACATCACTTTCAAAGTGACAAAAGATTCTTGCATAACAAGTATCAGAATGTTCTTACTCTGCGTTCTGCAGTTCTCTTAGTACTAGGGTAAACCCATTACACGTCCTAAGCTTAAAACCCTACTCTATATTTTTTGTCTTTTTCTCCCCTGCAATCTTTTTAGTTCTTTCTCTGAAATATACCTTCCAGGTTGAGGGTTCTTGGACTTGGGCCTTGGGCTCAACATGGGCTTCACTTGGATCAGCTAGGCTTTTGTCATGCTCTATGTCTCACTACTCAAGTGGTTCATTGGAGATCCTCCTACTACTTTGCCTACTCTACCACCATAAGCCGAGGTAAGGCAGCACATGTTCCTGCTACTCTCGTCTCAATCAAGCTCTACTAGATGGTTTTGTGTAGGAGGAAGGACTACCGCCAAAAGAGACTTCCTGGGAGTCCATGGAAGAGTTCCAGCGCCTTTATCCCACCTTCAAGCTTAGGGACAAGCTCATTGTCAAAGGGGGCAGTAACGTTAGAGATGCCTTCCTAGGACATCAGTACTTTAGGAAGACCGTGCAATAGAAATGTGGGTTCCAATAATCTATTTAGTGTTTCCTTTAATCCTTGTAATAAATATTAAGAGATGATATAAATATTGAAATACTTATTTTAAGAAAGTATGATGGAAAGGCATACATATTGAGGATGGCTGAAGGAATATTGTCTCTCTTAATTTAATATTTAGTTTTCCAAGTAATCAGAGCAACCTCTATCAACAAGCTCCCAAACCTTAATTCCATCATGGCTTTTCAAAGAAAGACCAGAAACTACATAGGCAAATTAAACCTAACTAATAATTTGTTGGTATCATCTTAGGACTAGATCCCGAACTCAAGCCCATATCATATTGGTTATGCTTAAGGAGACGCATAATACAGGCACTCGTTTTAAACCAGCTGCCAAACTCATCTTGGCCCTAGTACCCAAGATACAGATATAATGAGGCATATTTGGCAAAGTCTGGTCTTATATCAGTGCAGATAGACCACACTAGACAGAAGACGACATTGTAAAAACAATGCATTAACACATAGTATCAGTTATTGGTAACATAAGATACTTACAAGATCAATATTTGCTTTGTTGCTAAAGCCCCTGTCAACAACTGCACGCAATTGAGGAAACTCCTCCATGGCAAACAGAATAGGAGCTGTTATGATTCCCTGCAGATATGTTTGAACTTTAAATTCAGTTTCATGTACGCTGTTGAACAAAGACATGACAGCAACCTCTACAACTGCATTTCAATAAGAACATAACTTGTGGCAAAACAAGCGGTTATCAACCCAATGGAAAAGCATCTCAACTCAGTTAGGTATAGGAAAAAAATAGATCAATAAAGACCATAATTATCTCTCCTGAAGCCATTCAAGGTAACCAATCAAGAGAATCCAGTTGAAGATGCATAGGCCTAACAACCGTATTCAGCTTTACAACCTCAAATGAAAATAGTTGCACACACTTGCCTTAGTGCTTCTACAGAAATTTTGAGTAAAGTCACCGTAGTGCAATATTAAGAGGTAGATTTAGTAAGAACTGTCTCATATTGAGTAAATGCAAGGAAGCAAAATGCAGTATATGTCATTTTAAGAAACATTAAGATTCTATTGCTGTTGTATGGAACAAGGTTTGCAAGTTCAATCCATCAATAATAGATAAAACTTCACCACTAAGATCAACTAATGCACTTTTTTGTCAGGTTATCTAATAAAGGATGGGTAAGTTACATGTTTAATGTCAGACAAAGATCCCTTTCCAAGCGAAGTGGATGTGCCAGTAAAGTCAAGGACATCATCAATCAACTGAAATGCCAATCCCTGTAGAAAGCAAAGAAATAATTTTAGAAACTAAGTCATCAAATAGGCAGTTCCTAATCATATAAAGAATTTGAGTCCAGGCCCAGTATCTAGAGTTATGCATATCATTAAACTTCTCCGATTACAAACATGAACGAATTGATAAAACAAGCTAACTATTGCCAGCAGGTAAAAAAAAAAAAAAAAAAAACCAATTCAGTGTAGGCTAAATTCATTACCCTGCCTCAGTCAATATATGCAACATTTACATAATGCCTTACTAAGAAACTGGTCCAGTGCAAATAAACAATCATAGAAATAAAAATCAGTAAGTTCCTTTCCAGAAGAGGCAGTACTAACAGCAATAATAAGAATGATTTTATAGCACAAAAAACCTTAGGGAATGTGTAATGTTATAGTTGATTGGAGTTGAAAATATAGAAAGAGTTTTGGAAGTGATGGTTACTTTCTATCAAAATGATTTCCAAATCAGAATATGAGCAATAGCATCTTTATAGTTGTCAAAATTGCAATTCTATATGTACAATTTTATAAATTTACGATTTTAATAATCTTTCCGAGTAAAATCACGCATAAAATAATTTTTATAGAATCATGGTAAAATCGTGAGTTTAGGTATAATGATTATACGAGTTTACAACTTCTTTATTCGGGTCTAATGAACTATCAAAACTAATAAAAACAACTAAACTTCTACAATTTAGAGAAAGCCAATCAAATTATGAGTGAAATGACACTATATTTGCTTCATTAATTTAAATTGACCACATTCAAGCTTTACTGTTGAAGATCTCCCATTAAAGATGAATAAATAATTGAGGAAGAAGATACATTTAGTTTATCAAATGATGTTTGACCAAGTATTCTTTCAAGTGCAAGGGGTAAGAAAGGAGATAAATGTAATATTATGCAAAAGGTTGATACATTTACGAATATGAAGACTCATGGACCACATGAGTCGTACTAAAGATGATTTAGAGATTTATGGCATTATTATTATTGAAAATAAAGTACGATATCTTGGGGTTCAATTGTCACATCGCCCATGACTCCATATTTGTAAATGTATCAACCTTTAAAACACTATGGAGATACAAAAAAGCTGATGGAGATACACTCCAAAATAAAGTACATCATTTTTATGCAATGCCAAGACAAAAAAAAACTGATGCAAATATAGTTATCTTTACTCTCACAAGAAAAAGAAGTAAACTAGCATGTCCACTACTACAAAGCTTTGCTTTTTGAACACTATGGAGATACAAACCAGATTCTTTCCATAATTGTATGCCAGCATTGCAACTTCTGTTGTTTGTCCAGCAAGAAGAGCAATTGCCTTGCAGCTGTTGGAAATCAATGATGCGGTCTTATAGTACGTCTTTTGCATATAATATTCCATACTGCATAAGAAAACAATTACCAAAATTCCAACTTTAACGTATTTATATAGCCTCATCGCAACAGTGAATAATAAGGGAAAAATGGAAAGGAAGAAAAAAAATCAAAACCCATGCATTTCTATTGATGGAAGATCAAGAAATTCAATGATTTCCAAGAATGCCATGCTCAAAAAACCCATGTTATCTTAAGCATGTAATGCTTAAGCATCATAATGCTATCTTAGATCAAATGCAGAAAAATCGGCCAAGAAATTGGAGATCTTCCTAGAATTATATGATAGTAAATCTGACAAGTGCACTATCAGAGGAGAAGTTCCTCAATAATTACAAGGGAAGGTCTCATGCAGAAGATGAAATTCCATCAAACTGACAATAGAAACAAAAAAGAAAAAAAAAATCAACAACAATGAAGATCCATAGTTTGGTTTTTGCACTGGAATGTCCCAATGTAGTTCCTCCACAAGCAAGGCATTGCTTAAGTTGCCAGTAGACTTGGTAAATGATAAAGGTGTATTTTACACATTTATCATCTTTTAATTTCAGCACATTTGTGTATTTCATTGTGCTTTTGTTGTGGATTTTTCTTAAAAATAGATAAAATGCATGCTTTTAGATTAATTATGCATAAATAGTGAAAAAAAGGGTAAAAAAGTTAGCTTGAACTGGTTTGCATGTGCTCATATATTTATCTCATTTACAAACCACTTCTGAGTCACTATAATTTGTCCTAATATCATCTCATTGCCATTTTAGTGAACTTAAGATATTCTTGAATTTGCAGCTAATGCATTGAACAAGAGAGCTTCACAAGACAATGTCAGTTTAGGTCTATTGAGACGGGGCAAAGTAGATGAACAAAAGGCACTAGCTTTGGCATTGAATTCAGCCAAATGGTGCATTTTACTGATGACAAGAGCAGTCCACAACTCAAAATAGAGTCCTGACCCAAACAGAATAGGACATGATGGCTTGGTCTTCATAAAAGAGCTAGTGGACAGCACATTAAGTTTCTTATGCAATTCCATGAAGCTGATATCAAGGATAGATACAGAGCAAAAGTAGATTGGAAGTGCAGATCTTCATGTCTTTGCTATGAGCTAACACAATAAGAATTGGAATCCAATTGAAGCTCTTTTGGCACTTGACAAAGCAGAATTTTTTTTTAAGTTCAAAAGTGCTAGTTAAATATAGAAGAGAAACCAATGGACTACAAGAGATGCATTCAAGAGTGGAGAACGTCCACATAAACAGAATGCAAGCAACAGCAGCCTTTTGTTGCAGTAGCTGCACTCCAAACTCAAACAGCCCCTTGCATAGTAAAACTGAGGAGTTTATTTGGAGAAAACAAACCAGTGGACAGCAGCCATTTGCTGCTAAGTTTAGCTGACCTGATCATGACTCATGCTACCTTATTTGAGCTTCACAAGACCAACAGAGCAGCACACAGCAGCTGCAATCTCCACAGCAGATCCTATCCACTTGTAGCAGCCACGAGGACATGGAGTGCTCAATATATATATATTCTTTATCTTACAAGTCCTTGTAGAGGCCAATTTGTCCTATCTTTGTTTGGATGCCCTCATCACCTCATTACTTTCTTTTGATTTGTTTGACGGGTAACATGGACAGTAGCTTGTAAGGGCACTCTGCAAGTTCTGAACCACAAGAGCAGAGATCTGAGCTGCTACTGAGCACCAATCAAGAAGGACCAAGCGTGGCAGCCGAGCTTTCCTTTACAAGTGCATAGCAGCAACAGCCTACCCCAACTAAAGTTCAACAGCCCTGTCTCCACCAAGAGCACCCTGGTGGCACTCAACCAGAACTGATGACAGCAGATCCAGCAACTGAGCTCTACACAGATTGAGCATGGGCAACCAATACATAGCAGCTCCAATTTCCATGACAGCAGCAGCCAACTAAGGCCGATGAAGAGCAACCAAGGAGCAGCTACGAACCAAGCATGCTGAGCCCAACAAGACAGCAGCCCCTGAAGCAACTCCATGCAACCAACAAGTCAGCAGCAGCTCCTTCTGAAGATGATAGCAGCAGAGCTTCTCATCCAAACAGCAGCTTCTTGAATTGAAATCGAGCTGCACAAAAGAATTGCAGCAACCCATGGAGCAGAGCAGAGATCCTAGCACTGACACAATTAACACACTCCAACATGGCCGAAACAGACCAAACAATGCAACAACTTACACACTGAACAACTCCTAGCTGAACCAACCATCAGGCTGTATACTTTGATTTTTCAGCAGCTGAACTCAGCTGCATAAGAAGGGTAGCCAGTTATTGAGTTTGAAAGCCAAATACAAATTGGAAAGCGAAGAGTGGCTCTCTTCGATATAGCAGCTCCATCTGCTTCATGCAACCAAGCACACCAGGGAGCCCGAATGTGTGCTATAGGGACCACTTCATAGCATCCATGTACTCCATGGTAGATTGGAGCTGCAGATTCGAACAGAAGACGAGCAGCAAGGCCGAGCAAATACAAGAACTAGTCAAACTCCACAAGCCTGAGCAACTCCATGAATATGACAGTAGACTAGTGAGATCCAAGTAGCTCCATTTGTGTGACAGCTACAACCAAACTGCATCTGGCTGTGGACTTTGACTAACATCAATCAACAAAGCCAACAGCTCAGCATGACAGCTAGCAAGAACCCAGACAGCAGCTGCACATGCAAACTAGCCAAGAAGAACAGCAGCCAAACTGAGTAGCTAGCAAGATCCAGCACTCAAAATTGCAGCAGCAGCACGTTACTCCAGCCAAGCATTGTCCAAATGGGAAACCAGTGAGCTACAATTTTGGTGCCTTGAATTTCTTTCTTTTCGTATGAAGTAAATACTAAGCACAAGCCAGAAAGGCTAATTTCCACAGATCAACTTCCAACTTTTTGAAGCTTTCCAAAGGAAGTGATGTTTATACTATAGTATTCCAATTAAAAGAACTAGTAGGACAATTAACTTCACTAACTAAGCGCTTTGAGACATTATTAAAATAAGAGCATTCAAAGATTCAAGTTGTAGTGAGCCAAAATCCACTTAACATAGATAGCAATAAAAGAATTTGCAAAGCCACCAATTTATCCTGAGTACTTAGCTTCCCATTGGAAGCACACCTAGGTATAGATTTAGGGAATCATACCAATGTGGTCCAAAAAATCTTTGCATAAGGTTCCAAAAGGCAATACAAGGTGAATGAGCCCCTAAAAAGGCTACATGGGACGGCTTTATTTAGGATAGATCACTTGTAGATGGTAACTGCACAACACTACCAGATAAATATCAACATGTCGAAAGCCAGAGAAATAGTTAAGACTTGTCATTATCTTATATTTCTAGAATGTTTGGGTTGAACGGCTTGAATAAATACACTATAGTATACCTATGAGAAATAAAGCAAGCTCGAAGTATTGTTTCTTGACTAGTTATTAATGCTTATGAGATCAGAGGGTTAATTACCCCTCAAAATTAGATTAGAAGGGTTCACTTTGGCTAACTCCACAACCTTGTTTCAATAAATTGCCTCCTACTACATCATGTTCCCTTAATAACTTGGTAGCAGACCAAGATGTCATGAGCGCTGTCAACAAGTTGCAAAAATAGTATATGCTGGAACTCCATAAGCAATGGCTAGGAATGTTGAGAGATGAAGGCAGAGAGAAAGAGAGGTGATTAGAAAGTATCTCACTGGTGTAAGTTGCAATTAGAGCATGTGTTAGGGAAGCCCAACCATGGTTTTTTAAGTTGGAGCAGATAGTCTGAGCTTGAGGATAATCTTGTAAAGAAGAGGATGATGTTAAGGATTTTCTATTTGGTCTGGTTTGTTATTGTCATTCATCTTTGGAAAATAAGGTTGAAATGCTTGTATAAATACACTATTTTTATTACAAACAAAGCAAGTCAAAAGAAACAATTCTCAAATTTAATTAGTGCTCAACAGTTATTCTCACAAAACTAAAGGGTTCTCTCAAACAAGTCCTCAAAATCAGAGATCTAAGGGTTCAATTTGGCAAGCCTCAACATTACATGGACATTACAGCAAGACAGCAGCAGATACTGTGACAAATTTCGCGAGGCAGGGAAGCAAAGAAAAGAACAAAAGACAGCTTACCTACATCGTTGATCTGATGATGATGTCATCTGCATGGTTTCACCTGTTACAAGATGTTCTACTACCGTTGCAAGTAGTGACACAACCTGCAGATAGAAAGAAGATTAATTAAATAAAGTTAATTAACCATTATTCACTCAATCAAAAGGTACAGACCCCATAAAAGTCACAATGAGAAAGCTAAAGTAGTTTATGCAGAAGTATTGCCATTGATATCCTGATCAATATAGATTGGTCTTTTACTGCACAGCTTACTGTGGGTTGAGCAATAGGAAAAGATGCAAAGAGGTTCAACATGATGGAGAAATATATGAATTTTATGGTGAAACACTTGGCTTCTATACAAATGCAGAGCTAAATATCATACTGTAATTCACTTTGTTATTACCATTGGAAGGACAAAGGAGAACGTGGAGAGACTTGAACAAAAATGATTTGAAAAATAGACATGAACAAGGATAAAAGCCAGCTCAAGCAAAAAGAAAAAAGGTGGGCTAGCACCAGAATATTTGTACGGAGTTGGAAGAGAGTGAAAAATGAAGAAACTTGTGATTCTAATAGGTTTCATACAGAATTCAGCAATACTTGAAAACTTGTGTCATAATTAGGAGAGATTCATCTAATGAGAAAATGATTGCACAAATATGATATTTCAATTTTTTCTGCAAAGAAACTCCCTAGGCTCCTTTAACTCTCATCTTACAACAAACAGACCATAGGACAACAAATTGTTTTGCAGCAGCTAGGTTTATTTGATTTTTTTATGCATAAACTGCAGCTCTCTTGATAAGGATAGGGCCTTGCATGTCAAACAGCAGTCAGTACCTTTTTCAGTAATATAACTGCAAGTTAGTACTTGCCATAGGTAATGGAACTAATTGCTTTCCTTATCCTGTACTCTGAAACCACTGGTTTCCCATTCATAACATATACAAAGAGTTACTCCAAAACACATTCACAATGTGAGCTTGGCTTCTGTTCAAAGAATATGGCCAAATTTACAGAAATCACAATATTAAAGCCTATATCATGCTTGCAACTTTCAGCAAACTAGACATGAAAACTGTGAAGGCAAGGCTCTGAAAGGAAATCACGATTCACAGACTGAAGGCATGATATTTTTCACCAGTGTCACAATAACCCTGAAGAACCCTTATATGGTCTTATAACAGCTGAAGAAGAATGAATAAAGTAACATCATCCCTTAATCTTGAGCCATCATTATGAACAAAACCAATGACCACACATCCAAACTCAAACTGCCATATCTTCAGAATCATACAGATACCTCTGTGTTCTTCAGGGATGCCAATGCTACACAAGCCCGGGAAAGCAGAAAATCTCCTGCTAATACTGCAACCTAGAAGACAAATGGGATGTACAAACCAACCATAAGTACCATTGTAAAATCTATCATGTGTCTCCACCGCAATGAAGATTTCAAATCCTAACTTCTCAAATATAGGAAATATAAGCATATGATTTTCTGTTTCTTTTTCCTTTTGCCATGGAATAGTAAAGTACTTGTACAAGCAACCTATAACCTAAATATTGGCAGTAATATTATACAGATAACTTGTGTAACCCACATGCAAGCCAATTTGTTCTCAATTTGGGAAGCTTCCACAGCCATTCAATGAGAAGGCAGTTCAAATGCACTAACAAAAGATAAGATTCTTCTGCCCTTTGTTTAAAAAATAAAGGCACTGGGGCCTCATTCCTACTAGGTGAGATTGGCTTTTAACCTTGGTGCATATTCATTCAAAATCTCAGAAATTCCATTTTTCAGACAGGAAAATATTATAGTTTATGATGCAAATTGTTTGAATACATAGACATTATACATGAACAAGTACAAAAGAGCTTTAAAAACTAACAGCAAAGGATTCGACAAATACAAATAATTCCTACGAAATATAAGCCATACCATTAAACTATAAATCTCAGCAAATTGTTTCAAAGTACTGCTCTAAGAATTTTTCCAATGATTTTTGAAATGTTGCAAATTATTACTTCCATAAATAATTGTCATCCTTAATATAAAATCACACCCTCACAAAAACCTCTGAAGCAAACAATAGGTCACGCCATCAAACAATAGGCTATATAATAAACAACAATGTTCAAGAAGTTGCTTGCAAATGATAAATATGTACACCCAACAGCAGAAGCTTCATATAATACAACATTACAACCATTCATTCTTTATGCTAATTCATCACAATCCTCGTTGTCTGCCCCTTATCTCATAACACCTGGAAAAACTGCTCTTCTACATGGAAGGATACATTTTTGACAAACACATTCGATGTAGGAGATTGAATAGAACTTCATTGCTTTGAAGTTTGCAGATCAAAAGTGCCTGAATTTAGGCCACAGGTAAGTAGAAGTTTCATGCTACCTAACCACTTGCGACCCCTAATTACACTAATAAAGTCACATGAAATAGTTCTATCACTGGAAGAACAGTTGACCCTATGCCTCTAAAAAGAAAAGCCACTTTATAAATTCAAAGTACATGAATTCAAGTTGCAAGTGTGCCTTTTGATTATCATAAATTGAGGAATTACCTTATTACCCATCACTAAATTTAAAGAACCAATGCCACGTCTCGTGTCTGCATCATCCAAGACATCATCATGGAGAAGACTCGCAACCTGAGATAAATGAATAATCATATGCATGAATAACAAGATGGAGAAATTCCTCAAAAGCATGTCAATTAAATGCAAATGATGGTTCTCATAAAAAGCAGAAGAATGCAACCCATAATTGACAACCTTCAAGCACGATAATGAAGGAGGTGTGCAAGAAAAGTTTAAAAAAGAGAAAGCACATGACACGAAGTAAATTAGATCTTTTCATCTAAGGGAACCAGTGCATTAAAAACTACATTTCAATAGATGGAGCTAAGCAGGATAGACATCTGTATCCGTGAAGAATCTTCCTAGAGGGCCATAAATCATTCAGCAAGGCATTTTATACAGAAAAGCTACACTGCTATATTACTCACATGAATCATTTCTGTGATCTCAGCTATACACTGCTGCCGGGTACGGAGTTCTGATGTGAATATATCACCGGGAGGCTCAAGAGGAGAACCATTCAGAGCTGTTGCCATCAGCAACAAAACCTAGAAGCAAACGTTAGGCATTACTAAACATACCAAAAACTACATGGATTTTCAAACAAGAAATTGTGGACCTTCATTGTCAAGGCACTAGCAGCAGAATTATAAGAAAGATTAAAATAAGACTTGTTCTAATCAGTATATAACTGGACATCACACTCCTAATATGACAAGAGATGCCAATGGAGAAAATTTACATAAAAATATATCACTACATAACAAAATATGAAGATAGACTTTTAATAAACCTGCTAACAAGAGTTTCTTGGGCTTTACATACAGAGATAATGTAGCAAATGAAGGAATAAAAAAGAAGAAACCTCTTAGAGTTAACAAAATGCCAGGGCATTACAAAATTAGTAACTTGATCTTCCTTATCCACTTGATGACAAACAGTCACTGGAATATTTACATTGAAAGGAAAAATGTTTTATTGACAGAGTTTAAGGCACCCGGCAGATACCAACCAATAAATTATTTACAAAGGAGCATATAATATCATTTATCAGAGCTTTACAGTCATCATTAGAAGGCAACAATATATCATTCAGTGTGGTTTACTTTGATGTCAGAAGGTCCTAAAGTACACCCACATGCAATTTTAACCAGAATTGAATGGGAAAAGAAAAAGTAAGAGATGTAGGAACCAACAGGTCAATCATGAACCTCAACTTCTAATAAACAGGCATTTTCTGCACAAGCTTCCGACGTAAAATTTGACCTTTCATTTGAATCCCCTCCTTTTTGTGGCAATCATTTTTTTTAATAACTGTTCTTCCTCAAACTCCCATAAGTAAATTCCACTTCATGTTAAAAAGATTAAGAGCTCAGGAAGAGCTATGCATCATTTAGCTGAAAAGCTTCATTACCAAAACAAAGGAAATAGGCAAAAAGGATCTCTCTGTCATGACCTCCACAGTTATTGAAAAACCAACTTAACTCCCCAATACAAGGACAGACATAATTCTTAAAGGAAAGGAGTCCCATCAACATAAAGAAATGCTTCACCAAAATCATCTTATAAATGATACTAGGACTCTAGGATCTAAATGCCTAAACCCATCATGAACCTGCAATAAAAAGAACACATAATTCCAAGGAGCCAAAGCAATGTAAGGAGACAATATCAACTAACACATGGACATATAAAGCTATGCTTGTAGAATCATCCTGTATCTTTACTCATACCGCATCTGAAGCTTCTCTTCTGAAATCTTCAGCTCTGCTGCCCATAATAGACAGCAAAATAAGTTGCCCAGGGTCCTCTTAAACATACTTAAGAGTCATATGAATCAGAAGAACAGTCATGGTACTGTGGTTGATCATAATGTTGGCCTTAAATGGGAACCAGAGACCTCATTTCTTCCATCTTTTTAGGTGAAATGTCAAATATTTAATTCATTTATAAGGGAGAAAATACAAAATGGGGGATCAGCCCTATGAAAAGCACAATCGAACTCACAAGAGACCTAAGATCTTGAGCAGAACACCTAACATAAAAAAAAAGGGTGCTAAGATCAAGGACTTGGCAATACAAGATCAAATACTACTATCAGCAGAAGAGCGAGAACTATGCACAAGTCACTCCTCATTTCTTCCTCTCCAGGTATAGTAGATCATCAAAACCCATCTTTCCAGGCTGAAGATACCTAGGCACTGTTAAGTTGACTAGATCAGGGATATTTGCTGCTCTAAACGGTACTACACCCAAACACTGAATGTCTTCTTACAATCATTACCAAACATCAAACATGAAAGAACATTTTAGGAAAGTATGAGAGTGTGATTTCTCTTCCTTATTAAAAAAGTAGCATCTGTAATGTGTAATTATTATTCACTGTACTAGCTTATCTAGAGTGATAAGCTTTTGTTGTGCCACAAGCCATGAAAAGAAGGAATGTATAGGGGGCATGCTTTTTGAACCAAAAAACTTGAAACCAAGCAGCATAATTACTAGGCTACTGAAGAGAAGCATAGGCTTCCTTGATAGAAAGACTCCTCATTAACCTATCTTGCTATACAAATTTATTCTCGCTATTTGGAGTAAAAGCTCCTTATAGCTCTTCTCTTATAGTATTCCATACAGCTCCAGGTGTGCAATCCCATGCATCACTATTAATTATTGAGCAAAATCATGCATCTTTTGGGAAACAAGAGAAGCACACCTCACGTTCACCCAACCAAGTAACCAAAGCACATCTAGGATGCCACTCACCATACCATAGAGCGATAGTATAACTATTACCCACCTCCCATTTAAACAGGTTTTGTGCAAAGGTTGAAGTTGGAGAATTTTGCACCAAGACCATGAAGCATTTGATGGGATTTTCAACGACCAGAATTTCTACTCCTTTATTAGTTACGATCAGGCCTAACTAAGCCAAACACCGCCACTCACACTAGCACACAAGTAGTACAAATGCTTGAGTTGAGGTATCTTGTTCCAAGCTACAATATCAGTGATAGCAAGCCCAACTTCAAATTTTGGTTTGTACACTATTTCCCAATCCACTTTAGCCATAGATTTGCTATCATCTTTACCATTCTGTAACATACTTTAGTGCACCTTCATAATTCTTTTCAAGGTGACATCTACTCAAAATCTCCTATACCATCAAGCACACCTAAAAGTAGATAAATCTAACTTCATTCTCCAATTCACTGTCTCAGAGGGGGGAAAAATTTGAACATGTTTAATAAACCTTGTTATCACTTATTTCGTCAGTAGTAAGACAAAGAGCGCATAGCAAAGCGGCATCTAGTACACGAGCAACTCCATCATATGGAGAATACCATTAATCAAAATATACCAATATGAGAACAGTCCCTATTATTATTTGCAACTCAACGAATCAATAATATTTTCCAGTCACCTTGCTTAACCTATATAACATGAGTTTTTCTCCTTTCAGTGACTTGTCATAGAAGACCAAATTTTTCAATTCTTTCCGGAATACACCCAATATAACCACTTTACAACCACATAAACTTACTAGTGTAGTTTTTGATATCCAAACAGAAACATAGAAGCAACTTTCTATCCGGTAGTCGAAACTTTACCAAAGTTCTCCTGGATTTTTTCTCGGATGCTTTCTTCCAGAAGCTTCCAACTTTCACCCCAAGACATATAACTACACCTTCATACATCAGATGCAAAATCCATTTGAGTGAACATAGACAATAGAAGACCACTTGAGCCACAAATTTCCAAAGATAATTAGCAAGCATAATTTGGTAGACCTTCAAAATCAAGAATCTATGACGATCAAGCAATTATTCACATCGTTACGAGTGTAGAAAGTGTTCACTGCAGTCTGTTGGAACTGAGAATGCATCAATTATTGAGGAGTGAACAGATTCCTATTGTTGCACCAGCTAGCAATACAACTATGAATGTCAAGTCAATAAACCCTGTATTATGGATAAATTGAAGGAAGTACTACAAGAGATAATTGCAAGTTGATTCCCCCCAAAAGAAGACAACTTAAACTGAGTCTTCATGGATGCACCAGGCATAAGGCCAAATGAAACAACTCATCATCTCAATATTTCTTCATCTTGAGGAATTGGGACTGTACTAGCAGTAATGAACCTTGCTTCTTCATTGTATATCAAACAAGAATAGTAACTACGCTAAAGACTTACAATTCCTTAAAAGCTCTACTATCCCAAAATAATCATACCCCAGCCAAGCTTATCCCATCTAATGTGACTTCATTAATAAACCTACTCAAAATAAAGTAAAAGCACTATGGAATGAATTTTAAGTCTCATGCCGAAAGAGTGGAATTACAGTCAAATTTCTTAAGTAATTTTACTTCAATAGATGCTAATATAACTTATAGTTGAGCATTCTGGTTTATATATATGTATGGGAGCTTGTCATCATGATTTCACCAAGCTACAGACAAGAGACAAAGGTCTGGTTAAATAATAAATACCCACTGATCTTATTGACAAATCATAAGATAAAGATTAACTTTAAGTAACTGAAAATACATCATGAGATGAAAATAAAGAAGATCATCCATGAGATGCTAAATTTTCTCGATTTCCATAACACAGCAAATCAAAAGTAGCAGGCATTACAATAGATGACATCAGGAGAAGAACTGAAACCATCCATAATATCTTACTGTTGGTCTAAACCTCTTTCCTTCAACACCCATTTTGAAGAAGTATTCTGCAGCAGAGGCAAGCTTAGGAACCTGATGAAATGGCACTAACATTAAAGAATGGAATTTGTAGAAACAAAAAAGAGCATAGCACAAAATTTTGCATAAACCAACTCAGCAAAATTATGGAAGGAAAACACACCACAAATAAAAAATTTCATGTGGAACCAAAAACAGATTATTAAGTTGGAGATGTTAAAAAGAGAATCCTACCTCGGCCACGACCATTGCTCTCAGCCTGTTGGCAAGAATGGATAGCTCATCAGCAACAAGTGAGAACGGATCAAGCTGTTCCTGCAAGACAAAACAATCACTTGCAATCTCAATATTAGGAGAATAATGACATGGCTGATAGTAATCGAAAAAAACCACATTAGTTTCTTCACAACCTGGAAAAAGCAGCATCAACTTGCAAAAGTAGGTATTCAGCAAAACAAGAAGAAGCTGCAATGTGATCCAACATTTTTTTCTTTTTGTTGATTACATGTAAATCATTGGTCAGAGGTGGAAAATTTGTGCCAGAACCCTACAAAGGACCCCTATTCAGTTAAATAATTGTCTGTTTACCATAACAGTGTTAACAACATTCTCAAAGAGCTAATACTCCTTGCCCAACTCCCCGTGCACTCCTCTCACAACAAACAACTCTAAGTAACAGCCAACCTTTATTTGGTTACACTCTCATGAGCTAATACTCCATAGAAAGAATATTATTTTCTTGATATCATCTCTATATCCCAGAGAAGTGATAGTCTATCAAAGGCATTAAAATCTTTTTCTTGTCAACCAAAAATGATGTGTAGTTATTTTTTCCCCTCAAGAAGGGGTTTAATAGTAATTGGACAAGTAACTTCGAGCTCATAAACAACAATAGAAAAGGGATGCAAGAATTAATCCAACTAGCACTATGTAGGTAGCTCAAATGAAATGGCTTTGTGAGGAATTGAATCCTGCACCACTTGCAATTTCATGAGAGCTTCTTGACAAAACTATTGGGATCACTTTAAGGTTTGCAACACAAATTCTTGCAATACTAGTTAAAAAATAATAAAAGTAGAAAAGTGACTATAGTGGATAGCAAAGCTTTACTGTTTTCTCCACACTTCATTGATATTTGAAAAGATCCAATTCATTAATGTGCATATGAGCTAAATTGTCAATTTATAAGAGGAAAGAAATGAAAGGCAACAGTTGCACAAAACAAAAATTTTAAGAAAAAGAAAAAGAAATTAGAAAGAAATGAAAACCAGCATTTAAAGTTAGTATTCACTTCTACATCAACTATGTAGTGGTATTGACACTAATGCAGAAAATTTGAAGAGAATCCCAAGATTACCCACTTCTTCAAATTTGAAATTGATACAGGAAACTCGGCCCAAGAAACATGTCCCAAACTCTTAATCAAGACTCCATAGGTTTATAGATCATGAATCAGTGCAAATTCACCAATACGTAGAAGAACAGGAGACTTGGCTTTACAACATTTCACCTACCTCTACAACAGAACTGCTTTGATGAACATGGTTTCTTGTAATATATAGGTATGGGGTCCAGGAGTTAATTCCTCTGCAACAGGATACCTACTAGCCACCAGAAAAGACAACATAGCACTTTCATTATCAAGCATTATTAGACAAAAGAAAGACTATACTACAACAATTGAGGACTCTGCTTCAAGCACAGCCAGGAAATCACACAGGATATATTCAACCAAAAGCCACTCTTGCCAGTTCTAAAAGACATGGAGCTGACTTCATTCCCCAAACCATCATTTGCAATGTCCTTAATGATTTAAAACCATCAGGCATTGTTTGGCCTAATTCAATGATTCTATAAATGTCATTCGTTCTTATTTTCAAAGTATATGAGGGTGAGGATCAAAAAATTAGTATCCATTCCACCCAGCTCCTTAAAATCCTTTTAACTAGTGGGAGTGAGTTCAATTTCCATAAATCGAACCCCGAAGCTACTACTTTTATCCCATCCTATAATCAAACTCCAGAGAATCCTATCCCATGAAACTAACCAAACGGGACCTTATGGCTTTCTCATAACGGTGCTTCTTTCAAAGAACCAGCATCCTCTTTTATGAATGCAATCATAATACATTAATTACCATACTCCAATCTACTCTAGCCAAAACATGCTTTCCGTCGCAACGGCAACCAGAATATATCCATACTTAAAACCTTTCATTGGAAAAATTTAAACTCTTGTTACCTCCAATCAATTCAAATTCAAACTCGCCCACTAATTCAGAAGAAAAATATAAAACTGCTGCATTGCAACTATTACTGTATAAACATAACAGCTACATATTTCTAATAAGTGCCACATATGAGAAAGAAACACACGAAACATTTGAATCAAACTGCGACGAAGCTCCATTACCTCAGGAGAAGAATGCTTCACGAGAGAATACGCACCATGGAGGTCACATAGAAGCGTCCGATGAGAAGCAATACAACGGCGGTGATTGAATCTTATTCCTCCTCTAGTCAGCCTCGAAATGCGTGAAACTCCTCGTGAAAACAACATCTCTTATTTTAGGGAGGGAGGGAGAGAGAGAGAGAGGAGAGATAGAGAGGGAGAGAGAAAGAGAGAAGAGAGAGAAGGCGGAGTATGTCTAATGGTCAAAGAAAGAGCCTTTCGAGAGCATAACCGACTAGTGCTTCGAGTTCCATTGTTTTATGAAGGAAATATGTGTGACGACGGCTTATGGACAGCCATTAGAAAACCTCCCCCACTTTAAAGATTTGGTTTAGTTGCTGTGTTTTAACACATTTACGTTGTTATTGTAATTATGTAATTGACAAGGTTCCCTTTTTTTGATATAAATAGCCACGTGATGGGACGATCGGAGTAAAAATTGAATGGATGAACGTGAAACGGTGAAAATAGTAAATGGCCCTTCGGAAGTTGACATGGAAGTCGCCTACGTGATGGGAAAGAAAAGTCTCCGAAGGCCATAGTGTCGCTTGTAATTGGGCTCATTTGGGCCATAATCTTTGGGAATTTTACTACGAACAAGAAGCTACATTTTATGTACAATACTCCTTGTGCTAATATCGAGCATATTACATATGATAAATCCACAATATACATTCGCCACCAAGATATAGACAGTCATTGGTTTTTATAACAACAATCACATTACCAATCTGAATAGTTCCATCTGCATCGATCAGTGGCCAACTCTCACCACAACAAGAACAAATTTCATGCATCTTCTCGATTAAGTTTTAATCACGACATAGCTTATTTATTCCCAAGGCACTTGACATCCCACAGCAGCAAAGCATCAAAAGCTGAAGAGTTTCAACCCCAGGACTCTACAGATGCATAAAGATATAAATTTTCTGCACATTATGCGCATACGATGTGCATATGAAATTGGTCAGCTTATGGAAATTCATTGGAGAATACCTTATTGGTGAGAATAGGCAAGTCATGCTTATCCAAAGAGTGTAGTTTAAATGAATAAATTGGTTTATGTAAAAAAAAAAAAAAAAAACCTAAAACAATGAGACAATTCGTTTATTAATTGTATAGAAAAATCTCAAGTGACCTAACATATCTCATATATGAGTTAAACTCATTTACATTAGAGTTGATAATTTATATAATTATATTGTTTCTCATTTATCTTAAGTTTGATATTATTTATCTATTAAAAAGTTATAATTAAATCTATAAAATATTTATAAATACAAAGAGAAGAAAACGATAATAACATTTAAATTTTATAAAGACAGATAACATAGTATCTTTGTTATTAACAAAAAAAAATTATAATCTAAACAAAAATTTTTAATAAAAAAAATCTTATTAAATATAAAAATATATATATATTTAAGTTATATAATATTACTAAACTAAGAAAAATCATAAATTAAATAGTTATTAATATGGCTACCAGTGTTGATTTCCAAATTTATCGTATTATTTATCAAATTTTCAAGTTAGACAATTAAAGAGTTTACACATGAGTTTGTAATTTTTTATTTAAACTATGATGCAGTAAGAAAAATATATAACATTACTAAATTTAAGTTATATAACATTATTGAATAAGTAAAGCTATGACTTAAATAGATATTAATATTACTACTAATATTAATTTTGAAATTTATCACATTATTAGTCAAATTTTCAAGATAAATGGTTAAAAAATCTATTTATAAGTTTATAATTTTTTATCCATTTAAACCACGATGTAACAAAAAGAGTATATAATTAAAAATATCTCTTACTTTTAATTGAAAACTTTAACTTAAAAAGAAATGATTTGTATAATAAAATACAAATATACAAGAATATATAGTATGTCTTGTGCCTTGTGTCTTATGTCCAAATTTAAAAGATTGACCCAAACTCGAATACGATTGTGAATGTATTTAAATAGGTTTGACGCGCTTGTGTTTTATGTTAAAAATTTTTTTTATATACTAATCCATTTAAATCGTATCGGATCGGATCTGAGTACTAAATTATCAATCCTGCGATTATGGTTATAATAAGATCATAGAAAGCATCATGAACTCATATTTTGAAGAAAGAGAAAATCAAAGGAAGTACCTTATACAAGACCTAATACTGGGAAGGAAAAAAAAACAGGGAAATGTAATGTAGCAGGTATTTAAGATTCTTGGCCTATCCCTAGTGACAGCCAAAGAATGAATTTTCTATTCTATGCAAGAATAATGGTGTAAAAACGAACACTTTTATTTTGAGGATATTATTACACTTTAAAATATAGATATAACTATACACTTATTGCTAAAATAATTTTTTATAAGTAATTTTTTTCCTTGCTTGAAAATTAAAATAGTCCTACACCAAACCAGCAGACATTATACTAGTGCTAGTAATGTTTAAAAATTAATGTAAAACTAGGTAAATAAATTGTACGTGTGATTATCTAAAAATATGATTTTTTATACAATAGTTATCCTTTAAAAAAGAGTGTATATGTCTTTACATCACCATCTAAAGTAACTTTTCTCTAATTATAATAATTTTTCTTTTAAATTTATTTAATTAATTTGTTATCTATATTACGAATGCAAAACTAACTCCTCCCATCCACTTTAATAGAATAGAAGATGTGAGCCTTCTTAATGTTTGTTGATGCAGAAAAGGAAGGATATTTTAATAAAATAGACCGGTTGGAAATGCACCCATTTTAGAAATGCAAAAAAATAAAAAAAAATAATGATAATAGAATGTGGGACCTTAGTTTTCAACCAATTATTAAGGACTTGATATGGTGATACATTCCAAATAAATATAAAACTTGAAAAATATGACTTGTGAAGTAATGAAATAAAGTGGTTGTAAGCATCATGAGTTACAAGTGTTGTTACGTAAAATAATCATAATTAGCTGAAATTAGTAAATTTAAGGTTCCGAAAAATATTCTTGGAATCAAATAAATTCTTAATATCAACTCTAAAAAGTTAAAAGAAACACTTTAGTAAATTTTAATTTATAATATTAAGTCAACGGAATATTTAATTAAATAAAAACATATTTTTACCTATAGTGAAAAATTAATGTCGTATATGTGAAATGCTAGACCAAATTATAACGAGACTTTAAAAATAAAATTATCTAAATTATAAAAATAATTATTTGAAGTTAATTGTGAGTAGAATTGCTAGTATAAGCATCCCATATACAAGCATATGCTTGAAATAGAAAAATAATCATATATTATATAAAATACTAAAAGTTATATTGAGATTAAGTTAAATTAATTAATTGTTTCCATAGGACAACTGTAGGATTATCCAAAAATAATTGTGGGGTGTGGCATGCATTTGATAGAAGATTGAGACTACTCAATAAGCGTTACCATAGAAAAACAATGTAAAGAAAATAAGAGGAAAGGTTAGATTTTGGCTTTAGACAAATCACCAATGCAAGAAGGAGCTCTCTAAAATCACCAAACTAAATTTAGAAATTTGTTTACACAATTTAAGATCTAAGAAAAATGTTGAGAGGCTTTAGAAGTATCAATAAAGGATTTTACAAACAAATAAGAAGAAAAAGGGTAAATTTAGTGAAATTATGAGTTTCCTAAGCTAGAGACTACCTAAGAGTGAAGCTAACCACTTGGAGATAGAGGAGATGATACCAACCTTAGCTAACTCACCCTACTCTAGAACAGTGGTCAAAGTTTTATATACTAGTGAGTTTTGGTTTTCCTTAATTTTGATTCTATTTTTCTAAAAATAGCAAATAATCTCTAAAAATTATGATTGTTTTGTTTCCATAGGTAAATTTTCATGTAGAATCCAAAAATGCAACTGAATTTCTAAAATTCCAACTTGAAATATGTATTCCTTAAGAAACTAAGCTAAAAACAAACTTTTATTTCAATTTTCAAAAGCATAAATGATGTCATTTTAATCTCAAAATTTATGTACAAATATTTCAACATGTCTACTTTGATTCTAGAAAAGATCTATCAAAAATTCAAAAGCTAAATTTTACGGGTTTTTTTTTTCTATTTAGCATACATGTGGCTGAAATTTTCTAATACAGGTATTTGATTGAGTAATTGGGTCTTTTAATGCTGGTTTAATATTGTATTTGAGGTTTGAAGTATAAGGTCAAAGTGTTGGAGTGAAGAAGCAAGAGTGTAGATGCTACAATTGTATAATTTGAGGATTTAAAGAATGTTTTTGTATAAGTCAGAATGTAATTAAGAAGGTATGTCAAAACGTGTTAGGTTAGAAAGTAGTTGAGATTAAAGTTGTCTTAAAAAGAATAATGTGAAGTTTTAGACCCTAAGCATAAGTAAGTTAGTGACTTTATTTATACTTGATATATATTAACTTGAATATTGTATGCATCTTCTTAAGGACATATGCACATGGGAAAGTCCAAGGGATAAGAGTAAAACTTGGGGAAATTGCTAAGTAGCCTAGGTAAGTGAATTGTTGGTGTTTAAGAGTAGATTTTATCTACTCCTAACTTATTTAACTGTAATAAATGTAATTGATCTTATGTGTAAGTTGATATGTTGCCTGATGAGTTGATGGGATGATTACTGATTTGCTGGGTATATGTACTGGTGGTTATTCATGTTTCATGTATGCAATATATGATGTTGCTTGGTTGTTGTTTGATCTTATGATGCTTAGCTCTATGCTAACTTAACAAAAAGAGTAGGTACTATCCCTACCTCCTAAGGTACTCACCTAAGTAAATACAATACCGAGACTTTAAAACTGAAAATGTAAATGAGACTAAGTAAAAGCTGGTCTAATGAATATATGAGTAAGCTTGCTATATGCTTTCTTGGTAATTGTTAGGTATATGACTAATGAATTCTTGGCATGATACGAAAAGGACTTATAGGTTAAGTTTTTCTAAAATTGGGATTTTTCTAGGCAAAATTTCATTTCAGCTATATAAACGTAGTTTTGTAAAGTAGATAGCTTAGTTTATATAAACTAGTTTTTGAGCATATAAATTTGCATTTCAGTTATGTTGCTGGGTTAAGCAACCCTTGATTGCATAGTTAAGTTCTTAGACTTTAGGTTATGTCTAGCTACCCAGATTGAAGTTGACCAACTGATTAGTTGGTTGAAGCTAAACTAAGATATTAGTATCGATGCATATCACATACATTAGCATAGCACATGTTTGTTTCATTTGCATTGCTTGGTTATATTGCTAAGCTTTGTGATGATAATGATGACTTTCTTAGTGAATCTACTGTGATATTAGTTGTATTTATGCTTATTTGTCCACTCTTACTTAACTTACAATAAACTGAGGGGATAAGTCTTTCTTATCCTTAAGTTCTAAAGGAAGTTAGCTTGAACCTCACATCATAGTAGCAAGGAGATTTTAGTATAAATAATTAGCATCTTTGAGATAAACCTTAAAGTAGAAAGCACATCAAAGTGTTGATTAGAAAGTGAACTCGAGAAAACCCTTATGTAGCTAAAGTAGATCAAAAACTAGATTCAAGCACTAAGAAGGAGCTTTATAAGAAGATTATCAAATTATTTTGTAAGGACCTCAACAAAAGATTAGTAAAATGATGAGTAAATCTTCTTATGAATCTGTATATTACAAAGATATTTTATGAGAGCTATGTATTGCGTAAAAATTTATAATTGTGATACTTAGGTATGACCTACTATTGAAAAGATTTCTACCGTTGTTGTTATATCAAATTTGAAGTGTTTTGAGAGTAGGAGTTTCATATTATTATATGATAGGTATAGTACAAACTTTGTCTTATTCTTAACTCAAGGTTGGCCGTAACAAACCAAAAGTTAAGAAAAATCTTTAGGTAAACACCTGGAAGGAAGGTCGTTATAGGGTGGTATCAAAGTAAGGTTAGTAAAATGGGCCTAGAAGTCTCACATCTTGCTTATGGATAAGGATTAGAGGAGTGATGGATTGAAAAGTTGAGGCATATATGTAGATTTAAAGAATCAAAGTAAGGATTGAAATGAGATTAAAGGCATGTCAAGGAACATAAATTAGGATTATTTAAGAAGGAGAGATAGAAAGTATGAGTAGTAGCATGAGATGAAGTAAGTTTTGAGTAAAAGTCATATGGAAATTGTTAAGAAATTAATAGAGTTGAGTTGATGTCGAGGAGGAAATCCTAGTTAGTTCTTAACAAATTGGTGTATTGAAGAAATTAAGCATAATATTTATGGATATATAACAATTAGAATGAAGAAAAAAGCAGATTGAGTTGCATTGTGAGCTAGGAAAACTATATAAAGATGAGAATTTGGTAGTAAGATTGATAAGGATCAAGGACTAATTACGTGCTCCTGAACCCGAGGGCTTGCTCAAATGGTTCACCGAGTTGTCAGAGGTGAGTTAAGTGTCAAGAAGCAATGCACACTCTAGTCCGACCTGCTGAGCTAATCAAAGTCTACATCATCCAAAAAGTTATCAAGGTAACTAGTTGACGCTCTGAGCCGACCCCTCCATCATAACAGTCCAAGCATCTAATTAGGATGCAGCCAACCTCACACAGTACCAAGGTTGACCTGACAATTGTTAAGAGCTAATCATCCAAGGCCGACCTAAAAATGAGTTGCCCTTGAATCATCCCCCGGGTCTAGTCCCAACTATATGAGCGATTGAACTACCAACGCTGACTAGATCTAATCGAGATCCGCCCCTACTTAGCCAACAATATCAAGTTAACTACAAAATGAGCAAACCGTATGCTGTCCTTATTTTTATATTCGTACTATCCTTTTTGAGAATGGATAATCTTTTGCACGATTACATTAATACACTTGTAAATTATTCCCCCCTTTCCTTAGCTAGTAAGAATCCTTTTCTGTAATTTCTTATAACCTAGGACTTACCCTAATTAGGCATTATAAATATTTACAAATTGTAATAGCCTTAACAAGATATATAGAGAATACATTAAACTTTCACTCTCTCAAGTTAGATATCCTTTTACTTATTCTTGAGCTACTCTTATCTAGCCTATTGAGCGTAAACTAGTGGCGAGTAACCTCTAACTATACTTATGCATCATATCAAGTGTAACCCAAGTTCGTGTGAGGTATTGGTACGTCATATCTATCATCGGTGTACGGGAACCCTTGCTCAACCTTCAACCGCCATTTATCTTTCGGACCATCTCATAGTGTAAATCTACCCCTTTGGTTACATGAAGTATTAGGTTCGTATGTTCATCTACGGATCTGTACCATCCTGGTATTAAAGCCTAGGTTATGTTCGAAGGCTAACTTCTACTTCCTTGTTCTCTAAGTGATTTGCTACTGGTTTTGTGTGTTTAAGGTTCTGTTGTTAACACTAGAAGTTTGGTAGGCAAAAAGTGTCGAAGATACTCAGTGCTTTGTTATCCCCTATTTCTTATATGCAAAAACAGAGTAGTTTTTTGCTTGTTCACTATACGTAGTTACAAGAATATTAGTTACTGTTTAGCTATTGTTATTTACGAAAAGAACTTTAAGTAGTATTCTTAAACATCAATTTTGTGAGTTAACCAACAATGTCAGATTTAATTGTTTAGGGAACTCTGTGAAACCAAGAAAGTGGTGCTTAACATGGCCAAGGGCAAGAAAGAAGCTTCACACTTCAATCGGTGGGTAACGGCTTGGATAGGCTTATTAACTTGGTAGCTAGTTTAGTGACTGTTATTTAAAAAGATAGACAACGAGTTAGAAATAGCCCAACTAGGGGATGTAAGCAGCAAGAGTGAGGCAATGGTTAGTTTAGCTGAGTTAATGCCCCAACTTGACTTCCCCAAGTTGAAGGAATGGATAGGGATGTTAGGTAAAGACTAGCACTTGAAGAAATTGAAGAAGAAGAGGAAGGAGACAACGAAGCAGAAGAATACAATGAACCTAAAGAAAGGAATGTACAAGCCCTTAAAGTGAAGGGTTGAGGATGTAAATTCTAAGCTTTTTTAGAAGTGGTAATGCCGAGGACTACCTAAATTAGGTTGATAAGAATGAAAAGCAGTTTAAATGCTACGAAGTGCTCGATAATGTAAAGGTTACACTTGTTGTGTTAAAGTTTACTAGTCACGTCGCCTTATGGTGAAAGAACTTACAAGCTACCTAACAAAGAGAAGGGGAATGAGAAATTATGAGTTCGGATGAAATGAAGAGGGTGATGAGGAGAAGGCTTGTACCAAGCTACTATCTAAGGATGCCTTCAAAAGATTATACGAATTAAGGCAAGGAGGATCAACTATTGAAGCTTATGTTAAGGAATTCCAAATGTTAATGACCTAATGCGAAGTCAGCGAACCAGAAGATCGAACTGTATCTCGATTCATCAGTGGACTGAAGTATGAAATCAAAGATGTCCTGAAAACCATAGATATTAGGTCACTTGATGATGCGATATGAGCCACCAAGAAGATATAAAGGCATCGAACAGGAACGTTCTAACCACTAGTTAGCCAACCTAGTAGTAATCGAACAATTCTAAGCAAATATGTGCGAATGAAACCAAGTAAGGTTGCTAAGACTTAGCTTGCTCAAACTACCTAAGCAAAGTAGAAGGAAGTCTCAAGGAAGTTTGAGAAAGGGTAGAGTTCAGGCAGAAAGATGAGTGAGATCAAGTGTTTCAAATACTAAGGATTTAGATACATGGCTGCTTAGTTTTTGAATAGAAGAACTATGGTGATTGGAGGCGAGGTGCCAACTGCTAAAGTAGACAACATTGATGATGAAGTAGAGGAGCTAAAAGAAGATGGATAAGTTGAGTTGTCCGAGGAAAAAGTTATCTACAGTAAGGAAGGCAACTTTATGTCAACTACTCTAGTGTTAAGGAGGATAATGATTGTCAATCTTATGCCCAAAGACAAATAAAGAGAAAATCTCTTCTATATCGAATGCAAGGTGAATGAGATACTGTATGCCCTGATAGTTGATAATGGGAGCTGCACCAATGCGACCTCTACATTTATGGTCTAGCAATTGAAATTGTCGACCAAGCTTCACCTAAAACCTTATAAGCTTCATTGGCTTAGTGATAAGGGAGCCTTACAAGTGAACAAATAAGTGTCTATATTGATTTGCATTGGCAAATATCGAGATGAAGTACTTTTGTGATGTGCTACCCATGAGTGCATCTTATATTCTACTTAGACAACCATTGATGTTTGATTGAGTAGTGATATATGATGGAAGGAGGAATGCATGTTCCCTAGAGAATGAAGGCAAGAGAGTGAAATTAAGTCTTATGACTGCCGAATAAGTAAAGGTCATACAATCCCAATTAAGCCAAACCCTAAAGAAAAAAGTTTTGATAATGACTTGAGCCGAGCTGAAAAGAGAAATGGAGCTTAAAGGACTAACCTATTTGATGGTTTGAAGGATATTAGAGATGAGGTAAGAGGAAAGGGAGTAACTTACTAAGGTGAAAACATTATTAAAAGAGTTCACCAATCTATTCCTAGATGAGCTACTAGAAGGTCTACCTCCCATCTGAAGTGTCGAACATGCAATTAACTTATAACTAGGAGCCATACGACCAAGCAAGCCTGCTTATAAGCTGAATCCTAAACAGGCTGCCAAGTTGTAGAAACAAGTAGATGAGCTGATGAAGAAGGGGTATATGCATGAGTCCCTTAGCCCCTATAGCATATCGACCTTATTGGTGCTAAAGAAAGATGGGTCTTAGAGAATATGTACTGATAGCCGAGCGATTAATTAAATCACCATCAAGTACAAGTATCCCATATGATGATATGCTATATGAGTTGAGCAGAGTAAGAGTGTTCTCTAAAATTGACCTCGAATTAGGATACCATCAAATTCTAATGCGCGAGAGTAATGAGTGGAAAACCGCATTCAAAACGCACCATGGATTTTATGAATGGCTTATAATGCCGTTTGGATTATTTAATGCACCGAGCACATTTATTCACTTAATGAATCATATGCTCCTAGAATTAATAGGGAAGTTTGTCATGGTTTATTTTGATGCCATCTTGGTGTATAGCCTGGCTTGGAAACTTACCAACAGCATCTCCGAAGAGTCTTTACAATACTTTGAGCTGAACAACTCTACACAAATCTGAAGAAGTGCAACTTTTGCTAACCTGAAGTGATATTCTTGGGATTTGTTGTAAGTGGTGGTGGCATATAAGTTGATGAAGAAAAGATTAAAGTGATCATTGAGTGGCTAATACCGACCACTTTGGCTGACATAAGGAGTTTCCATGGCTTGGCATCATTCTATCGCAGGTTTATAAGAAATTTTAGTATGATTGTGGCCTAACTCACTGAAATCTCAAAGAAGAATGTTGAATTTAGATAGGGAGAGAAAGAGCAATAGAGTTTTGATGAAGTGAAAGAGAGGTTGACTACAACCCTTGTATTAGCTCCATCAAGCTTCGATAAAGTGTTTGAAGTAAAATGTGATGCATCCTAACTAGGCATAAGTGCCACGCTAATGCAAGAATGTTGACTTATCGCATACTTTAGCAAGAACTTTCGAGGAGCTATACTCAATTACTTTGTCTATGATAAGGAAATCTACTCCTTAATTCAAGCCCAAATGGTATGGCAACACTATCTACTACCTAAGGAATTTGTGATGTACACCGATCATGAATCCTTGAGATATTTAAAGAGCTAACCCAAGTTCTCTTGAAGATGAACCAAATGGGTCGAGTTCATGAAGGGTTTTTCTTATGTCGTAAAATACAATGATGGAAAGAACAATGTAGTAACCAACAGCCTATTGAGATGACATTCTCTCCTGACCAAGGTGTAAACCAAGTTGCTTGGCTTTTCAAAAATAAATAATTTGCATGCTAAGGATCCACAGTTTGGTCCTATTTATGCTTGGTGTAAGGAAGGATAGATACTGGACAACTATCATAAGGAGGATGGATACTTATTTAGGAAGAGGAGGCTATGTATCCTAACCTATTCCATGAGAGAATTGCTAGTGTGTGAAGCACATGGAAGAGGATTGATAATATACTTTGGCTAGTGTTAAATCCATGAAGTACTATCTGTGAGATTCTTTTGGCTAAGAATGATGAGAAATGTGCAATTCATGTTGGAAAGGTATACAACCTACCGAAAAGTGAAGAGTCGAGCTAGGCTGAGCCAAGCAAGGATACTATTTACCTTTGCCTATCCCGACCAAACCATGGTTCGAGCTGAGTGTGGACTTCAAGTTAGGATTACCAAAAACATCCCAAGGGAAGGATTCTATCATAGCAATCGTAGATCGATTTACCAAGATGGCACATTCCATACCTTATTCCAAAACTAATAACGCTTTGACTATCTCTTTTCTTTTCTTATAGGAAGTAATCAAGCTTCATATAGCACCCAGAACTACTGTTTCAAACCGAGAACCAAGGTCCATAGCCACTTTTAGAGGACATTATGGAGATGAATGGGAACTAAGCTATTGTACAACACATCTTGCTGTCCACAGACCAATGGATAGGCTGAGGTTATCAATAGAACCATAGGAACTTTACTACAGGTTACTATCGAATGAAACATGGCTAATTGGGATTCGTGCCTACAAACCATTAAGTTCACTTACAATAAGATCACCCATAATGTAGTAAACATGTCTCTATTTAAGGTTGCCTATAGGTTCAACTCCAAGCTCTTAATGGATCAAGCACCCCAGCTAAGACCTAATGATGACCAGCTAAGCGTAGAAAGAGTTAAAGCCATCAGAGCCATGCATCAAAAGGTTATAGAGCTATTAAGCCAGGCTACTACCAAGCTCGAGAAGGGAAGCCGAGGATGGAAGAATAGAGGAATTTCAACTAAGTGATCCGATCAAGATACATCTTAGCAAGGAATGATTCCCAAATTTGAGGAAGAGTGAGTTATCACCTAGAGTTGACGGACACTATAAGGTGCTTGAAAAGATCAATCTTAATGCCTACAGGATTGAACTACCTAAAGGGTATGGAGACTTAACCTCCTTCAATATTGCTAATCTCTAACCCTATACTCTCGATGATGAGTAACCTAGAGTTGAGCTTGATTTAATCTTAAATCTCAAACAGCCTAAAGGTAATGATAGGGATCAAGGACTAATCATACGGTCCCAAACCTAAGGGCTCACTCAAATGGTTTGCCAAGCTGTTTGAAGTGAGTTAAATGCGGAAGAGCAATGTATACCCTAGTCCAATCTATCGAGCTACTTTGCTTTCTACATTATCCAAGAAGTTATCGAGGTAACTATCCGACACTCCAAGCCAACCCCTCTACCACAATAGTCCAAGCATCTAATCTAGATACAGCTAACCTCATATAATGCCAAAGTCAAGTTGATAGTTGCCAAGAGTTGATCATTCAATGCTGACTCGAAAATGAGTTACCCTTGAATCACCCCCTTAATCTAGTCCCAATTGTCCAACATAATGAACTACCAATGTCAACCTTATCTAATTGGGATCTACCCCTATTAGGCCAATAATATCATGGGTACTATAGAATGAGCAAACCATGTACGTTATCCTTTTTTTGACATTCGTATTATCCTTTCTAACAGTGGATAATCTTTTTCATGATTACATTGATACCCTTGTAAATTATTCCCCTTTTTCTTAACTAGTAGGAATTCTTTTATGTAATTTTCTATAACCTAAAATTTACCTTATTGAGTACTATAAATACTTAAAAATTGTAATAGTTGCAACAAGATATATAGAGAATACACTGAACTTTCACTCTCTTGAGCTAAGTGTCCTTTTACTTACTCTTAAACTACTTTTATCTATCCCATTGAGTGTAGACTAATAGCGAGTGACCTTTAGCCTTACTTGTACATTATATTAAGTGTGATTTGAGCTTGTGTGGACGTTAGTATGTCATATCTATCATCAGTATACAAGAACCCTTACTCAACCTTCTACTGCCATTTATCTTTTGGAGCATCTTACGGTCTGGACCTACTCCTTTGGTTACGCATGGTATTGGGTTTATATTTTCATCCACGAATTCGTACCAAAGATTATATGTTTGAAGTCATCTAAAGTAGCTAGATTAGCTTAAGAAAGAAGAAGAAAAGTATTCTTGTATAATAAGAATAGGTTATGGAATGAGTAAAGAAATCATACATTCCTATCAATCGCCATTGTAAGAAGAAAAATAATCATATGAAGTGTAGTTCAATTAGTGTGAAATGGTATTCTCCATATATGCTTTGGCATACATGAGTAAGCTTAGAAGGAAATGGCAAATCTATAGCTCTTAAGTTTCCTTTGTTTAGTTCTCTAACTGTCGCAATTCTTAGGTCTCCTATGCTGAGTTTTCTATCTTTACGATTGATTTAGTCATGTCATGTGAACTATATGATCAATAACTGGTCAATTCCTTCATGTATCATGTTGATCTAAGAGTTATGTTGGTCTTGTTTGATTCAAATCAAATCCAATTAGGTTGAATTATTCTCTATCTCATTCAAGTCCAAGTTAGTGAAAAGTTAAGATTTTCCATTCCCATACTTGATACTGTATATGTGCTAGCTATATAAAGTACTTAACCTCTTAATTATGATGTAGGTGTGATACTTGGAGAGTTATACAACGAATGTATGAGAAAAGGGTTTAGTCATGAGTTACACTTATATGATAATATTGTTATGACTAATCTTAAGCAAAGGAAGAAATGAGATACAAGCTAGGGGGCAAAAACTAAGTTAAAAAGTATGGAAAGGTGGAATCCCAGCTAAATTAAGGATCAGAGGTAAGGTCAGAATATGTCTTACTGCAATAACTTGAACTTGATATGACTTAAAACCTTAGTTAGAATCTGAGTCAGAAGGTACAAGAAGTAGGGATTGAGCCGAAATGATATAAAACTTAAAAAATTTGTTAACTTGAAATAACTTACATAGTAACAAATGGATTTGATGACTTTCATAACCGATATCTTTATGTAATAAGTGTATTATAGAGACTGATAGTAGAGAGAATATGTTAGAAGTTATCTTACTAGGAAATAAAAAAAAAATTATGAAGAAGACATATTTGTCTCATAAAGTTATAAGACAGGGAACGGAGAAGATTAGTTTGAAAAGAAGTAATCTAGTGATATGGGAACGAAATAACAAAGTGAGAACCTAACTCTAAAAGTAGGTGAAATTAAAATTATATAACGGATGAGTACTTGAAGTTAATTCAAAGGAATTGATACGATGAAATTATGAGCTAGATAATCTGTATAACAAAGTGCAAACACTCAAATAAATGGGCTCCATGTAGCTAGATATGCATAACTTAAACTTAAAATGTTGACTTTGAACATGACATTAATTTGGAATAATGATGCTAAACATGTGTATGAGGGTTTGTAGGATAAGAAGAGAGGATATATTCAATTTATAAGGTTGTAAAATGGAATAGAGATGGGGAGCGATGGCTACTAACCCTGATAGAAATAAATGAGTGACAAGAGAGGTGTAGAATATCCTAGAAGTTGAGACAAGAGATGTTTAGAATCAATTGTATCAAAGTAATGATATAAGAGTTTTGTAAAGGTGGGATTAGGTTAACTATGACAAGCATTGACGTGTAAGAAGTAACACAAATGTAAAATAGTCGTGTCTTTGGCAACTTTGTTAAGTTATGAATGTATAGAAATTGAAGCAAAAGACAAAATATAATGCTTAAACTATAAGTGTGAGGTTAAGGAAGTAGGGCAAAAAATCTTAGTGGCATATGAAGTATTAGAGACTCTATAAAGTGAGTAAGATTAATGTTGTTACTTAAGCCTTTACAGTACAGAAGGGAATAATAAAGATGTAGACTTGGATGTAAATGCTTAAATAGCACAAAGAATGAAGAATACTGAAGTCATGACTTTAACAAAAGTTTATGATTATGATGCGATGTGAACATCAGAGTTGCGTAATGGGAACATAATATTTAGATTAAAATTCTATTCTTCCAAAGTATGGAAGTTTTGAGAACGAAACTTTTTGTAAGGGGGGTTAAATGTGAGACCCCAGTCTTCGACCAACTATCGAGGACTCAAAGTAGTGGCACATTCTAAGTAAATATAAAACTTGGAAAATATGAATTGTGAAGTGATGAAACAAAGTGATCATAAGCAGCATGAGTTACAAGTACTATTACGTATAATCGTAGTTGCAAAATATTCTCGAAATCAAATAAATTCATAATATGATCTCCCAAAAGTCAAAAGAAACACTTTGGTATAGTTTAATTTATAAAATTAAGTCATTGAAATATTTAATTAAATAAAAACTTATTTTACCAATAGTGAAAAATTAGTATCGTGCACACAAAGGGTAAGACCAAATTATAGTGAGATCTCAAAAATAAAATTATCTAACTTATAAGATTAATTATTTGAAGTTAATTGTGAGTAGAGTTGCTATTATAAGCATTCCGTATATAAGCGTATAGTCGAAATAGGAAAATAATCATATATTATATAATATATTAACAACATGTTTACTTGGGGGGAATGGAATTTCCATTCCCCCCTCATTCCTTGTGAAGTTTTTATTATCATGCTTAGTTAATTGAATGGGGATTCCATAGAATGCTTGTTATGTGAATTCGCTAAATAAAGATTCCTTATCTCAATATTTGAATTCCAATTCAACACCTTTTGCCTATTTCATTCCAACACTGCCCCCCTAACTTAACCCTCTCTTCTTCTTCTTCATTGGCATAGCCACCACCATATGTAAACCATTACATCTCTACGCACAACCAACATAGACCATTGTACTACCATGTACCACTACCACTTACTACTACTCCACAACTTACCACCACTACATACCAGCATGACAATTTATACTTTGCCATGACCATAGGTCTAAGTGACATACATGTACATCACCATGTGTATGTTAGATCTGCATTTGAATTCCAAGCAATATACTTACAAGAGAGAGAGAAGGAGTAAGAGATTAGGGAGTTTGTAGATCTAGGAATGGACGCAACCACAGAAGCGGTTGAATCATGGATGCAAGTTAGATATGTATTTGTGTATTATGTGGTTTTGAGTTTGAGAACAATGATGATGGAGAAAAGTAAGGGCTTGAAGTTTTCTAAGAAAAAGATGAGGAAGAATACCTGTTTTCCTTTCTTTTCTTGCATACTATTTTCTTGGAAAAAGTTAAGTATTCTAGAAAAAAAGATGATGATGGTTTTAGTTCTTTTCCTGTATACTATTTTTCTGGGAAAAGTTTTTTAGAAAAAAATTGAGGAAGAAGAAGGATATTTTTCTTTCCTTTCTTAAGAATGACTTCCATAGAGAAAAGTTGGTACGGAAACATACGAACCTAATACCATACGTAACTAAAGGAGTAGGTTTAGACTGCAAGATAGTCCAAAAGATAAATGTTATTCAAAGTTTAAGTAGGGTTCCTATGCAACGACAATGGATATGACGTACCAATGCCTCAAATAAGCTCAGGATACACTTGATATGACACATTAATATGGCCGGAGGTCACTCACCATTCGTCCACACTTAATAGGCTAAATAAGAGTAACTTAAGAGTCTAAATAAGAGTAACTTAAGAGTCTAAATAAGAGTAACTTAAGAGTAGGTAGAAGGACACATAGCTCGATAGAGTGAAAGTTTAGTATGTTATTTGTATATCTTATTGCGGCTATTACAATTTGTAAGTATTTATAGTATCCAATTAGGGAAGTCCTAGGTTATAGGAAATTACAGAAAATGATGCCTATTAGTAAAGGAAAATAGGGAATAATTTACAAGGGTATCATTTTAATCATGCAAAAGATTATCCATTGTTAGAAAGGATAATACAGATGTTAGAAAAAAGATAGCGCATGTGCTGTTTGCTCAATCTATAATCCTTATGATACTGTTGGCCAAGTAATGGCGGATCCTGATTAGATCAGGTTAGCGTTAGCAATTTGGTAGCTCAGACTGTTGGGACTAGATCGGAGGGTGGTGATTTAGGGGCAACTTAGTTTTGGGTCAGCCTTAGATGATCGACTCCTAACAACTATTAGCTTGACCTCAACATTATATGTGGTTAGTTGCATCCAGATTAGATGCTTGGACTATTATGGTAGAGAGGTCGGCTAATCACCTTGGTTACTTCTTAAATGATGTAGAAAGTGAAGTAGCTCGGTAGGTTGGACTAGGGTATGTATTACTCCTTGATGCTTAACTTTCCTCGGATAGCTTGGCAAACCATTTGAGTGAGCTCTCAAGTTTAGGAGTGCATGATTGGTGCTTGATTCTTATAATTCCTTTGATTTGTTTGAGATTTAGGATCAAATCTAGCTCAACTCCAAGTTACTCATCCTCGAGAGTGTAGGGTTGGAGATTGGCAATGTTAAAGGAGTCCAAGACTCCATATCCTTCAAGTAGTTCAATCTTATAGGCATTAAGATTAATCATTTCAAGCACCTTGTAGGGTTCATCAGCTCTAAGAGACAACTTGCTCTTCCTTAAGTTTAGGAATTGTTCCTTATTGAAATGCATCCAAACTAAATTACCTGGTTGAAATCCTCTCTTCTTCCATCCTCAGCCTTACCTCTCCAACTTGGTAGTAGCTTAGCTTAATTACTCTATAACCTTTTGGTGGATGGTTATGATGGCTTCAACTCTTTCTAAGATCGGCTGGTCATCATTAGGTTTTGGTTGGGGTACTTGGTCCATTAGGAGCTTAGGGTTGAACCCATAGGCGACCTCGAACGAGGATATGTTTGTTACGCTATGGGCAGTCCTATTATAGGTGAACTCAATGATTGGTAGGCATAAATCCCAATCAACCATGTTTTGTTTGACAGCAACCCGTAGCAAAGTTCCCATGGTTCTATTAACAACCTCGGTCTATCCATCGGTCTGTGGATGGTAAGATGTGTTGTATAATAGCTTAGTTCCCATTCATTTCCATAGTATCCTCTAAAAGTTGCTCATGAACCTTAGGTCTTGATCTGAAATAGTGGTTTTGGGCACTCCGTGAAGCTTAATTACTTCCTATAAGAAAAGAAAAGAGATAGCTGAAGTATCGTTAGTTTTGGAATAAGGCACGGAATGTACTATCTTAGTAAATTAATCTATGACTACCAAGATGGAATCCTTTCCTTGGGATATTTTTGGCAATCCTAACATGAAGTTCTTACTTAACTCAGACTATGGTTTGGTTAGGATGGGCAAGGGTATATAGTGCCTTTGTTCGACTTGGCTCTTCGCTTTTTGGCAGGTCATACACCTTTCCAATATGGACCACACATCTCTCATCATTCTTAGCCAAAAGAATCTCACAAACAGTACTTCATGGGTTAAGCGTTGGCCAAAGTGTCTTATCAATCCTCCTCTATGCGCTTCGTGTACCAGTAATTCTCTCATGGAACAAGTCAGGATATATAGCCTCCTCTTCCTAAATAAGTATGCGTCTTCTCTATGATAGTTGTCTAGTATCCATCCTTCCCTACATTAACTATAGATAGGACCAAAGTATAGATCCTTAGCATACAAATTTTTTATTGTTGAAAAGCCAAGCAGCCTGTTCTATAGCTCTAATAGAGAGAATGTCGTCTTGATAGGGCATCGACCATTACATTGTTCTTTCCATCCTTATATTTTATGACATAAGAAATACCCTTCATGAACTTGACCCATTTGGCTTGTTTCTAAGATAACTTAGGTTGCCTCTTCAGATATTGCAAGGATTCATGATCAATATAAATCATAAATTTCTTAGGTAATAGATAGTGTTGCCATATCATTAGGGCTTAAATTAAGGAGTAGAACTCCTTGTCATAGACAAAATAGTTGAGTGTAGCTTTTCGAAGTTTCTCACTAAAGTAAGCGATAGGTTAGCCTTCTTACATTAACATGGCACTTATGCCTAGTTCAGACACATCACACTTTACTTCAAACACTTTGTCGAAGCTCGATAGAGCCAAGACAAGTGCTGTAGTCAACCTCTCTTTTACTTCCTAAAAACTCCTTTACTCCTTCTCTTCCCATCTGAATTCAACATTCTTCTTTGAGAATTTAATAAGTGGGGCCACAATCGTACTAAAATTTCTTATAAACATACAATAGAATGATGCCAGGCCATGAAAACTCCTCACGTTAGCCAAAGTGGTTAGTACCAGCTACTCGGTGATCGCTCTAATCTTCTCTTCATCAACTCCTATGCTACCACCACTTACAACAAATCCTAAGAATATCACTTCAGGTTGGCAAAAGTCGCGTTTCATCAAATTTGCATAGAGTTGTTCAGCTCAAAGTTTTGCTAAGACTCTTTAAAGATGCTGTTGGTGAGTTTCTAGGTTAGGCTGTACACTAAGATGTCATCAAAATAAACCATGACAAACTTCCTTATTAATTCTTGGAGCATATGTTTCATTAAATGCGTTGGATAATCCAAGCTGCATTACAAGCCATTCATATAATCCATGGCACGTTTTGAATATGCTTTTCCACTCATCACCCTCGTGTATTCGGATTTGATGGTATCTTGATTTGAGTTCAATTTTGGAGAACACTCTTGCTTTGCTCAACTCATCTAGCATGTCATCAAGTCTTGGTATGGGATATATGTACTTGATGATGGTTCGATTGATTACTTGGCCATCCATACACATTCTCTAATTCCCATCTTTCTTTGGCACTAACAAGGTTAGCACGACATAAGGGCTTAGGGACTAGCCCAGATACCTTTTCTTCATCAGTTCATCCACTTGTTTCTATAACTCAGCAGCTTGTTCAAGATTTAACCTATAGGTAGGCTTATTTGGTAATATGGCTCTTGGTTGCAAGTTGATTACATGTTCGATGCCTCAAATGGGAGGCAAACCTTCTGATAGCTCATCTAGGAATAGATCAACGAACTCTTCCAATAATGTTTTGACCTCGGTGACCTCTTCTCCATTATCCTTTGGACTAGTAAATAGGTTAGTCCTTCGAGCTTCGTTTCTCTTTTTAGCTTAGTTTAAGTCATTACCAAAGCCTCTTTCTTTAAGGTTAAGCTCAATTGAGATTACATAATCTTTCCTTGCTCGGTAGTCATAAGACTCAATTTCTCTCTCCTTCCTTCATGTTCTAGGGAACATATATTCCTCCTTTTATCATATATCATTGCTCAATTGAACATCCATAGTCATCTAAGTAGAATGTTAAATGCATTCATGGGTAGCACATCATAAAGCACTTTATCTTAATATTTGCTAATGTAGATCGGCATAAATACTTACTTGTTCACTTGTAAGCTCCCTTATCATTGAGCTAATGAAGCTTACAAGATTTTAGGTGGGGCTTGGTTAGTAATTTCAATTGCTGGACCATAAATGTAGAGGTTGTATTGGTGCAGCTCCTACTATTAACTATCGAGGCATATGGTGACTCATTCACCTTATATCCAATGTGGAAGAGATTTTCTTTTTATTCATCTTCTAATACAAGACTGACACTCATTGTCCTCCTTAACACTAGAGTGGTCAACATAAAGTTGCCTTCTTTACTATAGATAACTTCTTCCTCGAATAGCTGAGCCTGTCCATCCTCTTTCAGCTCTTATACTTCTTCATCAGTGCTGTCTACTTTGATAGTCGGCATGTTGCCTTGAATCACCATAGTTCTTCTATTTGGATACTAAGTGGCCATGTGTCTAAATCTTTGGCATTTGAGACACTTGATCTTACTCATCTTCCTACTCGAACTCTACCCTTTCTCACACTGCCTCGAGACTTCCTTTTCCTTTGTTCAAATAGTTTAAGTAGGCTAGGTCTTATAGCCTTACTTGGTTTTGTTCGTACATGTTTACTTATAGCAGTTTAGCTACTACTAGGTCAGGTAACTAGTGGTCGGAACCTTCCTATTCAGCGCTTTTCTATCCTCTAGGTAGCTTAGATTGCATCATCAAGTAACCTAATATCTGTGGTTTCCATGACATCTCCAATCTCATACTTTAGTCCATTGATGAATCGAGATACAATTTAGTCTTCTGGCTCATTGACTTCACATCGAATCAATAACATCTGGAATTCCTTAACATAAGCTTCAATAGTTGATCTTCCTTGCCTCAATTCCTGTAATCTTTTGAAGGCATCCTGTAGATAGTAGCTTAGCATAAACCTTTTCCTCATAACCCTCTTCATTTCTTCTCAACTCCAAGTTTCTCATTCCCCTTCTCTTTGTTAGGTACCTTGCAAGTTCTTCCACTACAGGGTAGTGTAACTAGTAAACTTCAATATAGCAAGTCTAACCTTTGCATTATCAGGCACTTTGTGGCATTTAAACTGCTTTTCAATCTTATCTACCCAATTTAGGTAGTCTTTGACATCACTACTTCTAGAAAAGCTTAGAATTTGCATCTTTAACACTTCAACTCTAGGGGCTCATATATTCCTTTCTTCAAGTTCATAGTACTCCTTTGCTTCATTATCTCCTTCCTCTTCTTCTTCTATTTCTTTATGTGATAGTCTTCGCGTAGTATCCCTACCCATTCCTTTTGCTTGGGGAGGATAAGTTAGGGCATTAACTCGACTAAACTGGCCATCAACTTGCTTTTGCTGTTCATGTCCCCTAATTTGGCTATTTCTAACTTGTTGTCTATCTTCTTAAATAATAGTCACCAAACTAGTTATCAAGTTTGTAAGCCTATCAAGCAATCACCCACTAATTGAGGTGTGAAGCTTCCTTCTTACCTTTAGCAAAGTGGAGTACCACTTTCTTAGTTTCCTAAACACTTGAATTTGACATTGTTGGTTGACTCACAAAATAGATGTTTAAAAATACTGCACAAAGTTCTTTTCGTAAATAATAAAAGCTAAACAGTAATTGATACTCCTACAACTACATATAGTGAATAATTAAACAACCACTTTATTTTTGCATATAGGAAACAGCGGAAAACAGAGCACCAAGTATCTTTGATATTATTCACCTACCAAACTTCTAGTGTTAACAACAGCACCTTAAATACACAAAACCAATAGCAAATTACTTAGAGAATAAGGAAGTAGAAGCTGGCCTTTGAATGTAACCTAAGCTTTAATACTAAGATGGTACGGATTTGTAGATGAACATACGAACTCAACACCGTACGTAACCAAAGGGGGTAGGTTTGAACCACAACATGGTCCAAAAGATAAATGGTAGTTGAACGTTAAGCAAGGATTCCTATGCATTGGTGATGGATATGATGCACTAATGTTTCATATGAGCTCAGGTCACACATGATATGGTACACAAGTATGGCCAAAGGTCACTCGCTACTAATTTATGCTTAATGGGATAGATAAGAGTAGATCAAGAGTAAGTAAAAGGACACTTAGCTCAAGAGAGTGAAAGTTCAGTGTATTTTATGTATATCTTGTTGGGGCTATTACAATTTATAACTATTTATAGTACCTAATTAGGGTAAATCCTAGGTTATAAGAAATTACAAAAAAGAATTCCTACTAGCAAAAGAAAAGGGGAATAATTTACAAGGGTATTAATGTAATCGTGTAAAATATTATCTATTGTCAGAAAGGATAGTACAGATGTTAGAAAAAAGATAGCATACTCGTAGTTTGCTCATTCAATGGTCCTTATGATACTATTGGCCGAGTAGGGGTGGATTCTGATCAAATCAAGTCTGTATCGACAATTCGATAGCTTGGATGGTTGGGATTGGACCAAGGGGGTGATTTAGGGGAAACTCATTTTCAGGTTGGCCTTGGATGATTGATTCTTGACAACTATTAGCTTAACCTCGGCACTGTATAAGGTTGGCTGCATCCTGATTAGATGCTTGGATTGTTTTGGTAGAGGGGTTGGCTCGGAGCATCAGCTGATTGCCTTAGCAGCTTCTTAGATGATGTAGAAAGCGAAGTAGCTCAGCAGGTCGTACTAGGGTGTGCATTACTCTTTGATGCTTAACTCACTTCAGACAGCTTGACGAACCATTTGACTAAGCCTTCGGGTTTAAGAGAGCGTAATTAGTCCTTGATCTCTATCAAAAGTAGATAAGGATATTTTGGTAATTTTAATCTTATTACATGTCTATTCCTTATATGCTCTTTTTCCCAAGTAAATAATACCATGCTTGTTATAGGCCTATTCCATTCCTTAAGAATGATGATTAAATTATGCGTCAATTCCATACGATAAAGTGAACATGTTGTAAATCTTACATTGAGATTAAGTTAATTAAATTAACTTTTTGCATGGGACAACTGTAGGATCATCTAAAAACAATAGTGAGGCATGGCATGCAATTGGTAGAAGATTGGGACTACTCAATAAGTGTTGCCATAGGAAAATAATGTAAAGAAAATAGGAAGAAAAGGGGGATTTTAGCTTTAGAGAAATCACCAACGCAAGAAGCAGTTCCCTAAAATTACCAAATTGAATCTGGAAATTTGTTTACACAATTTAGGATATAGGAAAAATGTTGGGAAGCTTTGGAAGTATCAATAAAGGGTTTTACAAAAAGATAAGATGGAAAGGGGTAAATTTGGTGAAATTACAAGTTTCTTAAGCTAGAGACTACCTGGAAGTGAACCTAACCACTTGGAACTAAAAGAGGTGGTGCTAACCTTGGTTAACATAGCCCCACCCTTAGATAGTAGCTAGAGTGTCATGTAGCTGTGAGTTTCATTCTTCCTCAATTTTGATTATATTTTCTAAAAATAGCAAATGATCTTTAAAAATTATGATTTTTTTGTTTTGCTAGGTAGTTTTTCGTTTAGAATCCAAAAATGCAACCTCATTTCTCAAGTTCTAACTTGAAATATGTGTTCCTTAAGAAATTAAGCCAAACACGAACTTTTTTTCCAATTTTCAAAAGCCTAAATGATGTTGTTTTGATCTCAAAATTTATATACAAACATTTCAATATGTCTACTTTGATTCCATGAGAAGAGCTTTCAAAAATTGAAAAGTTGAATTTTAAGGTTTTTTTTTTTTTTATTTAGCATGCATGTAGATGAAATTTCCTAAAATAGGTGTTTGATTGAGTAAATGGGTCTTCAAGTGCTAGTTTATTATTGTATTTAAGGTTTAAAGTGTTGGGTCAGAGTGTTGAAGTGAGGAAGCAAGGGTATGGATGCTTAGACTCGTGTGATTTGAGGATTCAAAGAATGTTTTGTTAAAGTCAGAATGTAAGTAAAAAATTGCATAAAAAAAATATGGCAAAAGGGAATGTGAACTAGTCTATGTGTAGAATGTATGCCAAAAACTAATGTAGAGGTTGATTGAATATTGGATATATATGTGTTTTTGTAGTAACTTTTTATGTCCTTTAGGTACAATTAGTGAAATAATTAACCTAATTAGTATATAATAGCAAAATAAATGTTTAATAAGTATTTTACTAAAGCTTCTATATTAGAATCAGAATAATGTGTTAAGGAAATGAGATATAATAATATTTATATAATATTGATGAAGACAAAAACTATATTAGAAAGTTTGCTGAAAGGATCTTATGTACAAGGTGTAGTTAGAAACCGGGGCAGAAAGTAGTTGAGATTAAAATTGTCTTAAAAAGAATAATACTAAGTCTTGGACCCTAAGTATAAGTAAGTTAGTGACTTTATTTATACTTGACATATATTAACTTGGATATTGTATGCGTCTTCTTTAGGAGATATGTGCATGAAGAAGTCCCGAAGATTCGAGTAAAACTTAGGGAAATTGCTAAGTGGCCTAGGTAAGTGGATTGTTGGTGTATAAGAGTAGATTTTATCTATTCTTAACTTATCTAACTATAATGAATGTAATTGATCTTGTGTGTAATGTGATATGTTGTTTGATGAGTTATTAGGATGATTATTGATTTGCTGGGTATATGTATTGCCGGTTATTCATGTTTCATGTATGCAATATATGATGTTTCTTGGTTATTGTTTGATTTTATGATGCTTGGATCTATACTAACTTAACAAAAAGATTAGGTAGTAACCTTACCTCGTAAGGTGTTTACTTAAGTGAACCTGATACTAAGACTTTAGAATTGAAAATGTAAATGAGATTAAGTAAAAGTTGGTCTAATGAATATATGAGTAAGCTTATTGGATATTTGCTTGGTAATTGTTAGGTGTGTGATTGATGCATTCATGGCACGACAAGAAAAGGGCCTATGGGTCAAGTTTTCTAAACTTAGGATTTTGTTAAGGAAAGTTTTATTTCAAAAATGAGACTTTTGGTTATGCAAACAATTTTGCTTTTGAAAGTTTGGTTTTGTAAAGTAGATAGCTTGGTTTATGTAAACTGGTTTTCAAGCATACAAATTTGCATTTCAGCTAAGCTATTAGGTTAGGCAACCCTTGGTTGCATAACTATGTTCTTAGACTTTAGGCTATGTTTACATGCTTGGATTGAAGTCAATCAATTAGATGAGTTGCTAGGAGCTAGGCTATAATATCAATACTGATGCATGTCACATGTACTAACATGGAATGTATTTGTTTCATTTGCATTGCTTGGCTATACTGTTAAGCTGTGTGATAATAATGATAACCTTCTTAGTAAATGTGATGTGATATTATTTGTGTTAGTGCTTGTGATATTACAGTACGCTAAGGGGATAAGTCTTTCTTATCCTCAAGTTTTGAAGGAAGTTAGCTTGAACCTCACATCATGGTAGCAATGAGATTTTAGTATAGATAATTAGCATCTTTGAGGTAAACCTTAAAGTAGAAAGTAAGTTAGAATGTTGGTTAGAAATTGAACTGCAGAACACCCCTATGTAACTAAAGTGGATTAGAAACTAGATTTAAGCACTAAAAAGGAGCTCTACAGGAAGATTATTAAATTATTTTGTAAGGGCCTCAAAGGAGATTAATAAAGCAATGAGTAAATCCTCTTATGAATATGTATATTACAAAGATATTTTAATGAGAGCTATGCATGGTATAAAAATTTATTGTTGTGATATTCTAGGTGTGACCACCATTGAAAAGATTTCTGCTGTGGTTATGATATTAAATGAGAATTGTTTTGAGAATATGATTTTTATTTTGTTATGTGATAGGTAAGCACAAATTTTACCTTATCCTTAACTTAAGATTGATAATAACGAATCGTCTTTAAGTATCAAAAATTAAGAAAAATTTGTAGACAGATACCTAGAAGGTGAGGCGTTACATATGATAACTTCTCTTTTTCTTTTTTAATATAATATTTCCCTCTACTTCTCTACAGTTATAATATTCATCCCAATATTACTATAATTATATGTATATATATATATATATAAGATACTGAATCTAACCTATCCCTTTTAATACATGCATAAATTTAAACTAATTTCATAAAAAAATTATTTGCAAAATGTGTATATAAATGATTACATAGAGGATGAAAAATAGAAATTTTTGCGAAAAGAAAAAATATAAAAATTATTGGAAAATATGGACAACATAGAACTTAGAAGCGTAATTATTAATATTTGTCAATACACCATTGGAAAAGTAATTCTAATCAAATTACATAATTATAAGAAACATTAGAATCTAGGAATTAATAGTAAATTAAATTTAAGAAGTAAAGATAGATATAATGTTTCATGATTAATTCAATAAAAATCAATAAGTATGTACAAAAAAATATTTGATTTGTAAATATTATGAATTCAAGATGAACCATTACATAAACATCTTAATTTTGTCAAACAACCTTTTTGGTCTAAAATTTCATTAGTGCAAGATATTATTTTGGGGAGAATTACAATTGAAAGGATCAACATTTAGGGATAAATTCAAATTGACAATTAACGTTTTGAAAAATTCAAATCAGGGACCAGCATTTCACAAAGTGGATCAAATAAAAGATTAATAATAGGCAATCCATAAAATTATTTGAATCACTTTGTGAAACGTTGATTTTTTATTTGAACTTTTCAAAACGTTGATCCCTTATTTGAACCACTTTATAAAATATTAATTTCTTATTTGAACTTTTTAAAACGTTGATACCTTATTTGAACTTATCCCAAAATATTGATCCCCTTTATTGTAATTCTCCTCTATTATTTTGAGTATGATAACTATATGGAATGATAAAATTAATTTACCACTAACTAAAAAATTCCAATTTTGTGTTTTTGACAAATTTGAAGTAGATAATGAGAATTATACAATTTCTTAATCATGTATAGCCTTGATAGCCATATGTTGCTTAAATAAATAAAAAAAACGTATATAAATATATATATATTTATACATATGGATAAAAGTACAATAGAAGGGGAAAGAAGAGATAAATGAAGATCAAAACCACTTGGGTTGTCTATAAATTCAACCTTGTTTATTTATGTTATGAATTTTAAAGCTCGTATTTTTGTCATTGATAATCACCACAATGATGATATATAGGCTAACTTTTTGTCCATAAGAAACAACAAAAAAAAAAAAATTCTTTCTACATGAAGTGCTACATGGCTTCAAACAAAGAAGAAGAGAAATAGGGTACTTGATCCTTAAAATTGACCTATAGAAAGCATTTGACATAATTGAATGAGACTTTGTAACTTTTGCATTACAAGCACTTAACTTTTCCAAAATTAGAATCCAACTCATAAACTCTTGCCTATCCTCAAATAGTGCTTAGGTCTTATTTAATGGTTCATCTTTAAAACCATCAAAGGGTATTAAACAAGGACCTACTATCCCTTTATTTATTCATAATTTGCATGGAAATCCTTAATAGGCTTATAGAAGCTTAGGTGTTCTCTACCGAGTGGAAACCATTCAAAATTCGAAAATATGACTTAGAGATGTCCTGCTTGCTCTTTGCTAATGATATACTATTATTAGCTAAAGCAAATGTAAAATCAATAAATTCAATCTTGAGGACATCAAACTTATTTGAATCTTAGTTAGGCCATAGAGTAAATCACTCTAAATCTTTTGATTTTTATTTTCAAAAAACACAAAACATGGGGTATTGAATAAAATTTGTACTTTATTAAATCTAAAAAAAAATGAGAATAGAAAGTATAGAAAAATTTTTTGGTCTCCCACTCAAGAAAGGACTTAAACCCAAGCCGAAAGACTTTAAGGATATGATTAGTAAAGTACAAAATAAGTTAGTGGGTTGGAAAGGGAAACTTCTTAGTTTAGCAAGGTATACTCTTTTAGCCAAAGTTGTACTATAAAACATTCCAGTTTGCTATATGCAATTAGTAAAACTACCCATGAAAACAATGGATGATATTTATCACATCACAGAGAAATTTTTGTAGAATGGGACAAAGGATACAAAATAGACATGCTAGATATCATAGGATGTTATTTGTTAGCTAAAAAGTCAAGGGGGTTAGGGATTGTTTAATATGAAAATGAGAAATTAAGTGTTTGACTCAAAAAGAACATGGCAATTCTTCCATAAGTTAATCTTATGGTGATGCATCTCTGGAGTTGGACACATGATGAGGCACTACAAAGAAGCGAGTTGAAAAGAAACAAAAGAAAAGCTAGCAAAACTTGGGCACCTACTGAATGGATATGAAGCACCACTCAATCCTATTCGACCTCTAATTCACCGGATATGATACACTGGTCTGAATTGAGGGTTACTCGCCACTACTCCTTACTAAAGGGAGTAGATAAGAGTTGAAAGGTAATGAGAATATTAAGGTTGCTTAAAGGAAACTTCAATAATAATTTGATATTGATGATTGAATGATTGATGTCTGTGTATAAGTAAATAGAGGTTATATACTCATCCATTAGGGTTACTTTACATATATGAAAAGACAAAAGGGTATCTTTATAATTAGGTTACATAAAACATATTAAAAGGGGTAAAAGAGATAAAAGAAATATTCAGGATGGAAAAGAAAAAATAATTCTAGAATGTTATGTCAAAAGACATATATCGCTTGGTGGCTGGGCATTTAAACTATGATATAAAGTAGGCAAAAATAGAAAAGTGCTTATAGTCAAGAGCCAACCTGATATAGATTAGGTTGGGGACTAGTTAGTCCTTCTGTAGCAATGTTAGCTTGATTCAAGGTTGGATGTCTATGGTCGGCTCAGGGGCTCGGTTCGGCTAATCTTAAACTGTCTTTTGCGATAAACCATCGTTGCTAGGTAGGAGTAGGTTAGATTTGACATTCAAGTTAGTAGTAGATTTGGTTTAGATAAGAACCTCCATCTCGTCTATGGTCATGAGCTAGTATTCTCTAAGTGAGTCCTTGGAGTACTTTAGCTTGGCTATGGGTGATCGGTCAAGAGACTAATTCCTATCATTTGCTTGGGGGTCGAAAAGATTTGTCTTCAAATATAAAGTGGTCTCTACTCTTTCTTCTAAAGCGTTCGTAGGGTCTTCTTTTGTTGGTTGGTGAGGAATTAGATTGGATACATTGAAGGTGGAGTAAACACCATAGTCATTGGGAAACTTAATTTGGTATGCGTTGTGGTTAATTCTCTTTAGGACCTTGAATGGACTATCAACTTGAAGAGATAGCTTATTTTATCTCAAATGTGGAAATCACTCTTAATTGAGGTGAATCCATACTAAGTCTCCTAGTTAGAAAGAAATAATTCAACGGCCTTGGCTTCCAATCTCTAATTGAACTTGGTGATCTTCTTGGTTACAAACTGGTATAGCTCATGCAATTCTAAGGCTTATTCCGGATCAACTTTCATCAGCAGCTGTAAGGGTGCCAATCATATCTAGAGATATAGTGGGATTAAGGCCATAGATGACCTCAAATGGGATCTTCCTAATGGTGCTGTAGATAGTTTGGTTGTATGTGAACTTTATAATTGGTAAGCATAGATCCTAGTCTCTTAAGTTCTTTCCTATGACAGCTCTAAGTAAGTTTCTTAGCGTCTAGTTCACTACTTCAATTTGGCCATCAATATGAGGGTGGTTACTGGAGCTGAATAGAAGTTTACTTCCAAGTCTTCTCTAAAGAGTTTTTCAAAAATAGCTTAAAAATTTTGTATCTCGATTTGAGACAATAGTCTTTGGCACCCGATGTAGTAGGACAACTTCTTATAAAAACAAATTAGTAATGTATAAAGCATTGTTAGTTCGATGGTATGGGATGAAGTGTGCCATTTTACTGAAGCGATCAATGACAATAAATAAAGAATCTTTTCCTCTAAATGTCTAAGGCAACCCTAAGACAAAGTCCATGCTAAGGTCACCCCAAGGTAAGGTTTACGTCGATAGAGGTATGTATTCTCCATGGGGTTCTCTCCTCTACTTAACTCGCTTGTATACTACACAACTAACAACTACCTTATGGATATCCTTAGCCAAACCAGGCCAATAAAAGTTCTCCTCTAATAGATTGGTTGTCTTGGTCTTCCTAAAATGACTAAATAGTCCTTTACTTTGAGCTTCTCTGACCAATAGCTCACACGTGGAACAGTTTGGTATACACATCTTGTAATCCTTAAATAGATAGCTATCCTTAAAATAATATACTCTAACAATTATTCTTTCTTGGTACTATTTAATAACAAGACTGAAGTGGGGGTCATTAGTATACTGCTCGATGATAAGCAAAAATCCTAATAATTTTATTTGCAAAGTGGTTAGTAAGGTTTGCCATCGTGATAGAGCATCGACGACCACATTTACACTTCCCTTTTTGTGTCAGATCACATAGGAAAATTTTTGCATGAATTCCAACCATTTAGCTTATCTTTTTGAGAGTTTGTTCTGACTCCTAAGATGCTTCTGAGACTTATGATCCGTATAAATAACAAACTCTAGTGGCAGTAAATAGTATTGCCAAACAGTAAGGGCTCGGTAGAGAGAATATAACTTTTTCTCATATATAGAATAGTGTAGGGTGAGACTACTAAGGTTCTCACTATGGTAGGCGACTAGTCGTCGCTTTGGCATCAGGACAGTGCCAATTCTAACTCCTGATGTATCACATTCTAATTTGAAGGGCTTATCAAAATCTGGAAGTGATAGGACATGTACCGAGGTGAGCTTTTTCTTAATTTCTCTAAAGCTCTATTTAGCTTGGTCATTCTACTTGAATCCTTCACTCTTCTTTATTAGCTCGATTAAAGAGGCTCGCCTATGGAAGGAAGCTAGGCCATGAAAGCTTTGAACCTCAGTGACATTTGTCGGCGTTGGCCATTTTAAGACAGCTTGGATCTTTTCTTTATTTACTCGGATTCCTTCCCTTGACACAACAAACCTAAGAAAAATCACTTCATCCCAATAGAATGTATAGTTCTTCAAATTCTCATATAACTTCTCAGCTTACAAAATGTTAAATACTTTGTAGAGATCTTGAACATGGTTGTTCAGGTCGGCATTGTATACCAATATGTCATTAAAGTACGTGACCATACATCTTCCGATCAAGGGGCGCATCACATAGTTCATTAACGTCATGAATGTGATCGGTACATTAGTAAGTTCGAAGGGCATAACCAACCATTCGTAAAGTCCATGCCTAGTCCTGAAGTTACTCTTCCACTTATCACTTAGTCTTATGCGAATTTGGTGGTAACCACTTTCCAAATCATTCTTCAAGAATATTCTTGCACCATGAAGCTCATCTAACATATCATTGAGCTTCGATATCGGATATCTATACTTTACAGTGATTTGGTTGATTGCTCGATTGTCGATGCACGTGTGCTATGTTCCATCCTTCTTATGGATGAGCAAAACTAGTATAATACAAGGGCTCATGCTCTCCCTCATATATCCTCGCTCTACGAGTTTGTCCACCTGTCTTTTTAACTCAATAGCTTGCTCAGGATTCATTCTATATGTAAGTTGGTTTGGCAGGACAGTACTTGGCTGTAGATCAATATAGTGCTCTATACCTTAGACTAGAGGCAATCCTTTAGGCAATTCTTTAGGAAATAGATCAGAAAAATTATTTAATAGGTTTCAGATCTCTTTAGGAACATCCTCTATATCTCTCATCTCTAACAATCTTTTGATAAGTAGGAACATAGGCTCTTTATCTTTTTCAACAGCTTAGAGCTCGCTTCAACTCATTATTAAGGTTTTTTTTTTCTTACTAGATTGAGTAAGTTGATTGTAGGTCTCATTCACTTGGGATGGGGTCATAGGCTGCAACATAATCTTCTTTCCATCCTTAACAAAGGCATATGTGTTCTTATATTTGTTGTGAGTGACACATCAATCAAATAACCAAGGTCTTCTAAGCAACAGATGTAAAGTCCCATGGGGATGCCATTACATACTACTTCATCTCTATACACATTCTTAACACTAAACTATATACTTACTTGCTCAATTACATGTAAAGCACCCTTATTATGAAGCTAATTTAGCTTATAAGGTTGAGGATGATTGGAGGTCGGTAGACCTAACCTTTGTACAAAGGACTATGGTACTATGTTAGTACAACTTCCTCTATCTACTATAATAGTACATAATTGTCCCTTTATGGTACATTTAGTATGGAACAAATTTTCCCTCTAGTCTTCCTTAAAGCTTAGTGGGGAACTAAATACTCACCTCAAAACTAAGGTCATCACTTCTCCGTAGTCAGTATAGATACAGGTTTCCTCTTCCTCCTCGACTTCTATATCTTAAACATTCTTCTCGTCCTTAGGCTCACTCTCGTCGGTACTATCCACTACATTTCCTTAAAGCACCATAATACGTTGGTTTGGATACTTAGTGGCCACATGTCTAAAGCCTAAGCATTTAAAGCACTTCACTTCGCTAGTCTTCTATCCGGAGGTCTATCCTTTCTCACATGATCTTGAGGTTGGCTTAGCCTCGGTTCGGTTAGACTAACCTACTCAGCCTTGTTAGCATACTCGATTATCGTCAGATCGGTCATTCCATTCCTCGACTCAGTATAGCTTCCTTGGGTCAACTTGAACAGGCCCATGTTGTATAGGGGCTCGAGAGAATGTTGGCTCAAGTTGGCTCGGAACACTTCCCCTATATTTTTTGACCCTCTACATTATCTTAATCGCTTCTTCCAATGTATAAAACCTCTATACCTCCACAATGTTGCAAATTTCATATCTGAGTCTAGAAATGAACCTCAACACTGCACAATCCTCTAGTTCTTTTGTGTCGACTCGAATCATAAGCATTTAGAACTCCCTTACATAATCATCAACTGTTCAACAACCTTAGCAAAGTTCCTGTAATTTTGAAAATGTATCTTGTAAGTGGGACTCAAGTACGAATCTTCCTCTTAACGATCTCTTCATCTCATCCTAAGTCCTTACACCTAGTCTTCCATCCCTTGCTCTAGTGGCATTTAGATTTTTCCACTACATAGTGGCATACCAGAGAACTCAAGTGCAGCAAGTTGGACCTTCATTGCTTATATATACCCATAATAGTTAAACACCTTCTTAACGTTCTCTTCTTACTCTAGGTATTCGTCTACATCTCCACTTCCATTAAAGAGTAGGATTTAAACTTTTACATAACTAGCCCTCGAGGAGCTCAGCATCCTCATCCTTACATTCAGTAATAGTTAGCTTCTTCTTCTTCCTCAAACTCTTCAACATCTAGCACCTTATTATCTTCCTTAATTTCCTCTAACTCTAGTTTTCGTCTAACAGCTTTGTTTGCTACTCCCCTAGCTTATAGTGGTTGAACTGGGCAATTTGTTTGGTTACTTGGGCCATAATGTCTCCTAAGGGCATTTTCTTATAGGTTATGGTGCTATAGACCTTCAGGTTATTGTTTGTTAACTTGTATCACTGTGACTAGACTCTCAACAAGGTTTGTGAGTCTATTAAGTTTGTCGTCACTTGATCTTGGGGTGTTATCACCATTATGACCATGACTAGGTTAAGCACTACTACTCTAGTCACTAATAATACCTTGAATACTCAAATCTATCATGGTACAATACTTTTTGAATAGATTAATAACTTGCTAACAACTTTAACACCAAATAATCACTCAAATAGAAAAGAAGTAAACTTGCTTTGTTTTCATAATGAAAAACAGAGTAATAATGAAACCACAGTTACTATCACATAAATATATTTTGGTAGCTATGAAAGAAATATAATAACCATTAATAGCAAAGCAAACTAAAACTTCATTGTAACTTTACATACTCTCTCTTGAAACCGTACTTTCATCCCAATGAAACTGATGTGTCTCCAAGGTCAAACACATGGAGAGGCACTACAATGAAGTAAGCCGAAAAGAAACAAAGGAAAAGCTAGCAAAACCCAAGTAGCTACCGAATCGATATGGCGCACCACTTGATCTTACTTGACCTACAATTCGCTGGATATGACACATTGATCCTAACTAAGGGTCACTTGTAACTACTCCTTACTAAAGAGAATAGATAAGAGTTGAAGGGTAATGAGAATACTAAAGTTGCTCAAAGGAAACTTCAATAATAATTTGATATTTATGATTGAATGATTGATGTTTGCGTATAAGTAAGTGGAGGTTTATATACCTATCCACTAGGGTTATATTACATATATGAAAAGACAAAAGGGTATCCTTACAATTAGGTTACATAAAACATATTAAAAGGGGTAAAAGAGACAAAGAATATTTAGTATAGAAAAGAAAGAATCATTCTGGAATGTTATGTCAAAAGACACGTATTGCTTGATGGCTAGGCATTAAAATTATGATATAAAGTAGGTGAAAATAGAAAAGTGCTTATAGTTAGGGGATAACTTGATCTAGATTGAGTTAGGAAGAAGTTAGTCCTTCTGTAGAGACGTTAGCTTGATTCAGGGTTAGATGTCTATGGTTAACTCGACGGCTTGGCTCAACTAATCTTAGATTGTCTTCTAGTTAAGTTGGTAGCAAATCTGGTCAAGATAAGAACCTGTATATCGTATATGGCCTTGAGCTAGTATCCCCCAAGTAAGTCATTAGAGTCTTCTAGCTTGGTTGCGAGTGATCAGTCTAAGGGGCAAATTCCTATCATATGGAGCAAATTCTATCACTTTAAATATAGAAATTATATTAAAGGTAGAGATGTATTACTTGCCCCCAGTTCATTTCCTCTTTAAAAAGAATAATTTGCAATTATAGTTGATTCTAGAAGTCCTCAAACTAATAAAATTGGGAGATGGTACTCAAGTAAATTTTTGGCACAATTGGTAGTTCGACAATTAAATAGTTAAGTCTTTTATCCAGCAACCCTTGGGTAAAGGCAAAGAGTATATCACCGTTTTCTAAGTTTAGAAAAGTATTGATAGTTAAGATAATGGTATTTTGGGTCTTGGTATTTTCTCACTGATTCATGAAGCTTTTGGCCCTTGTTATCTTAATCAAAAGATAGATAACCAAAAATTTCCAATGGAACCACTAGTGTTAAACCTAAGACAAATATATATCTCTTTCTTCCCCAAAATGATCACACATCTAAGCATTTAATTTTAATGGCTTTGGAATATGCATGTCCTTACTAAGATTCAAAAATTTTTGTGGAAAGCCTACTTAAATGCCTTACATATCATGGTAAACATATATGCTAAAACAAATTTACAACTATACTACTTTAGATCTTAAAGTGAAAAGGAAGACATCCATCATGCTATATTAACATGCCTCCTAATATAAGAAAAGCTTGTTAGTCATGGCATTTGCACAAATGAAAGTAAAGATCTTTTATCATGATTGGCGGAAACTTTAAATTATCCTAGACACTTTACTCATAACGGCATCCGACATGTTGCATTATCATGACTTTCTTTTTATGGTTATGCTAGAAGGAGAGAAATACCATTGTATTTGAAAAGGCAGAACCCTCAAATAATTTACAAAGTGAATGGCAAAAGGCTAGGTCCCTAGCCTTTAGTTAAATCAATATTAGATCATTATTGTAAAATATCTACTTTTTTATTATAATTATGTTGCATCTTATATGTATGTATGTAGATTTTGTTAATGATTGTACTTACAACATTTTTTCTAGAATGTTATAAGATGGAAAATTTTTTGTACGAAATGATTAAGTGTACTGAATGCATTCCATAAGAGACTAAATGAATAAATTCTTACCTTTTCATTATAACATAAGTATTAATTGAAATCTAACTATCAATTCTTAAAAAACATAAAATTAATATATAAAACTTGTTTGAATTTTGCTTTGGAGCAAAATTAGATTAGAAATATGTTTGAAAATGTAATTATAAATAGAGTAAAAAGAGCAAATAGACATAAATTTAAGTTTTTATGACTTCTTTTCATGATAATTTTGTAAATTTGTTTCATTAGTAATACTAAAAAAAATATCATTTTAAATATATTGTGTAATAAATCACTCAACAACCCATATTTAGACTCATAACGTTAATTATAAAATAAATATTACTAAACAAAGTCATAATTAGTATTATTTACTAATAATATATACAATGAGATGGATAGATTGTGATATGGGTTAAGTATTATTATTTATGGTATACTTTTAAATAAAAAATAACAATTTAAGAGAATTTATATAGTTAGGTATAATTTTATAATAAATGAATTCATTATTATTAGTTATTATGGAAGAATAAGTTAAAAAAAATATAACAAAAATTGAATGTCTAAAGTAATAAATGCATCTTGAAAAAATAAAATGGCATTTATGAGAGTTGAACCTATGATCTCTTATTAGTATGGGTTTTACTTTAAAATATATTTGTATTGATGGAAATAAAATATTAATGCAAAAGATGATCATAACTAAATGCTAATAAATTCATATTTAAAAGATTATGTAAATGAATTTATTTAATTATAGTCATATAAAGTAACATAATATTTCAAAAAAATTATAATAATTTGAGTTATGAGATTACAACACCATATATCTAGAGTAGCATTATTTTACATCTAGTTATGTCAAGCTTACGCCTATTCAACAAATACTGTCCTAATATTTAAAAAATATGTCTATTGAAAAATGAAAAGATAATAATAATAATAATAATAATAATAATAATAATAATAATAATAATAATAATTATTATTATTATTATTATTGAAAAAGTATGAATAATAAAAGTTTTCTAAAAGATGTTTAAAAAAGAGAGATATGAAGATCATATGATTATAAACTTATCTATTTCTTCATAATAGACAGTTATTTTGGTTGTATTGAAAGACAACATTAATGTAATAACTTTTCATTCAAGAAACATAATAATATGAAAACATATTATCTAATGGGTAGTATGACGAAAAAAAAATTCTAAATTTATTATATTATATAACAAATGAAATACAATATATTAGTTCCTCACAATGTTTAAGAAGTATAGAAGCTACTTTTTTTTTTTTTGCCAAAAACATACTCCTTAGGCAAAGTAAACGTTCCTTTCATTTTCTTTTTTTTTTTTTTACCAGCAACAAAGTAATAAATTTACTTGAAAAATATCAAAATTTGTAAATTAATAATAATTGGTTGTATATACTTTTTTAACTATAGAGTAATTGTTACTACTAAATCAATATAAAAATATATATAATATATTATAATATCATGTAAATGCCAAATGGTTCTCTTGAAATGATGCAATATTTAGAAAAAAAAATATAAATAATGTTATAAATTTTTTTAATTACAGGGTAATCATTATTACTAAATTCAATATAAAAAAATATAATATATAACAATTATAAATGCTAAATGGTTTCCATGAAATGATGCATTATCTAGAAAGAAAGTATACATAATTATGATTAAAAGTATTATATTTCAAAATGAAATATACTTTAAAACATAAAATATGTTATTAATGTGAAAGTATTATATTTATTTTTTAATATATTTTAAAATATAAAATGAAATACTATGAATGTGGAAGGTTATGTTGCTTTGCTTTAGATTATGGGAATGATATAACTATAAATATAAATATGATTTGATGTATATAAACATCCTTTTAATATAAGTGAATAGGTATAGTAAATAAAAAGGCAATCCAATATGTAAAAAAAAAAAAGTTCCTTGTAGAAGGTTTAATTATTAAGATTTTATCATGTTTGCCCACATATTAGTGGTTGCACTTGTCTATTATTAAATTAGATCTAATAGTGATGAAAAGATATTGCATAAGAGTTGAATTTGAAAAGTAAAAGAAATTGGAATAGCCTTGTACAGTTAGAAATTGTAATGGAGTAATGAAATACATTACCTCCAGCTACTATGTTAAGATAACAAAAGTAAATTGTGTTTAAATAATAAAATTAAAAAATGCTAGAAAAAAAATCATTTTATTTTTTTAATAAAGATGTAATACTCTAAATCATTGGACACACAATTTTCTTGATAAATATTTATTGTTCCTAACTTGCTGTCTCGAACACGTTACTGCCAATCATGAAACTATTACATATAACAACTTTATATATAACATCCAAAATAATAATAAATCATATAAAAACAATCATTTTCCTACATTCATTTAAAATCATTAAAAATGAAAATGTTACTTGTCTTTCTATTGAATGGAAATAAACATAAAATTAAAAGAATATTTCATTTTTGGGTTTCATTTAAAACTATTGAAAAGAATAAAAAGTTTAAAAAATCCACATAAGATTTTTTTAAAATATATCTAGCACTATGAATCAACAATTAAAATATCTTCTAGTAAATGACTTCATTGTCTAAATGAGATGTGTAAAAACTTAATAGCATTGATGGATGGAAATATTATGATTAAGCTAAAAATATTAATAATATACAAGATTATGAAATTATTATTAACAAAATGTAATGGTTAAGAATAGTACATAACTATTCTTCGAAAATCTTCATTACTTTTTTTTAGTTAACTATTCTTATTTAATATGATAAAAATAATGGTATTATTAGGCATAGCCATAAACAAAACTTATATTCAGTTAGACATATTTAACATGTTTTATGCAAATATAATTCATATCTTAGTTACTCAATAAAGTAGATTCAATTGAGATCATATTAATATGAAAATAGTAAGGCAAGATGACTCCTTACACTTGTTAATAGTCATCATTTGAGATAAGCAATTCAACATCAAATTAGGGAGACAAACTAAATAATAAAGACAATTATAAACTGAATATGTACAATATGGGAAGGAGAAAAACTTTAAAAACCTTAACTTTAGCCACTAATATTATACAAGAGAGGGTGTATAAGACAAATTTGCAAGTAAATCTATATAGTTAATATAAAAGAATCAACATTATTGGAGAAAAAACAAATGAATAAATAAAAGTAATGAAGAAGAGATGAGGATAATTTGTTTTAGAGAAATAATGAAAAAGTGTGTAGTTTTGTATCAATAATTTTGTACAATTAGTAGGAGAATCTAATAAAATGAAAGAATAAGATGGTTTTAGGAAAAAATGGTATTGGAAAAAAAGAAGAAGTGGAGAAATGAACAGTAATCATATGTAAAATGAGTAGTTGTGGAATTTAAATAGGTTAAATTGAAAGAATATAAATGAATAATTATACTTGTTTATTTGTATGTAAAATAAAAAAGTTATGACCATTAAAACAACTTCCAAAATTATATATAATATAGATACACTTAACCACTTAATTATACCCAATATTATATCACATTTACTCTTTAATACATATATAATATATAAATTATATACATTTTTTTCTTGCCTCTTCTCTTGCTAAATCCATCCACACATACGATTCACCATGATATAGATAGAAATTTGTTATCCTAAAGTTGGTGTCTTCGTTATGTCTCAATGAATTATAATTTAATATCTAAGAAAGTTAAACAACCAAACACAAGTATTTGTTATTTAAACTACTAGATATTTAATCATTATTGAATGGTACACTATTGAAACAATAAAGTTGAAACAACATATGTGAATTCCCATGATATACATATAATATGTATAATATAAGTATATAAAAATATTATAATGTGAAAATACATATTGTGTATGATATGTAGCATTTACCTCTTGAAGTGCACATGCAACAAGGGTAGGTTAGGGATGAATTCTATAAAACTCAAATTCCCTTGATATCCTATTGCCTTTCCTAAAACCTAGTATAAATCTTATAGGGTTTTTCTTCCAGATATTGAAATGTGCTTTTAAGGGGTCATAAAGGACCCAACACCAACCCACCCCTATTATTAAATACAATTTCATTTTACCACCATAAATACAATCTTTATTTTGCTTGTTATTGGTTCAACATATATTAGCGGTTTTGTAAAAACTCCTATGAGTTCAAAATTTTTGTTTTCATCATATTTTACTCTTAAGAATGCACTAGCTAATGATTAGGTTAAATTTTGCACTTGCTACCTATGCTATTGAACTTACCTAAACTTAATAAGAGTACTTCAATACTCCCACATAACGTAAAAGACACAAAAGATGCTCATAAAACATATCACCAACAAGGCTACATAAACAATATAAGTGCTTACTAGACAACTCTTCTCATAATATATTAATAAATTAATAGTATGCTATTATTTTCATTATTTCTTTTATAGGGCTTGAATTTCTTATTGGGTTTTTCTTTTAATCCTAAGACTTGACCATTAACATATAAGTTTATGAAACTAAATCCTAAAACTTGATGAAGCCCTACAGGATAACAACCCTTAGCCCTCCACTCCAACAACCTTAGTTGCAACCCTATGAAGCCTTTTGTGATTACTAAGTATTTGGTACCTTAAAAACAATACACCTAAACCATTGCCAAATTATGAAGACACTTTTCTTATACTAGGAATGAAACTAAAACTATAAAATAATGAGGTTTTTAAACTTTTATTAGTCACTATCAACATTTACGGTAGAAAATTGCATTGCAAACTATACTAATTACAACATCGAAGTAGCATAATATTTTATTCTTGCAATCAAAGACTATCTTATATTCTACACCTAATAATCTATTGAATCAAAGATACCATGAAACCTTATTCATACTCCTATAATTAGTTGCTCTTTGTCTCCCATCTTATACATCATGCCATCTTTCGTCTTTCATCTTCATCTTCCTTTCTTAAGGTTAGTTGAGTTAATCTCTAAGATCTCTAAGATCTTTAAGCTAAGTGAGTAATAATAAAACATGATACAATAGAGCGCAATATATTAAGTAAAGACAACTCATTTACATATTAAATATTCATGTATTGAGAATCATATTTATCTAACATTACATAACATACAATTATGTGCTAACAATTTTGACTCTCATAATTCCTCTAACTTGTCAAATCCTTATTTGTTACACTAACATACTCTTAAATCATCTAGAATTATATCAAAATGAACTTATCTTAGGCTAAACAATCCAACTTAGCCTTATTACTAACTAATCAATTCAATTTGTCTCAACCTTGTATCATCATAAATGCTCCTCTATGGTTCATCTACAACAATGACGCTCTCAAGGTAGTGTTAAATTGGCTTATAAAGGTATTCTCAACATAAAGGCATTCCCATTACACAAGCTTATTCACTGCACAAGGTATTCTCACCTCTAAGCATACCTACAACACAAGTATACACACCATACATGCATTCTCACCACAAAAGTATGCACTATATGCACTAAACAAGTCATATTTAAAGATAAGACCACATACTCACATGGACGGTGATAAGGACTTAGTTTTGGTCGATAAACTAATGTTGATTTTATTCCTTATAAACTCCTAACTCATAAAATTTTTACTTGATCATGATACAAAATACATAAAATTTTCCAACTTTTAAACTCACATTTATGCATAAACTTAAGGAAAATTACAAAAAGTCATGCAAAAATTGAGTTTATGCATAAAACAAACCAACTTAAACAAAATTAATCAAATTGCAAAAAAAAGATCAATTTTCAATTAAATCTTAGTAGTCCCCACCATTTGATCTAAGGCGCTTAGAAGAGGAAGTTGCTAAAATCAAGCCTATCGATCGATCGGTAGCCATGCCATTGTCTAATGGGTATGTCTTGAAGTATTAAGGGTGGTTCGACTAATGGAGTGATTAGTTGGAAAGAGATGATGGGAAGTGAACAAAAAGCTACTACACTGATTGGTACCTTCCTTACCGATCAACTGATAAAAGAAATTAGGATTAAGGTTTATCTAAGCTAAAACCTTAATCCTCAAATGCTATGTTTCATAAAACATGCCAGTAATAAAGACCCAACAAGTGTCTATGGATTGATCAATAGACCCTTTTACCAATGTATTGGTAGCATAAATTTATAAATGCTCGCATTTTATGCAGAAAACATGAGTTGCAATTAAGATTTCTTTAGGGTTTAGCAGTTTTGCGAGCTCTTTGTTGTTTTTACCATTTCATTGCTATTTCTATGATATTTGACACTTGTTCTATATGCATACTTCTTGGTATTTGAAGTAGGTTTTAGCTTGTTTCTCTCTCTAATCTTTGTTATACTCTTATGCTCATTTGGATATTTCATTATCTTGAGTATCTATTGAAGTTGCTACTATATTTGCAATTGTTCTTCATGTTATTGCTAAAACCATGAGTGGCTAAGTGTGCTTTTGTAGGTTTGTGATAATGCTAATGATGTAGTTAGTGAAATTTTGTAGTTTTGATATGGTTATGTGTCTTTATTTAGGATTTTTTATGTTTGATACTTTATTTGAACTTGTTGAGATGCTTTTTATAATTCTCTTAATGGGTTTTTGTGATTATGAGATCGAAAAGAGATTAGTCATAGGAATGCTTTAAGAGTTAAATGGGTTTTCGTAATTATGAGATAGAGAGGACATTAGTTATGGAAATTATGACCTTTGTCAATGAGTTGTAGAGCGTTGATAAATGGGTTTTTATAACCATTAGACTAAGAGGATTATGAGTAGAGACTCCATTAAATTCACATTATTTTATGTGATTCTTGTGAATTAAGATAGATTATAAGACTTAGAAGAGATTGACCCCTAATTTCAAAAACTAAAACACTTAGTTCATAATAGACAGTAAGTGTTTAGTTGATCGTATAGGAAATGAGACTAAGAGGAGATTTTTTGCTACATGGTTGAGTGAGATGTCCTACCTGAGATTGAAATCAAGTGAATTCCATCAAAATCCACCTAAAAACCATACTCGATATCCTATTGGCACAACTTCACTACTATATCGAAAGCATATCATAAGCCCAGGCCTTTATTAATAGTGTTAGTTGTTATATTTTTTTCTATTTGATTACATTCAATTACAATTCCTCAACTCTCTATTTAGTTAGCTTAGATTAGAGTAGCGGGTTAAAATCCGACACTTGAACGAACCCTTCTCCTTGAGGAAATGACATAGTGAATACTTACTAGTATTATTACTACAAATGATCTGATACATTGGTTAGTTAAGGTCAACACTATTTTTGAAAATCTCTATCTATGAAATTTGTGTCTTAAAATTACTAGCGTAAGTATCGCACTTGTTAGTTTTTGTTATTGTTGTCGGGAGAAGGAAATTGTGCTAATATGAGATAAACCGAGGACTTTGAGACTAAGCCTTAGTGTATTCGTAGTTGTTTGTTGTAGTTGATAGCTTAGTGTAATTTTTGCTAATTTTGAATAGTTTAGTTGTTAAAGTTTTGATCTTTACTTACTTTCTTGTTCAATTGAGCTGATTTTGCTATTTTCCTTTAAATTTGAGTTGCCTTGAATATAAAGTTTTGAACTTTGTTGCTGAATTTAGTACTGATTCCTAAAACTTGTCCTTAGTTGATCTAATATTGAGTTAAGATTGTGCTGGATATATATATTATTGCCTGCAAGTTGTAGTTTTGGTAGCTCAGTTGGATTTGAAAAGGAGTAGAATTTAGGAAAAAAGGCATGGGGGGAAATAGAACTTTATGAGACTATTCAGTTCTATCTCTGTGAGATGTGACCCCAATTCTTGATCTACCTAAACCTCAAGGAGAGAACTTTAAGATTTATATGGAAGGTAGTTTGAAGGATAGCAGTATTATGATCCTAATGAGCATATCTAATGCTTTCTTCAATTGTGCTCCACTATAGAATATGAAAGTGTTTCAAAGAATGTATTAAAGGTTACAACTGTTCCCATTTTCACTAAAAGGTAGTGTAAGAAGCTAGCTCAACAAATTGCAAGGATAAAATATTAACACTTAAGAGGATTTGGCTTCCTAATTCCTAACCTATTTCTTCATACCGAACAAAACTACTATCACTAGATCAACAATATTTGCCTTTACACAAAAAAGAGGGAGAACTCATTAGTGATGCCTGGGAGAGATTTAAGGGTTTGTTACAACAATGCCCTATCTATGGATACCATAAATGGCATCAACTCTAAATATTCTATCATGGTTTAAATCATTAGGATGGATTACTAGTTGACACTACAGCTTGAGGAAGCTTATTAAGGAAAATAGTGGAGGAAGCATGGGATATAATTTAAGTGATAGCATATAATGATAGGAGTTGGAGAGCTTGTGTCTTAGCAAGAGAGATTGTTGTACACTATTGAATCAAATGTGAGGTGAAGTTCATTCACAATCTTACATTTTGTTACATGGTATCAAAGCTATAATTTTGTAGTTTTTGAGAAATCATCCTTCCTAACTCCAAATTTGTTCAAAATTTGTGGTAAATTTAGATTAGTTTTTCAACTTCGTCTTTTGTCCACACAACTTACGTAGGAGGAAGCATCATCTATTGATTGGTACATCTAGAAAGTTCGATGACCAAAAAGTGTAGCCATGAGCTACATGAGCTTTCTCAAGCGTTATCCCTTGCTTCACATGTCGGCATGTAAAGGTGCATAAGACGTTGAAAACCCCTTCAATTGGTATCACTTGTTTGGCTTATTTTTACACGATATGTATGTATGGTGGTTTTGGTCATTATTTCTCCAGGGGTATAACTTTCATAGGGTTAAGCATCATTTGTTTCATTTAGGTCTGTGGTTCCTTTTGCATAGCTTGAGTTTGAGGCTCCTTATCTTATGGTGAAGGAAAATTCACTTTTGTTGGAATATTATTGCTGCGTAAAGGTGTTTAGTAAGGTTAGACATTTCCTAATCACCTTTCTCGTCATCATTGACTACTACTTCTTAGTGTTGCCATTCTTTATGGTTTTGCTTGTTGATATATGTGAGTATTTGCTTAAGGTTATGATGTTGGCTTAATTTCTATTCTAAAGTTTGGGGTCAGATTTAAGGTTTTCTAATTGTAAGGCTTCATGGTTTAATTGAGGTATCCATGAGTGAAGAACAAAAAATTATGGTATCTGTGGAAGAATTTGCTAAATTCCTTTAGTATTAGGAACCTTGAAGAATTTAGCTGACTTTATTAATATCATTGTTGGGTCAGGTAATCTGAATAAGTGCCTTATTTCCTTCTTCTTACAGTGGGTCATTAAATCAGGTGTTGCTAATCATATGTCATATAATCTTAACCTTTTCACAACTTATAAGCCACATGCCTCTTCTTCCTTGATGACTTTAGGCAATGGTTCCACATCATTTGTTCTTGTGCATGGTACTGTTCATCCTACTTCATCACTTTCGTTACTATTTTCTTCAATCTACTGAATTTCTCCTTTAATCAAATATCCATTAGTAAGATTACTCATGCTCTAAATTGTTGTGTCTTACTCTTTCCCCATAATTGTCTATTTCAGAATCTTACAACGAACAAAATTATTGGTAAAGGACATGTTTCAAAAGGTCTCTATATAGTAGATACTCAAGTAAGTGTACCTAAGTCCTTTGTTAGCTCATGTACTTTTAACTCTTTTTGAAGCTCATTATCAATTATGACATCGTTCTCTCTTTACCTTAAAGAAATTGTGTCTTTAGTTCCAAAGTGTATTGTCTTTAGAGTATGAATCATGTTAGTTTAAAAAACACCATCGTTAGTTTTATGCTCCTCATGTCGATAAAAGAGCAAGTGCTTCTTTTGAGTTAGTGCATTCAAATGTTTAGGATCCTTACCTAGTTACATCTTAAACTGGATTTCATTATTTTGTTATGTGATGTTTCTTAAATATCCCAGCTTTATTTGATGGAAAATCATTTTGAGTTGCTTTCTCATTTTACTACCTTTTATGTTGAAATTCGAACTCAATTTAATGCTCTTATGCGAATTTTGAGAATTGATAATGCTAAAGAATATTTATCTGAGGTATTTAAAACTTATATGACTAAACAGGGAAATATTCATCAGACTTTGTGTGTTGATAGACCGTCTTAGAATGGTGTAACTGAAAGAAAAAAAAATAGACATCTCTTATTTTAGACACATGTTCCTAAACACTTTTGGGCATAAACTGTTTCAATAGCTTGTTTTCTCAGTAACCATTTGCCTTTATTAGATCTTTAAGTTGGGGTTCCTTATGGCATACTATTTCCCATAAAACCTATGTTTCTTATTGAACAAAGTGTGATAATATAATATTACTAATCTCTCCTTAAACACTAGGATTCGACATTCTTAATACAAAATTTCAAGAAGCCTACTACATAATAGAAGATTACACACAATTATGATAATATAATATCACACAGTGATTTAAGCACTTACTCTGTTTTGCCATTAGAGAAACAAAGTGTAACAGAACACATACACATACACAAATACCACAACAAGAAACAACTACTACAATACTTAGCTTTCTGTCGCAACCTTAAGCTCTAACACTAGGATTATATGATGTACTTAGGAGCTTAGTAATCACTAGGGCTTACCATAGGATAGTAATCATGTGGGTCCTTTGATGTATCGAAGAAAAAGGGATTGGCTAGGTTGGCAACACTGTAGCTTTCGTGATTCTGCTCAAAGGATATGATGTAGCAACAAACACAACACGACTTAGTATTTCGTTTGATGTGATGCACAAGCTAATATTTAGGTCCACCTACCATTAATCTCGAGCTACTCAGCAAAACTAGATAAGAGTGTGATAGAAATGTACTTAGAGAAATACCTCTTATGAGAACAAGAATATTCATTAACTGTAATGTTTGCAAGATGATTGTAGCTACAATAAAAAGGACTATTTATAGTAAGTCCTTTAAGACAATAATACAATAATACAATATGGAATATTACATAAAAGACGATGTAAGAAATAGATTCTTATATGTTTATGATAAAAGATAAAAAGGAATATAATATAAGTGTTAGAAAAGTAGGGGATAGGTAGCAGCCTATCATTAGGTTTGTATTCTGGAATCTTAGGGCACTGTAGCTGATTTGAGTAGATGTTAAGGTTACTATTGATGAGTTGTACTTGGAGTTGTTGAGGTGAATGAATGATGCAGCAGTTTTATAGGCTGGAAGAGTAGAACTTGATATATAGTGACTTAGGACTTAGCACTTACTAGGTTGACCTTAGCACTTGGCAAGTTGGCCTTAGCACTCAACACATCGGTGACTGTGCAAGAGTTTGAGTAAAGTAGAGTGTGCTCAAGCTATGACCTTAGAGAGTTCCTCCACAGCTCTTCCATGTATAGGAGCTTGCCTTCGGTAGGTTGATAAGAGAGAATCCTCCTAATGGGAGATTAGAGGCCTTGAAGGCAAGTGTGAGTGATGGGTTCGGTAGTCAGCAATCCGTCAAATATACTCTTTGAAGACCTTTCTCTAGAGCCAATTCCACACAATGGATTTAGTGTCTTTAAAGTACTTTTTGGGAGATGAGGAGTAAAATAAGTACTGTCTTATCTCAAAGGAAATATGTACTTGATTTGCTCAAAGAGATAGGATAGTTAGGTGCAAAACTGTACAATACTCCATTTCTACTTATTGAGATGAAAATTAAGTTTTTTCTTTTTTCTAATCTAACTTCTACTAAGCTTAGCCTACCTAGTACAAATTCCTCGATCGGATTAGAAAAAAGTTCAAATAAAAGAAAAAAAAAACGTTTTCCTTTAAAAAAAGTGGAGTCATCGCCTGATTGAGTCATGAAAATAGTGAAATTAAAGCCTATGAGTGGATACACTTTAATATCAATTTCAATTACTAGTCCATGGGTTTTTCTCTAAAAAAAAAAAATGTAGAAAAAAGGAAATCAAGGAAATGGGCTTGAGGGCTAACTTATTAAAACCTGATAAAGTTACCATAAAAGATCTTTAGTTAGATATAAGGGCATTTTAACTCTTTTTGAAAACAAAAATAAGGGGTTTAAATAATTGGGGGGGGGGGAATTTTTTTTTGACTTTTTTTAAGGTTGCTTGAAGTGCCAACGTACTTGCAAAAAAGGATCAAGATCAACTATATCTTAGGATAGCATTAAAATTACAATCTCCTTTCCTTTTTTTTTTTTATATTTCAACAAGAATATATTTTCTTAAATCATTAAGGTTACAAGAACATCAAAACATGGGTTTTACAAATTAGTACATCACAAATTTACATATCCATAATTATAATGATCCTTTTTATTTTAACAAATAGAATTTCCTAGATCATCACGTTTGTAAGAATGCTAACACATGGGTTACTATAATGTTCATACAAAAATTATAACAAGAACAACATAAATTGCATATCAAATTATCACAATCCTTTTTATTTTATCAAACACAATTTCTTAGATCATTAAGGTTAAAAGAGCATCAAAACATGGGGTTTTTATAATATTCATATACAAATTACAACAAGAACACCATAAATTACTTATCAAATTATCTATTCTAATTCAGATAACAAAATTACAAGTGTTAATCACATACATAATGCAACAACATTCACTAGAACTCAAGAACAAACTTTAAAACCCAAAAAACTTACCTTACACAACAAAGAACTGTAGGTTGGTTTAGAAGGTTTTCTGGTGACTTCTGGCAAGGTAGTGGTGATTCTTACTCCTAACCTCCCACTCTTCAAAAGCCTTTAATCAATTTCAACAAAGCTCATATCCAAGCCCTTTAATTTTTTCCAAAGAAACTCGAATTTCCCAATAGAACCCTAAATTGAACCTTTTGTTGAAAACAAGTGAAATTCTCCTACTTTAGTTGATATTTCTTGTAATTGCTTCCTAGAATGCATGGCTAAGGTCTTTATTTATAGTGTAGAACTGGGCTTAAGTAACATCTTCATTGTATAGGGAAATTAAATGTCTTTGTATCATGTAAGTTTAACTCGTTTTTATTTTTATCCCCATTTTTCATCTAATTTTTGCATATTTTAGACGTTATGTTTACTAAATAAATGGTGAAAATCCTTCTTTGATGTCTTGCTGCCAATTCTATACATCAATTTCATGGTAGGTTGGCCTTAAGAGATTCATTTTTTAAGTTCTTTCCAAGATATGTTGCACTTATTTGATGAAGGACCTTTTTTTTTCACTTTTTTCTATTGGGGTCATTTTCTTTTATCATTTTTAAAGATTTTTGGATCAAAATGTTGTGCTTTAGTTGCCCTTTCAATATAATATATTTTTTTTTCTAATTTTTAACAATAAGAAAGGGGATCAAATCGAGTAAACTATATAAGTGTTTTTTCAAAAAGGAAACTGGTCTAATAGTTTTTGCTTTTGTTCATCGAAGGAACAAAAGAAGAAGGGGAAGGGGGAAGAGAATGGGTGCTCATGCACCCCACACGTACATTTGATTTTCCTTTTTTTCTAGTCATTTCACGTGACCATGTGGCACTAATATCCTAGTCACGTAGTAATATGTGGCCGCACAAGTGGTGATATGTAGCAAATTTTTTTTTTGGGGTTTTACTATTTTCTTTTTTGTCTTCTTCTTTTTCTTTCTTTTTTCTTCATTTTGATTTCTCATTTTTCTCTTTTTGTTTTTTTTTTTTTTTAGGAGAGATGAAGGTGGGTAGGGGTAGGAGGGAGAGATTTATTTGATGATCCTAAGAGGTATATAAGGTTAAATTATCTTGCTGTAACTTATCCTTAGATTATATATTATGTTAGTGTTGTAAGTCAATTTATGTCTTCTCTAACAATTTATCATTGAACTACATTAGAACATATCTTGTGTTATTTAAAGGGTGCTCCTAGATGAAGTATACTATACAAGAATCATGGTCACTCTTATACATAATGTTTTTAATATGCGGATTGGGCTAGATATAAGATTTATCAGAAATCCATTATTGGTTATTGTGTTTTCTTTAATAGAAATCTAGTTTCATGTAAGAGTAAGAAACAAGATGTTGTGTCGAGATCTAGTGCATAATCTAAATATAGAGCTATAACTTAGTCTACATATGAAGTGTTGTGGATATATTAGCAATTGACTAAGGGTAGGCTTAGAGTTTCAATACTAGCAAAATTATGATGTGATAACTAAGCTACTCTTCATATTGTGTCAAACCTTATGTTTCATGAGCGAATTAAACATACTGAAATTGATTCTTATTTTGTTTGAGAGAAGGTGCAAGATAATTTAATCTCTACAGATATGTGTAGATTAGTAAACAATTAGGAGATCTCTTTATTAAGGCTCTAAGTGGAACTCGGGTTGATTACCTTTGTAACAAGTTGTGCATGATCAAATTATGCTCTAGCTTGAGGGGGAGTGTTATAGAATAGGATTATACATATTAGAAGTAAATTGTATTATTTCCTTTTGTTTTCTTTCCTATTTTCAAGCTTAAGTTGTATATATATGAACTTATATACTATTGAATCAAATGTGAAGTGAAATTCATTCTCAATTTTACATTTAGTTACAATAGTCAACTAAAAAAGAAATAGAGCAATTAAAGGAGCAATTGGCGAAAATAACTAAGCAGCTTAGTGAACATAAAAGAGTTACTTATTTATACAGACAAGATGTTGAACTGATTAAGGTGTATGCTGAATGTGAGCTTACTCATGATAAAATAGGATGCCTTAGGCTAAGATATGTAAGGACATTATGGTATAGCTTAGATACCTTACTAGACATTTGCTAAGAAGCTCATTTGGACACTTGCCAATATTGTCTTCTAAAAAATCTAAAGAAAGGTCCTTGAGGAAAATCTTTCATGGTTTGTTCAAGGAATCCATAAACAGCAACCAAAATTACGGGATTGAACCTCAAGAATGTATGAATGAATTTCTTCATAAACATGATAAGGGATGTTCATAGTTAGGCAAATAGCTTAAGGAATTCATTGAAGCATTACATGTATTTAAGGAGAATGCATTGACAATAGAAGATAAACAACAATTACCTGATGAAGTTAAGGCAATATGGCTAAGAATTACAAGGGAAGTCAAATGACCATGCTTGGAAAGAGAATGTGAGTTGATAGTTAGGAGTAAAAGTGATGGGAGTAGGTAAAGAGGAAAAAAGGCAAGGGGGATGACCTTCTTAGGAAAGAACTTGAAGCAAGAGTCCACAATTGCCAACACCCTTCTTAGCTAGGTTAAAATAGCAAAAATTGGATCAACAATCTACTAAATTTTTAGAAACATTCAAATAGCTAGACATCAATGTACCTCTCTTTTAGGCTCTTGAACAAATGCCTTCATATGCAAAATTCATGAAGGAAATCTTAACAAAGAAAAGTAAGGGAGAGAAAGAAGCAGTGATACTTTACTAAAGAGTGTTTAGCTATCTTGTAAGATACCTTATCAAGAGAGTTGAAGGACCCAAGAAGTTTAATCATTCCTCGCAGGATAGGGGAGTTAAATGAAAGTAGGGTATTGTATGATTCAAGTGCAAGCATTAACCTAATGCTTTTTTCCATATTTAAAATGCTCGGAATAGAGCAGTGTAAGCCAATTAGAATGTCCCTTTAGTTGGTAGATTGAAGTGTGAAATATCCTTAAGGGATAGCTAAAGATGTGCTTGTAATTATTGGCAAATTTGTCTTCCTAATAGACTTTGTTATCTTAGACATAGGGGCTAACATGGATGTTCCATTAATCTTATGGAGGCCTTTTGTATCCATTATGTAAGCAATGGTTAATGTTAAGGAAGGGAAGCTTATGGTTAGCATCATCAATGAGGAAATTATAATTGAAGTACCTTGAGTAATGAAATTGCCCCAAAGGGTTAATGATTATTGTGCCATAGAACTGATTAGGAATCACAAGAAGATGAAATTGGGGAAGTACGATTTGGTAAATGGAGAGAAGATTTTGAATGGAGTGATAGTGAAAGTGACATTGAGGAATACCTTGATTTAAAAGATGAAATGGTTGAGGAGGTAGCTAGGATTTAATTAAGATTAGTTGAACCATTGGACATTAAACATAGTAAAGATAAACTGTAGCTATCGATTGAGGTATTGCATCAATTAGAATTAAAGCAATTATTGAACCATCTAAAGCATGCCATTATAGGAGGAAGAGATACTCTATGATTGGAATCAACCAAATGGATTCCTCGCCCAGGGCTGAGCCTGAGATTTGAAGAGTACTAGAGGACAAAATCTTACTATCCATTTATGATGGGAATCAGGTTATTGGACCACTAACCTGCAGCCGAGCACAAGGACTAGAAGGATTGGCAAGACGAATCCTCCTATTCCAATAACTCCTACTGAGGTCAAGTACTTTCTTGCCGAGTCACCCTTCATGCCGAGCTGAATGATTGCCTATCTTTCTATAGTGCACCGAATTGAAGAATACTCACTTGTGCTTGAGCCATCTAATGATTTGACATCTTCCTTATTGAGAAGCTAAGATAGAGAGACTCCTGGCTAACTAAGCCACCGTTGCTTAGACAAGTAAGATGTTTGTACTTTTTATTCGTATCTTCTAACAGCCTTGCCAATGTAGCATCGTTACGTATACAATATCATGTGTAGAATCCATTGCACCAATGATTATTTTCCTTATATATTCATTTTTACCCTTTGTATCTTATACATTAGTTCCTTAGGAAATACCCTTTTTATCTTTTCCCTTTTTAGGCAAGTTACCCTAACTTATGGGTATAAATACCTTTGTACTTATTATTAGAATTCAGATTATCATCAATACACTTTGAATATTTCTTCCTTACGTAAACATTGCTTGATTACTCTCAGCATTACTCTTATCCTAACCTTTAAGCAAGGCTAAGTTGCGAGTAACTTGACTAGACTGATTCATGCATTATATCGAATTGTATCATGATTCCTTGGAAGTTCCATTGATGTGTTATATTCATTGGAGCTGTTCATAGATTTTGCTTACTTTTTTTATTCGCATTTGTCTTATTTCGCACCATTCCCCATTATTTCTTTCGGGCTTTCTGCAAGCTCAGACCCATCTAACAATCGGCCTTAACTATTCTTCGTTACAGTTCGTATCATCTTAGTATTAGAGTGGAGGTTTTTTTTGAGCTGTAGTTGGTTTTTGAAGTTTTGCTATACTTTATTTTGCGTGTGTGAAATAGAGTAAGTTATTGTGTTCATTTGAGTGCTATGTTATTAACTGTTAATTTCCTGAAGTGTTTGTGTGAACTTTGAATATGTAGAGAAAATGATAGACCCAAGTGTGAATGTTGGTATGGGAGATGACAATGGTAGAGTTATCTACCATAGACAATAGTCTCAAGGAACCACGAGAAGCATTGATGAGAGACTTAATGAGATAGTAAACCTCTTGGTAGATCTGACTCAAGCTGTTCATGCGTTAGCTTACTGACCTACCAAGGCTACAGAAAATATCCCATAAGCTACTCAACCTATTAGAGGCTAGAACTTATCTCGACCAGTTTGAGGTGGAGGAATAAGTGGACGAGTAAGGTGAAGGATATACTTGAGAGAGTTAGATGAAGAGCATGAGGAAGAGTATTTTGAAGAAAAGTGCATACGAGTCCCCGAAGCATCTGACCATGTGAAGTTTTAGATTTCGAGCTTCAATGGATTTGGGAATGTTGATGAATATTTAGAGTAGGAAGAGAAGGTGGAGTATGTTTTTGATTATTATCATTACGAGGATTACAAGAAAGTAAGAACTACTATTGTTGCATTCTTTGGATGTGTCACCATATGGGGGAAGAATTTCCAGGCTATAAGGAGATGAGAGGGCTATCAAGAGATTAATACTTAGCTTGAGATGAAGAGAGTACATAGAAATAGATTTGTACTAGAAACTAATCTTTAAAATACTTTCATTTGGCTTCAAGAGTTGAGACAAGGAGATCGGATTGTTGACGAGTATGTTTAAGAATTTCAGATGCTTATGATTCGTTGTGAAGTGGAGGAACCGGTAACCTAAATGGCCTTAAGACTCATTACTGGGTTATGAGGAGACATTCGAGACATTGTAGAGCTCTAACAATTTGACACAATGGATGATGCTAGTAGGATTTCATAGAAAGTAGAAAGGCAAAGGAGGAGTCGACAAACGACTAGGATGTCGACTAGCCGACTTGGACAGGCAAGCTACTAAGCTTAGTCAAGTAATGAGTCGAGTCGAAAGATTGATGTTTAAGCAAAGCAAAAAGGCTGACTTGATGGTGAAGTGCTGAACATAACTTATGAGAAGGGGCAAGGGTCTAGTAGGAAGATAAGCTCGATTAAGTGCTTCAAGTGCCAAAGGTATGGACATATGGATACTTAGTGCCTGAATCATAATAGGACAATGATCATCAAGGGAGATGTCCCAAAGTTAGAAGTAAATAGTATAGATGAGGAACCTGGGGAGAAGGAGGTCTTTGCCAAGAAAAAGCTAATTGAGGAGGATGTGTTCGTTGAGGATTTAGATAAGTTATCATGGTTATCCGACATACTATGAACATGGAACCCTCACAAGAGGAGGAGTAGAGAGATAATTTGTTCCATACCACCTGTAAGGTGAATGATCAGGTATGCACCTTCATTGTGGATAGTAGAAGTTGCATTAATATGGAATCAGCTGATTTTGTTTCAAAATTGAAGTTGTCGATTGTTGCACATCTGAGGCCATACAAATTGCATTGGTTGAGTGAGAAAGGAACATTACATGTTACTTAGCAAATAATACTAATGATCACTATAGGGAATTACACAAACCAAATTGTATGCGATGTATTGGCCATGTATGCCTCCTACATGTTACTAAGAAGATTATGGTTGTTTGATAGGAGAGTTATCTACGACGGTTATAGGAATACTTATATGTTCAAGAAGGATGATCGAAAGATCATGCTGAATCTAATGCTGCCATGAGAAGTTAATAAGTTGCAGATGAAACTTGCTCATAGATTGAAGAAGGCTTTAGTGATGAGTAGAGCTAAGCTCCGGGAGGCCATCCATAATGAGCCGACCCTCATGTTGGTTAGGTGACTATTAGAAATAAAGGAGCAGGGTGAACTACCCTAGGAGATCAAAGAGTTGCTGGACAAGTATGCCAACTTGTTTCTAAAATAGTTACCTAAGGGGTTGCCCTAACTTGAGGCATAGAGTACTACATTGACTTAGTACTCGGCTTTACATTACTAAATAAACCTGCCTATTTGGTGAATCCCAAACAGGCTGTTGAGCTCTAGCGACAAATCAATGAGTTGCTAGAGAGAGGATATGTGAAGGAAACCTTTAGCCCTTACGCTGTACTAGCCCTTTTAGTGCCAAAGAAGGATGGAACTTAGCGGATGTGTGTAGATAGCAATGCTGTGAACAAGATTACTATCAAGTATAAGTATCCTATCTTAAGGTTGGATAATATGCTAGATGAATTGAGTGGAGCCAAGATTTTCAGTAAGATTGATCTTAAGTCTAGCTACCATCGGATTCGCATGAGGTTGGGAGACGAATGAAAGACTGCATTCAAAACTTGGCATGGACTCTAAAAGTGGATGGTCATGCCACTCGACCTATTGAATGCCCCTAGCACTTTTATGTAATTGATGAACCACATGTTAAGACATCTGATTGGAAAGTGTGTTATGGTGTACTTTGATTACATATTGGTTTATAGTACCAACATGCTAAGTCATTGCAAACATCTCCGAGAAGTATTGGATATCCTCTATACCGAGAGATTTTTTGGTAATCTCAAAAAGTGTTGCTTTTGCCAAGAGGAAGTGGTATTTTTAGGCTATGTAGTTAGTGGAGGAGGCTTACGTGTGGATGGCAAAAAAATCTGAGCAATTATAGAGTGGTCGACCTCTACTACTTGTGTCGACGTGAGAACTTTCCATGGATTGGCTTCATTCTATAGATGATTCATCAAGAATTTCAGTACCTTCACCTCGCCATACCACTTACTGAGCTCATGAAGAAAAATACTGACTTTTGATGGAGAGAAAGGGAGGAGAGGAGCTTTGTTGAGATAAAAGAAACATTAACCTTCACCTTGGTGTTGATTCTACCTAACTTCGAGAAAATATTTAAGTTAGAATGTGATGCATTAGGCATTAGGATAAGTGTTGTCCTAATACCAATTGCCTTCTACAATGAGAAGCTTAAAGGACCACAGTTGAATTACTTCGTGTATGACAAGGAACTCTTAGCACTGATTCGAGCATTGCAAGTATGGTAGCACCATTTACTACCGAGAGAATTTGTCATATTTACTGACCATGAATTGCTGAGGTACCTTTGAAGTCAGATGAAGTTATTAAAGTGATAGGCGAAGTGGGTTGAGTTCCTTGAAGGATTCAATTTTATGATTAAATACAAACAGTCAAAAAGCAATGTAGTTGTAGATGCTTTTTTAAGGAGATATGTGATTTTAATAGAACTGCAGGCCAGGCTGTTTAGGTTTGTAAGTATCAAAGAGCAGTATTTAGAAGATCTATACTTTGGACAAATAATCATACAATGTGCTGACGGAAGGACAGTGGATGAGTATCATGTAGAGGATGTTTACTTATTCCGAGGTGGAAAATTTTGCTTGTTGAATTGTTCATTGTATGAACTATTGATTGGGGAAGCCTACAATGGAGGACTCTTTAGACATTTTAGAGAAAGAAAGACTTGAAAATTGTTGAATGGTTACTTCTTCTAGCTAAGAATGAGGAGAGATGTACATTGAGCTGTTGAAAGCTGTACTGTGTAAAAGAGGGCTAAGTGCCGAGTTGAGTATGGGAAAGCAATGCCTTTACCTATTCTGACGAAGCCATGGAATGAATTGAGCATGAGCTTTATTCTTGGACTATTACGAACTACCCAAGGCAAAGATTTTATAATGGTCATCGTGGATCGGTTCAGCAAAATGGCACACTTTGTACCTTGCTCAAAAACTACCGATGCTTTGGCTATTGCTTTTCTTTTCTTATAGTAGATTATGCAGTTACACGGCGTACCGAAAAGCATAGTCTTCGATAGGGATATAAAGTTCTTAAGCCACTTTTAGAGGACCTTATGGTGTCGGATGGGGACCAAATTATTATTTAGTACGTCCTGTCACCCCTAAACTAATTGCCAAATGGACATGGTTAATCTCACTTTAGGATCATTGCTCTGAGCTGTAATAGGAAAGAACTTGGTTGACTAGGACACCTGCTTGCTAGTGGTCGAATTCGCTTACAACCGGATGGTACATTACACCGCTAATCAGACTCCCTTCGAAATGGTCTATGGTTTCAATCCTGAGTTGTCCCTCAATCACACCCCTAAACCTATACTCGTGTAAGAGGACCCTAACACGAGGGCTAGAGTACAATCCCTTTAGAATATTTATGACAAAGTCACTTTGCACATCAACTAAGCAGCCACCAAAATGAGAGAAGATAAGGGTAGGATGGCTAGACGATTCTAGCCAGGAGACTTGGAATGGCTGTATGATATGAGGTAAGTGCACCTATCAGTTTTAATATAGCGGATGTGAGTCCAAGTCAATCTCTCAGAGACTTCGAGTATTAATATTAACCTTAGCTTTATTATCTAACCGGAAAATTATGAAAGTTTGAATTAATTAAAAATACTAAAATTAACAAACTAACTTAATTATAAGACTTAATTAAGCAATTGAAAAAGCGATAAAATCAAGAACGACAAAATCAAGAAAGTAATAACGTATTTAGGAATTATTTCCCCTAGAGTTAATCATGTGATCGCTTAAAATATATTCAATTCGGTTTCTATTATTCTTGACCGGAGGGATTCACAATTAAAGTTAATACCTTTCTCAAGCATATTAATCCTAATCCTAAATTATTTACCGGAATCTCTTCACTTAGTAATATAATTTAGAATTGCATTAATGTATAATTGATTCCCATACAAATAATTAACTTTCCGGAAGAAACATGTATCTTATCTCTAAGTATACATGTAATCATCTTCAATTATGTAAAGATCTAATTACACATGCAATTTCTCAATCAACATGCATAATATCATATATTGATATTCTAAAAATATCAATCAATAATTAACGACATAATTGAATCAAGTAAAGATAGAAACTTTATTGAGAATTCTAAATCAATCCAAGAATCACACGAAACCCTAGGTTCCATAATCCTAAATACTCGAATTCTAAGCTATCATAATAAATCTAAGAACGAGTTTCATCAATAATATAAAATAAAACATGGAAACCCCTTTTATTGATGAACAATCTCTCTAATCTTGAAGTTGATGTTGTTCCCCCTCTTTCTTGATGTTGTTCCTTAAGTCTCTTTCTCTTCTCTTGTGTCTCTCCATTTCTGTAATGTCTCTCATCTCTTTTGAAACCCTAATATGTCCTTTTATAGTGTATCAAAAGGATTTTGTTTTCGTCACCAGACACGGCCTGGGACATGGCTGTGTCCCCAGGTTGTGTAACTTTCTACACTAAGGCAAAATTTTCTGCACAACTTCAAAACTTCATAACTTCTTCATTTGAACTCTGATTTGAGTGAAATTTGATTCCTTTTCTTCGTTTTCGATCCGAGAACGCGTTCAAACCTAGAAATCAAAATTTTACTCAATTAAGTATCAATTTATTTAAAGAAAACAAAAAATGTAAGGAAAATACTATAAAATCACCATGTGAAATATATTTAAAATCAGAGTTATCACTGTACCACAATAAGGAACGGTTATTGAGCAAGATGAGGAACAAATTATCTACAAGAGCTGAAGGACCTTTCAGAATCCTCTAGAAAATCAATGATAATGCTTACAGATTAGAATTGCCTAAGGACTATAGGGTTTCTAATGCCTTCAACATTGTTAACCTCAGTCTGTATCACCCTGACGAAGAATTGAATGAGGACCATTTGGATTTGATCCCAAAATCCAAAACAACCTGGAGGGAATGAGAAATAGGCTACTAGACCATTGACATGTAGCCGAGCCCAAGGATTAAAAGGACTGGTAAGATGAATCCTTTTGTTCTAGTTAACCCCTACTAATACTAAGTACTTCCTTGCTAAGTCACCCTTTATACTAAGCCGAATGATTGCCCATCTCTCTATAGTACACCAAATTGAAGAATACTCACTCGCACCTAAGACATCCAATGACTCGGCATCTTCCTTATTGAGAAGCCGAGATAGAGAGGCTCCGGGTTGACTATGCCACTGCTATCTAGACAAGCAAGCTATTCATACTTTCTATCCACATCTTCTAATAACTTCGCTAATGTAGCATCGTCACGTGTATAGCATCACCACGTGTATAGCATCATGTATAGAATCCATTGCACCAATGATTGTTTTCCTTATATATTCATTTTTACCCTTTGTATCTTATATATTACTTTCTTATGAAATGCCCTTTTTGTCTTTTCCCTTTTTGGGCAAGTTGCTTTAACTTATGGGTATAAATACCCTTGTACTTATATCTATAATTCAAAGTATCATCAATACATTTTGAGTATTTCTTCCTTGCATAAACATTGCTTGTTTACTCTCGATATTACTCTTATCCTAACCCTTAAGTAAGGTTAGGTGGTGAGTAACCTTACTGGATCGATTCGTACGTCATATAGAATTGTGCCGTGAGTTCTCAGAAGTTCCATTGGTGCATTATATCCATTGGAGCTATTTGTGAGTTTTACTTACTTTTTATTTGCATTCATCCTATTTTGCACCATTCCCTGTTATTTCCTCTAGGCTTTCTACAAGCTTAAACCCATCCAACGATTAGCGTTGTCTATTCTTAATCACGATTCACATCAATTTAAGTATAAGGATTTTAAGCTACTAACCAGACCTGACCTTCCTAAGGTTCTCACTTGTTTTGAACCATACAAATTAACCTTGATCATGGAATGTTGACCTCATGGAGATCCGAGCGACTTCTCCAATAGTTCAACCAACTCTTCTAATAGTACATTTTGACTCTAAGCTATAATATCGAAGGTCTTCGTACTAACTTAATCAAGAGCTACTAACCTATTTGATCATGTTTTAAGTTCTACTCAGTGAAGCGACATTTGCTCTAATCGTAACACGTATCCTTTGGCACGCATACTAGTTTGGATGGAAGCTAGATATTCTCTCTCTTTATATATTACAAATTTTTCCTTTTCATGTATATTCCTTTTAGTCTTTTTCTACTTTTAGGTAAAATGCCCATTTTAGTAACTTCTTATAATGTAATAGTTGCCTTAGAATTCAAGGTATAAATACCCCCTTAAAGTGCAACCCATAATCATCATCATCCATCATCAATATACTTGATATTTCCTCTTAAATTTGTGCTTACTTCTCTAAGTGCAATTTGCTCTTCTTAACCCTTGTCTTATCCCTTGAGCAAGGTTAAGTAGTGATTGACCTTATAAGCTACTCATACATCATATTGACCTAATTCTTGATCCGATAGTAGTTTTGGTGAGTCATATCTAAAGCCAAATCTCGATTGCTTACTTTACTTTCCCCATCGATATTTCAAATCTTCTATAAGTTTGGACCCACCCTAATATAGTAGCCTTTGTCTGTTCTTGGTGCAGCATGTCATCTTAGTATGAGAACATAGGTTCGTAAGAGTGAGTTATTTCGTCATATGTGTTCCATAGGAAGTCGTAGCTATGTTATGTATTGGTGTTTTAAGTATATGAAGGTTGTCTAGTAATTATAGTCATCATAAGTAGTTATGCAAAGTTATGAAGGGTGTTTTGTTGTGTTAAAAAACAAGCTTTGTTGCACTCTATTTTTGAACCAGTGAAACAGAGCAACTACTACCATCTAAAATCTCTGTAATTGGTTAGTTGAGATTGGTATTAAAGAAGATGACTCACTTAAGTGTAAATGCCATAGTGGTTAATAATAAAAGTGGCATTTTACACCGTAAATGTCAAACAATAAATAGCCTCAAGAGTGTAGATGAGCGTTTCAACGAGATAGCTATAATGATCACGAAGTTGACTTGTGTAGTTTGTGAGTTAGTCACTACTTGACCAATTGAGGTCTATCATAATGCTCTTCAAGTTGTTCCCATTGGTGGAGATGTTGGGTATGAAGCTTAGCATAACCAAAGGTAGTTCCCAACTTGGTAAGTCCGATGTAAAGTAGTACAACAACTTGCCCAAAGAAGGATTACTTTGGAGGATGTAGAGGAAGAAGGAGATGAGATTAATGAATCTTATGCTTGCTTATTTCGATGACCTTCTAGTATATAGCCTTGTCTTACCCAGCCATGTTAATCATCTTTAAACTGTCTTTGAGGTTCTTTAGACTAAGAAGCTCTTCGAAAATTTGAAGTAATGCAATTTTTGCCAAGATGAGGTTATCTTTTTAGGATTTGTAGTAAGTGGAGGAGGACTTAGAGTTAATGAGGAGAAATTATGAGGTATTGTTGGGTAGCCAGTGCTAACCTGTTCCTTAAGGGAATTATTGGTAAGGGAAGCCCATGGTAGATGACTCTTTGGACACTTTAGAGAGAAAAGAACTTTTGAGCTACTAAGTACATGGTTCTTCTGCCTTAAGATGAGAAGAGACGATCGTTGAGTTGTGCAGAGGTACATGACCTCTAGGATAGTAAAGAGCTATGTGGAGTAAGGGAGAGTAATTCCTTTACTCGTCTTAACCAAAACTTAGATTGAATTAAGCATAGACTTTGTTCTTGGCCTCCTTAGAATGGTTCGAAGTAAAGACTCTATAATGGTCGTCGTAGGCAGATTCAACAAGATGGCATACTTTGTAACACCCCAATATTTCGAGCCAGTTTAATAATCTTAGGATACGTGCTCCTAAATTTAGGGCTTTGGACTAAGTTATCTATTTTATTTTAAATTTAATAGCAAAGTTAGAAAAGTTAGATGAAGTAATTTAAATAGAGTCTATTTATCAAAATAAGATATATAAAAATATTAATTTGAGAAAAAAATTTACTGCTAAAACCAATAATCGTAAAATTTGAGATTTTAGATATAGTGAAATAATAAAGATAAGTTATTTAACTTATAAAAGTAATAAATGAAGTTGAATTAAATGTAATATACATATATTAACATAGAATATGCATTATATGTATTAAATACATATGTATAATAATAAATTATTATTAAAATAAGGTAAATTAATATAAAATAATGGAAAATTAATAAAAAAATAAAAGGATGAGTTAGCATACCTATGTGGCAGCCTAAGATCCATTTGGATGATAAGTCAAAGTTAAGAAAAAATAAGGAAATGACACTTAACAAAGTTGGACACTAAGGATTTTAGATTTTTGACACGTGGCACCCACTTTTTGACATGTCATCACTCCTAATACTATAAATAGGCCTTCTATACTTCATTTTGTTGTTTTAGAAATTTAGAAGTACTAGAAAAATTGCATAAGAAAATTAGGAAAAAATTTGAAAAAAAAAAAGAAAAATAAGGGAAAATCAAAGGCAGACTTTGATCAAGTTAATTTAAAGGGTTATAGGAGTCTTGTTGTAGTGGCCATTTGGGGTCAAAGAAATGACCACTAGAGGAGCTTAGCCAAAGGTGGCAGATTTAGGTGAACCAAAATTCTAACTGAAACTTTGTAAATTTTCTAAAAATAGTAAATGATATTATTTAATTATGAAAGTTGGTTTTCTAAAGTTATTTTATGTGTAGATTAATTTAGCAATTTTATTTTAATTAAATAATTATTGAAAATATAAGGTCCTTAAGAAATGGCTCTGTTTGGACTGAAATTAAATTAAATTTTAGAAATATTAAATAATGTCCTTTTAAGTTGAAAATTTGTACATAATATACCTAATATATTTATTTAATTTTAGTAATAATAATTTTGAAAATAAGTGTGTTTACTATTTATTGTAACAAGATTGGCAATTTCTCTATTTTATTGAATTAATTAGTTTTTAGCAAAATCAAAGTATGAGCCCTACATATTATGATTTTTGGAAGTTCATAATGATGTTTAGGACACTTGAATTTTATCTTATGACTTAATTCATTTATTTGCTTAATTTTCACTGATTTTGAGTTAAAACAGTTATTTTTGTAAAAATTGTCTATATGATTTTTCGTGAAAATAATTAGGCTCATACATTATTTATTATGTATTTTCATGATAACAACTAATATATTAGCCTAATATAAGATATTGTAATTAGTGCTAATGTGATATTTATTAAATATGTAAAAGATTAATATTTTTGGGTGCATAATGAATATTGGTCAGCTTAGGAAATGAGGAATTTTAGGATTTTAATTTAGATTTAGGGTTTATTTGAGATAATTACAAAGTTATATTAACATATGATTGAACCGGTAATACAAAAGCATATTTTTGGACATTTGGCAATATTGATTAATCATAATTCTTAAGATATCTTAATAGTACTCAAAATAATGATTGTGACAATATAAAGTTTATTGAAATTGGATAAGGAATGAGTATGATATGGTCAAATGAAGTTTAAAGACATAGTAGAGAAAGTTTATAAGAATTTGGGTTCGGTCGGTAGTTGACTCGAAAACCATGTTTCTATTTTCATAAGTGTGATAAGTAAGGAAGGACCATGTGGTGGAGTTTAGAATTTTGCGCTATTACTAAACTTAGGTAAGTGGATCTAACCTATGCTTGGAGTAGATATATTACTACTTCTAACACTGTGTATTGTTTGATGTTGTGTTAATTGAATATAGGTATATCTTGGATGAATTAATATGCTATTATAGTGGAGGCTGATGTGGTGATTTTAAATGATAATAACTGATTGTAGTTAAACTGTTATGCTGTTATGTTAGGTGATGATTTGTCCTTACGATTAATTTTGCTAACTAGGGAAGTTGAGTAATTGCTAACTTAATCTTCTAGATATTCACCTAAGTGAACCTTAAGTGAGATATTAGAATTCTGTTAAGGAGAGTTCAAAAACTAGAATTAAATCACTAGATTGAATAAAACTAAAAGACTGGTTGTGTTAAGTGATATACTTGAATTGTCATTGCATATCTTGGCATGGTATGGCACAAAAAGGGACTTATGGGTTAAAACTTTCAAAATGAGGCTTCCAACTGATCGTAGAAAAAGCATGGCTTTATGAATTGAGTTTTTGGAAGCATTTGATTGCATTGCTCGAACATTGTGACTATTTTGATAGTTAAATTTAGTAGACTACAATTTGTAGTCTAATTTAGTAGTATTAGCACTTTGATTAAGTGAACTACAGTATGTATTCTAATTTTGTAAAGTAAAGTTGAGGGTCCTACTCTTAAGCAACTCTTTGTTGCCTTTTTTGATATTAGTAAACTACTACAATGTATAGTCCATTTTGGTAAGGGTCTTACTCCTAGGTAGTTTCTTGTTGCCTTAGGTTTCTAGATGTTGTATCTAGATGCTCGACTATGTCAACTAACCGAATGAAGATTGGAAGGGCATAGTATATTAGTATCGATGCATGCCACGTACATGAGAAGTTAAACCTGCGGGTTATTTTTGAAATGTTTCAGTTGTGATATGCAATATTTTCTATATTACGTTATTTGTTATCCACTCTCACTTAACTTTAGTAGCTAAGAGGATAAAATGTTCTATCCTCAAGTTAATTGCATCGTTAAGGGCCCAACATTAAGGGGACATATATGTACTGAGAGAGTGAGTCAGAGTCAGCGACTTTTGTATGGAACCTGTACTAAGTCAGAAATCCTATTATTATGAAAATGATAAAGGAAAAAGCTAGTTTATGTTTTGATGTAAATATTATATTACACACATAAGTTGTAGTAGAATATCCAGTTGGACTCCAATGTAGGAACCCCTTTATCATGTAAACAATGTTGTCTTTTGATAAATGAGCAAGTTGAGTTACATTTTCAATAGGTATTCCTGTGTGATGGTGTATTCTGTGCTATTCCTGTGTGATGGTGTATTCTGTGCTATACCTGTGTGATGGTGTATTCTGTGCTAAGCCAGGATGTGACATACTTTGTGCCTTATACTAAAACTAATGTGCTATGACTATTTATTTTCTCTTTCTTTTCATTAAGTTGCACGACGTACTAAGGGATAAAGTCTTTGATAATGATCCAAATTTTTTGAGCTAGTTCTAGAAGACACTCTAGCATTGGTTAGGAACTAAACTGCTCTTTAGTACCTCCCATCATGTACAAAATGATGGTCAAACTAAGGTCATCAGTTGCACCTTTGATTCTCTACTCTAAGCTACAATGGGAAATAACTTAATTGACTGGGATGTTTGCTTACTCGTAACCATGTTTACTTATAAGCAATTTGTCCATAGTATTATGGGTTAAACCCCCTTTGATGTCATCTATGGTTTTAACCCAAAGCTATTCCTTAACCCTATACCAATGCTAGCATCTGACCAAGAAGACTTAGGGGATAAAGATCAAGCTCAAAATCTCTACATGATTTACCAAAAGGTTACTAAACAGTTGGATTGAGTTGTACAGAAATTGAAATAAAAGGGATAAGAAGGAGGATAAGGTAATTTCAGGCCTCTAATTTAGTCTGGTTGCATTTGAGTTGAGAACAATTATGGAAGAAAAGCAAGAATAAGCTGTCTGCTCGAGTTATATGATTCAACATACTCTAGAAGGTCAACGATAATGCATATTGGCTATCATTACTTGAGGATTATGGAGTATTCAACATATTTAACATTGACGACCTGAGTCCATATCACCTTTAAGAAGAAATTCAGCTAGAGGGCCATCTAGATTTGATCACAAATCCAATCAAGTCGGAGAGGATAATAGGATTACGCCAATTAGACCCTACACTCGGGTTTTAGCTTGAGTTGTATAGATTATGGTATGATAAATTCTCATTACCTATCTGAGTGCTAAGGATTTTAAGCTATTGATAAGACTTTACCTTTTAGGGATCTTCACTTATTTTGAACCATACACAGTAACCTTAGACACATAATGCCAACTTAATGGGGATCTAAGCGACCTCTCCAATAGTTCAGCCAATTCTTCCAACAACATCACTTTGACTCTGAGCTATAATACCCAAGGTTTTTATACCAACTTGATAAAGAGTTGACCTATCTAATCTCATTTTGAGTTTTTCGTAATGAAACCACATCCACTCTAATCACAATATATGTTCATTAACATCTGTATTAGTATGGGTAGAAGTTGGATATTCTCTAACTTTGTATATTACAAATTTGTCCTTTTCATGTATATTCCTTTTAGTCCTTTTCCACTTGTAAGTAAAATGACCATTTTGGTAGCTTCTTCTAATGTAATAGTTCCCTTAGAATTTCGAGTATAAATATCCCCTTGAAGTGTAAGCCACAATCATCATCATCCATCAACAATATACTTGAATATTTCCTTTGTAATTTATGCTTACTTATCTAAGGGCACTTTGCTCCCCTTAACTCTTTTCCTATCCCTTAAGTAAGGTTATGTGGCAAGCTACCTCATTAGCTACTCGTGCATCATATCGAATTAGCTCTTGAGTCCAAGAGTGATTGTGGTGAGTTATGTCTAGAGTGAACTCTCGATTGTTTACTTTACTTTACCCATCTATATTTTGAATCTTCTATAGGTTTGAATTTGCCTTGATATAGCCACCCTTGTTAGTTCTTGGCATAACATATCACTTTACCTATGATACTATCTTTTAATTTAGTGAAGGAAAAATAGGATAAGTTGTTATAGATATTAAAGGGAAATAAAAGGGCCTATTGGTTAGATGAAAATAGACATATATGGCATCTACCCACCGCTATGCGCTCATAGGATTCTCTTTGAAGCAGAGTGCAAGCTACTATTTAGCCATAAAAGGGGCTTATCCTTACTCTACAAGAAGTAGTGAAACTTTCAGATGTAGAGATAATCTATACAATATAGTAAATGGGTGAGTCCTGTTCAAGTGGTCTCAAAGAAGAGAGAGATGATTGGTGAAAAATAAAAAAGAAAATGACTTAATTCCAACTAGGACTATGATAGGATGGTGAGTGTGAATCGATTACTATAAGTTGAATGATCGTTTTCCTTTACCCTTCCTAGATTAGATGGTTGAATGATTAGTAGGGTACGAGTATTACTACTTTTTAGATTAATATTTTAGATACAATCAAATCCCTATAGCACTTGAAGATCAAGAAAAAACCACTTTTACATGTTAATATGGATCCTTAGCATTTAAAAGGCTGCCATTTGGACTTTGTAATGTTTTAGCAATGTTTCAGCTATGTATGATGTCTGTATTCTTAGATATGGCTAAAAAAGGGATTAAGGTGTTCATGGATGATTGCTTAGTGGATAGAGGTGCATTTGCGAAATGCCTTGAGAATTTGGCAACAATCTTGAGGTAGTATAAGGAGACTTAATGCTTAACTGGGAGAAATGTTAGTTTATGGTAGAATAAAGGGTTATGTTAGGACATAAGATCTCTAAGAAGGGAAGAGAGGTGGATAATACAAAGGTGGAGGTAATTGCTAAGCTACCTCCACCTAGAAATGTAAAAGGCATTCAAAGTTTTCTTGGACATGCTCTGCATGAAAGATTTCTCTAAGATCTTAAGGCCACTTTGTGCTTTTATTGGCAAAGATGCACCATTTGATTTTGACTAGAATTACATAAAAAGTATTCAAGACATTGAAGGGGAAGTTGGTAATTGCAGCAATTATTGTAGCCTCTGATTGGACATTACCATTTTGACTCGTGTGTGATTCAAGTGATATAACAGTAGGAGTAGTCCTAGGATAAAGGAGAAATATAATCTTCTAAACAATTTACTATGAAAGTAGAATCCTCAACGATGCCTTAAGAAACTATGTAACCACAAAAAAGGAATTGCTTGCTATGGTGTTTACATGTGATAAGTAACAATCTTACCTGATAGTATCTAAGGTGATAATATATACCGATCATATAGCCTTGAAATATATTGAACAAGTCAAATGCGAATTGGTTAGGTTCTCTTACCACAAGAATTTAATCTATACATAAAAGATAGAAGAGGTAGTAAGAAGCCAGTGGTAGATGATCTGTCATGGATCATAACTAACGAAAGTGATCAGCTAATCCTAGAGAGTTTTCTAGACGAGTGGCTATATGCAGCTAGTTTGAATCAATGACCTTAGTATGTAGACATTGTTAGTTACCGAGTTGGAGGGGTTATATCATATTATCTCAATTACAATTAGTGATGTAAATTTTTGAAATAAGTATAGAATTACTTTTCGGAAGACCTACATTTGTTTAAGTATTATGTAGATTAAGTAACAAGGCATTGTATAGTCATACTAAAATCTTAGGATATTATCACCCACTACTATATGAAGCCTATGAGTAAGCATTTTGGTACGCATCATACAATAGCAATGATCTTGCAATGCTAATTTTACTAGCCTACTATATTTGCTGATTACAAGGCATATGTGATGAAATGTCTTCGATGTCAATAAACAGGTAATATCAAGATGAAATGAAGTGTTACAATAGGGAATTCTTGCAGTCAAGATGTTTTTTATATGGGGTATAAATTTTATGGGACCTTTTCTTACATCCTTGTCGAATAAGTACATTTTGGTGGCAATGGATTATGTCTCTAAATATGTGGAAGTAGTTGTTGTACTCATTAGTGATTTTAGGGATGTCCTTAAGATTCTCAAGACTAACATCTTTACAAGTTTTGGTGTACTAAGAGCTATAATCAACAATGGGAAAACACATTTCTATAATAAATAAGTTGAGAATTATTAGCTAGGTATAGGGTTAAACATAAAGTTGCATCACCATATCATCCATAGACAAGTGAATACATTGAATTATTGATTCGAGAATTAAAACATATTTTGGAGAAAACTGTTAGTGCTTTAAGAAAGGATAGGACATCTAAGTTAGATGATGCATTTTAGGCCTAGAGAACAGCTTACAAGAGTCCTATATGAATGTCCCCTTATTGAATGTCCCCTTATAAAATTCTTGAATTTTGATGGAAGCTTAGTAGGAGATCATTGAATGCTTTAGGATGAACTGAAAGAATTTAGGAATGAAGCCTTTGAAAATACTTAAATCTACAAGGAACAGACAAAAAAGTGGCATGATCAGAAAATACTCTACAAGAATTTTGAAGTTGGACAGAAGATTCTTCTACATAATGCTCACTCAAGGCTATTCCCTGATAAGCCTCAATCGAAGTGGATAGGACCATAAATAATAATTAGGATATTACCTACTAAAACCCTTTTTTGAGGAAAAAGAAGAAGAGGTGAAAAGAATTACATATTTGGAGGATCCATTATGAAAGTAAAGGTTGAAAAGCTAAGTTGAAGGCTTGATGACAAACGCTTGGCAGGAGGCATCCTGACCCATCATCTCTCCCTATCATTTTTGTTTAGCATATATCTAAGTCTTTTCATTTCAGAGTCTATGTAGTTATGTCTCTCTTATGTTATGCAAGTGCATATGAATAAACAAAGGAAGGTTGAATCTATTATTTGAAGGTACTATGCAAAAAGAAATTCAAAAGGAAATTAAGAACTTAGAACACACCAAGAAACCAGGGGAGTTATGTTCTAACCTTTCCTCTTTTGCTTTTCAATTGTGAATGTGTTGATTTGCTGAATATGTTTTTGAACTTAAAGTTGTGGGTAAGGAATGGTAGATATGAACTTAAGAAGGTTGTGTGGTTTTGGTTAGGCTATGCTAATTGAATTTGTACATGCAAAGTTATCCCTTCTAAGCACCTAACAAAATGATATATTTTTTTTAAAGTTGGAGCCTTGCTCCATTTCACTTAATGTATTTCACTTCGAGTATGTCATTATTTTTATAAATTTTGTATGAATAAAATAGAAGGAAGTGATTAAGGCTTGAATTTTGAATGGGTTCCCTTATGAATCAGTCATGAATACTTTTTAAAACTTTGCAATTAATTCATAGCATCTTTGCTTTATTTAGCTATGTTTAATTAGTGTAGTTTAGACATTTGAAGTAAGGAAAATGTTTTGGTTTTGTCTTAGGTTTTTGTATTTTCAGAAGTTGACCTATTTATATACACCATTTTTTTTTAAGAATCGAGTAGTTTATTAATGTCTTGTGAACGAAAGTGGGTACTGGATTTTACCTAAATGGTCCTTAACAACTATACAATGAATGTCCAAGAAAAGAAAAGAAAAATGATCGGAATCAAACAAAAGTCATTATGAAGAAAATTGTAAGCCCATTATAAAAGAAAAATGAAGTTCAAAAAGAAAGAAAAAGAAATGAAAGAAAAAGTTCAAAAATTGAAAATACAAAAAGAAAATAATGGGAAAGAAATGAAAATTATACTAAAGTCAAGGAGGTGAAGTAAGGTATGATTTAGTGATCACTCTTTTTGCATGGCATTGGTATACTCAAGAGCTTAATAAGGAAGAAGTATATACATGAGCTAGCCAATTAAACACCAAAATCTCTCATTAAGCTAGAATGTTAGACTTGACTCCAAATTTCCTAAGCTTAACCTAAACAGAATTTTAACTTTCCTAAACATTAGTTCCTAAGTTAATTACATGTTTCTTGATCTGTATGTATTTAATTGGTTGCAAGTAGAACAAATTTAACATCACTTCTAAAAATTTTTGTATTAAATTGAGCGCATGCAAACTTTGAGCTTTCAATTAGATGACATATTCCTAATTATAACCGGGTGTAAAGGAAGTGTATGCTTATCTTGTCATTTTCTACAAATCAAAATACACAAATTTTCCTAACTTTTTTTTTTTGCCAATAAATTTTTCCAACTTTAATACCTGCATTTGTGCATAAGCATAAGGAAAATTAGGGAAATTCACACAAAAATCGAGTTTATGTACAAAATGGACTAACTTAAATCAAATTGATCAAAGAACACGAAAAGAAAAAAATCAATTTTCAATCAAATCTTGTCAATTTTATCTTGTGCTTGTAGATGCATGGGGGCTATCATGGTCTTGGTAGCCCTTAGCACTCGATTTAAGGAGCTTAGAAGAGGAAGGTGTTGGAATCAAGCTTATCGATTGGTTGGTACTAAGTAGCATGGCTGTCGATCGATTGATATGCTTTGAAATATCAAGGGTAAAACGAATAATGGATCGATCGATCTGGAAGAGAGGACAAGAAGTAATTAAAAGCTACTAGAAGCGATTTGATCATACTGATTGATTGATTCCTTCCTTACCAATCGATTGGTAGAAGTTAAGACTAGGGTTTATCTAAGCTAAAACCCTAATCCTCAAATGCTATGTTTCATAAAATATAAGAGCTGTAAGAAGCCTACACGTATCTATCGATCGATTGGTAGTCTAAATAAATACTCACATTTTTATAGAAAAGACCTGTAATAAAGATTTCTTTATGGTTTAGTTTAGTTTTACGAGCTCTTTATTGTTTTTATTTTTTTGTTGCTATTTCTATGATATTTGATACTTGTTCTTGATATTTACATGCATACTTCTTGGTACTTAAAGAAGATTTTAGCTTGTTTATCTCTCTGATCTTCGTTATACTCTTGTTCTTATTTAGGTGTTTCATTATCTTGATTATTTATAGAAGTTGCTACTATATTTGCAATAGTTCTTTATGTTATTGCTAAAACCATGAGTTGCTAAGTGTGTTTTTGTTGGATTGTGATAATACTAATGATGTTAGTGAAATGTTGTGGTTTTAATATGGGTATATGTATTCATTTGGGATTTTTTATGCTTCATTTGAGCTTATTGAGGTGCTTGACGTAACTCACTTAATGGGTTTTTGTGATTATGAGATTGAGAGGAGATTAGTCATAAGAATCCTTTAAGAGTTAAATGGATTTTCCTAATTATGAAAGCTAAATGACATTAGTTATGGAAGTTTTGACCTTTATCAATGACTTTATAATTTATTAATGAATGGATTTTTACAGCCATGAGCCTAAGGGAGATTGGGAGTAGAGATTCATTGAGTTTACATTACTTTATGCAATTCTAATGAATTAAGATAGGTTATGAGATTGAGAAGAGATTAACCCCCTAATTTCTAGAGCTAGAACATTTAGTTCATGACAAGAAGTAAGTATTTAGCTGATTGTATAGGAAATTGATATCAAGATGAGATCTTTCACCATATAGTTGAGTGAAATGCTTTACTTGGGATTAAACTTAAGTGAATTCCATGAAAACCCACTTAAAGACCATACCTGATATCTTGATGGCATAGCCTTATTATTAGAGCCTATGCCTTTGTTTGTTGTATTAGTTGTTATGTTTTTGCTCTTACATTTATTTTCAATTGCAATTCCTTAACTCTCTATTCAATTAGCTTGGATTAGAGTAGTAGGTTAAAATTTATTACTTAGACGGGCCCTTCTCCTTAAGGAAATGACGTGGTAAGTACTCACTAGTATTATTGCTACAAATGATTCACACTAGTTAGTAAAAGGTTGACATTGTTTATGAAAATCTCAATCTATAAAATTTGTGTCTTAAAATTACCAATATGAGACCCTTAATCCCATAAATTTTATCTAAATAGTCACCATTAGGTTATTACTCATAATATATCATATGTTAGCTATACTCTTGACTAACATGCACTTTTAAGCTCATGTATATGCATGTATAAACAACTATATACATACATGCATATGTATATATATATACATACATACATATGTTATGGCATACTAACCTAATACATGCATAAATCAACTACGGTTAGTTTGTATCACATATACACAATATGCTAGTAGGGCCCCAAGGCCAAGCTACTATTTCACTTTATATAATGTTACGCAAATTCATTAACCAATACGCAATCATCCAATAGGTTGTAGTGCATCGAGTTATAAAGTTTACAATAAATGAACTTATGGGGATACTCAGCAGCTATACACTATAACAACAACCACATGTAAACACATATTAGCATATTAGGGAGTCCTAAAGGGTCTAATCATAATACAGTTTTAATCTTTAAAAGTGTAAGTTTGCTTACCCAATTCACCTTGCAAGGTGCACTCATAAAACATATTTACTTCCAAATTTCTTTAAAATCTTAGCTATTTCATTAAGTCCAACTTCTACACTACTAAAAGAAGCTTCTACATTATTTATATATATATATATATAAAGAAGCTTCTACATTCATTAAGTAATCTTCTATATTTATTAAATGAGTTTCTATGTAGATTAAGTAATCTTCTACTTTCTTCTATAATTACTAAGTAAGTATGACCTCGGTTATATGGAAATGGCCAATTTAAGACTTTCAAAAAACATACATCTTATAAGTCGTAATTTTCAACAAAGTCACAAATATCAAATAATATAACCTATAAAATTGCTAATAAAAATAATAGAATTTATAAAAGCAACATTTATCAAATAAAAATTCATGAAAAAAATATATCTAATTATAGATTTAGTTTAATTATTATAATTAGAAATATGAAGTTCACACCTTAAAATTGAAAGAGATTATAGAGATGGGCGAAAAGAATTGTATAACCTATAATTTGGAGTCAAAATAAGTTGCATGAGCTTGAGATTGGCCTAAGCTAACACATCAAGGGCTAAGTACAAGTATAAGACCTTAACTAGTCTAAATATGTGAGATAGGCCCTCTTGATGCTTTGTTCTTGCCATAAGAGATTCGTACTAGGCCTAAAAGTCTTTGCACATCTAAAGAACTACAAGGTGTTGTTCTTAGTGAATAATTAAGAAGGGAGTGGTTTAAATCGATTGTTATTCATAAATTTTAACTTTCATTTACAATTTCCACTTCTCAATGTTTAAGATTAATTATGTACTATTAAACTAGTTCTTATTTTCTGATATATTAGGAATCTAACAAATTTATATCAAAGATTTACATAAGGAATTATGACTTAATTTGATAGAATTTTCTATTACTTCTTAATCCTAAATCCAATCTTGCCTTAGTCCTTTGTATGTTTTATATGTTTTTTATTACTTACAAAACTATCAGTAATCAATCAATCGATAAATAAACTAAATATTGGAATATAAAGAGATAAGGGATCAAAAGATCAAGTAATTGGTTTATTGTGGTTCTACTTTGTGCGTTAACTTACTCTTCCAACATCCAATACTAACGATCAGGTCCTTTACACTTGAATATCCACTATTTAAAAGAAACTAATATGAGGAATACAATTCCCATAACTTTACTCTACCTCATAATTTATACTACATATTGATAGTCGAATTTCACCCTAAATATTACTTGACTGTTTAGCCGAAGAGAAGATGACTAATTCTATTCTTAGCTGAGGTCAACTAAGACTTTGTCCACTTAATGGGCCTTAGAGCTCAGCCTATTAATATGTCTAGCTTGAACTTAGGAAAGTAGTATGAATGGTTATGATCTGGTATGATCTCATTACATAACCACCCACTATTCTTATATTTTAGGCATGTGCTTGAATACAAGATCTCTACATGGCTTAATACCAATGATTAACTGCTATTTCAGACACCTAATGTTTGCTTATAAATATGAAGAGAAAGCATTGGAGGAACTCTCTTAAGACCCTTAACTCTATATTAAGTCATTTATTTCTCTCTCAAATACTTACTAACTTAGGCATTGGAGTGGCTATACTGGACTAACCTCAGTACCACTTATTTTTTTGTATTCTTATGGGAATAAAGTCCCACCTTAAAATCATTTGACAACATTTGGCACCATCTACTTTTCGTCACATGACCACATGACAAAGATGCGAATGACGAAAAGTATGAGTACTAGTTCTTCACCCCATCACCTAGTGGGGGTAGATAAGCATACTGATGAATAGCGCTTAGTTAAGTTGGAGCAACATTGCTAAAGAAAACTAAGAACTAAATGAAAAACGTCATGAGATCCTTAACCTTCCCCATTGAAATGTCTACCTAAATCAAAATCAAGAATACGGTGATAACAATGCTAAGAATAGTGGTGATTTAATCTATTCTCCTAAATTACTGAAAATGTAGGTTGAAGTTGCACTTAGACCTTTGACCCTTGCTCTGAAGAAGAGTGACAAAGGAAAACAACCACAGTAGGTGCACCATGTAGGACTCTTGAATGTTAGCACCTTTTGCTATGACTAGTAAACAATTCCAAATAAAAAAGAGTCATTTCATCCTTGAAATTTTAGATGAAGTAATACTATAGTACATTAAGCTACCATAATTTGAAAATTATGATGGAATAAAAGACCTTTATGATCATCTCGAATATTACAGCACCTTGGCTAAGTTATACGGCTTAAGTAATGTCATGGCTTGCTAGGCTTTTCCTTCAACATTGAGGAACGTGGCTAGTTTATGATTCAAACATCTAAAGCCAAACACAATCTTACATTTTGAAGATTTGGTAGAAGTGTTCCTGCAACATTTCCTTACAAGTAAGCTTCCGGTTAAGAATTCTTCCATCCTTAACACCATTAAGCAAAAGTCAGACCAATTTATTAGGGATTATTTCGCTAAGTTCATGGCCAAAATGATCCAAATCTTAGAGCTAGACATGAGTGTTGCTTTTAACGTAGTTGTTGATGGTATTAAACCCTATGGAGACTTTTGCAAGTCTCTAGCAAAAAATAAGCGAAAAACATTTGCTAAGTTTAAGGCAAAGGCCACATCTTACATCCACCAAGAAGACAACATCAAAGCTCGCTAAGAGGCTGATTAGAGTAAAGGAGACTGAAAAAGCAATAAGAAAAAGTGTGTAAAAGATCAACTCGGAACAAATGATGACCAGTGTTTCGAAGGATATAATGCTGAGAAAAAGAGGACATGCATCCCAATGTATTCTATTCATATGCTACTCAATTGTCCAATCGTAAACATATTAATGGAAGTACACGGTTAAAGGGGCATGTAACAATGGCTAGAAAGGATAAGAGGAAATCCTTTAAGATGGAATTTTAATAAATATTACAATTTCCATCGTGATAGAGGCCATAATACTGATAAGTGTATCCAACTCAAGAATGCAATTGAGGATGGAATCCAACAATGCTATCTGAGTAAGTTTCTTACATATGGTGCTAAGAATATTGAGTGACAAACCCAAAGGACTATGATGAGTAGGAGAATGTCATGTGGCCTTCTTAGGCTAGGAAAGATGCAAGAGATGGAAGTAGTAGCAGAGCAATGAATGGTATAATAAGCACTATTGTTGGTGGACCTTCTACCTTAGGTCGGTCAAGCTCTTTGGGCTCGATTAGCACCATACATTATGTTTGTAATGTGCATGGCATGAATGTCAAGGTCGATAACTCAATTTCTTTCACAAAAGATGATTTCGAGGGTGTTTAAAGACCCTATGATAACGTACTTGTAATTAGTGTAAGAATTGCCAACTTTGAGGTAAAAAAAATTCTTGTTGACACTAGAAGTTCAAAGATATCATTTTTCAACATGCTATTGATTAGATGAGGCCAAAAATCAAATTGAAATTAAGATCTTATGACTATGATTCATGTGCTTTCAATAATTAACCTGTTTAAGTCAATAGAGAAATTGCTCTCCCAATCCAAATTAGAGATGACAAACACATTACAAAAGATAAGGTGGATTTCTTTGTTGTTAAGTGTTGGTCCCTAGATATTATGATCATGAGTCATCCATGTCAGCATTTATTTGGCATGATCCTTCTACTGTGCATCTCAAGGCTAAATTTCCTACTCCCACTAGAGTTGGTGTATATAAGGGGGACCAATAATTAGTAAGGTCTTTGTATATAAAGGAACTATGTTGAGAAGAAATTTTTCAAGTTGAAACTTGTTCAGAACATAAATCAGTCGGCATAGAAAATGCCGAGGAAGAGACAAAGGAAATTCTATTAGGAAGATGACAAAGATAAGGAAACTTTGGTTAGTAGACATTTGCTAAATTTTTATCATCTTTTTATAGGACAACACCGATGTCTTTGCATGGTTTCTCTCAGATATGTTGAGCATCCCTAGAGATGTTATAGCACATAAACTTCAAATCGATCCTAATGCGAAGGTGATTTAATAGAGGAAAAGGCATTTCGCTCTTGAATGGCAGGTAATCATAGAAGAAGAAGTCCAAAAGCTGCTAAAGGCATGGTTCATTAGGGAAGACCTTTATCTGACTTGGCTAGCCAATTATGTGCTAGTCAAGAAGTTTAATGACAAGTGGTGTATGTGCATAAACTTCATGGATTCAAATAAGGCTTATCCCAAAGATTGCTTCCCCTTACTGACAATAGATTAAATGGCTAACTCAACTGTCAAACATGCCTTGCTATCTTTTATGGATGCATTTTCTGGCTATAATCAAACCAAAAATGGATGGGGAAGATGAGGTTCATACATAATTTGTCACCAACTTTAGGATGTACTGTTACACGATGATGCCCTTTGGGGCTAAAAAATGTTGGCATAACTTATTAAAGACTTGTCACCAAGATGTTTAACCCTTAGCTTCATCATAATGTAAAGTATATGTCGACAATATGATAGTGAAAAGAATGATAGAAAATTGGCATCTTTTCGATTTTAAGGAGACATTCAACACTCTGAGGTGATACAATATGAAGTTAAATATGCAGAAATGTGTTTTTGGTACTATTTTAGGAAAATTTTTAGGTCATATGGCCATTTAGTGTGGCGTTGAAGCAAACCCAAGGAAGATTGATGCTATTTGGAACATGAAGTCTCCTTGCATAGTTAAGGAAGTTCAGGAGCTAACTAGGTAGATAGTTGTCCCAAACAGATTTGTATTGAAATGTGCCGACATATGTATGGAATTCTTTACAATCTTAAAAAATTCAAAAGATTTCAAGTGGATGGACAAGTGTGAAAGAGTGTTCAGTAAGCTGACAGAGTTTATTGTGTTACCACCAATACTCTCAACACCATATCCGAAAGAAAATTTGTACCTATATCTATTAGTTAGTAGTTGAGCACTTTCCTTTGTATTAGTTCGTATAGAAGGTAGTGAGCATCGGTTGATTTATTACATGAGCCATGTTTTGCAAGGGTCATAATACCGATATGCAAAAATTGAGGAATTCATATTGGTAGTGGTTCTCTTAGTAAGAAATTCAAAGCCATATTTTGAGGCACACCAAATTGTTGTCCTTACTTATCAACCCCTATGGCAAGCTTTACAATGACTAAACTACTTAAGGAGGATGATGAAGTATGCTCTGGAGCTAAGTACCTATGGTGTACAGTGCAAACCTAGAATGACATTAAAGGCTCAAGTGTTGGCAGATTTTGTGGTTGAATTCAATAATGAAGAGGACAACATAAAGATGGTCGAGAAGCCAATTTGGAATATATATGTCAATGGCTCCTCTACTAAAGAAGTATACGGTGCAAGTTTCATTCTATAAGGACCTTACATTGTGAAAGTTAATTATGCTTTAAAGTTTGGGTTTCTAGACAACAATAATAAAGCTGAATATGAAGCCTTAATAGCTACACTCAAGTTGCCGAAGGAAGTTAGTGCCAAGAAAGTTGAAGTTTTTTCCGACTCATAACTTATTGTGATTTCAGTCAAAGGGAGTTATGCAGCAAAAGAAAAAGTAATGAGCAAGTACTTGCTAATAGTACAAATATTCATGGAAGAGTTTTGGTCCTTTCCAATTGAGAAAATACCAAGAAGAAGAAACATTGGTGTTGATAAGCTATTGAAGTTAGCCAGTATGGTACTCCTTGATTTAAATGAAAAGCTTTTAATTGAGTATCTCCCCAATAAGAGCATATGAACTGTTGACCAGAGCTGCAAGTTAGTTCCCTACCCAAAGGAGAAGTCTTAGATGGACCAAATCATAGACTATTTGAAGGACGATGTTCTTCCTAATGATAGAAACGATACTCAAAGGTTGATTTATCAAGCTGCAAATTATATCCTGATAGATGATCGATTATACAAGTGTAGCATTTTGCAACCTTACCTTTGTTGCCTTCCATTGAAGGATGCACAATGAATTATTTTCGAATTACACAGTAGTATTTGTAACAACTATGTAAAGTGTCAAACCTTGCATTTTTAGGTATTGCGACTTAGCTATTATTAGTCAACTATGATGGAAGATGCGAGATTCTCTATTCAACAATGTTTGCAATGCTAGAAACTTGAGGCATTAAGCTATATGCCTTTTTATTGAACTGCATAACCTCATCAGTCCTTAGCCCTTTGCCCAATGGGGATTAGACGTACTTTGACCATTTCCAAAGTTTACAGCTTAGCAGCAATTTATCATAGTTGTTGTGGATTATTTTACGAAGTGGGTAGAGGCTAAAGTAGTAGTTAGAATCACTAAACATAAGTTCGAAGATTTTGTTTTCAACTTTATTATATCAAGATTTGGGTTCCATTTGAATAAATTTGATAGTGATAAATTTAGGGCATTTTTGTGAGAAACATGACATTCATTTGAATTACACATTAGTGGCCCATCCTCGGACCAATAGGTAAGTGGAAACCATTAATAAGATCATCTTGCATAGTTTAAAGAGGAAAGTTGACCAAGTCAAGGGTAAATAGGCTGGCAAACTACCTACAAAATGTCTTATAGATGTATAGGATTACTTACAGGACTTCAACAAGAGAAATACCTTTCAGGTTGCCATATGGGTCAGAAGTTGAACTGCCTATTGAATTGGATCTACCTAATCTTCGTACATGAAACTTTGACATAATGGCCAATCAAGTTAGTCTTACAGCCAATTTAGATAAGATCGAGGAGATAATAGATGTTGCAAAGGCAAGAGTTGCTACATATTAGCACAAAGTACCCAGATATTATAAACGAAAGGTGAAACACAAGCTCTTTCAGCTTGAAGATGTGGTTTCCAAAAAGTTAGAGGAAACTAGCATGCGAGATAAATAAGGAAAACTTAGCACAAACTAGGAGGATCCTCTCAAGATTTGGGAAGTTGTAAGTAAGGGGGCTTATCGACTAGAAAGGTTAGATAGAACAATCATCTCTTGAGTATGGAATGCCAAGAATTTGAAGCTTTATTTTACTTAGATCCTTTAATGTCATGGTTTATTTCTATTTTAAACTTTGTAAGGCGATGACCTACGTCTTGATTCGACAGTGAAATGTTTAAGTTTAAGTACCATTACTTCTCGTTTTCATTCTCGTTGAAGACATGATTAACGGATTAATAAAGTTCTAGCTATACAAAGTATTTAATGAGTTTAGATCTGTAATGGTTAATGAACTTAATAATTGATGACAAGTAATGTCAATTCTTATTTGAAATATGCTTAGAAGCTAGAGAACAAACTTTGCTATGCCTACTAATAGGTAATCTCACTACTAAAAAAAAAAAGAAGTACATTAGTTCACATCCAATGCAACTAAAGAATGTTATGTCTTTGAAAAAGTTGATATGCATGCGAAATAAAACATGCCAAAAAACTAATAACTTGCATATGAAATGAAATGTACTAGAAACAAAGGGCTAAAAGGCCGAATATTACATTACAATAAATGATTGGCATCCTGACCATATTTAGTCCATACAACATTTACAAAAGTAAAGTACAAATTAATGAAATTTCAAGAATTTGGAACATTCTTTTTCTTTGATTAGGTAGAAGTATTGTCTTGATCGAAAGAAGATGGGACTCTCTTGGAGCTTCCTTCTTTTCCTACACTAAACGTTTTAGAGCAGGTAGATATCTCTTTCTAAATGTAGGGGGTTTCCTTCAAAGATTGTTCCTCGTCATTGATAAGAGCTTCAATAGTGGCTTCCTCATTATAACCTTACCTTTGAACCTTAATCTCCGCCTCTTTACTGACTTCTTCGTCAATACTACTGGCATCACTGTCATCGACGTCAGCAAAGCTTAGACATGACAAGTTGTAGCTAGGCTAAACTTTCAAAATCTCCTTTCTTACTGGTTAGACCCCTTATAAAAGCTTCTTCCTAAGTAATCTCTCACATTGCGATTGGGAGTCAATGATTTTTAGTACCTCCTCAACTGAGGGCAGCTTCTTCGCTACCTCTTCTAATTCGGAAACATGAGATTGAAGCCTAGAGCCATTTATCTCTAACTCCTTTATTCACATCCTTAGCCTGTCCTCTTAGTCACTTATTAAACAAATTGTTCGACCTAATTGCTAGCACTCCTCTTACTTCTTACGGAGCTCCTCCTTTAGGTCCTCAATCTCCTTATACTGCTCTTCGCTCTTAGCTTTAAGGCTTGAGAATTCATTGGCCTCTAAAGAATGTCCCAACTTCTTAGTTGAAAGTTCTTCTTAAAGTTTCCTACCTTCTATCTTAGCTTTAATTCTCATACTCTTAACCGCGATAGTCTGAGCCTTTGAGGAGTTGTATGCTTCCTCAACCTTCTACAATAAGTTAACAAGGATAGATAAGTCATTTTGCTTCTTAGCAGATCATCAACATGTAAATATTACCTTCTTAATTTCTTTGTTGACTTCATCCAAAGTCATCAAAACGTAGCTGCTAAACTACATGTAGACAAAATTATGTTAGTTACAGAATGTAAGTTGTAAGTGAAATGGTGGTCGGTACTTACATTGTATAACTTAGCAGCAATATGTCCTTTATTACAACTGCCTACTTTGTTAACATTTTTCTTTGCAATCTCCCTGTCCTTAGGGAGAATAACTCCTTCCATCAAGCCCAAGGATTTCGTCCTATCACCTAAGGTTGAGTTAATATACGGGATGTTTTGGTTCCAGCATTGCATGAAGTACTTACCTACCTCATGGTTAAGAATGAACTTGGCATTATTGATGCCGAGAGCCTTATTCCTCATAGCCTTCTTTGTCCTCTTGTCTAAGGCTTTAAATTTCTTAGATGGAGGATGGTTAGCAAGCTCCTTCTTACTTCTTTTCTTGGGACTTCGCATGAATCACCTGGCACTTCTTCCTGAAGAATGTTTTTTGGGGAAGGGATCACTTGAAGTGCAACCTTAGTGGCTCTAGTCTGTTCAATCCCTTAACTCTTATTGATGAGACGAGTCACCTTTTTTGGAGCAGTAGCCTGCTTTATGACTTTCTATTGGGTGAGCTTTTTTAGTGTAACCGATCGAGTGATGCATGCTTTCATGCATACATACTTATTGAGTTTCAGTTTCTTGGCCTTTACTTAAGCCAGCAATTTGGTGGGTTCTACATTGCCTGCATCCATATTTTTAATAAAGGATAGGAGTATTAAAAATGGAAAAGAGAGAAAGATCGACAACTTACTAGATTCGTGCCGAACGAAGCTTAAAGGCAACTATTCTCCCCTCAAGTCACGAAAACGGCTTTCCTCTTATAGCTCCATTTAGCATGGTAACTGCTCTAGCACCTACCTTCTTTTTCATAAAAGGTTGGATCCCCATTCTTGTATCATCTTATTATCCTCTCAGCATCCTCGAAGAACATTTTACTCTTCCTTCTTTTTTGTATTTGTTTAGCTACAGTAGTTTCATTAGACATTAATTCAATATCTTTGGTATGGACAGGTTCAATCCATTGGGTCCAATAATCCAAATCTTCATCTGCTACAATAGATAGAAACTTATCATGCCACTTGTGGATTTTGGACTCGAACTCATCCATAAATTTCTCACCATGCTAAGTAGTCATGAAATACTAATTGCTGGGTCACTTCCTTATTGTGAAGAAATACCTAAACAACTAGGGCGTAGCCCTAACCTTAACCTCCTCACTGATTATCTCAAATGCTACCAAAATTCTATAAGTATTCAGTAAAAACATACTAGGCATAAAATAATTGAAGAATTGTTTAATAAAAGAAGAAAATGGGAAGCACACTCCAAAATCGAGGTATTTCAAGTATATATGAAACTTACACTCCCTTATAAAACATACCCTCTCTTCTTCCCTTAACTTACGTAGATTATGTCTTAGGAAGATCTTGTTACTATTTATTATACTTCGAGACTAGTGTCTTCATAGCACCACTCACCACTCCATCTAAAAAATCACTGTAATAAACAATATTATTATACAAATACCTGGCTATATATCTTACTTCCTTATCATCTAGATAATTATCCATAAGAAGAGCACTGATGAGAGCAAGTTTTTCCCTTTGCTCCATTGTGCTATCTACTGAGCTACTTGAAGAACACACTAACATATTCCTTCTTTTGGAGGGAGAAGTAGCCTTTGTTTTAGTTGTCTCAGAATCTAAAAGTATAAGTCAATGAACAACACTTCAAACCAAACCTGATTGAAGTTATATGAAAGAATCATGAACTAGATGAAAGTTTGGAAAATCAAGATGAGATGTCAAAAGTAAATGAAAACTTTGATAGTAAATATAGATGAGAGTAGAGTGAAGAAATCTTTTATTAGTATGGAGAAATCCTTTACATATGAACAATTTCTCCTTGTAATCCTAACACACTTCTAATATGAATGTAGTTTCAATTAGATAGTTGAGCATGGATTAATGATTTGTGTTTTAAGTTAGAAATTTGATGGTTATTGCAACTTAATGATGGCTAAGATGACAATTGTCATGTCTATTACCACAGAAGAGTCAATAAGTGGGAAAATTAAAGTGCTGTAACCTTTCGTTTAGGATATGATCTGTCATATTTTAAAATGAAAACTAAACCTTCCGACATCACTTGGCATCTGGAAAACTCATTTTAGTTTTGACCATCCAACTACCCAAATTGAGCATTAAGCTTTATTTACTCCCATAATCGAGTTCTTGACCACAATAATTAGGGGAAAATGTTGTGGTCGGATTTCACCCAAAATATTACTTGGCCATTTGGCTGATGAGAAGACAACTAATTCTATTCTCAACTGATGCTGACTAAGCCTCAGTCTGCTTAATGGACCTTCAAGCTTGGCCTATTAATATGTCTGGCTTGAACTTAGGAAAGTGGCACAAATGGTTATGATTTGGTATAATCTCATTATATAATCACCTACTATTCCTATATTTTGGGCATGTACTTGATTACAATATCTCTACATAGCCCACTACTAATGATTAATTACTATTTCAGACACCTGATACTTGCCAATAAATACGAAGAGAAAGTATTGTAAGAACTCTCTTAAGACCCTTAACTCCATATTAAGTCATTTACTTCTCTCTCACACACTTACTAACTTAGTTGTCGAAGTAGCTATATTGGACTAGCTTTGGTACCACTTAGTTTTTTGTATTCTTACAGGAGCAAAGTCTAGTCATAACCTAAAATCATTCAACAACACCACATGCTTATGCAAGTCCTTAAAGTCTCATTCATTATACTCTCAAATAGCTCTCTATTAAATTTGAAGATTTTAGTTGATGTTTTGAGGATTAATAGGTTTTCTCACATTTTAGCTCATGTTCTCAATCTAGACAATAGATCAACACTTTAGCTCACTACTTTCATACAAAACTTTACTACTTTTGGTATATGAAAATCACTTGTTATGCTTATTGATCTTCTCTTGTTCATTTCTTGAGCCTTTAATCCTTTAAATAGACTTAATTCCAATGTTCAATCATTGTATACTTAGTAATAGCCATTGCCTAGCCATGGTCTTCAAAATCTTTAATTCTTCATTTTTGTTTTGTTTTCAAATTTGCTCAGCTATCAAATGATATGTGTTATCCATTCTTTCCTCTTTTATTTCTCCTTGAAAATATCTCTTCTTTCTTTCCAACAATTCTTTGATTTGAGTTGTACTTAGTTATTTAAATTTTATTTTGATGTCCTTGGCCAATTAGATATATTAGCTAAATATATCATATCCTTCATGCTTGATCTTGACCTATAATTTGCGTAATAAGTTGTCTTCTCTTCACTCTTTGAAAGTAGTTTCCAATTTTTTTGCTTCTGAACAAACATTGCATTTGAGTTTTTCTCTACCTTTTGAACTTGTCCTATTTCTTGTCTATCTTCTCAACTTGTCTAGTTTCTTGTATGTCTTCTAAAACTTACTAGTTTCTAATGCTTCTTTACTTTTTGTATAGCTTTTGATTTTATCTTAGCTTGTCCTGTACTTGAAGCTTCTAGTTCAAACTTGTTGCTTTACTTCTAAATTTCCTTAGCTATTAAAGTACTCATCTTCTTGTTTTGTTTAGACAAACCTTTTCTTCCTTTGATTGTTTGTTTTGGTTATTCTTCCATATCGTGTCTTTGAGCTTCTGATATATCTTCTTCTTTCAGGTTTTGATTGATATATCTTCTTTGAGCTTTCTTTTGGCTCTCATCGGAATTTGAGTTTTATGAAATCTGTCACTTCAGCATAATCAATAAATTGATCAATAACATTAAGCATGTATGTTATCTCTTATTATCATCAAAATGCCCTGAATGAAGGTCCTAACAATTTCCACCTCTTTAATGAAGACAAAACACCTTGTCTGAAAATAAATTCAACAAACATAAAATTTAAATAAGCATAGCCAATGTTAATTCTTTCTTTTCACCGCTCACTTCTTCTAATTCCAGGCTTAGACCAACATAACATGTGGTTGATGTACCCTGCATTCAAATGTTTTTCACATCAACTACTATTCATCCACTCTCACTTTCAAAGGCATACAAATTCACAAGCAAAACGTATGTGAAATACAGTCCTTAGCAACTAAGAGGCAATAAAATACAAGGAATTTGCAAAATAGAAATCGTGTCTTGGTTTTCCTTCATTCTTTTTCTTGTTCATCATTTAGTTCTTTTGTCATGTGACAGGTACTTTGTTTTTTTAAATAAAGCAAGTGCTTCGGTTAGGTTTGCTTTCCTGAGTTGATTACATGCTCAGTAGGTTTTTTTTTTTTGGCAATCTATGTATATATATATATTGAAAATAATATGTACCAGTAACATGTATCCTACACTTTATTAGTGGAATATGGTGTCTGCTAATAAGTTTTGAGCATTATGAAATTGTGGAGGAGTAAAGGTAAAAATTACCATAATTTAACGTGACAGTATATTATATTTACGTGTACATTTTTGCACTTTGAAATAAGAAAAAAAAAATGTGCAATTCAGAAAAGCTCTTAAAGTTTATGAAAAAATGAGGAAAAAAAAAATAAAAGGTCTTAAAGTTGAAAAAGACAAACAAAATCAATTAATGTGCAAGTGTTCACATCCTATTAGGGTGAATAGGTCCAGAGTAAGTAATATAAAGGCCTACTTTTGTACTCTACCAAGTAAGGTACAAGTTTTTATTTTTTTGGAATTTGAACCTACTTTGTATCACTTTGAGCCAACTTTAAACTTGTATCTCGTAAACGGTAAGTTTTGCATTTCTTCCTACATGTTTTAAGTTTACATGATATAATCTACATGTGATTATAAAACCTATGAATCCTATAGCAAAATTTATAAAATTAAAAAACATAATTTTTTCTATTTTTATTATTTTATATTTATGTGATTTTATTATTTAGTAAGTGAGAAAGAATAGTAAACGTAACGTGAGAGAGATTGTATTAGGTTTAACCGTTTAAGGCCATTAAATTATGGTTTTAAACTTTTATTTTCCTTTACAAAAAAGTTTGTTGGCCCAAAAAAATAATATTATTATTTATTAATGTTGCTTAATAATTTTTTATATGTAGATATATGGTATCATGAAACTTATATCTTAGAGTACAAATAGATATATGTTTCAAGGTGGGTATATAATAAAAGGTTGCATACTTGTATACCATTTTGTAGGAGCAGATTCTGAAAAATTTATATTTAAAATCTATCATATGATCTTAATATTTATCTAAAACTTTATCTAATCAAACGAGACACATACAAATACTCAATATAATTGGATGATTAGCTCATTCCTACATCTTGCTCCTTCGTATTTTTCATGGTTAATAGTCATGAAGCGAAATTAAACCTCCAGGTGTGAGCTAAAACCACCTGCAAAGCCAACTTATTTAAACGTTCACTTTGATAATTTGAGCAAGCCCACGCACAAAGTCCAACACATCATTCGTTATATTTAAGAAGGCATGGATTCATAGCTGTACATTAGAAAACACATCCTAATTTTATGGCTGTAAAGCTGTCCAAAAGTGGTCGGCAAAATAGATGCGAGTAAAATGTCTGGTTAACACTATAAACCACTCAATAAAGCACTTAAAAAAGTAGATATATATATATATATATTGCACCATACACTTCAAAAATTGATTAAGTCGCTTAATTAAGTTATAACCAACCTTTTTACAAAAAAAATGCCACGCGTTCATAAAGTATTTGAAGGGAAAAAAAATTAAGAGATTAATGCCACTATATTACGAAGTTAAAGGAATGATTTTAGTGAGAGACTAACCTCAATCTCAAGGGAAGAATGGTCCCATTCCAGTTGTCCTATCTAACTTCCGAAAGAAGTTCTTTTCTCCCTTTCTATTTTCTGTTTCTATTCGACTGTTTTTTTCTTTTCATTTCTTTTTTTTTTTCTTTAAAAGGAATGCCAACTATCCACTGGTGCTTTGTACTTGTAAATTACAAAATGCCCTCAAGTTAAATTATCCCCACAAATTTAAGGTTAGGTATTGGTCACTTCCATAGCCTCAACTCTATCATTTCTAAGCCTGGGATGTTCTCTTAGCTGCCCAACCTAAGTTCTAAATGTTAACAAGAAGTTTAGTTAATTTATTTACTAATTTTACATTTATAGCGTACACTTTATTTATATGTTGATAATTACAGTATCGACCATTGTTAAGTATAATGTATTCATTGTTCGACACAGATTAGAAGTATTCTTGGTTTGGTTCGATTTGGTTTAGGAGCCGAATCAAATTAAATCGCATTTAAAATGGTTCAGTTTAAACTTTCAACGAATTGAACTACTTATAATTATTTAGGATTTTAAATCGAACCACTTTAAATGTGATTTAGTTTAGTTCGGTTCAAATTGCTTTTTGAAAGCATCATTTTCTTTTTTGATAATAATAATAGTTATTGGAGTTTTCAACAATTGAGAAACATTATACAAGAATTAAAATCGCATAATATTGTAAGACAACATTTCATCTTAATAATAGCGAAGGTGTATAAGTCAACTAAAGATAAGAAACAATTACGAAGGAAAATGAGTGAATTGTAAATGGTAAGAGTAAAATGAGAAATGACAAATAAAGAAAAAGTAAATTGAGTAAATTGAAATATCAACCGGATTTAAAACTAAAAAATATCATTTGTTTTTTATTTTTTAATAAGAAGCAGTTAAGTTAGAGTTTAAACGGTTCAATTTGATTCAACTCTCTAAATCGAACTATAACCAATTTGAGCGTTCCTTAAATCGAACTACGAACCAAATTGAAATATAAAAGAGCAGCATTTTGCCACTCAGTTTGGTTCACAATTCGATTTGGTTTGATTTGATAAACAGTCTTAATATTTTGTAAATCTATGTATTCTTCATATATATTTGTGTTCCATTGTATTACCTTTGTGAATCAAATAATTTATCTCTGAATTTTCATTATATCTCAATTTCAAGTTTCCAATAAAAATTGAGATAAACCTTTATTCGGTAATTATATTAAGACTAATACACTTGCCTCCTTTATTTTGTGAAAGAAACTCTATGAAATCATTTTGAATTCGTAAAGTTTGACCCGAACCGGAGAACATAGTCTCAAGCCCCAAATAATAGCTCGAAAGTACGAGGTATCACACTCATTGTATTATTATATTTAGAATGAATTGAATAATTGAGCATCTTTATTGCAAATCTAACGCAAATTGTTAAAATTATTCAATGAAAATTACTCATTTACAAATAATATTTTTGAATTTGAGATAGAAAATTCGTCATAAATCTATCATAAAATCTCCTCTCCAGGTTTTTTTCTGGTCTCTCTTATTTTATTTTATTTTTTCTTATGATGGGAATTTTCTTTTTGAAAATATCATTTTTTAATCACAGACAAAATTTCATGGCAAATCCATAGTAACTTCACTTCCTTGTTTTGTTCTCTATGTTGGTTTCTATTTGCGATAGAATAATTCAATCGTGAACTCTATTTATACATCTATCACGAAAAATACGTCATTAATCTGTCGCAAAATTTCCAACCATTTATTTCCATTTTCCCATTTTTACTTCCAACAAATTTACGGTGAATAGTTTTCTTTTTTTTTTTATTGGTTTTTTGCTCTAAAATCCTTCACAAATTGTAACTATTTATTCGTCTTTTAGCAAATGTAAACCTGTCGCAAGTTCATTAAAAATAATTAGAATTAGAGATAGATTTTTGCCATTGCAAAATTCCTTTATCTAAAGCTACGTTTTCTTGTAGTTTCCACTCCTTATAAGGGTTTTTATCGCCATCTTTATTGATCCTATATAAAAAAAAAAAATTTCTTATTTTTATTTATTGGTCTTTTAAGTATTTAATCTTAATATAATATGGTTAAGACTATTAATCTAATAATATGAACATTGATATTCCAATAGTGCGATTTAAGTTTGAGAAACTTTCTTTAAATATAGTTAGAAAAAAAAATTTTAATGCTACCCGAGTAGTTTAGATGTTAGGAAAAAAAAAAAAGAATAATCTTAATACTACACCAGTAGTTTAGATTGAAAGCACCCTTTCCCTAATTTTTATAACTCGAACTTCATCTCCATAAACTTTTCTTGCATTAGCATAAGGTTGGGGCAATTCGATACTGGGCAAGTAAGACAGGGGTTGCCTACCGTATCCTCTATCTTTGTAGCTGTAGGTTTTATAGATTTGCAACCGTATCCTGCCATCATGATACCTTGGATCAGTACGTGCACCATGTATAGTTTATATGTTCCTTAGTACCCTACGAAACTTATGTATGTACTTGTATATGTATGTTCTAACGTTTTCTATGTTAAAATAATATCAGTTATTTATGTCTAAAAGCATCACATTGAAATAGTTAATTGATGTTTTATTTTATTTGTGAATCATAATAAATATAAATATAATGAATTTAAATCAAAATGCAAAACAATAACAAAATATGACAAACAAAAATGTTATATAGTCTATTTGAGATACCTAAAATAAATTTAATCATTTCACTAAATGTACGCAAGAAGTGATGGAGCATGTGTTAGATTTCCATTATATTTATTAAATCATATTATACATAAGAAGTAAACAATCTGCTAATTGTTGACAGGGCCCTCAGGCCTGATTGGATTTGATGTGCCTCGTGGCATAGAGCTCACCTTTGTGGGCCTAAACTATAGGTTTGAATGGACCAAGCCTAATAAGACTTACAACTACTGGAATGTACAAGATAAGAATGAAACAACCACGTCATGAATAAGCGAGATACGTCAGGCATCACGACTCCACTCTTCTACACTTACAGGAGAAGATCTCTCTTATCAACTAACTTTCAACTATAGGATTCACTCCATTATAAATACCAAGTCACTACCCAATAGTAAAACTCTCTCTACACTTTGCATATAAAGCTTGCGTATTGCCCTTAAGTATTCTATAATCTTAAGAACTCACTACTAACTTAAGTATCGAAGTGGTCACATTAGATAACCCCTCGGCGTCCCCTTACTGTGTATTATTTTGCAGGCTCAATACATGTAGAATCTAAACGATTACCTGCAAGAACTTTGAAATGATATTTGGCGCCATCTATGGGAAATTGAATTCCTATACCTGAAATCTCAAACACATTAAGCACATACCCCACGAGCAATCCTTTTGATGTCATGTCTCAACGCGATGAGTAAGAAAATCAACAATTGGTAACCAACTAACCTGGGGCAATCAATCCTTCCCAAGCGTTGTGTTGGAGGAGTGCATAGAACACCTGGCCAAAGAGTATGTTATGCAAAACAAGGTGCTTCGCACTCGCCTAAATGAAGCGGAGTGGCATAGCATACAAACTCACTACCCCGAAGCTTCAGATGTCCACACTAGGCAAAAGAACACCTAGTAGCAGCAGCAGCAAAATGACAGGGATTAGCAACCCGATCCACCACTACATCAACAACCAGTAAGGTCTGTGGCTACCCGCGTCCAAGCTTTAGCTAGCAAAAGTAAGAAGTTGACTCGTAAGGAGTGCAAGCTCATTCGACTGTACAATGAGCTCACTCGGTAGATGATGCCAACCTGAATAAGTTCAGTACTATGGTAAGGCGGCTCTTCGAGCAATAGGGGAGTAAGCCTACTAGCGATGTTAGGCTGGTCGCCGGTGATGTTGGGCTGGTCTCCAGTAATAAGAACCCCTTCACTAGGGGTCTCCAAGATGAAGTGTTGCCCCTTAATGACAAACTTTCATCCCTGGACTAGTGTGATGGCACAAGCAATCTTAATGACTAACTTCTCTACTTCTGTACCCTCATGAACCTTCATAGTTATGAGGATGCTATAATGTACAAAGCTTTCCCAAGTACTCTAAGAAAGGTAGCTTGGACATGGTTTAACCACCTCCCCTGATGATTCTATTAACTCCTTTGATAAGTTGGTATGGAGGTTTAGCCTCCATTTCAGGGCTACTAAGCCCCCATCCAAGGACACATCGTCCTTGTACCTAGTAAGGTAGGGTGAAGGCAAATCCCTATGTGATTACATAGCTTGATTTAATAACGCTATGGTTGAGATCCCTCAGTTGGATGAGGGAGTCACTGTTTATGTCGCCTAGCTTGGCATCCAACCCTTGGGAGATTTCTTCCAACCACTTATGAAAAGTAAGATGAAGACCCTAGCCAACTAAGAAGATAACATTTGCGCCAGGCGTAACGGCAATCGAGAAAGGTCAGGTGGAAAGCAGGATAAGGAAAAATTGTCCATAGAGGATTGCTTCGACAATAGGGTGCCGAGCAAACTAGAGGGGGAAAGTTCCAAGAAAAAGAAGTGCTTAACCAAGTGCGACCCGCTCCCCCTCCCATTTACAACTAGTAGATATTCCTGAATAAGCCCATTGCCCCTAAATAGGCACATGTGTGTCAATTATACTGACCTTAACAAAGCCTCCTTAGGATCAACCAGCTTGTTGATTCTATGTCAAGACACGCTCTACTAAGCTTTATGGACGCCTTCTCTACCTGGCCATAAGTGATTGGGCACTCTCCTCTATATTAGTTAGAATAGAGGGAAGATAACATAGGCTAGTATATTACATTAGCCATATACTGTATGGGCCTGAGTTTAGGTATACCTAGGTAAAAAAATTCACCTTGGCCGTCATCATCATAGCTCGACGATTGAGGCCCTACTTCTAAGTGCACTAGGTAATTGTATTCATAGATCAACCATTGCACACCATGTTGTAGAAACCCGACGCGTCTAAATAGATGATGAAGTATACAATGGAATTAAGCATGTATGGAATCCAGTATTAACTATGAACGGCCTATAAGGCTCAAGTGTTAGCCAACTTCATGGTAGAGTATACAGGAAAGGAGGAAGTACGCTAAGTAATGACAAACCAGTGTGGACGCTCTACGTCAATGGATCATCTACCTCTAGGGGTAGAGGTGCGGGCCTTGTTCTAATCGGCCTGCATAAGGTCACCATTTGCTATGCCCTTAAGTTTAGGTTCTAATCCAACAAAAATGAATCCGAATACGAGGTACTTATTGCCAGTCTCAACCTTGCTAAGGAGATTGGCACTGAGCACCTGCAGATATTCTTGGACTCCATGCTTGTCGTCCAATAGGTTCGAGGTAAATATGAGGCTAGGGACAACACTATGGCTAGATACCTTGAAAAAGTGAGAGGTTTGCTAGTGAAATTCCCTTCTTTAGACATTAAGAAAATCCCTTGAATGGAAAACTCCATGGTAGACTGGCTATCCAATCTTGCCTTCATTGGTTAGCGGAAGCTCGAGGTAAAGGATAGCAAGACCTTTGTAGAGTACCTACTGGTAAAAACATACCTAAAGGTTCGACTGAAGTTTTAGAACTAACAACAGCAGTACATGAGTCATGTTGGATGGATCCTATTTAAAGTTGTTTGGAGCAGGTTACATTGTTGGAAGATACGAGGGAGGTGAAGAAGCTTTCGTACCATGCCACTAACTATATGCTAATCGAGGGCATCTTGCATTGTAGGGGAGTTAGCTTCCCCTATCTTCTATGCCTTCGAGAAGGGAAGGGCTGTACATTATGGAAGAACTGCTCACCAAAGTGTGCAACAATCACATTTGATCCTAAGCCCTTTACCTACGGGCACTATGGCTTGGGTATTACTAGCCCACCATAAGGTAACATGTAAGGGTCATAGCCTAGAAGTACCTACAATACCAGAATCATGCCCCAATCAGTTATACACCCAGCACCTCCCTCCAACCCCTAACAAGCCCATGGTCGTCATGCAATAGGGGATTGATATCCTTGGCACCTCCTCCAAAGCTTTAGGTGGACGGCAATTCATAATTGTCAATATTGATTACTTCACAAAGTGGGTAAAGGCTGAAGCAATGGCCAAAATCACCAAGAGAAGTGTTGAATCTTTCATCAAAAACAATATTCTCTCTAGGTTTAGAGTCCCTTATGCCCTCATTATGGACAATGGCTAACAGTTCAATAACCCTAAGTTTAGGGAGTTTTAAACCAAGCACCACATTACCCCGTACTTCACCTCAGTTGCCTATCCCCAATCAAACAGATAGGTCGAGGCAACTAATCGAGTCACTTATGATAGCTTGAAGAAGTACGTAAACCGATCTCAAAAGGCTTGGGTTGACGAACTACCTAATATCTTGTAGGGGTATAGGACTACCTACCATACTTCTATGGGTGAAACCCCCTTCCGCCTTGCTTTTGGGTTGGAAGCAGTCCTCTTAATCAAACTTAACCTCCCTAATATCTAGACTTAAAGTTTTGATGTCGCCCTTAACAACTTACTACTGTAAGCGAATGTTGACACTGTTAAGGAAATCAGAGACCTTGTTGCTACTAGGGTAACCACACACCAACATTAGGCCACTTGGTATTATGATCAGAAGTTAGATACAAGGAGTTAATGGTTGGCGACCTAATGTACCGAAAACTAAAAGCCATAGGTTCATATGAACGGTAGGGAAAACTGGCCCCTAATTGGGAAGACCTGATTAAAGTCAGGGAGAGATTGGGCAATAGAGCATACAGGTTGGAAAGATTGAATGGCGATCTCATCCCGTGCATAAGGAACACTGATAATCTCTAGCTTTGTTTTGATTATAATTTCATTATGTATAATTTTTCTTTCCATTATGATGAAATAAAAGTTCATTCTCAATTGATTGTCTACTTCTCTCTCTCGCTCCTTTTCTTTTTGCTACCATTCTAGTCTTTGTAGAGGCATATGGATAGTCAATTGATTAGGTCAGAATGCCATTAACCTAAACCTCCTCGGGAAGCCTCAACAAGGGGAAATAACCCTTTCATAGAGGAACTCCCCTTTACCGGGCGGGTCGAAACACCATCGACCTAGCCCCCTAGGGTAACCTCGACAAGGGGAAACACTCCTTGCACAAAGGAACTCTCCTTCATCGAGCAGGTTGGAATGCTACTAACCTGCCCCCCTAAGGTAACCTTGGCAAGGGGAAACACCCCTTGCATAAAGGAACTCTCCTACATTGGACAGGTCGGAACACCACTGACTTGACCCCCATTAGAGTAACCTTAACAAAGGAAACACTCTTTGTACAAAGGAACTCCCTCAACAGTTATCCTTAGCAAGGGTTAACTCCCCTTACGTAAAGGAATTCTCAAGTAGATATTCAAAGCTGAATAGAGAACAAAAGAAGACATTTCAAAAATATTCATCTATTCAATCATTGATTATTTAATGACACAGTAAAGGTTGGCATTTGGGCTCAACTTAGATTAATTTTTTTTAAAAAAGAAAAATTTGTTATCTCCTAAGATCAGTTAACTCCTGCAATTTAGAAAAGTCTAGGGCATCGATCCATTCAAGGCACTGATCCATCGATGCTTCAAGCGGTAGGCCTTGACTTGGAGTGGGGCCTAAAGGATACATACCAGGAGCAACTCGAGGATCACCTTTAGATGGATTGTCTTAAGGAGCTTCTTTGGGGGCGAGCACTTGGTGGGTTGTTGGGGAAGAAGTGAAAGTAGATGTGCCTTACTTAGCCCTGGCAGCAGATGGAGTGCCGGCATGATTGATAGTCACTTGGGTAGACTCCTTTTCCTTCGCTAAGCTTCCTTCTTCTCATTAACTGTTAGGGAGTCCAGGAAGCTAAGATCCAAGTTTGGATAATGGAAGAGAACCTCTTTCCAAGTGTAGTAGGTGGAGTTAGTGGCTATGTCTTCCAGCTTATCTAACCACTCCTTAATCTTCTTGTAGTTGACAACTACCTTCTTTACAGTAGTGTCATTTAGGGCCTCCCTACTCTCTATCTTGGAGATGATCTCTTCCATCTAAGATCCAAGTCTTGACCTACTACTCTAAATCAACCTTTAAACTATCCAACTCTAGTGAAGTGGCCTTAAAGTCCTTGCATTTAGATGCCTTCATCAGTATCTCAGTTTGCAACTTGGATAAGGATGCCTTTAGCTTGTCATTTTCTTCTCGAGTCAGGTCCGAGCCTCGCCCTCATCATCTAGCCTCTAAGAGAGACAAGCCTTCGCCTTTTGCTCGTTCTCCAGTTGAGCCTTCATGTCCTTGGCCTTTTTGGTTGCCTTCCCAGCATTGTCCCTCTTTTACTATAATAGAAGGGCACAAGCACCGGTTACCCTAGGTGAATTTTTTCAAGTACCTCTTATTAGAAGTCCTAGCTTCTAGTAGGTACTTCTCGTGTTGACATAATGCCTCCCGAAAGCCCTTTACCTCTTTCTAGGTGGCATTGAACTTGTTTAGTTAAAGCAACACCTACCTATAGTACTACAAATTGAAAATGAAGCCTACCGTTAATAAAATGATGCATAAAAGCATGACAACACAAGAGTAATGAAAACTTACCTGCTACATTAGCATGCTTAAGTAGCCTATTATCTGTATAGGGTTATCCCTACCTTCTTGGGAGATCCCTTTGAGGATAACCCAATAGCCAAGGGTGTAAGACCTTATCGAAGCCTAATAGTTGAGTGTTTGGTGCTATAACATCAGATTGTTAGCACAAACCTCCTACTTCGACTTGAGGAGTTTCCCCTAGACCCTCTTCATTTCCAACTTAGGGGCTCCCTTCAATAGCTCTTCGTCCCAGGAAGTGTACAATACTTCTTGGAATGAGTTCAGCCTTATCCCTATCAGCCTAAAATTATTGAGGACTTCTGAAAATGCATCCCCCATGTCGTTGATGCTTTGATAGGGATGGGCTATGGGCCACTCATTCTACTTTCCCTTACTCAAAGGCATCCTCGCTAAAGGCCTTTACTTCTTTGCTCTAGGACCTGGCTCCCTGGTTGTCTTAAGAGCCTTGTGCTTTTGGCTAGTAGCTTGAGGAAAGGCGGCCCTATACTCAATCTCTTCCTCCTTTACCCTCGAAGGGGAAAGCACAACGGGCTTGGTAAAAGGGGTGAAGGTAAGAGCAAGTAGAGCTACCCCCAAGGGCTCTACATCTATGGGCTCATCTCAGATGTTGAGGAGAATCCTCTGAGGAATAGACCTCAGCTGTGCCTTATTAGTCTCCTAGACCCTAGCTTCGGCCTTACTGCCTTTGCTTTTAGGGGGTTTGCCTTGGTTTACACTTAGCGTTTGCTCATCAAATTGTCCATAGAGGGACAAAGCATCTTCGGAGCTAAATTTTTGCCTACAAGAAACCCAATTGAAATTTAGAAAAGGAAAAGAAGAACAAATCAAAAGAAACTACAAATACTAGTTACAAAACACCACTATGACCGGCATGGCCAAGGGAGTCCTCCTATCCTACAAGCACCTCAACACTAGTATAACTTGATCAGGTGTTAGAAATACCTGTATCTTTGGCCTATTTCTCCAAAACAACTTTCTTCATGCAGGGGAAGAGCTCGGAGATCAAGTACCAGAAATACCTCTCTATGATCTCCGTAGCATTGATCTCCTAGTCATATCTCAACGCCATAAAGGCCAAGATCTCTTGGTCGACCTTAGCATCACTGGGACTAAGCCTCCTCTCACCTCTGATAAGGACCAACAAGATCCACTAAGTCTAGAAATCCGTCTCTTTGGGTAGTTCAACTACCATGTATTTATCCTACTAGCCTTTGACTGAATCTATAAGGCTATAGAATAGCTTCTTCCTTAGGCGCGGCTGGAGGTATGGCCACCCCCTAATGCTCCTCTACATGTAGAAGTGATAGAAGAACTTAGGAGTAGCCCTTACCACTAGGTATTTGTAGAGCGTCTGAAAAGCCTTCAATACCATCCACCTATTAAGAGTAACTTACAATGGACTGTAGTGGTGGTAGTTAAAGAACTCGTTCTTAAAGCGACTTAGAGGGAGGTGTTGCCCAAATTCTAAGCACTTTTCAAAGACTGCGGAGCGCCTCCCTAATAATAAGGCCATCTGTTAGTCCTTGCCCAGCAACTTAATTTACCACCTAAGGATCACCTTTACAACAAAGTTACTTATGATCCAACTTAGAGTAGATTGCTTACTCTTACTCATACGATCACTAGGCCCCTTACCAGTCTCAAGAGCATTGAACAAGTCCTTCGGGGTGGGTAGGGTGTAGGGGAATACACGCATATACATCCTTAGGGGTGGAATTAATGATTCTAGCCCTGTTTAGTGCCTCTATGGCCATCTTCATAAGTTCGTTAAGTTGTGCTAGTAAGGAGACCTTATCCTCCTGTGCCTGAGGGGGATCACTCTTAGTAGACTCTAAATGAGAGAGATGTAATGACGAAGAGGAATCAGTCCTACCTTTGTTGATTGACATGATTGTAGTACTTGAAAAATGAATAAACACTTTGAGAGAGTTTGAAAGGTTTAGAAGAAAATTTGAGTTTGATAATGGTAGGACAAAGAGATTGCAGAAAAATGGTCTTGCTTTGGAATCCTCCTATTTATAAGCAAACCACCTAGGAAGCTACACAGGCAGTCATAGGGATTCGTATAAGCATAAATCCCTTGGAATGCTGTGTAGCAGGTATGTGGAAAGCATTTTGATTGGACAGTCACCTTTAAAAGGCAAAAGGCATGTAGTTGCACACTAGTTTGCTATAGCACAACACCTGTCATGTCACATTTAATGTACGGAATATAAGTGGGCAATAATCATATTTTGAAAAAGTCCCTTCGACATTAAGCTTCATTAGGGCACATCCAACTTCCACTTAGTCAAAATAATAAATATATGATAAAATTGCACCTGCTCGGTCCTTATCAAGCACTGTTCAGACAAACTGGTTCAAAGCCTTAAAGCGTCTGCTCAGTGAGTTGTAAGGGTATCCTGCTCTGATACCTCAACCTAAGCCTTACTTGGGGCTCCAACACTCCGCTTCGGAACTTTTGACCACTCTTATTCATCTTGCCTTAGATATTTTCGACTCGGTTAACTACTACCTTAGACACCTCCACCTCAGCCACCTTCCAACCCAGACTTATGCACCTATCATGTCAGCTCCTTAGCATTAGGCCAGATTCCTTTTAGTCAGATCAGTCACCTTAAGCCTGACCAAATCCGATGCATCTCACGGCTTAGGGCTCACCTCTATAGGCCTATGCCCTAGGTTTAAATGGATTAAGCCCAATAAGTCTTGCAACGGTTGGAATGCACAAGATAAGGATAAAACAGCTATGTCCTAAATAAGTGGGATACGTCAAGCATAACGACTTTACTCTTCTACACTTGCGGGAGAAGATCTCTCCTACTAACTAACCTCCAACTGTCGACTCCACTACACTATAAATAGCAGGTCACTAACCAACGGTAAAGCTCTCTCTACACTTTGTATACTAAGCTTATGCATTATTCTCGAGTATTCTATACTCTCATGAGCCCACTGTTAATTTAAGTATCGGAGTGGCTACGTTAGATAACTCCCTAACGTCCCATTATTATGTATTGTTTTACAGGTCCAATATGTGCAAAATCCAAATAATTACTAGTAAGAACTTTGAGACAACATTGCTAATATATTTAAAAATTCAGCTAGTTAAAAAAGGTAAAAAAAAAAAAAAGAAGTACCCTAGTATGTAGAACTTATAAGTTACAAAGTACAAATTTTGAAAGTTTCCATATCCAGTATTGTACTATGTGGCCACAAGTTTTGAAAATTTAAATCTAAAACTTATGCATAAGTGGGTAACCCTATTGTATTAGATACCAATTTGTAACTCTATTCAATTAGGTAGGTTCTAGATGGAAGGGTCATAGAGTAGATTTTACATTTAGATTTTTCAGAACCTTCTCTCATGGATTAGGAATGACCTGTATACGGGCCGATTTCAAATTATGAACCAGTTTAAGCTTGCTTGTTGAACCACTGTGTTGGTGGGCCATCAAACCCTAGAATGAACCCCAAAAGTTATATATATATAATATGGAGGGAAAAAGTAATGGGATGAGACATGGGATGGAATATACAATATATTATATATATACAAGATTAAATTGAAAAAAGAAAAAATAGATGAAAGGTCTACAAATCATTTAATCTAATTATATAGTTTGGTGAGTAAATTTTTCGAGTCTGAAAAAAAAAGAAAAAAAAAAAGGTTCGGTCTGATTTAGTACATCGTTGGAAGCGTTATTGTGATCATCGCAAACATATAAAGAAGAAACCTGTTACCCTACATGTTACGGACTTATGAATGACAATTATTTAACGATGAAGGACAGTTGTTTCTATGTTGTTGTTTGGAGTTAAAAGTAAAAAATGAATTGGATGGAAAAATGAGATGGAAAACATCTGAATACGATAAAATAAGACTCGGTGATAGGGTGGAAGATATTTTGTAGTTTCGCTTGGTTAGTGTGTGTTTTCTCTCAACTTAGTGAAGCTATAGGTAAAATTTGTGAAGAAATTTATATTGCATTTTCGCTTCATCACTTGGTTAACCAGCGTAATCCATCCTCTATGCCTGCTACACTTGTGGATAGTCATCCATGAGCTTTATGTATATGAATCCCTAAAGCTATACAAGGTTCTGAAAATATTTTTCTTATTGATGCCCTGTTTTGTGAATCAACATTCTGGTTTGCCATTACCGAGAAATATATATATATAATATATATATATATATTTATATTCGCATTTGCTTCCATCGTTTTTTTCTTCACGTTCATCATTGTTGGAGCGTCTACTCTCATTACAATCTGCAAGAGTATATTTACCTCTCACTTCTGCTCATTTTGGGCTCTGAGCTCTATAACGTGTGACTGACACACCCAGCACTCAAATGTTCTTCACATCAATACTATTGTTCATCCGCTCTCACTTTCAAAGGCACACATTTTCACCAGCACAACGTACGTGAGATACAGTCTTTAGAAACTTGGAGGCATAATACGAGGAATTATCTTAATTTTCCTTCATTCTTTTTCCAGGTTCATCGCTTGGATCTTTTGTGACACGGCCGGTACATTTTCCACTTCTTCTTTTTTAATAAAACAACTGGTTGAGTTCGGTTCAGTTCACTTTTTTGAACCAAATCACAAACTGGTTACATATGGTCAAGCCGAATAGAGAACAAATCTATTTGCGAAAAAGGGACAAAAAAAAAAAAAGAACGAATTACAAGTTTTGCTCAGTCTGGTTGGCTGTTCAGTGGGTTTTTTTCCCACCATAATACATATTGATAGTATGCGTTCTACATTTTATTAATGGAATAGGTGTATGCTAATAAGATTAGAGCAATATGAAATTGTGGAGTGATAAATGTAAAAATTACCACAATTTATCCCAGCGATAATTATATTTACTTGTACATTCTCGCAGTTTTAAATAGGAAGAAAATATGTGCCATTGGGAAAGAGTAGTTTATGGCCAAAATAAGAAAAAGTGTTAAAGTTGAAAAAGCAAGAAACAAAATTAAATAAATGTGCGAGCATTCACATCTAGCTTCTTCGAATTTTGCATGGTTCAATCAGGAAGCCAAATGAAACCTCTAGATAGAAGCTAAAAGACGTAGCAGGCCAGCTTCTTCAAAGGTTCACTTTGATAATTTGAACATGCCCTTAACTTAGTAACTTAGTTCGAAGTCCTAGTACAATCTTGACACACAAATACCCAACATGAATCAGGAGTTAATGAAAGCTTCCACAAAGTTATCAACTAGTTAGAATGGGTCGTTATTAGACCATGATATTTGATTTGCCAAATAAGCCATTATTATATGCCCTTCCTGATGGGGATCGGTTTTCACTTCAATACTGGCAAAGACCAAGAAGAGTAAGGTGATGTGATAGGAAGCCAAGAAACCAAGAAAATCAAGTTTGGAAGTTCAGAAAAAGAGGAAAGGATCCAAGAGAAGGAGTTACAATCAAGAGTTACGGTTATGAACCCAAGCGCGATCACTACAGTTGAAGAATTGGAGAGAACAAGTGGACAAAATGATCACAATCTTAAGCATGCCATGCTCCATGAACCTCACATATTGTCAAACACCTGCTTGAATCAAAGAATTGCTTAGATTAGTGAAGAGTACAGGCTCCAAGGCATAAACCCAGCCGTGAACATGTTAACATCAATTGCGTTTTGTCTAATGTTATCTTATTTACTATTTTGCCATTAGGTTAGGTTTAGTATATAAACATCTTATTTCATTGTTTTAGGGTTAAGTGAGTTTATTTTTCATTCTTGAGAACTCCTTGTGAGTGTGAGAGACTATCTTCTCTTTTGGTCTTATTAGTCAATGCTTTTCACAGACTTTGGCAATTTATATTTGATTATTAACTTCATTGTGAGTAACATTAGTGTTCTTAATAGTCCTCTTTGTTTATTTGGATTGTGAGCTATATCATTTAATAATTCTATTGTCCTTGAAATTTGAGAGTTATAAACCTTAATTGACATAAAATTCGCTTATAAATTGCAAGAGTGTGTGAGCTTCATATATAAGTCCAATTCAAGATCATTGCTAAGATTGCATCTTTATGGTAAGGATGGCTTCGTCCCACATCAACTTGCTACAAAGCATAGGCCATGAAGTAGGAGATCTAGAGTTTTTGTGACTTTTGATGCAAGAAATAATGAGCAACCTGAAAATTGAAGAAGGGACTGTGATCATTGATGTCCAAGGTAGCCTTAGAAGGGATGGAGATGAAGATGGTGATTGTCATATCCCAAATGAGAGGAGTTACAGTAGTCTCTTTGTGTAAAATATTCTAAAATAAAAATGGACCTCATAACTGTTATCGTAGATATAGCCTACACGAGGCATACATGACTGAACTAGCTTGAATCATTTAACAGGGTACCTAAGTTCTTTAAAACATTTACAAGAAATCATAAAGTACACAATCTAAGTTCTTAGATTATACTTACATAATAGTAATTACATTAAAAGAGTACTTCTTGATAAGAAAAATTCAAAAGTCATAGGTCTTAGCACATATATTTACAAACATCATTAGAAAACTAATGGCTGTCTAAAGAGACCAGTTAGTTTTCTCAAAAGACCAAAACATAAAAAGTAATCAAGTTCTAGTAGCCCTCATACTTTTCCTTAATCCCAACCCTTCGTAAACTAACTTAAGGTTGATTGTAATGTTACATCTTTATTTCTAGCTAGTACCTACAACATAATTTATTAGGATGTGAGCATAGCTAGCTTAGTATGCAAGATTAAGAAAGAAGAGTACTATACGAATACAAACAAGGTTATTAATTACAATGAAATGCAATGCAATCAGCTGTTCGCAACATCGTACAATGTTATCTAGTTTATTGTGAGATTAGAAAAATTCCATCATCTCTAAGTTGGATTGAGGAGTTTACCATGACTCAGTCAGACTAAATTTAGGGTTGTGTAACGGAGGACACCCTTTTCATGAGACTATCTTTGAACTACGACCCTCAACCTTACCATAATGCTCTCGCCTGTCACTTAATTCAATTAACTATAGGAAAATGACCATTTCGGTTATCTTTATTGAAGGGGTTGGTATTTGGTTTGATACACGTAATTATTCCCTTAATAGATTGTTATGCATGTCCAATCAAGTTTGTGGTCAAATTTCTATTAGTTCCATTTAAGGGTGACTAAACAAGATTATGCAATAAAATACGACAAGATTATGCAGAATAGCATGTTAAGGAGTTCAACTCTTATCACAAAATAGAGTACCAATTACACACGTAGCATGCACATAACCAGCTAATTTATAACCACAAACAAAAACACTCTTAAGCCTCGAAATACTTTAATATAATATTCTAATAAGTGATAAAGCCATGATCCCAACTTGTATTAATGCTTACTTTGGTAGGTTTATACCATTAATGTTCTGTTCACTTGGAAATCCTATATATATTAAAACCTATGTTTAGTTTCCATAAGATTTATGAAAATGTTAGAGTTCTATCTAACTCTTTACATTATCATACAACTTTGTTGATATACTATTTATGAAGTTATATACATAAATATATATATATTTAAAGTATATTATTCATAGATGATGAAATATAATTATATTTATATATGTACTTAATTATTATGGTTTTATTATATAAGTTATATTAAATTGGTTAATATTAATGATATATGTAGTCATACTATTACTTATAATATGTTGTTTCAATTATATCAAAATGTATTTTTAATCAGTTAAATTATGTTTCAATTATGAAGAAGTTATTATAGTACGATAATTTTCATAATATTATAATGATATGTAATTTATTACCTGGAAATATCCAATTTTAATAAAATTAGAATATTTGAGTTTGTATGACCTCAATTATATATAATGTAAGTTCTATTTTAAATGACAATTGCTAAATGATATTTTTTTTTATTTCTATTATACATGTAAACCCATATAACAAGCTTATCACCTTATTTCTATATTGTTTAAATAGAACATATTTTACATATTTTCCTAATATAGCATAGTAAAATAGGTATCATCTAGCCTTAGCATGCGTATATCACAACTTGAGTCACATAATGTTACGAAATATAACAAAAATAATGTAAGTCTAACCACAATAAAGAGAATTATAGTTTAATTAAATAATTAACATATTATAGGTTCATATTGCTAAAAACATATCCTGATTAATAAATTAAGTCATTTAATTAGGAAAATTTATAATAAATAGCTAGGATTATCAAATAAATCCATGAAAATTTCTATATACTAAAAAAAAATATATATATATATATATAGAATTCAACTAGTAACTAGCCTCATGTTATCGAGTTTATCACTTATATATATAAAATTGCATTTTCCCTTAAATTACAATTAATTGAAAAATAATACAAATTTTATACAAAATTATTTTCAACATGTCTTGATATCATTACAAGTATCCAAAAGTCATCATATGTTAACTTCATCAATTATTTTTATAAAAATCAATTTATTTCAAAAAATGCTAGTTTTAGCCATATTTAGGGTAAAAAATACAATAAATACTAAATATTTATAAAATCGAAATTAGGCTACATAGCATTAAACTAGATATAATATCGATCCTCTAAGAAAATTTTGAGCTCAAAAAAATATCATTTAATATATTTATTTTTAATTTCAAAATTTGGATGAAAAGTGCACTTTCTTAAGAAAGTATATAAAATAATCATAATTTTTTAAAAATGAAAATACAACATAAAAGAATCCTAGAAATAACTTAAGAATAATATTTTTTTTTGTTCTATGTTTTTCTTAATTGATTTAATAAGAAAAAACAAGGTAGAAATTTGAACCATATGTTCATTGAAGTTTTGGCCACTGTTAGCTAGTGAGGGGTTATCGGTTGGTTTAGTTGGTGGTGGCTTTGCTATGGGGTGGTAAGGTTCAACATCAAGTAGTTGCTTGGTTAGGTAACTAGCTTAGGGTAGTAGGTGCTTTGTTTTTCTCTTTTTTTTTCCCCCCTAATTTCCTAAATTTTTCTTGAGTCCCTAAGTTGTTAAAATGACTAAATTGAAGATTGTTTGTCTTATGTAGTTATTTGCGTTGGTTGCAAATCTTAAATCATGAATCTTTTTTTTTTTCCCTTCTACTTTTCCCGTAAATTTTCAAGCATGAGGTGTCAAGTAACCTTCCCTTTTGCTTTTCATTTAGCAATCCAAATATTTTGAGGCTACCATAGGTGTTTCTAGATTTTCCCTATGTGGTTTGCTTAATTTAATTAGTGTTTTAGAGAAATTTTCCATATTTTAAATATAATATATTAATATTTAGGGGTTTTGTTAATATATGTGTATATATCTTATATACTTGACACATGTAATGAGCAATTATATTCATATAATTATGTCTTACTCATTTTATTTGTTTTTAAGATATATTTTCTTTTTAATTTTGCAAATTTATCACTTATTTTATACATCTATAGATTTTTGAGTTAACGTATAGTTATATTTATTATATATACTGAGTATATTCATGAGTGTATACATATATTCTTATACTATTTTATGCAATATTATTCACTTTTATAGTTTAAATAATTTATTTCTAATGCCTTGTTATATTTCAAGGCCTGATTTTATAGGTTATGATGAATTTTATACTATATCGAATAACTATACTTCTAAGACTAAAATTGTGGTTTTATAAAATTATTTTTAAAATCTAACTTTATTAGGTCACTTCTACTAACTCTTCTTACATAATTATAAAGTTTAGAGTTAATTAGATAAGTTTTTCCAAAAGGCCTTAAATATAGGTATGGTTACCTTAAATACGACTTTAGGGGCTCATATATCCACTTTCCCTTTAGGAAAGTTTTTCCCTCAAAATGTTTAATCTGACTATCATATTGATAATAACTACTTATTTTTTGATGAAAAACCTATTACTTGTCTCTTTGAAGAGTTCTAGATAGTGATTCTTCAATGCCATCTTTGCTTCCTATGTTATCTTTACTCTTCGTCCATCATCTCATTGAACTGTTACATATTCCACCTCACAATTTCTTAAATTTTGAATTCAATTTTCTAATATCTTGATTGGTTTCTCCTCTACTGTATAATCTTTTTGTAAGTTTGCTAGTTTTAGTTTATTTATTGATTGTGGGTCCTTCACAAATCTTCTTAATGTTGACACATGGATAACATCATGATATCCTACTAAACTCAAAGGTAAAGCATTTCAATACACTACATCACCAATTCTCTCCAATTATTCAAATGGTCCCGTAGATTGAGGACTCAATTTCCTTATGGTTCCAAATCTTGTGAATCCCTTGAAAAGATTTATTTTCACATACTTATGATCTCTTACTATAAATTCCACAGGTTTTTGCGTCAATCACACAACTCTTATGACGATCTTGTGTGACTTTCATTTTTTGCCATATTACTTTCACTTGTTCATTCATCTAGTAGATCATGTTAGGACCTATCATTGTGTGTCCATCACTTTCCTAATATAGTAGCGATCTATACTTTTTCTATATAACATTTCATATGGAACTATTTGGTATAGTTACTTGATGACTATTGCTAGAATTGAACTCTACTAATGGTTGATATTGATCCCAATCACTACTGGAGTCCGAGATACAACCTATCAATATATTTTCCAGTATTTGAATCACCACTGGAGTCTAAGATTCAACCTCTCAATATATTTTCTAGTATTTGAACCATTGGAGTCTAAGATACTAAATTGTAACTTAGTTCTTGATGAATGGTGTAGACTTTCCCAAAACATAGATATGAAATAACTATCCTTATTTGAGACAATACTTATAGGTATACTATGCAATATGATAATCTCTCACACATACAATTGAGCTAACTTTTCCATTGAATCTCCAATACAACAAAGTAAGAAGTGAGCACTTTTCATTAACCTATCCATAGTAACCTAAATTGTGTAATGATGCACTTTAGTCTTTGCAAGCCATACTACAAAATCCATAGGAATATGATCACACTTCAACTAATATATTTCTAAAGGTTGCAACAATCGCTGGGTCTTTGGTGTTCAACCTTCACCTGTTGGCATGTAGTACATTTGGACACATATTGTGCTATTTCCTTTTTCATGCCTCTCCACCAGAATAATGATTTCAAATCACGATATATTTTATTCGTACTAGGATGTAAAGTCTAACCGGTAGTATGAGCTTCATCCATATTTCTCTATTTAGCTTTGTATCCTGAGGTATACAAATCATATTCTTATATCTTAACATTCCCTTGTCGTCAATTTGGAAATTTGATACATCTTCCATTTTCAACTTTTTCTTTCACTTCTTTTAAGCCCAGATCCTTTTCTTATTGGGATTTAATTTGTTCCATTAAGGGTGACAGCACCACCAGGTTCATTAATTGTACTTTTGTCTCATGCCACAATCCAATTTCAAACTTCTCAAACTCTCGAATTAGCTCCTGCTAAGTAGTGAGTAGCAAAGCCATTTGCTTATAATTCTTGCGACTTAATGCATTTCCTACTACATTAACTTTGTCAGGATGATAATTAATAGTCAGATCATGATCCTTAATTAGTTCTAACTATTGCCTTTATCTTAAATTTAACTCTTTTTAAGTAAAGAAATATTTCAAACTCTTATGATTTATGTAAATTTCATAAGGTTGGCCATAAAATAATGTCTTTGAATTTTTAGAGCAAAGACTACAGTTGCTAATTCAAGGTCATGCGTTAGACAGTTTCTTTCATAAGGTCTCAGTTGCCTTGACACATACACTACTACTTTTCCATTTGTATTAATATACAGCCTAATCTATTTCGAGAAATGTCACTGCATATACAATAATATTTACTTAGATCTGGTAGAATAAATATCATGGTTGAGATTAAATGATCGTTTAACTCCTGAAAACTTTATTTACATTCATCAGTCCATTCCAATTTAACATCCTTTTGTGTCAATCGGGTTAAAGGTCTCGCTATCTTAGAAAAGTCCTTTATAAATTCTCTATAGTAGCCTGCCATTTCAAAGAATCTTCTCACTTCTAAAATTGTAGTTGGTTACTTCTACTAAACTTCAACCTTAACTTTCTTAAGATCAATTGATACTCCTTCACCTAACACTATATGCCCTAAGAGTAACATTCTATCCAACAAGAAATCACATTTACTTAGCTGAGCATATAGTTTGTTATCCCTCAACTTTTGTAATGCCAATCGTAAATGTCTTGCATGCTCCTCTTTAGTCTTTGAATAAATTAGAATATCATCAATAAATACGACAATAATTTACCCAAATATGGTTGGTAAATTTGATTAATCAAATTTATGAATACTATAGGCACATTAGTCAGTCCAAATGGCATTACTAAAAACTCAAAATGCTAGTATCTTACTCAAAAAGTTATCTTCAATACATCCTTAAGCTTAATGCATAACTGATGATATCTAGATTTCAAATCAATCCATAAGAATATGTTAGCTCCATATAGTTGATCAAACAGATCATTAATTCTCGGGAGTGGATACTTATTCTTAACAACCACCTTGTTTATTTCTCTATAATCAATACATAATCTTATAGTTTCATCCTTGTTCTTCACAAAAAGCATTGGTGATTCCATGGAGACACATTAGGTCAAATGAATCCTTTATATAACAATTGTTATAGTTGATTCTTTAACTCCTAAAGCTCTATAGATGGCATTCTACATGGCGATTTTGATATAGGTTCAATTTGGCATACCAATTCTATGGTAAAGTCCAACTCTCGATGTAGAGCTAAATTAGGTAAGTCCTTTAGCAAGACATCCTGGAACTTACATACCACTAGCATCTCAAATACACTTAATGTCTCTTTCTTTCCTTCTACTGTAAATACCCAATAAATTCGCTAATCTTCTGTAATATCATCCATTTCTTCACTTACTTCTACTATTAATAATCTCATTTCGTATTCCTTAGTTTTTCCTTGGAATACTACTTTATCTTCATCTAAGGTTATAATCTTATTTTAGCAATCCACTTGAGCCTTATGTTTAGATAACCAATTTATTCCCATAATCACATCTTAACCCTTTAATGGCAATACTATCAACTTTATGGGAAATTCTTTCCCTTGAATTTGAAGTTATCTATTATCCACTACCTTCCGTGTCAATGCTTGTTCACTAGTACGGGTTCTCACTCTATAAGTGGCTTTGATTTTAATTGAAGAGATTTCATTATTTAACATGAAATCCTAACTAACAAATGAATGTGAGGCTCCAGTATCAAATAATGTAGTGGATAATCTTAAATTGAAGTTGAGTAGGTGTTTACTAGTATATGGCATCTAAACGCTAAAAAGAATAACATCCTGACGCTAGTTTTGGGTTAAGAAAAAATGTTGTCTATGAGCACACTAGCTGAGGATGCTAGATAGCATTAGGATGTAGGTCGTTTTTCTTGACTAGAAGCTTGGCATTCGGACACTATACTCTATATAGTCTTCCATCTCATTTTTCTTCGATTCACTTAAGTACTATACATATCTAATCTTACCCAAACTTATAGTCTTTTCTAGTATTTTAGCCCTTAAAAACTTATATTGTGTAAGACTCTAAGTTTACCATTAGGTTTTCTTGAGTTAAGTTGAGTTAGGGACTTCACTTAGAACTTTGTCTTCAAAGAATTTCTTTCGATTCCCATCCTTTGTTCTAGGATTTACTTAACATTTTGTGCTTAGAAGATATAATCTTCTCTAGTTATCTCAACCCTTAGAAATCTAGATAGAATGGATAAATAAGGTGTTCTAGTGAGAGTTTGCTTGAGGGGAAGTGAAGTTGGGAGTTTTAACTTAAGTTATGTTGAATTGGTTTACATGATGAATTAAGAAAGGTCTATTATTGTAATTTTCAGGATCTTGAACTGGTCTCCTAATCGATTATGGTTTAGACCTGTATTTGATTGGGGTTAGACTAGTATTTACGTTGGTTCGGCTCTTTAAGTATGTAGTGCATGCTTGTTGCTTATGCTTATTAGGCTAAAATGAACACAAATTAGACAAACTCATATATGACTTAAAAACATTCTTTGCTGGTTATGCTTTCTTGGCTTGTCCTTATGTACAGGGACCCTTGCTAATCTCATATGAGGTTTCCCTTATGGACTTGTATGTTAAGACGACGTAGCTAGATCTAGTTTGTTCATGATTCTTGGTTCATAGTATAAGAGATCATGGAGTGGTAGGGTTATGATATGCCTTTGATGCTTGTTGGCTAATACATAAGTTAATAAATGATTGCTTATCTATTTATTTATTTATTTTGCATTACATACAAGTAATATGTTTGGTTTAGCATCCATGTATGCTTGTGCATTAAGTACTAGGCTTTACCTCATTCTTTATTTTTACAAGTTGGAGGTTGACAAAATGAAGTTAAATGCTTATGTAGAGTTGTTCTCAAGTTAAGAAGAGAGGCATTATTTATACTGTTATGCGATATTGTTGATAATCAATGGAGATGCATTTTATGGAGTTGTTTAGAATTGTAGATATGTTTTGTTGTTATAGAGTGGGAATTACTACTATTAGTTGTGATTATGATTGGTACGGCTCAACTATGAGTCATCTTAATAGTCGTATTTGGAGAATTGTTCTCATTATAATGTTAATGGGTTGTATAAGTGATTTGGAAACTATATTGGTGTTCTAGATCCTTAACATGTCAATAGAAAATTAGGGACATGTGGCAAGTTATAGCATCCTTAATTTTTGGGGTAGTATAGCTTAAGTAGTATTAAATCTTAGGTTAATCAATCTCTAGGGTGCTAAGATAAAGGATGCTATAGGGGCTAAGATAGATGGATCTTAAAAGCACTTAGGTTGGCGGATCACGAAACAACTTAAGTAAAGGATCAAAAAAAGGACTTAGGTTGTTTGATCACTAAATGGTTTTAGGCTGATTGATCGTAGATGAGCTTACGTTGATTGATCTTAGGGAAATTTAGGCAATTGATAAATAAGATAGTGGGCTATTGAGAGAAGGCATACGATATAAGGCTAAAATGAGAGTGAGCAAGTAATCACCTTAGTTCTTATCTTCATAAATCTAAGTTTCTCCTACTACCTACTATTCTAATTTGTTTCACCTCTTGCTTTTACCTATTCCCTGTTTACTTTTTGTTTAGACACTTGTATCTCTTTACTATTGTTTCCTTTCAATCCTTTCTTATCTTGCTGTATTTGCCTATGCTTGATCTATAAAGATGGTAAGGAGGTGAAAAGGAGGATAACAATAGAGGTAATTAAGCTTATCCCCTTTAGAAAGCTCAAATTAATTGATGAAATTGAGTTTGGGCATGAAACAACACTTAGAGAAAAACTTAATGAAATGGACTAATCTTTATGAAAGAAAGGGAAAAACTTGAGAAGTAAATCCCAATTGAATCCTTACACTTACCTAACTTGTAAACAATTAGACATAATTGCTAAAGTGATAAAATCAACACTTATACATAAATGATCCAAGTATGATACTACTCACTAAACCTTGCTAGTTGGGTAGCAATAAATATTTAGATTGGAATGTGATATGAAAGACTATTCTAAGAAAACAAGAGTGAAAGTTGGAAGGAAGCTTAACGTATGTATGCTTATAACAAGATGGGTGAATGAGTACTTCTTTTTATTTTAAGGTATGCTACATTAGTTTAGTAAGGGCTAGGTTCGATTTGTCAGTTTAAGTCAAGTCAAGTTATCGATAAAGCTAATAATGTTTAATGTGTCGACATCCATCATCCTCGTTATATGTATATCAATGTCAAGTTGTAGAGAATATAAACATTTTAGTACTAGCTGAAAGATTTAAGTGATAAAATGAGCATTGAGAAAAATAATATCATATATAATTAGCAAAGAGATTCATTAAATAAGTTAAGAAATACACAAATTATCAGCAATAAACATAATTGACTCTAAGCCATTAATCTGATCTAGGGACAAGCACAGGAAGAAGTAGTAAATGATCTAGGAATAGAGCACATAGTTAGAGGATAAGTGTAGAACTTCTGAACCTTTAAAGCTAGGTGTGATTGAAGAGTAAAGGATGGAGTAAGCTTTGATATGAGCAAACATGGTAGCTTAATATATGCTTTTGTGAGACATCTGAATGGATTCATCAATCCGAATGTTGGGAAATCTTTGGTAATAGATGGTTTTAGTTGAGTTAAGACTTGTAAATGTTTTATATCCTGTTTTGCATCTATGTGAGTTGTTAACCTAGAGCTTAGATGAAGTTTTGAATTAATTAGGGAAATTGTTTTCTTTTAGGAGATGAAATTCTTTTGATGATTAATATAGACATTGTGAAACTCGTTAATCACCTTGGAGTTATAGGCTTGCTTAAGAGCTCATGAGGATTAGTGATCGATGTCTTTTGTTATTGTGAAATGTTTTGATCCTTCAGTAGATAAAGGTTTCATTGGAGATGTTATATTTCTAGTTGTTAACATATGTTATGACTCTGTAGCATAGTGTAAAGTTGAGATCATTATGTCAAAGGAAAGTATACTTATGGTTTGAATCGCTAAAATCGAGGATGAGAGTACAAAGGTTGGCATGTAAGTAAATATGAGATGAAAGGAACAATTTAGTGATGAGAAACTGAGTACTTTATTTTCTAAGAGACAAGAGTGGAAATGAACAAATCAAAACAGACCATGAAGTGAGTAAAACAAGAGTAGCTAAAAGTTGAAGAGTTAGATTGGAAGTAGAAGGGCTTGCTAAGGATGGGGATGCCAAGAAGTAAAACATATGAAGTGAATCATCATATGTGTACAGTATAACTGACTGAGTAGTTCTAAAGAGAAACAAATTTGGAGCCTAAGAAAGGAACAAGGAGAGAATGATCAGATTCATTTCAAGAATTAGATAACTTTCGAAGATAAAAGTCATTTTAATGGGAGTAAGATGTAATGACTAACAAAATTTGAAAGGAAATGCATCAAAGAAAGGATATTTGGGTCATTTCAAACCCTCTTAAACCCTATACTTATCTCATTTTCAACTGTCCTTTATCTTAATGCGCCTCCTTTAAGCTGAAAATCCTATCGAAACCCTCTTAATTTACTCATTTCATCTCTTTTTTTGTTGCTCCCCTTCCTCTTTGCTAAAACATGCCCTTAGACCTTCAAATATACCCCCCCCCCTCCCTAACCACCCCAAAAAAAAAAAAAAAAAAAACAGAAACTCATTTTAGGCTCCTCCAATAGTAAGATAATTTTCTAGCCTTTCTTCTTAAGCTTTCCTTAGTGAAAAACTTCGATTTCCATAGAGTTTCTTCAATATTCATTTGTAATCCAAATTCTTGTGTGACTTTGTACCTCCTTAATGGGTTTTTCTTGTTAATAGGATTACAAGAAATTATATTCATTCCCAAGTAAGTTTCTCATCCTTCTTCTCTTGTTTTTCAATTTCTTAGTAGGTTTTACCTAAAGTTAGATTATGTGTTGCAGTGGAGATAAGATTGAGATTTGGGATTGAGTTTTTAGAGTTTTAAAGTAGGTTCATGTTGAATGAATTCATGTAAGGAAGAATTAAGGTTAAGAAGGTGAGTTTTAGGCTTAAATCAAAGTCGAGTAGGTATTTACTAGCATATGGCATTCGGATGCCAAAAGGAATACCATTTGGATGCTAGTTTTAGCTTAAGAAAAAATGATATTTGTAAGGACGTTAGATAACATCAGGGTGCTAGAGCATTTTTTCTTGACTAGGAGCTTAGTATTTAAACGCAAACAAATAGCATCCAGACGTTATGCTCTATATAGTCTCTCATCTCATTTTTCTTTGATGCTTCTCACTCCAAAGACTCATCTAAGTACTATATACATCTAATCCTACCCAAAACTATAATATTTTCTAGTATTTTAGCCCTTGAAAGCTTATATTGCATAAGACTCCAAGTTTGCCTTTAGGCTATGTTGAGCTAGGTCGAGTTGGGGACTTTACTTAGAACTTTGTTTTTTAAGAATTTCTTTCAATTGCCATCTTTTGTTCTAAGATTCACCTAACATTCCATGCTTAAAAGATCCAATGTTCTCCAATTATCTCAACCTTAGAAACCTAGATAGAATAAATTAATAGGGTTTTCTAGGGAAAGTTAGCTTACGGGGAGCAAAGTTGGGAGTTTTAACTTAAGTTATATTGATCAGTTTACTTAATGAATTAAGAAAGTTTTATTATTGTAATTGCTAGGTTCTTGAACTAGTCTCCTAATCGATTGTGATTTTGACTAGACTTAGATTAGTATTTATGTTGGTTTAGCTCTTTAGGTTCATAGTGCATGCTTATTGCTAATGTATGTTAGGTTAGAAGAAACACAAACTAGACTAACTCATATCTTGTAAGGTCTCAAAAGTAACCAAGAGTGGTTTATAGGGGTGTAGGTAGGGGGAGGAGGGGTAGTGGTGGGTAGATGGGTGGGTAGGTGGTGCGGGGGTGTATGTTTGAATTGGTTAGTTAAAAGTTTGAAACTTTTTTGTAAAACTTTATGTTGACAATATAAGAAAACATTAAAAAGTAATGAGAGAATAGGGATGAGAAGATCAGGTAAGAGATTTATAGTGCTTTAGCCTTGTGCCTACTGCACTTTTCTAGCTCCATTGCTAAGGACCCAGTTATCCATATCGGTGTTATTCTACTATCTATGATTCACTAACTTCAACAAAAGAGAAACAATTATAAGCTATTCTACTCTTTCTCACTAAGCTGCTTTTGCCTACACGCAAATCTACAGAAATTTGATTCTCTGTCTAACACAAAGCCTATCATACATATAATTGTATTTACAATAACAATAATAACAATGAGGACTAAATATAATAGTCTTCTCAATTAAAGTATAGGATAAAATCATAATATAAAACTAGAATAGACAATGCTATCTCTAAATTGTGTTCTTAATGTGGTTCTAAATTCTCTCGAATATTAAGCTTTTTCAAAAAACGTATGTAGCTTTGATCTAATAATCTCTATCTAAAAAATTTTCAACTTAACTTATCTTATCTTATCTCTTCTAATGCAACATCTCTTTGCTAAAATCTTGGATAATTCTTGATAGCTTTGAAAAATTTTTGAATTAGTCATTGATAGATGTGATCTCCTAAAATGTGGAAGCTAAATCACACTCAAAGTTGAATTCAATTTGGACTTTGCACTGCTACTCTTTTATTTGAAGAATTCTACAAGTATTCTTAAATAGTTACACTAGTTTCTTTTCGTATCTCTTCAAAATAATACTTGAAAATTGAATCATTTTTTAAAATAAATATCTCCAAATATTTATGAGCAAATCTTGGTGTTTAATGCCTTCAAATGTTTGAATCTTGAAGCTCTTAAAATAATCTTGCTACTATCTTATTCATAAGTATTCTAGCAAGATCGGTATAATTAAGTAAATATGCTTTGAAAATATTTGTATAATAGCTCCTTTGAATTTGATAAAATCTACATCAACAAAGAAAAAGTTCATCCTTATCCCAATATATCTTCTTACACATGTCCTTATCCTTTCTTTTTTTGTTTTTCTTGAATTCAAATAAAATCTAAGTTGGACTCCTTAGGATTCTCCATATATCTTGATAATAATCTTTCAATAATCTTGTGAAACTCTGACAAAAATGCCTTCAATAAAATCTACCTACTATTATGAGATATCATATCTAATCAAGCTTGTCATTAAAATAAATATTTTGATTCCAACTTAATCCCCATTGATTTAATTAACCAACTTTGTGGAACGTATTGGATACATTACCTAAATATATCCAACAAGTAAAGTTGGGTCCTCAAACACCTATAAGCCCAAAATACTTCTCAAAATATTCAGCTCTATAACTTTTGATACTATACTTGAGGTTCTGAATTTGTCTTTGAATTTGGTTCTAATTTTCAAAATCAATACTAAGACAAAATTCTTATCTCTTGTTCATTTACTTGCACACTTATTAAACTTGATAGATATCTTTACTCTTTTTATTATTATCAAAACATTTATGAGAGAACTCAACATTCTCCTCATTTTTTATAATAACAAAACTCCTCTCAAAAAAATATTGAACAATTTTTGAAAGGTTTTGTAAGTCAAGTCATATTAGTTCTTGACAAATTTAATCAAGGTGCTTTAAGTCCAAAAATTTTCTAGAATTCTTTTATATCAGTTCTCATTCTTAACGAGTCATTAATATTTTTCTATATTTCTTAATGCATCTCCTGGGTTGCACATATAGAGAAGCACCATAACGGATAAGATTGAAAAGAAAACAAATGGGGTTAACAAATCCAAGTAACTACCAATCGAATATGACATATCAATTAATCCTACTTAGCCTAATCCAAGCACTTGATATGACTTACAAATGTCAAACTAAGGTTACTAGCTATTGCTCCTTGCTAAGAGGAATAGATAAGTGTTAAGAGATAAATGACAACACTAAGGTTTCTTCTAAAGGAAACTTATAACAATCGATAATGTAATGATGTGTTGTTTATGTACAAGTAAATGGGATTTATGAACCATCCCTACTATGGTTATAGGGCATACATGGAAAAGGCAAAAGGGTAATTTACAAATGGAATAAATCAAACATACTAAAAAGGGTAAAAATGATAAAGAATATCTCGTATAGAAAAAGTAAGGAATCTTTCTAGAATTTTGTACTAGAAGATATATGTCACATGGTAGCTGGTGATTTAGAATGTAGCTAATCTTAATAAAGTTTACCTCGAGGTAGCTTGGCTTTTAATATCTTACAATTTTGATGAATTAAAAAAAAAAAAAAAAGAGTCAATAGTCAAAGCAAACTTGATTTGGTTTAGGTCAGAGCTTAGTCTTTGAAGGATGTTTAGTTCCTCTCTAGATTAGGCATCTCATCATCTCGTCATCTCAGCTTAGACAAAGGTCTAAAGTTATTTAGCTTGGAGGTTAACTGGGTCATGGTATGAGTTTGATAATAGATTAGGGTTGCTTAGTAGGTTAGCACTTTTGCTTGGTAGCAATTTGGGAATTATATTAGTCCTCATTAGAGCTTAGTATTCAGGTTAGCAAAAATGTGAAGTTGGAAGTTGAGATAGAAATCCTCATCTTAAATGAGGTTTTAAGCTAATATTCTTTGTGTGAGTTCTTGTAGTCCTCTAGCTCGATTGCGTGTAACTAATCTAAGGAGTTGATTCCTATCATTTGCTTAAGGGTTGGAATGATTTGACTTTAAATCCAATGAAGTCTTTAGCTCTTACTCTGTTCTAGCACTGACTGGGTCTTCTTTTGGTTGATGGGGAATTAGGTTGGACATATTGAAGGTAGAGGAAACAGCATAGTTCTCAAGTAATTCAATCTAATAGGCATTATGGTTGATATTCTTTAAGACTTTGAATAAACCATCAACTCATTGAGATAGCTTACTCTATCTCATGTGTGAAAATCATTTTCAACTAAAGCGAATCCATACTAAGTCACTTGGTTTAAAGGAAATAGTTCGACGACTACAACTGCCGATCTCTTGTTGTCTTTGATTAAACTTGGTGATCGTCCTTACTATAGACTAATGCAATTCTTGTATTTCTTGGGTCGGAAGACTTTAGATTGACTCCCTTCAGTAGTTGTGAGGGTATCGATCAGATCTAGGGGGACATTGGGATGAAGGCCATAGATGACCTCGAAAGGAGTATTCCTAGTAGTATTATAGATAGTTCAATTGTATGCAAACTCTACAATTAGTAGACACAAATCTCAATCTTTTAAATTCTTTCCTATGATGGTTTAGAGTAAATTGATTAGCATCCTATTCGCCATTTCAGTTTAGCCATTAGTTTGAAGGTAGCTACTAGAGCTGAATATAAGTTTAGTCCCAAATCTTCTCTAAAGAGTCTCCCAAAAATAGCTCAAGAATTTTATATCCCGATTTGAGATAATGGTCTTCGGTACTTCATGTAGTCAAACAACTTCTTACAAAAACAAATCAATAATATATAAAGCATCATTATTTCTATAACATGAGATGAAGTATGTCATTTTGTTGAAGCAATCCACTACAATAAGGATTGAATCCTTTCCTCTGGATGTCTAGGGCAACCTTAGAACATAATCCATGTTGAAGTCGGCCTATGGTGAGGTCAGTATAGGGTAAGGCTTCTACTTGCTATGTAGCTCTTTCTTTCCCCTGGCCCTCTTGCACATTTCACAACTACCAATTACCTTACGGATATCCTTGGCCAAACCAGGCTAGTAAAAGTTTTCTTTCAAAAGATCGGATGTTTTGGTCTCTCCAAAATGACCAAATAATCCACTACTGTGAGCTTCTCATCAATAGCTCGTGTGTGGAATAGGTTGGTATACATAGCCTTCTTTCCCTAAACAGATTGCCATCTTTGAGGTAATATCCTCCAATAGCAACTCATTCTTTACACTGCTTAAGAATAGGACCAAAATAGGGGCTGGGAGCTTAATGTTTGGTGAAAAGTGTTATGTCCCAAAGTCGTAGAGTAGTAACAGTCCCGCCTTATAAACCACTCTATGATAGTAACTGGCCTTACAATATCTACCATAGACATGAACTACATAAGGTGTCAACAACTCCTCGCTTTGAAGTAAACAGTCCAATTAAGAATTTAGTTAAAGTTAGAGTAAATATCAAGAACTTTAAGTTGACATATATAATTACATTTACATTCCACAGAATTTCCTAGGAAATTCTACATCAAATGTAACAGTTAGCTAATTTATATATCAACTATCAGTCTTTTAGTCTTAAGCTACTAAGGAGATTCTAGATATATATTAACTACTAGGTGAATTGATCGTCATACCCCAGGCTTCAAAAGAACTAACCTCTAGATAGTTATAGGGTGGTATATTATTCAGAGTATTCAAAGATCAGGACCTGCAAAAGGATTTATATGGGTATGAGCAACTACAACTCAGTAAGTTGAATTGGAGACTCATGAATGTATACAAACACAAACAAGATTATCAAGCAATTATTTTCATGTAATATAACAAGTAAGTGTCAACTCATAACATAATTCGGTCCATTGCGAAATCAGAGAAATTTCACCTGCTTTAATCCGAGTTAAGGAGTTTTCATGTTATGTAATAGCTCACAACCAAACCCAGGCTTGTGTAATGGAGACATTGCTCCTCCTAAGACTATCCTTCGATCCAATGCCCTCATCTTCACTACGACCTTCTCTCCTATCACTTAGTTCAGCTAAGGATGAGGAAAAGATCAATTTATTATCCAGTGCTATCTTTTTTGAAGGTGTCGGTGTTTGATTAAAGAATCCTAATCATCTCCTAAAGGGTTGCAATGCATGATAATTTAGGGTATTAGAGTCAGTTAAGATTAAGTTCCATTTAGGGTGTTTAGAAAATTTCACACCTATCGAGTCATCATAAACAATCAATCACAATACAAATTTCAACACGAATTCAGATACGTAAACACATGCATAAACCACTTATAATCACAATCATACACAATCCTAAGCCTTCAAGTACCTTAAAATAGTACTCTAATACGGTGAAGTAATAAACCCAACTTACTTGGAATTTTCAGTCGCCTAATCACTTAATTACAAGTCGGTTCATTTCTGGGTATCTTATAATACAAATACGTCTTTTTAATACTTATACTTTGATGATACCTATTCTAAGTTATAATTTAACTCACTTCTCTATGTATACTTATTATTTACTAATGATTCACTCTACCTTAGTTCGGGGTTCAGTTTCTAAATTAGATTCTAGTTTCTATTCAACATAATCTTTGACTATAAGGAATCCTAAACACACTCGAATCCTACTATGAAATTAACCACATTAAGCTCGAGTATTCTAATATCACAAAGAGTCTTAATTTAGTATTCTAATCTATTCGGTATACTTTAATCTTAATTGGGGTATTGGGTTTACTCCCGATGTGAGAAAATCTTATATTTTTTATCCAATTAACCAAAATTAAATTTTGTTCCAAATTTATTATGTACTGATTTTATTATTATATTATCTAAATAAACCTAATTTTTTTATATTTATTAAAATTCCAATTCCACATATTCCGAATTTCCTACAATTACTACATAATTCCCATATTTACATTAGAGATTAACATCTTCAAATATCTAATTACCTTCTAAATCAATAATTAATCATTTAATCACCCAATTAACTCAAAATTACCCTTTTTTCCCATCATTTTAAGGCTAAAAAATTACTTAAAAATTTTTGAAAATTAATTAAAAAAATGGCTTTATAGCACTATTCTATATTACTTAAGCATTCTACAAAAAAAAAAAAAAATTGAGTTCCAAACTACACTCCTAAACGTATTTATTTCTAATTCTAATCACGCTCAATTTTGTTTAATTTCTTAAGAACTCTATATTTACAAATGTGGTTAAATTAAATCACTATTTTCCCTTAAATCTACGTACAATAAAACCTCAAAATAAATAAATTTCATAATTTTTTAGGCAAAATAAATAATTTTAAGAAATTTTACAAAATCAGAGAAAATGTAAAACTCACTTGGTTCAATAGCTTTTTAGCTTCCAACATCGGTTTAAGTGTGTCAGCCGGTCTAGGTGGTAGGTTTGGAGTGAGGTGGTCGTGGTGGTGTGTAGGTTTGGCCTCCCTACTCCCTCTATACAAATTTAGGACAAATTTCTAAAACCTTAATTTTTTTCTCTCAATTTCGATACTCTCAATTTTTCCAAGCTTCTAACTGTCCAAATGAGTTTTGTAAATTTTCTTACTATTTATAGGGCTTTAAGGAAATTATTATGCATTAATTAGATAAGACAATGCTCAAATCTCTTCCAATTTACCTTTTGTGTTTTTTTTTTTATTTGTTAATTTTTATTCCTCACTTCCCTTACTGCTACGACTAACTATGGATCATTCCTTATTTCTCTGATTTATTTCTGATTTTTCCTTAATTATTTTATAATTTTCTTTAATTATTTTATAAGTTTCTAGCTAATTTCAAGCAATTTAGATCATTTCACGTATTTTTATCTATATGTAAATACATGTGAGGTACAAGTAGACATTCTTAATTATTATTTAAGTCATTCTGTGATTTTTAGTATACATATAATCTATCTCTAGTAATTTATAAGTTATTAGATTGCACTTTTTGCCTTTCTAATAATTAACAAGTAACATGCTTAAAATTTGAAAATTTTATAGTCTCTTATTTTATTGCTTATTTTCTTAAATTCAAGTTTACGGGGTCATTTTTACTAATATTTCTAACTATAGTTTATAATTTAAGTTTGATCGGATCCTTTAACCGATCGTCCTAAACTTTGTATACTAAGTTTGATCCTACGGTTACTTGACTTATCTTTAGGGCTTACAAAAACTTAAAACCTTATTAATTTTGTTTACAAGGTGGTCAACAAGGCATCTACGATTGCGTTGGCACTATTGGGATTTAAGGATCTGAAAAACTCTTTGCGCAGCAAATTTGTCTTTTTGTTTTTTTTGAAGAAATATATATCCCTAAAATGTCAATAGATCCATGTGGTAAATTAAATTGATATTAGCTTAGATTTTTTACCTTATGTGAATTTAGGTCGTACTAGTGATGTAGATCTGTAAACGTCGTGATCTTGCGAGCTCCCTCTATGGTATCCACGCTCGAACAAACATGTTGAATAAATTGCAGTGCACTAGCACCAAATTGAATGTAGGAAACCCTAACAATATCTCACGTATCACTCTATATTTTTGGTCTATAGAGTTTCTCTATGGGTTTAGTGTTGGCGATATATCATCAGCATAACCTCAATAGAGAGTTGTCTATATCTATATATAAACCAGTGAAAATATCTTTTATAAGATATCATGTGATTGTTGAGATATTAAAGGATATTAACAATATTAAATATGTTATGTATTATTTTTCACCAAAAATAATAAACATAATTATTTATTGTTCTTGAATCATTAAGAATAATAAATATTTCAATACTTCCTACTAGACTTAATTAAAGTAACCCCATAACCTATTTTGATCATTCTTTGTGTACGACCTTACAGATTCACTTAATGTTAACAGCAAGCTTAAACTCCTTTTGGTCCTATAAGACATAAGTGGCATCTAACAAGACATTATGTCTACTCAAATTAAGCGAAGATTAGTAATTTGACTTCACCCAATCGATAACTTATGTCATAATCCTTTTGTCAAATGATATCTAGATTGAACATAAGGCATGAATAGTGTCACCCATATGTTATTCAACCTTATCATTTCTCACTCTTTAAGTAGACTAATATGACAAATGACATTGATAATACTATCAATTTATTTGAGTACAGTCATGCAATTCTCAATCTCACTTATTGATGGACAAATCTCATCTTAATCACTCATCTCCCTCTACATGATTTATACTCTGCCCAATTACAACCTTTATAATTATTTGGTTAAAGATAACATTTGATTGAGTTGAATCATAATGTTCCTCATGTTGGAATCCATGGTGATTTCAAGTCTATGGATGCAATGACATCATTATCATGAGAATCACTTATAACATTAATCCATGTAGTGACCTCATAGTAGGTTGGTCTAGTTCATAATTCTCTAACATACACCTATGAGTTTGATTTGTATCTTTGTACATATAAACATTCCATGATTATCATCAAACCTTGTACTAGATTTAATTCATTATTATTTCATAGCAATGTGCATCTAGAGACATTTAAAATAACTATATAATTATTCAAGAATATTATTATAGAGTAAACATATAAAAAATATAATAATGAATTCCTCTTAATTCATAAAATATAATGATGACAATATTCAATAATATGCTTAGGGCATAATCACTAACAAGCATTACCCTTCTTGTGTCGTATCATATAAGAAAAACTATCCATAAATTCTAACCACTTTGCTTGTCCTTTTGAAAGTTTGTTTTGACTCCCAAGATGCTTCAAGGACTCATGGTTCGTATAAATTACAAACTCTTGTGATAATAAATAGTATTGCTATACAGTAAGAGCTTAGAAAAGTGAGTATAACTCTTTCTCATGCACAAAATAGTTCAGTATGACATCATTGAGCTTCTCACTTTGGTAAGCAACTAATTGTCATTCCTACATCAAGACTACATTGACGCTAATGCTTGATGTATTGCATTCCAATTTAAATGGCTCATAAATTCTAGTTGAGCCAAGACAAGGGCAATAGTAACCTTCTCCTTGATTTCCTTGAAGCTCTACTCAACTTGGTCATTCCATCAAAATCCATCATTCTTCTTCGTTAGTTCAATTAAGGGGGCTACAATTGTATTTAAGTTTTTAATGGATCGCCTGTAGAAAGAAGCAACACTATGAAAACTTTGTACTTCAGTGATATTCTTAGGCATCGGCCATTCCAAGATAGCTACACCTTTTTCTCATTTGTTTGGATTCCTTCTCTAAATACTACATGACCAAGAAAGACAACTTCACTTTAACAGAACATACATTTCTTCATGTTCCCATACAACTTATCGGCTCATAAAATGTCAAAAAAAGCTCGAAGATGTTGAACATGGTTGTTTAGGTTGGTACTATATACTAATAAATCGTCATAGTATATGACCATACATCTTTTGATTATTGGATGCATCACATGGTTCATAAGCCGCATAAATGTACTTGGTTCATTTCTAAGTTTGAATGGCATAACCAACCACTCCTAAAGATCATGCCTTGTCTTGAAGCAATCTTTCATTTATCACTAGGCCTCATGCAAATTAGGTGGAATCCACTTCATAAATCAATCTTAAAAAATTATCGGTGCCATGAAACTCATCCAACATATTATCAAGCCTTACTATTAGGTACTGTACTAGATTGTAGTATGATTTATAGCTCGACTGTCGATGTACATGCACTATGAACCATCCTTCTTTAGGATGAGTAGAGCTGGTACAACATAAGGACTCATGCTCTCCCTTATGTATCCTAGTTCTATTAACTCATCTACTTGCCTTTTCAGCTTAATAGCCTGCTCAGGATTTACTCTGTAGGCAGGTCGTTTTGGTAGGGCTATGCCTGGCTATAGACCAATACAGTGTTCTATGCTTCACACAAGGGGTAATCCTTTAGGCAACTCTTCAGGGAACATGTTAAAAAATTCATCAATCAATCCTCGGATCTCAGTAGGAATATTTTCAAGATTTCTCGTCTCTAATAATCTTCTAATCAATAAAAACATAAGCTTATCAGCCTTCTCAATAGCTCGAAGCTCTCTTCAGCTCATTACTAAGGCTTTCTTCTTACTTGCTTAGGTGAGCTGGCTATGGGTCTCATTTATTTGAGTTGGCGTTATGATCTTCTTTTCATCGTTGACAAAGGCATAGGTATTCTTATATCTATTGTGAGTAACACATCGGCTAAGCAACCAAGGTCGTCCAACCAATAAATGTGTAGCCCCCTTAGGGATAAATTACATACAACTTCATCCTTGTACACATTCCCAACACTAAAAGGTATGTTTACTTGTTTGGTGACGTATAGAGCACCCTTATCATAAAGCTAGTGTTCCTTATAAGGTTAAGGATGCTTAGAAGTTAGCAGTCCTAACCTTTACAAAAAGGACTGTGTGAAAACGTTGGTATAGCTCCCTCTATCTACAATGATGATGCATAACTATTCTTTAATGGTATACTTTGTGTGAAACAAATTTTCCCTTTGATCTTCCTTGGAGCTTGGTAAGGAGCTTAACACTCTTCTCAATACCAACATCATTACTTCTCCTTGGTTGGTGTAGATACGAGTCTCCTCTTTCTCCTCAACTTCAACTTATCTAGCATTTTTCTCCTCCTTTACCTCACTTTCGTCGATATTATCCACTACATCTCCTTAGAGCACCATAGTACGTTAATTTGGACATTTAGCAGTTATGTGTCTAAAACCCAAGCATTTGAAGTATTTCACCTTGCTTATCTTCTGTTTAGAGGTCTGTCCCTTCTCATATGTCCTCGAAGTCAACCTATCTTTAGCTTCACTTGGCTCTTTTAGCCTACTCGGCTATCATTAAGTCAATCGTGTTTTTCCTTGAATTGAGATGATCTCCTTGGCTTAGCATGAGCACTACTACTCAAGTTTCAAATAACTCCTTGAATGCTTGAATCCAACATTGTATAATCCTTTCTCTAATAAGTTGACAACACAGTACCCAATAACCACCTCCAAAACCCTATTACCACACTTTAACAACTTCGACATCCAATACTCACTAGAATACAATAGAAATGAACTTGCTCTATTTCATAGTGAAAAAAAAGTATAGAAAAATAGCAACAAAAACTGCACTTACCAATCCACGAATCTCCACTTCATAGCTCATAACTCTAAACTTACTTCACTCGAATACGCTGCAACAACTATGGAAGAAATACAATAGCCACTAACAACAAACACGAACCAAAACTTCACACATTTCCTCTCAAAATCGTGCTTTGATATTAGTGAAGCTAATGTGTTCGAGGTCATACATATGGAGAAGCACTACAACATAGTAGATTGAAAAGAAAACAAATGGGGTTAGTAAATCTTAGTAGCTACCAATTGGATATGACACACCAATTGATCATATTTGGCCTACTCAAGTACTTGATATGACTTACGAATGTCGAACTAAGGCCATTTTCCATTACTCCTTACTAAAGGGAATAGATAAGAGTTAAGAGGTAAATGAAAATACTAAGGTTACTCGAAAAGGATACTTGTAATAATCGAGAATGTAATGATGTGTTCTCTACATACAAGTAAATGAGGTTCATATACTAGCCTTATTAGGGTTACAGGGCATACATGGAAAAGAAAAAAGGGTAAGTTACAAATGGAATACAAGAAATATACTAAAAATGGACAAAAATTATCTTATAAGGAAAAACTAAGGAATCCTTCTAGAATGTTGTGTTAGAAGACATGTCTTAGATGGTAGCTAGGAATTTGGAATGCTGTTGGTCTTAATAAAGTGTACCTCAAGGCAACTTGGTTTTTAATATCTTACAATTTAGATAAAGTTAAAAAAAAAAAGAGTTAGCATTTAGAGTATACTTAATTAGGTTCAGTTCAAAGCTTGGTCACTAAAGAATGTTTAGATCCTCTCTAGATCAAGCATCTCGTTAACTTAGCTTGGGTTAAGGTTTAACGCTGTTTGACTCAAAGGTTATTTGGATCATGGTATGACCTCAATAATGGATTGGGGTTGCTTGGCAAGTTAGCACTTTTGCTCGATAGTAGTTTGAGAATTGTGTTAGTCCTCACTAAAGCTCAGTATTTGAGGTTTGTAGAAATGTGAAAGGTGGAAGTTAAGATAGGAATCCTTATCTTAAATGGGGTTTCAAGCTAGTATTCTTCATGCGAGTCATTGTATTCCTTTAGCTCAACCATGTGTGATTGGCCCGAGGTGTTGATTCCCATCATTTCTCCCCCTTTTTGATATCATCACTTAGTTTTTTTTTTCTCCCCCTAAATTTATATAGGTAAAAGATTGATAACAATTTGGAGAAAGAAAAAATGATATTCCATAATCAAGACTGAATACATCAGTTTGATTTTGAATTAGAATTGGGACATGATTCTGAAGGAAAAAGAAGTAGAACACAACTTTAAATGTCTGACCCCAAACATAACACTAGACAAAAACAAACTTGAAACAAGTAGACAATGACACTTAAACATAAAATACAAAAACTAGGTAACCTTCTTCTTTTTCTGCTTTAGGGAACTCTTCTTGATTCGAGGAGTGCTAGAAGAACTTGGTTGTTTAGGTGATGAAGGTAGGGCAGACTCCATCTATGGTAGCATTAGAATAGTTGTTAAAGAAACTTGTGGTGGTAGTTCCCCTGATGCTTTAACTTGTGGAGATGAGACTTTTGTAGTTGGAGGTGAGGATTATGGTTCTAATGTAGCAAAATCAAGACATTATTGTTGTTGTTCTATTAGAATTGCAGGTTGTGAAGATGGTAGATGATCAATTTGATCATAAGTTAGAGGATTAGAGAGTGGAATCTCAAGTTCTACATATAGTTGAGGAGAGGATTTCTTTGCTGAAGTGAGAGGTGTTAGGGAATGCTTGAATGATGGTTTTCCAGATTCTTCTTTTAGCCAGCCCATTATTGATTCTATCATGAACTCTATCTCTTTCCTTAAATTTGCTTTTGTTTTAGAAGCTTTTCGAGGTCCTTCCTTCATAAGTGGTTCTGAATCTAAATTTGAATCATCTTTTGATTTAGGGACTTTCACTTCCTCCTTAATCTCAAAGTTTCCTCCTATCTTGACCTCAAAATCCTTCTTGGATTTCTTTTTCTTTCCTTTTGATATTTCCTTGGCCTTTCTCTTCTTGGTGGTCTTTTTCACTAGTTCTAATTCAAGTTCTAAATTAGATTTTGCAATAGCTTTTGAATCATATTTTATAGCAACTTCTAATAACTTTCCCTCAAATAATGCTCTGGGCAACCTGTTCTTTTTACGTCTATCATGGACATAGAATGCCTAATCGTCAATGTACCAAATTTTATTCTTTACATTAATACCCATGTGATGGTGATGATCTCTTAAATTTTATTCATTTTTTCGTCCTTGGCGTACTAGTTTAGGTTAGATTTGAGTGAATTCGATGCCTGGGGTTACAATTCCTAACTCTTCACTCCTTAATCTTTAAAAGGCCTAAGTCAATTTAACAAAAACCGGCGGTAAGTATTTCAATTTAATAATTAAAAAAAATGAAGTGAAGTCATGCACATAAACTTTAGGACACCCATTTTGATTTCAACTCAAATTAAAATGAATTGAAGCATTATTGGGTGCAATCAAGCATTAGACGTTGCTCTACAAGGAATGAAGAATCTCCCATTATTTTGACTCTCTTTAATTTGCTCTTTGGTGAGGAAAATCATAGAGAGAAATTGGGGTCACGTGAGTATAGTGCCTAGAGAGTGAAAGTGAGGATTTCTTCCACTTGAGAACTTACTAATGATTTGTGCGTGTTGGAATGATAAGAGGGGGCCTTTATTTATAGTATGGAAGCTTGATTAGTGCCTAAGAAACATCCATTTTGAAGAAAAATTGCATCCTTTATTCATGGGAGTTTACATGGTTTTTTTTTTCCATTTTTGCTTTAATTTGATTTGGTTTTTGAATGAGTTTAAGGAAATTGAATATTCATTGGCATTCTAGGAGATGTCGTTGCACGTTTTTTATAAGAATCCTTGATTATAATAGCAAGAATATGCTCCTATTTTCTAAATTAAAACTAAGTGTAAATATATACATATATTCATGTTCCCTGATTTAATTTGTTTTATTTCTTCAATTTCCCTTAATAAAAATTTGAAATTTAGACATACCCAATCAATACATTGTGATCTTTCCATATCCTATTTTTCAAGAATTTTTCATAGTAAAAAACGCATTGAAATTAAGTAGAGTTTATAAGGGTGCACTTGTCTTTTCGGAGAAAAAATAAAACTTAAGTTATTATGTTCTTCGAGTAGTTAGGGAAGCAAGGAGAAGTGAAGAGTTGACTAGGTTAACTCACTTACCAAGTGGCAGAAAACAAGTGGCCATGTGTCGCTATGTGGCACCATTTCACATGTGATACCATGTCACATGCCATGTGACAACATGTTATTGCCTCCTGGTGACGAAATATTAGTGCCACTTAGCACCTTCAAATGAGTACTATGTGGCATGTGCTGGAGGTCAATATGTAGTGGCTTATTAGGGTACCATGTGTCACTTTTATCTTATCTTTTTTTTTTCTTTCTTCCATTTTTCCTTTTTTCCTTGTTTTCTCCTCTTATTGATTCCTTATTCATCTTCATCCAACTTGTTTTATTTAAAGACCTAAAACAGGACTTGGTTAATTATTTGCCCTCTAAAAAGTCATACTACACACATCACTAAAATATTAAGTTTAATAAATATACATTTGTTTTATTTTCAAAATTTATCCAATTTAATCAAATTGAGAGCTAGATTTTTACTCGTGTTCGACTTCTATTCAAAAGTTCAAATGGCCATAAAATACTCATTTTAAGTCCAATTAACGTGTGGTTTGAGGCCATAATCTTCTAAAAATGTATATTTTGAAAATGTATCACAATGAGTAAGATAAACCTAGCTGGCAAAATTGATTTTTATTGAATACTTATTCATGTTCGAAATTCCTAATTTAGTCAAATTGTATATGTTTATTTTGACTCCAAAAGTAACCTTTTAGCTTGAAAAGTTATTTTCACCTTGATTTAACTCAAATGGACCATTGTATGACTTTGTTTATTATTTTTATTTTTTATTTTTTTTGTATTTTTAATTTTTATTTATTTATTATCTTTTTAGTTGTTCCTTATTTTTCAACATCTTTTTTTTTGTACTTTTCTTTTATTTTACAATTTTAGGGTGTTTTTTCAATTTTTTTTTTATATTTTTCACCTTTTTAAATTTTTATTTTTTATATTTTTGGTTATTTTCTGAAAAGCAAGGATTCTAAACTAGATATGAACCTAAGGAGGGCAAAAATGGGGTGTTTATAGTTATTCTTATGGTGAAGTTTGGTAAAAACATTACCACCAAGACTAAAAAGAGACTTCATTTTTGCCCTTGTGGGAGGAAGAGAATTTTTGAAAAAAAAAAGGAAAAGTTATTGACAGTATCATTTAAGAGGCAAAAAAAGTTTCTTAATGGCTACCTACAAATTGGACCCCTTTTACAAGTTATCGATCAAGAGAGCTGGAAGGAGCTTTTTACAATCTATCTTAATGAAAACCTTTAGACTAGATATTTTTTCCTAAAGGGTAATGGCACTAAGGTTATTTGAGGATAAGCCTCCTTATCTTCTATCTTGATGAGGTATCTTATCTTAAGGAAATAACAACACTAAGGCTATCTATAGCGTAGAAATAGCTCCTTGTAGTCTATCTTAACAAAACCCTTTGCTATAAAATTCTTTCCTAAAGGGAATGATAACATTGTGGCTATCTAAGGATAAGGTTCCTTATGGTCTATCTTAGTAACACCGTTTATGAGATATATTATCTTAAGGAAATGACAGTAGTACGACTGTTTAAGAGGCAAAAAGAGCCCTTTATGGTCTCTTTTGACTATATATTCTCTCCTAAAGGGAATAATAGCACTGAGGCCATCTAAGGGTAGGGCTTCTTTTAGTCTATCTTAGTGAAACCCTTTAGTGAGATATCTTATCCTAAGGAAACAATAGCACTAAGGCTATCTAAAAGGCAGAAAGAGTTCCTTGCAGTCTATCTTAGTAAGATCATTTGATGAGATATTCTTTTCTAAAGGGCACGATAGCATTGATGCTATTTGAGGGTAGCGCTCCTTGCAGTCTAACTTAGAGAGACCCTTGAGTGAGATATCTTACCCTTAAAGACATTTAACGTATTAAGGCTCTTACAAGATATCATACCTTAAAAGACATTTGACTAGTCAAGACTCCTTTAAGATATCTTACCGTAAAAGGAATTTGACAGGTTGGGGCTTCTATTAGATATCCTACCCTAAAAGGAATTTGACGGGGGCTCTTACAATATATCTAACCTAGAAAAGAAATTTGAAATTTTTGGAAAAGGCAAACAACACTCCATTAAGTAGGTGATCAAGATACTTTTTAAAACAAGATGGTACTCCATCGAGCAAGCGATTCGGATACTTTTAGAAAATAAGACAATGCTCTAATAAGTAAGCAATCTAGATACTTATTAAATAGGACAACACTTTACTAAGTAGGTGATCTAGGTACTTCTAAAAAGGGTAGCTCTCCACTAAGTAATCAATCCTAATACTTTTAAACAACACGACAATACCTCATTGAGCAAGCGATTTGGATACTTTTAGACAATAGGATAGTACTCCATTCAACAAGCAATCTAGATATTTTTAGGTAACAAGATAACACTCCATCGAGTAGGCAATACATGGGAATTTTTTTAGCAAGATAACGCTCTATTGACTAACCAATCTAAATACTTTTAGACAATAGGATAGTATTATATTAAGTAAGTGATCTAGATATTTTTAGACAACAAAACGACACTCCACTGAATAGGTAATCCATGGGAATTTTAGAAAAGGATAGCACTCTTCCAAGCAAGCGATCTTGAATTTTTCAAAAGGGTTGATTATAAGAAGTTTAGATATCTAGAATGAGCTTGAACTTATGTAGCCCAATTAAAGGTAGGAATTGAATGGAAGGTATTCCTTGATGTGGTTGCAAAGGAGTAAGCCCTTGAACAAAATTGAACTTAGGTGCTTATTGGAGAGAGAAGACTTTTTGAAGCTGTGATCCAACTTGTATGGATGGGCTAATTACTGTTGAAAATTGAAGGGTTGTACATTAAGTTTTGAACAATAGTATAAACATAGAGGATTTATTGGAATGGACAAAACTAGCCACTAAAGCAAATATCTTAGAATGAAGAAGACATGATTGGAGCATATTAACAAAGACTTGGCCATCAGGGTCAAAACCTGCCTATTAAGTCAATTATAAGATGAGAAGACTCTGTAAAGGTAAGTAACTACCTAGATTAGGCCTATGAGAAAACTCGGAAGACTTGGATTTGAGATAAGCAATGATAAAAAGTTCTCTAAAATTTAGGATGAAAATTAAGGTTGTGTCCCTTATTCCTAAAAAAAAAAAAAAAGAAACTTCTTTTTTAATTATTAAGAAGTAAGAGGGCCTTATGGGTTTTAGAGATTACTAATAGACGGTAGGCTTGCCTCACTACTTAATAGTCATTTAATCTTTTGTATACATTATCTTAAGCTCAAGCTTATGCCTAGAAGTTCTAGTTGACAAGCCAAATTAGCCTCTCATTTTCTTGATTCTATTACATCTTCAAATTTTCTAAGGCTTTATCATGGCTCATATAATCTGCTCAACTCTTTTGATATGATTCTTTTGCATATCATTCTTTTTAGGCTTCTAATGTCATAGGCTTTGATCATAGGACCTCTGTTATCTAGGGAAACATTACTTGTTAGATTTAGATTACAAGTTTTCACATATTCTTGTCTTAAAAGAGGTATCCCATTCATTGAATCAACTAATCTAAGAGGGCTTCCTCACTCTCTCGGTTCATGTTTCACTCTTGACTTCAGATTCTAACAATTATGGTCTATTTTGTAAGTGATATGCCTTGGTTAATCAACTAGGAGTTTTTCAAACTTATAGTTCAATATAGGCTTTTCGTAGCGGTTTCAAAAGAGATTGATGAATAGGCCTATTTTAAAAGAATTGTCTTCTCAACCTAGGTTTATAAGTTAAGAACCCTTATGAGAAACTATAATGGGCTTGTTTTAGTTTCATGAAAGATTCTTAACCAAAGATAATCATGTTCCTTTAATCAAAAGAGCCTCTTAGGGGTAGTGTCGTGGGAGGGGCCATAGAATGGGATATGATAGGAATTGAGCCACTGGATCATAAATATGAGCTTGAGCTCGAGGGCTAGAAAGCATGAAAAGGTGCATCCTCTCAACTTAACCTACACTTGAAGAATCTAATCTGCTCCTGATTGTCTACTTGCCCTAAACACCGAGTTGAGTACCCTCCCAATTGTTAATGATCAGGTACCAACTCGAGGATTATATGTTAACAGCACATTAACTTGCTGACCAGCTCAACCATGCTTGTTTTAACCTCGGGAGCACATTTGAGTTGATACCAAAAGCTTGTAAATTGGCATTAACAAAATTTGACCATACCTTTCTATTTGCTTCTACGGAGGCCTTCCTAGTGATTGTTAGCTACGTTATCCATCCATCTACATGAAGGGATCTACTAAAGAAGCTTATATTTTGAAAATTTCTTTTACACCCTTATCTATTTCTTGTATTTTACTTAATTTAGACAATGCCCTTTTAGTCTTTCCATATTTAATAGGATATCCTAATATTTCGAGTATAAATACTATTTTTATAACCAACTGTAGTCATTATTTGGACATTATTATTGAATATATTAAACTTTCCCTTAGTGTTCAGTTTCTTTCTTATTATCTTTCTAACTCTTATCCTAACCCTTCAACAAGGTGAGTGACCTCATTAAACTACTCATGCATCATATCGAGTTAGTTCATAAGTCCACGGAGTTCCCTAGTGGATCATATCCTTAGATCGTTTGTAAATTTTGCTTGTTTCTTTTTATTATGTGTGTTTACCATCTTATACTTCAAGCTTTTTGCAAGCTTGGATCCATCTCTGAGATACGATTGTCTTTGTCTATCCTTGGTATGACGTATCATCTTGGTATAAGAGTGGAGGTTCACATTGAGTAAGTCAATGTTGTGATGTGTTATTACTTTGTTGTGTTTACTATTTGTGTCCAAAGTGTGTTGGATAGTGTAATAACTATTGAGGTTGTGCATGAGTTAGCTATAAGCGTTCGAGTGAGTAGTGGAAGTAGTGGTTCTGTTCTATCATATTGGTTATTGTGTAGTACTCTGTTTCACTTTGTTTTGAGTTGCAGAAAACAAAGCAAGTAGTAGTTGGTCCTTTCTACGTGATTTAACGAAGTTGATTGCAATATTGATTGCAATAGTAAGATAAAGTTAGGTTACGGTTTTGGCTTCTTTTGTTGTGTATTGATTGACTAAAAGTGGTATGTGTTGTTCTTAGTAATACAAGTGTTATCTGTTTGTTGTGAGCATAAGATTGAGTAAAGAATGACTGATTCGAGTGTTAATGCTAGTATTGGAGACGACAATAATGGTGTTGTTCGTCGTAATCGACAAAATACTGCTAGAAGTTATGATGAGTAGTTTGATAAAGTAACTAACTTAATAGCTAACCTAACTCGAGTTGTTGAAGCGTTAGCCTCTTTACCTATTAACGTCATCTACAATACTCCTTAAGTTGGTGTCATAGCCTATAAATTCTAACTTGCCTAAAGGCAATTCCCAACTCAGTAAGACCGAGGTAGAGGAGTAAAAGGATATGTGTAAAGAAGAATAGAATTGGGTGAAGAAGACAAGGAGGAAAGAGATGAGTATTATGAAGATGAGGATAAAGCTTATGCTCTACAAGCTATTGACCATGTTAAGCTTCAAAGTCTAAGCTTTAATGGCTTTGGAAATGCTTATGGTTATCTGAACTAGAAAGAGAAAGTAGAGCGAGTTTTCGAATATTATTAGTACAAGGTCTACGTTGAAGTTAGAACTACTACTATAAAGTTCTTAAGATATGCTGCAATGTGATGAAGAAGCTTTCAAGCAATTAGAAGACGAGATGGATATAGAGAGGTTAATACTTAGCCTGAGATGAAGAGAGTCCTTAATGTAAGATTTGTGCCAGATACCTATTTGCAAGATACTTTTGCTCAACTCCAAGAACTAAAATAAGGAAGCCATATTATTGATGAGTACATACGAGAATTTCAAATGCTTATGATCTAATGTGAGGTCAATGAACCTTTAACTCAAATAGTATTTAGATTTTTTACCAGATTGAGAGTAGAAATGCAAGATGCAGTTAAACTACAATAGTCTATTACTTTAGATGAAGCTATAAGAATTGCTTAGCGTATGGAGAGACAAAGGAGAAATGGCTAAACTGACCTCAATTGGGCCAACATATTTAAAGTGGCCAACCTACCTAAGGTTTACCTAAGGTTGCAACCTAGTTCAATTAAGTACTGAACCTAGTTGAAGGACTGATGTCATAATTGCACCAAAAAGTCACCCTGTAAACTAAGAAGTGTTGAAGAGAACGTTTGAGAAAGGTCAAGGATCAAGACTAAAGATGAGCCAAATTAAGTGTTTTAAGTAGCCGACTTGCCTAAGGTGGTAACCGAGTTACTGAGTCAAGTTAAAGGATTGATGTTTTGACTGAGCCAAAGAGTTACCTTATCGATTGAGAAGTGTGGAAGAGAACATTTCAATCAAAGACAATAAGACGAGCAAGAAAGCATTGCACAACCTCCTTAAGCCGTGAGAGATGCAAGAGATGGAGGTAACGACAAATCTCCAAATGGTGTTATAGACACTATTGTTGGTAAACCTTCCATATTATGCTGGTCAAGCTCATTGAGTTCAACTAACATCGTATAGTATATTTATAATGTACATGGTAAGAAGGTTAAGGTAAACAATTCCATTTCTTTCGTAGATGAGAACTCAAAGGTATATAAAAGCCCTACGATGATTAGCGTGTAGATTGTCAACTTTTGGGTCAAAAAGATTTTGGTTGATATTGGAAGTTCAACAAACATTATTTTTCAACATGCCTTTCACCAAATGAAGCCAAAGATCAAAGCTCAGTTGAGATCTTACTAGTATGATTTATATAGTTTTAATAACCTACCCGTATAGGTTATTGGAGTTATTTCTCTCCCTATATGGCTAGGAGATGATGAACATATTGTAGAGGATAAAGTGGATTTCCTTATTGTCATGTGTTAGTCTCCTTATAATATGATCATGGGCCGGCCATGCCAGCATCCCTTCGGCAAGGTTCCTTCGATTGCTTATCTCAAGGAGAAATTCCCCATTCCCATTAAGGTTGGAATATGTAAGGGAGACCAACAATTAGCTAGATGCTTATATTTGAAAGTACTATGGTGTAAAAAAGTTTTTCAAGTAGAGACTAATCTAGAAAAGAAGTCTACTAGCAATGAAAGTATCAAAGAAGAAGTAAAGGATGTCCCATTAGGCAGTGATCCATAAAAAACAACGAGGATAGGGAGACCATTGCTAGCTCATATCCATCAAAGTTTAGTTAATTTCATTTAGGAAAACACCGATATCTTTGCTTAGTCTCCCTCAGATATGTTGGGCATCCTTAAAGAAGTGATAATGCATGAGCTCCTAATTGATCTGAGTGCAAAAATAATTTAGCAAAAGAAGAGGCATTTTGCTCCTGAACGGTAGACAGCCATTGAAGAGGAGGTTGAAAACCTATTAAAGGCATGATTCATAAGGGAAGAGACTTATCTTACTTAGCTAGCTAATTGCGTGCTAGTTAAGAAGTTGAATGGTAAGTGACTATGTGCATAGACTTTATGAATTTGAATAAGGCCTATCCTATAAACTGTTTCCTCTTGCTAAGAATAGATTAGGTGGTAAACTTAACTACCAATATGCCTTCCTCTCTTTTATGGATGCATTTACTAGCTACAGTCAGATTAAGATGAAAAAAGATGATAAAGTCTACACATCTTTTATCATAAATTTTGGGACATACTATTATACAATAACAAAAAATACTGGTGTAACTTATCGGAAGCTTGTGACCAAGACATTTAAGCCTTAAATCTACTGAAATGTCAAAGTCTATATCGATGATATGGTGATGAAGATTAAGATAGATGATTGGTACCTTACCGACCTCAAGGAGACACTCGAGACCTAAAGGAGACATAATATGAAGCTTAACCCACAGAAGTGTGTTTTTAGTGCCACCTAAGGCAAATTCTTAGGGCATATGGTCACTCAACGAAGCATCAAGGTGAATCCTTGAAAGATTGATGCTATTCTGAATATGAAGTCCCTTAGCACCGTTAAATAAGTTCAAGAATTGACTGGGTGGATTACTGCTCTAAATACATTTGTGTTGAGAAGCATTAATAGATGCATAGAATTTTTCAAAGTATTGAAGAATCTAAAGGAATTTCGATAGACTAATGAGTGAGAAGTAGCATTTAACAGATTGAAATAATTTCTAACATCACCACCGATACTCTCAATACTCATCCATAAAGAAGATTTATTTTTATATTTATCAATTAGTAGCTACCCTTTCATCTTTCTCAGTTCAATTGGAAAGTAAGGATCATTGGCCAATTTATTACATGAGTCATGACTTTTAGAGATCGAAACAGCAATATATAAAGATTAAAAAGTTTGTTTTAGTAGTAGTCTACAAGGAAATTAAAGCTGTACTTCAAGGCACATCAAATAATTGTTCTTACTAATTAGCCTCTTAGACAAGCCTTGCAATGACTAGATTCATTGAGGAGGATAATGAAATATGCTTTGGAGCTAAGTGCATATGGTGTATAATATAAACCTAGAACGACATTGAAAGCTTATGTATTGGTAGATTTTGTTATGGAGTTCATTGGAGAAGAAGACATCATTGAGATGGCTAAGAAACCCACATGGAATTTATATGTTGATGGGTCTTCCACCAAGGAAGGATGCGATGCTGGTCTCATTTTGCAAGGGCCCCATGATGTGAAGATTCAATATGCATTAAAGTTTAGATTTTCGATTAGTAATAACAAGGTTGAATATGAAGCCCTAATTGCTAGGCATAATCTAACAAAGGAAGTTAGTGCCAAGAAAATCGAATTTTTTTCCAATTCCCAATTGATTGTAAATCAGGTCAAAGGAAGTTATGCAACTAAGGACAATGTGATGAGTAAGTACCTACCATTAGTACTGATAGGAATCAACTCCTCGGACAGATCATATATAACTGAGCTAGAGGACTCTAAGGACTCACTTGGAGGATACTAACTTTAGGCCATAGCTGAGATAAGGATTCCTATCTCGAGTTAATCTCATGCAGACCTAACTATGAGATCCTTACATGCGTCTAAACCAGCTTTGTTCAGTAGCAACGCTTTATCCCAGGAGATAACCTAAGAATAGTTGGGGTGAGCTCCCGATCCGACCCTGAATCATGTTGACTTCTCTTCAGAAGAACTAATTGGTCCCCGACTTGGTCTACATCATGACGGCCTTTGACCACAAGCATTACTTTATTTTCGCCTACCTTATACCATCTTTTTGCCATCCAGACGCCAACTGACATGTGTCTTCTAACATAGTATTCTAGAATGATTCTTTCCTTTTCACACTAAATATTCTTTGTCTCTTTTACCCTTTTTAGTATGTCTTATGTAGCTTAGTCATAGAATACCCTTTTGTCTTTTCATATATGTAAAGTAACCTTAATGGACGAGTATATAAACCCCCACTTTCTTATATGCGAGAATCATCTCTTCAATATAGAAATTATTCCTTTGAGCAACCTTAGTGTTCTTGTTATCAATAAACTCTTATCTGTTCCCTTTAGCAAGAAGTAGTGGCAAATGACCCTTTCGTTCGTACCGGTATGTTATATTCAGTGGATTGTAGGCCGAGGAGAATTGAGTGGTGCGTCATATCCATTCGGCAGCTGCTTGGACTTTGCTAACCTTTTTCCAGTTTATTTTGGTTTGCTTCATTATGGTGCCTCTTTATGTATTCAACCCCAGAGACACATTAGCTTCACTAGTATTAGAGTATGGTTTTATGAAGGAGTGTGTGAAGTTGTAGCAGAGTTTTGATTCAATTTGCTATTAATGGTTGCTATGCTCCTTCCGTAGCTACTGCAGTGTGTTTCCGTGATAGTAAGTATGGTCTCATTGTTACCTAGTTTCTACTCTATTTCTCTTTCCAAAAACAGAATAAGTTTACTTCTATTATATTTGAGTAGCTATCAGGTATTAATGTTGTTAGCAAATTGTTAATCCATTTGTTCAATACTATACTATGTCAAATTCAAGTGTTTAGAGAGTTATTAGTGACCAGAGCAGTGGTACTCAACCGAGTCATGGTCATATTAGTAGTAACACCCTAGGGATGGTTGATGATAAACTTGACAGACTCATAAACCTTGTTGAGAGTTTAGTCACTACAATGAAAGTTAACAGATAACAATCCTAAGGTGTACAACAACAAAACATACAAGAAGACTCCCCTGACAGACATTATAGCCAAGGTAATTAGACCAATCGCCTAATTCGATTGCCACGAATTAGAGGAGTAGCAGACAGAGTTGCTGGACGAAGACTGGAGTTGGAGGAGATTGAAGAAGATGATGAGGAGATGGATGTTGAAGAGTTTAGTGAAGAAGTAGATTATTACCAAGCGCAGGGACGAGTATGCCAAATTCCTCAAAGGTTAGATAATGTTAAGGTGCAAATTTTGCCCGTTGGTGGAAGTGGAGATGTAAATGAATACTTAGAGTGGGAAGAGAAGATTGAGAAAGTCTTTGAATGTTATGGGTATGAAGATGTGATCAAAGTCCAACTTGTTGCGTTAGAGTTTATTGGCTATGCCATCGTGTGGTGGAAGAATTTGAATGCCGCCAAAGTAAGAGATGGAAGATGAGGTATTAGAACTTAGGATGATATGAGAAGTTTGTTAAGAGACAGATTTTTGGCCGAGACTTACCTCTAAGATATGTTTGCAAAGTTAGAAGAGCTTTACCAAGGAAGCCAATCTATTGATGAGTATGTAAGAGAGTTTCAGATGTTAATGATTTGAGCCAATGTAGAAGAACCAAAGGCCCATACCATGTCGAGGTTCATTTTTGGGCTTATGTATGAGATTCACAATGTTATGGAAGTGTAGAGGTTTTATACGTTGGATAAGGCCATCAAGATAATGCAGAGGGTCAAAAAGTAGAGGAGAGGTATTCAGAGCCAACCTATGCTGACACTCTCGCAATCCCTAGTACCATGCCGACTTGTACAAGCCGAGAAGGCCAACAAGGTTGAGGAGAGGAAAGACCAATCTGAAGATAGCCGAGGAAACTAGCAGGGTCGATCCAATCGTCTAGGTCGAGCTGAGAGTAGGCTAACCTAAAGGACATATGAGAAAAGGTAGACCTTCGGATGAAAGATTAGCGAGGTGAAGGTCTTTAAATGTCTAAGCTTCGGGCATATAGTTGCTGAATGTCTGAACCGATGAGTCATGGTGCTCCAAAGAGATGTAGTAGATAGCATTGATGAGAGTGAGCCTAAGAAGGAAGAAGATGTTGGAAAACCTAAAGTTGAAGAGGAAGAGGAGACTTATGTTTATGCTAACTAAGGAGAAGTGATGACCCTAGTCCTAAGGTGAGTACTAAGTTCTTTGCTAGACTCTGAAGAGGACTAAAGGGAGAATTTGTTCCATACCAAGTGTACTGTCAAAGGCCAATTATACATAATCATAGTAGATGGAGGAAGTTATACCAATGTGGTTATATAATCCTTTATGCAAAGGTTGGGTCTGCTGACCTCAAAGCATCCCCAACCTTACAAGCTGCATTGGCTTCATGATAAGGGTGCTTTGCACATGACTAAACAAGTGACGATGCTATTTAGTGTTGCAAATATAGGTAAGGAGAAAGTAGTGTGCGATATCTCCCCATGGGAGCTTCACATTTGCTGCTTGGATAACCATAGTTGTTTGACCGATGTATTATGCATGATGGGTATAAGAACACTAATGCCTTTGTTGAGGATGGAAGGAAGATAGTGTTGCAACCCCTAACTCCATCCTAAGTAAATGAAACCCACAATCAGCTTACCCGAGCTAGTAAAAAGAAAGCCCTGGTGATGAGCCGTAGAGAGCTTCAATCTGTTGAGAAGGCTGATGAACCGATGTTCTTGTTGGTTAGAAGATTGATGGAGATGAGGGAATTGAAGGATGTCCAAGAAGAAATTTGAAGTTTGCTAAATGAGTTTTTTGACCTATTTCCAAAAGAACTGCCTAAAGGAGTGACACTAATCTGAGGCATAGAGCACTGTAGTGATCTGCAGCCAAGCACTACTTTGCCAAACCGACCTGCATACAAAATGAACCATAAGTAGGCTACTGAGCTGAAAAGATAGGTAAATAAACTTATTAAGTAAGGATATGTAAAGGAGAGCATGAGCCTTTGTACTGTATTAACTTTACTCATTCCAAAGAAGGATAGTTCATGGTACATATGCATTAACAGCCGAGTAATCAACTGAATTATTGTCAAGTACAAAATACTCGATACCAAGGCTCGATGATATGTTAGATGAGCTTCATGGAGCTAAAATATTTTCGAAGATTAATCTATGGAGTTGCTACCACCAAATTCGCATGAGGTCAGGCGATGAATAGAAGATTGCCTTTAAAACTAGGTACAAACTCCATGAATGGTTGGTTGTGCCATTCAGACTTACCAATGTGCCAAGTACATTCATGAGATTAATGAACCATGTAATACGGCCCCTAATTGGAAGATGTATGGTCGTATACTTTGATGATATATTAGTATACAATTACAACCTGAGTGACCATATTCAACATCTTCATGAAGCATTTGACATTTTGCAAATCAAGGAATTGCATGGGAATGTAAAGAAATGCATGTTTTTCTAGAGAGAAGTAATATTCCTAGGGTTTATAGTGTTAAGGGAAGGAATCCGAGCAAATGAGGAGAAGATTCGAGTTATTCTAGAATGGCTAACGTTAAAGAATGTCACTGAGGTCTGAAGTTTCCATAGCTTAGCTTCTTTCTAGAGGCGATTTATTAAGGACTTTAGTACAATAGCCACCCTATTGATCAAGTTGACAAAGAAGAACAAAGGATTCAAGTGGAACGATCAAGCTGAATAGAGTTTTAGAGAGATTAAGGAAAAATTAAACTCGGTACTTGTCCTATTATTGCAAGATTTTGATAAATCCTTCGAATTAGAATGTGATGTGTCGGGAGTTGGAATTGGTGCTATCCTAATGCAGGAGCGATAACCTTTCACTTACCACAGTGAGAAATCAAGTATCCCTACCTTAAACTATTCCATATACGAAGAGTTGTACTCCCTTTTTTGAGCCTTCACTGTTTGGCAACACTATCTACTACCACGAGAGTTTGTTATCTAACTAACCACGAATCATTGAAGCATCTTGGGAGTTAGAACAAATTTTCAAAGAGACAAGCTAAGTGGTTGGAATTTAGGAAGGGATTCCCGTATGTCATTCGGTACAAGAAGGGAAGCGCAAATGTGGATGCTAATGCTCTGTCATGACGGCATACTTTGCTGACCACTTTGTAGATAAAATTATTGGGATTCTCACTCATTACTGAGTAGTATGCTACTGACCTTCATTTTGGTCCCGTTGTTGAACAATGCTGAGAAGGGGTAGTAATTGGACGATATTATCTTAAGGATGGCTATTTGTTTAAGGACTATAGGCTATGCATGTCGAACTACTCCATACGAGAGCTATTGATCAGGGATGCTCATGGTAGAGGATTATTTGGTCATTTTGAGGACACCAAGATATCCAACGTATTGAAAGAAAAATTTTATTGGCTTGGTTCAGCTAAGGATATCTATAAGGTAGTTAGTAGTTGTGAAGTGTATAAGCATGCTAAAGGGAAGAGAGACCCCCATTTAAAGTACATGCCACTACCAATACCCACTTTACCTTAGGTCGACCTCAGTATGAACTTTGTCCTAAGGTTACCTCAGAAATCTAGAAGGAAAGATTCTATTTTTGTTGTAGTGGACTACTTCAATAAGATGGCATACTTCATTTCATACCATCAGACTAACGATGCTGTATATATTGCTGATTTGTTTTTTACAAGAGATCATTCGATTGCATGGAGTATTGAAAACTATTGTCTCAAATTAGGATATAAAATTTTGGAGCTATTTTTGGAGGACTCTTTGAAGAAGACTTGGAACTAAACTTATGTTCAACTCCAGTAGCTATCCTTTTATTGATGGCCAAACAAAAGTAGTAAACAGGATGCTAGGCAATCTACTCTAAGCTGTCGTGGGAAAGAACTTGTGAGATTGGGATTTATACCTACTAGTTATAGAGTTTGCATATAACCAAATTGCTTATAACATTACTAAGAAGACCCCATTCAAGGTCGTTTATGGCCTTAACCTTACCATTCCCCTAGATATGATCGGTAACCCAGTAACTATTGAAGAGAGTTAATCCTGAGTATATAGAGCCCAAGAATTGCATGAGCTACACCAGTTTGTAACCAGGAAGATCGCTAAGTTCAATCAAAGGCAGCGTGAAATTGGTATCCAAGGCTACTAAACTATTTCTATCCACTGAGGAGACTTGGTGTAGATACATCTCAGTTGAGAATGATTCTCACACTTAAGATAGAACAAACTATCTCCTCAAGCTAATAGACTGTTTAAGGTCTTGAAGAAAATTAACCACAATGCTTACCAAATTGAGTCACCTGATGACTATGGAGTTTTTTCCACCTTCAATGTATTCAATCTGATCCTTCACCAACCAACAGAAGAAGACCCTATAAGTACCTTAGAAGAAAGAGTAGAGATTACTCTAGATTTGAGGACAAATCTTTCTGACCCCTAAGCAGATGATAAGAATCAACCCCTCAGATCGATCATGTATATCCGAGCTAGAGGACTTTAAGGACTTGCTCGAAAGATACTAGCTCTAAGCCATAACCGAGATAGGGATTCCTATCTTGAGTTAATCTCATGCTGCTAACTATCAAATCCTTCCATGCATCAAAACTGCCCCTATTCAGCAGCAATGCTTTATCCTAGGAGATTGCCTAAGAGTAGCTAAGGCAAGCTCCCGATCCGACTACAAGCACCTAAACTCAAGTTAAGCTGACTTCTCTTTAGAAGAACTAATTGGTCCCCGACTTGATCTACATCAGGTCGACCCCTGACTACAAGCGTTACTCTATTTCCGCCTACCTTATTCTTATTTCTCCCATCCATATGCTAAGTGGCAAGTGTCTTCTAATACGATATTCCAGAATGATTCTTTCCTTTTCACGCTGAATATTCTTTGTCTCCTTTACCCTTTTTAGTATGTCGTATGTAACCTAGTTATAGAATATCCTTTTGTCTTTTCATATATGTAAAGTAACCCTAATAGACTGGTATATAAACCCTTACTTTCTTGTATGCAAGAATTATCTCTTCAATAGAGAAATTATTCATTTAAGCAACCTTAGTGTTTTTGTTATATATCAACTCTTATCTATTTTTTTTAGCAAGGAATAGTGGTAAGTGACTCTTCAGTTTGGGCTGATGCATCATATTCGGTGGATTGTAAGTTAAGTAGGATTGAGTGGTGCATCATATCTATTTAGTAGCTACCTGGACTTTGCTAACCTTTTTCCCATTTGTTTTGGTTTGCTTTGTTGTGGTACCTCTCCATGTGTTCAACCCCAAAGATGCATCAAATACGAATGCTCATAAAATAATTTCAATCTTTCACAATTGAGAGGATACCGAGGGTTAAAAACATTACTATCAATAAGCTTTCTAAATTAGTCAATATTACACTACATGTGATACGGATTCATATCATCTTGGTATCAAATCTTGGCTACATTAGAGCAAGTTTCTATTACTTTATACCTTGAGTAACCTTTTACAGCGTGTTGTGGAAACTATTTGTTGTTGTTGTGAGTGTTAGAAAAGTGTTTAGTGTTAAAGAAATTTAGTGCTCCAATTTCCCCTATTTTTTGTTCGTGAAACAGAGTGTAAGTGTTTGATTGGTTTGTTGTGTATGGTTACAATAGTTGTTGGTGTGGTAAGTGTTATTTTGTTATTGTTGTTCATAGGAAGAATTTTAGTTGTGTTTTAGTCATTACCCTACAGTAATGGATAATAATGTCCAATTTAGTATTTAAGGAACCCTAAGATACCAAGAGAGTGATGCCTATAATTATCAAGGTCAATAGGGTAATTTCACATCCCAATTTGCTAATGAACGACTAGATTGGCTTATTGGCTTAGTGATTAGCTTAGTGATTTCCATAAACGAAGACAAGCAATGGGCTTAGATGACCTCTATAAAGGCCAAGTCAATGAGCTACTTAAGAGAGGCAATGATCGACCACCTTGATTTAGAGGAGTAGATAGAGTTGCTCGATGAAAACTTGCATTAGATGAAATCAAAGAAGAGGATAAGGAAGTAGGTGATGAAGAGGGGAAATATTATGAACCCAAGGAAAGGAATGCTTGAGCACCTAGAGTAGAAGGATTAAGGATGCATGTTCCTAGTTTTTCTAGGAGTGGTGGTGCTAAGCACTACCTGGACTGGGTAGATAAGATTGAGAAGCAGTTTGAGTATCATCAAGTGCCCGATAATGCTAAGCTTAGACTTGTTGTGTTGGAGTTTACTAGCTATGTTACCTTATGGTGGAAGAATCTATAAGCTACCTAAAGAAGAGAAAGAGAACGCAAAGTTGGGGATTGGGACAAAATGAAGAGAGTCATGAGGAGAAAATTTGTCTTGAACTATTATTTGCAGGATACATTCAAGAGGTTACAAAAGTTGAGGTAAGGAGGATTAAGTTTTGATGTGTATATGAAGGAATTCCATATGTTAATGATTTGTTGCAAAGTTGTTGACCCTAAAGACCAAACTGTATCCTCTCTGAGAGTCCAAGGGACTCTTCCATTCATATTGGGATGAGTTATTATCTAGATCGACAAAGTTGGGGACCTACTTGGAGCTTACTTACTGGGTGTTTGTTTAAGGAGTTGGAAGTCTCTTTATGAATATAATGGGTCTCCTTTGATAATTCTTGATGCGTACCGTTGCTAAGGATAAATAAGGTCGGTAGTAGGAATGAGTCCAAGCTTGCCAAAAGCTTGAAAAGGGTGATGGAAAACCCGCATAAGGACAAACAATGAATGAAAAAGTAAGAAAAACCCATAAACAGCTCCAAAGGATATGACACACCAATGGAACTTCTAAGGACTCACGACACAACTCAATATAACGCACAAGATGGTCTAGTAAGGTTACTCACTACCTAACTTTGCTTAAGGGTTAGGATAAGAGTGAAATAAGAGTAAACAAACAATGTTTACAAAAGAAAAAATATTCAATGTATTAATGATAATCTAATGTTCTACGATTACACGTACAAGGGGTATTTATACTTGAGAATTCATGGTAACCTGCATAAAAAAGAAAAGACAAAAAGGGTATTGTCTTGAAAAAGTAATCAACAAAGTGTACAAAGTATACAAATGAATATTTATAAAAAAAAAAAACAATTATTAGAGTAACATATTCTATAAGTGGTCTCGAATACGAGGCAATAGTATATTGGTGATGCCATTGGAGTATACAAGCAAAAAAGCATAGGCTTATTGGGTGTCCGAGCAGAGGTATTGAGCAAGCATAGACTTGTTTGAGCAGGAGTGGTTGAGGATTAGTTCAAGGTAGATCTCTTGGCCTCTCAACAAGAGTAATGTTAAGTAAGTGTTTAGCTCGGACATGAGTGAGTAGGCAAAGAGACTTGGTTGCTATCTAAACATTCTTCTGGTTGGCACACAAGTTTCGAAAGGCAGGCAGTCATGCAGCTTTGCATATAGAGTTGATCAATAGTAAGGAGTAACTTGACTTTGGCAAAAGTCAGCTAGAGCAAGAGGATTCACCTCGCCAAACCCTTAGTCCTTGGGCTTGGCTATGGGTTAAAGGCTTAGTAGCTTGATTCCTATCATTCCCTTTGAGATGATTTGGATTTGGGATCAAATATGATTACTCTTTGCTTAGTTCTCCATCAAGATGACAAGTATTGAGGTCAACAATGTTGAAGTTGTCTAAAACCCCATAATCTCTAGGTAACTCCAATCTATAGGTGTTATTGTTAATTTGCAGCAAGATTCTAAAAAGTCTTTTAACTTGTATAGATAGCTTATTCCTCCTTTTGCTTGGAAACCTTTCCTTACTCAGGTGTAGCCATACTAAGTCTTAAGGCTAGAATTGTTTAGTCATCTTACCCTTAGCCTCCTCTTGTATTTTTCTGGTTTCTTAGTCAATCTACCGCTTAACTTTGTTGTAGATGTGTTGCTCGAGCTCTTGCATTAGGGTCTTCTTGTTTAGATTCAGGTACGTGGGTGAGATCAAGGGGCAACTCAAGATTAAAACCATAGACAACTTCAAAGGAGGTTTGCTTGGCGGTGTCCTGTATTATTTGGTTGTAAGTGAATTCGACCATTAGCAAGCAAACGCCCCAATCAGCTAAGTTTTTGTCTATTGTAGCTTGGAGTAGCAATCCTAAAGTACGATTGATTATCTTTGGTTAGCCATCTATTTGGGGGTGATAGGAAGTACGGAATAGTAGTTTGGTCCCCATCCAGCACTACAGAATCCTCTAGAAATAGCTTAAGAACTCTGGATCTCTATTTGATACTACACTTCTCAATACACCATATAATTAAACAATTTTCTACAAAAAAAGAGAAGCAATAACTAAAGCATTATTAGTTTTGGAATGGGGCACAAAGTGTACCATCTTACTAAATCTATGGACGACGACCATTACATAATCTTTACCTCGAGTAGTTCATGGTCATCTGAGAAAAAAGTCCATGCTCAACTCAATCCATGGTCGTCGGGATAGGCAAAGGCATCGCTTTCCCTTACTTAGCTCGGCATTTAGCTCTCTTGCATATGGTACATCCTTCAACAACTTAGTGTAGATCTCACCTTATTCTCGACCAGATGAAATGCCCATTCAACAACTCATACGCATTTCTTTCCCTAAAGTGTTCGGAGAGTCCTTTACCATGGGCTTCCCTAACTAGTAACTCCTTCAATGAATAAGTCAGCATACATAATTTTCCTCCTTAGATCAAGTATCCATCTTCCATATGACACTCATCTACTATCCTTCCATTGGTACAATACCTAAGTATGGGTCCAAAGTGTAGATCCTCAAAGTATTATTCCTTAATGCTTGCAAACCTAAACAATCTGGCCTACAGTTTAGTCAAGAGTACATGTCTTCTTGAAAGAGCATCTACAACCACGTTGCTCTTTCCTTACTTATATTTTATTACAAGATTGAATCCCTTAAGGAATTTAACCCATCTTGCTGGCCGTTTCGATAACTTTTTCAGACTTTGATGATACCTCAGAGATTCATGGTTAGTATGGATGACAAATTCTTTCAATAGTAGATAATGATGCCATACTTATAATGCTTGGATTAGCACCAAAAGTTATTTATCATATACAGAGTAATTCAGTTAAGGTCCCTTGAGCTTCTCACTGTGGTAGACAATTGGTCAGCCTTCCTGCATTATGATGGTGCCTATCCCAATGCCTAACGCATTACATTCCAACTCAAATATTTTCTTGAAGTCAGGTAAAACTAGTATAGGGGCAACGATCAACCTTTCCTTTACCTCGGTAAAACTTCTCTTGTCCTTTTCTCCCTACTTAAAGTTAATGTTCTTCTTCGTCAACTTAGTAAAGGGTACGATGAGGGTGCTTAAATTCCTTATAAATATTTTGTAGAAGGAAGCTAGCTTATGGAAACTCCTTACCTCGACACAAGTAGTAGGTGTTGGCTACTCGACAATTACTTGGATCTTTTCGTCATCCATTCATAAGCCTCTTCTACTTACTACATAGCCTAAGAATACCGCTTCCTCTTACCAAAAGCAACATTTCTTAAGATTGCTAAATAATCTCTCGGTACGAAGGACATCTAATAGAGCATGGAGATGTCCATAGTGACTCGACATGTCGACATTGTACATGAGGATCTTGTCAAAGTATACCACAACACACTTTTCCATTAGATTTCTTAGCATATGGTTCACCAGTCGCATGAAAGTGCTCAAGGCATTCAACAAGCCAAATGGCATAACCATCCACTCATGGAGTCTATGTCGAGTTTTGAACATAGTTTTCTACTCATCTCCTAACCTCATGCCATTTTGATGGTAGCTAGACTTTAGATTAATCTTGCTGAAGATCTTAGCTCCTATCAATTCATCCAACATATCTTCTAACCTGGGAATTAGATGCCTGTATTTGATTGTTATCTTGTTCACCGCTTGACTATCAACATACATCCGCTAGGTACCATTCTTTTTCAGCACTAAGAGAGCTAGAATAACGCAAGGGTTGAGACTCTCTCTAACATATCCTCTTTCCAATAGCTCATTAACTTGTTGTTAGAGCTTAAAAGCCTATTCGAGACTCATCCAATAAGCTAGCTTATTCAGTAAGGCAGCGTTAGGTAATAAATCAATGCAATGTTCTATGCTTCTAACAAAAGGTAACCCCTCAAGCAACTATTTTGGAAATAGATCGACATATTCATCTAGCAACTCTTTTATTTCTAAGGGTAGTTCACCTCACTCTTTCAACTCTTATAGACACTTAACCAACATAAGGGTCACCATGTCGGCCTTAACAGTCTCTCAGAGCTCAACTCTACTCATCATTAGTGTCTTCTTCGATCAACAAGTAAGTTTTACCTATAGTTTGTTAACTTGACTCGGTGGCATCGGGTTTTGCATAATCTTCTTACCATCCTTTTTCGAACACATAGATATTCCTATATCCATCATAGATAACTCTCCTATCAAATAGCCATGGTTAGCTAAGCAATACATGTGAAGCACACATGGGCAACACATCGTAGAGAATCATAGCGGAGTAATTTCTGATTGTGATTGGAAGTAATACTTGCTGAGTGACATGTAGTGCTCTCTTCTCACTCCACCAATGCAACTTATATGGCCTAGGATGTGCAATTGTTGACAACTTCAACTTTGTGATCAAATCGACTGATGCTACATTAGTGCAACTTCCACTATCCAAATTAGTATGTATACCTGATCATTCACCTTACAATTGATATGAAACAAGTTCTCCCTTTGCTCCCCCACATATGAGAGTTCTAACTTCATTACGCATTAAACTACCAATAACTGATCTAGGTCTTCGGCAAATACATCTTCCTCTATCAGTTCATTCTCCTAAGTACCATCTTTTTTAGCAAAAGTCTCTTCCTCGAGTTCCTCGTCAGTAATATCAACTTCAAGCTTTGAGATGTCTCCTTTAATGACCACAGTCCTTCGGTTTAAACATTGAGCAACCATATGTCCAACCCTTTGATACTTAAAGTACTTGACCTGGCTTGTTTTCCTATCAGATCCTTGCCCAATCTGATATGTTCGAGTTGGCACATCACCTTTTGTTCAGCCCTTTTAGTTAGTCTTAACATCCCCTCATTTGATTTAATTAGTACTCAGTTAACTTCGATAACTTCCCTAAATGGGTCAGCTTAACTGAACTGGTCGGCTAGTCGGTAGTTAGGCCAGCATTCAGCACCTTCTCTACCTTTTTACTTATTGAGCAATTCGTATGGCCTAATCCATTGTGGTAAATTATTAAAGTTCCATAATGTCTCGAATGTCACTCCTCAATCTAGTAAGGAACTTAAAGACTAATCATGTTAGTGGTTCCTCCACTTTACAGCGGATCATAAGCATTTGAAATTGTTAAACATACTTGTTAATAATTTGGCCTCCTTCTCTCAGCTCTTGAAACCAAGTAAAAGTGTCTTATATATAAGTATCTGACACAAATCTATTTCTAAATATTCTCTTCATCTCAAGCCAAGTATTAATCTCTCTATATCCTTCTCATCCCTCATAACTTAGAAATTCTTCCACCATATGGCAGCATACCAGAAGAACTCAATAGCAGCAGTTCTCACTTTCTTGTAATCCTCATATTAGTAATAGTCAAAAACTCGTTCCACCTTTGCCTCCCAATCCAAGTATTCATCCGTACTTCTAGATCCATTGAAGTTCAAAATCTGAAGCTTTATATGATCGGATGCTCAGGGTGCTTGAGCTTGCTCTTCCTCTTTATAATACTCTTCCTTGTCCTCTTCTCCTAGATTACCCAAGTCAATCTTTCTCCTCACTCGTCCTCCTACTCTTCCTCTTCGAACCTATTGAGTTAGGTTCTGACCTCTAGTAGGTCGAGCATCTTGTTAAGTGTTAGGTACGATTTTAATAGGTCAATAAGTCAATGCATAAATAGCTCAAGTTAAATTTACTAAGAGGTTAGCTACCTCATCAAGTCTCTCACCCATGCTTCTTGGAATACCTTGAGATTATCGACCATGGTGGACAACACCATTGTTCTCATCCCTAGCACCAGCATTAACACTTGTGTTGATCATTTTTCTCTAATAGATCTAAATTTCAAACTCCTCGATTAGGTGTTATAGCTAACACAACCTCTCTAAATCACACAACACAATTCCTCTAAACTAGAAGCTTAACAACTAGAAAACACGATAGCTAAATAAACAAAGAAAACTTGCTTTGTTCCATATGTCTAAAATAGAGTATTAACAAAACTTCAAAACAAACTATTATAATTCAAATGAAACCTCCACTCAAATACCAAGATGATGTGTACTACAACTAAGAAGAGATAAGGCCGGTCATAAGAATGGGTCCAAGTATGTTGAAAGCTTGAAAAGGGTGATGAGGAAATATGTGTAAGGACGAAAAACAAATGAAAAAGTAAGCAAAACCCATGAATAGCTCCAAAGGATATAACGCAACAATGGAACTTTCAAGGACTCACAACACAGCTCAATATGATGCATAAGATGGTTTGGTAAAGTTACACGCCACCTAACCTTGCTTAAGGTTTAGGATAAGAGTGAAATGAGAGTAAGTAAGTAATGTTTATGAGAGGAAAAATATTCAATGTATTAATAATAATTTGATGTTTTGCAACTATATGTACGTGGGATATTTATACTTGATAATTTAGGGCAACCTACTTAAAATGAAAAAGATAAAAAGGGTATTGTCCTAAAAAAGTAATGTACAAAGAATACAAAGGATAAAAATGAATATTTATAGAAAAAATTAATGATTAGAGTAGCATATTCTACTTGTGGTCTTAAATACATGGCAATAGTGTATTGGTGATGTCGTTAGAGGATTTAGACAAAAGAGTACAGGCCGATTGGGTATCTAAGCAGGGGTACCATAGTTGAGTCAAGGACTAAAGGGACTGGCAAGGCAAATCCTCTTACTCTAGCCAACTTCTACCAAAGTTGAGTTACTCCTTGCTGCTAATAAACTCTCTATATAGAGTCGTATGACTGCTCATCTCTCAAAAGTTGTGTGCCAACCTGAAGAATGTTTAGATAGCAACCAAGCCTCGAGTGTCTACTCGATCATGTCCAAGCTAAACACTTGGTCAACATCACTCTTGTCAAGAGACCAAGAGATCTGCCCTAAACTAATCCAACCCTCTCTATATCCTTCTTTGCTATCTTCTTGTCCTTTAAGAGAATGAGCCCGTCCATTAAGTCAAAGGACTTTGTCCTATCACCTAAAGTTGAATTAGTATCTAGAATATTATGGCCCTAATACAACATGATATATTCACCCATTTCACGGTTGGGAACAAACTCAGTAGACCTAATGCCGAGAGTGTTATTTCTTAAAACCTCCTTTATCTTCTCATCCATGTTGCTACTTCTTTTGGATGGAGATTAATTGGCATGCTCCTTCCCGCTTCTCTTTTTAGGACTTCACTAGGTGTTTGTCTAGCCTATTGAGCCATCTACAACTTCTTAGTAAATAACCTCAGCATTGTCGTCAAGCATAGCAAGACAACTAGCCTCACTTGGTACCTCCTCATGAGGAGTATCCCTAATCTTGGGAAGTACCTCCAGTTACATGGTCTCGACTACCCATGTTGGCTCAATTCTTTGACTTTCATCGGCATGAAAGTTTCCTTCTTTTCTAGTAGCAACTTCTTTCACAACCTTCTCTTAGGCCGTTTTCTTTGGTGCTAAAGGTTGACTAATAGGAGCTTTAATGGCTATACACTAGTCAAATTTTTGTTTCTTAGCCTTGGCCTAAGGAAACAATTTTTTCGAATCTACATCTCCTATACCCATGCCTGTACAAAAGAGATAGCATTATAAGGGAAGAGAGGGAACTAATAAAAAACTCATGAGTTCATACCAAATGAAGGTCAAAGGCAATTGTCCTCCTCCCCATAAGTTATGAGAATGACTTTCCTCTTGTAACCCTGCTTAGTATGGCAAGTAAATCAAAATGAACCTTCATTGTTAAAAATTGGGGCTCCCCCTTCTCATATCGAGATATAATCCTTTCAAAATCCCAAAAGAACATCTTATTCCTTTACCTTTCTTGGATCTTCTTCACAATAGCAGCATCATTCAACAATAATGTGATATCATTTGCTTGGATGGGTTCAGTCCATTGGTTCCAAAAATCTAGCTCCACATCTGATCTAATCAAAACATATTTATCATATTGCTTATATATTTTAGACTCCAATCTATCCATAAATTTGTAGCTGTGCCAAGCTATTGCCTATAACCAACCATCTAACTATCTTCGGATTGCAAAGAAATGCCTAATTGAAGAGTAACCCTAACCTCAAGTTCCTTGCATATAATCTCAAACGCTACAAGAACCCTATACGCATTAGAAGAGAACATGCCTAGAGCAACTCGAAAATAATTAAAGAATTGCTTCTAACAGTTGGCAAACAGCAAATTTAACCTGAAATCTATATATTTCAAATATAAATGAAATTCATTATTAATCAGGAAACAAACTCTTACATAATCCTTTGGTAGTCTCAAGTGCCATTCATTAGGGAGATCTTGCTAATATTTATTGTATTTCGCGATGAATGACCTAACTACACCACTTACCATGCTAGCTAAAGAATCAACATCATAAACAACATTGTTATATAAGTACCTAGCAACTAAACTATTTTCCTTGTCATCGGGGCAATTATTGATCGGAAGAGCATCGATACAAGTGAACTTCTCCCATCTCTCCATTTTGCTATCTATCGAATTACTAAAAGAGGAGGCCAAGCTTGATACAATCTGATGTAGATGAACAAACGTATCGCACAAACCAAAGGCGGTACATTTAGACCATGAGATGGTCTGAAAAGTAAATGAGATTTGTTGGTTAAGTAGGGGGTCCCTATGCACTAATGATGGATATGATTTACCAATACCTCATACGAACTTGGTTCACACTTGATATGATGTACAAATATAACTGGAGGTCACTCACCACTAGTCCACACTCAATGGGCTAGATAAGAGTAGCTCGAGAGTAAGTAGCAGATTACTTAGCTCAAAAGAGTATATTTGAAAATTCAATGTATCATCCATTGCATCCATTACGATATATAACTATTTATAGGACCCAATTAGGGTAAATCCTAACTTAAAGTAAATTCCAAAAAAAAAAATCCTATTGGTTAAGGAAAAGGGAAGTAATTTATAGGGGTATCGATGTAATCGTACAAAAAGAATATCTAGTTGTAGAAAAGACAGTACAAATGTTAGAAAAAAGTAGGACACATGTAATTTTGCTCATTCTATAGTCCTAATTAACTTGTTGGTCGAACAAGGGCAGGGTTAGATAAGGTCGGCATCGATGTTAGCAATTTAGACAATTGGGATTGGGCAAGCGTAGGTTCATGGGTAACTCATTTTTTAATCAACCTCGAAGGGTCGACTCTTGATAAATCAGCTTTGGCACGGTTGTGTTTGGTAGCATCTTGATTCAATGCTTGGGTAGGTATGTTTCAAAAGGGTCGACTTAACATATCGGGTGGTCTCCTTAGTAGCTTCCAAGATATGGAGAGTGAAGTAACTTGGCAAGTCAAATTATGGAATGTATTGCTCTTCGGCATTCAATTCACTTCAGATAGCTCAATAAACCATTTAAGCAAGCCCACAACTCAACAGTATGTAATTGGTTTATGATCCCTATTAGAGCCAACCTAATTGAAGTAACAAAAATCAAGCACAAGAGAAGCCACTCAAATTTTGGATAAGAGTTTACGATAGAAAATTTTGAAAGCAAAAGAAAATTTTGAAAGAGGAATGCAAAAGGAGAAAAAGTAGAAAATGATAATCAAAATGGAAAAAGCATTTTATATGTACGATTGATGATCTTCCCCTTTGAGATTCTAACACACAATTGATGGGGTATAGGCACTAATTAGAAGAAGAAACGCTAATGATTGACACTTGTTAGGAGTCAAACATCTAAAGGATATTATGTCACTAACAATTAACAACTAGCATGATACCTATCCTATGTGCCTCTATAGAAAGTGAATAGGCAGGAAAATTAAAAGGTTGTGACTTTTTGTTTGGAATTCGATACAATGTGCTTTGAATATCACATTGAAGGATGTTAAAAACAAAACCATAAGTCTACTCAGAAAGTGTCTTATGACTATCCGAAGAGCACATGTTATGGTTTTTGCCATCTGATTAATCAGTTTGAGTATTGATTCTTGTTATCAATAACTCTCAACCATGGGAGTTAAGGGGTAAATGTTGATAGGATAATTTCATTTGGATATATTGCTTGGCATCTCATCTGCTGAGCTGCCAACTATTATTGTTTATTTAGGCCTCTAATGACTTGACTAATCTAATGGGCCTAAAGGCTCAGCTTACTTATATATTTAATTTTGAAAAGTGGTGCGAATAGTCGCAACTTTGCACGATCCTATTGCATAACCACCTACTGCTTCTATTCCTTAGGAATATGCTTAATTTAGGAGCTGCTACGTGCTCTATGACTAATGATTACCTATTATCACAGACATTTGATATGCACCTAGAAATTTGAGAAGAAAAGCATCATAAGAACTCTCTTATGCTCCTTAACACTTATAATACTAATTCATTTACTTTCCTTGAACACTCTCTTACTTAGCTATCGGAGTAGCCATTCCAGATTGGCCTTAGCACTACCTTTAGCCTTTCTTCTTTACTTTTGTAGTAGTAATGTTTCACAACTAGAATCAATTGACAACAAATGGTCCTTAACATATGTATGTGGATAGCAAAGCTATGAATAAGATAACGATTAAGTACAGATACCCTATTCCAAGGTTGGATGATATGCTTGATGAATTGAATGGTGTTAAACTCTTCAATGAGAACGACTTGAAGTTCGATTATCATTAGATTCGCATGAAGTTAAGAGATGAATGGAAAATTGCATTTAAGACCCAACATAGTCTATACGAGTGGATAGTGATGCCTTTTGGCTTATCAAATCCCTTAAGCACTTGCATGAGGTTGATGAATCATGTGCTACGAAATTTGATTAGGAAATTTTCCATAGTATACTTTGATCATATCTTTGTGTATAGCATCGACCTACTAAGTCATGTTGACCATCTACAAGCTTTGTTTGACGTACTTTGAGATGAGAAGCTCTTTGGTAACTTAAAGAAGTGATGTTTCTATCAAGAAGTAGTCTTGTTAGGGTATGCTGTAAGTAGAGGATGTCTACTTATTGATAATGAGAAAATCCAAGCTATTGTTGAATGGTTGACTTGGCCACTTATGCCAAAGTAAGAAGCTTCCATGGATTAGCTTCCTTTTACCATCACTTTATTAAAAATTTCAATACCATTTTTGCACCCATCACTAAGCTAATGAAGAAGAATATTGAGTTCAAGTGGAGAGAAAGAGAACAAAGAAGTTTTGCTCAAGTTAAAGAAAGGTTGACTTTTGTGCTCATATTAGCTTTACTTAACTTTGAAAAGGTGTTTGAGCTTAAGTGTAATGCATCAGGTGTTGATATAGGAGTTGTACTAATGCAAGAAGGTTAACCCATTGCATGTCATAGTGAGAAGTTAAGAGGAACCTAGCTAAATTACGTTGTATATGACAAAGGACTCCTTACCTTGATTTAAGCTCTTCAAGTATGGCAACATTATCTTTTACTAAGGGAGTTTGTCATTAACACTGATCATGAGTCCTTGAGATACCTCTATATTTAGACCAAGATTTCTAAGAGGTAAGATCGATGGGTTAAATTTCTAAAAGGATTGAATTTTGTAATTAATTACAAACAAGGAAAAACTAATGTTGTTGTTGAAGCCTTGTTGAGGAGACATATTCTTCTTACCGAGCTACATACCAAACTACTAAGATTTGTAAGAATCAAGGAGCAATATCCCCAAGACCCTCATTTTTGTCCCATATATGGACGCTATGAAGAAGAAAGGATAGTGGATGATTGCCATGTTAAGGAAGGATACCTATTTCGAGATGGTAAGTTGTGTATACCAACCTGTTCTCTCAAGGAACTATTAGTAACAGAAGTTCATAGTAGTGGGCTTTTCAGACATATTGGAGAAAGGAGGACTTATGAGCTATTGAATGTGAGGTTCTTTTAGCTGAAGATGAGCTGTAATGTGCATCATATGATCGACAACCATGCTATCTATGAAAAGGTAAAAAGTCAAGTTAAGTAAAGGAAAGCTATACCTCCACCTATCCTGACCAAACCATAGGTTAAATTAAGCATAGACTTTGTTTATAGTTTACCCCAAACAACCCGATGCAAAGGCTCAGTGATGGTCATCTTGGATAGATTCAGCAAGATGGCACACTTTGTGCCCTGTACTAAAATTAACAATGCTTTAACTATTGCATTTCTCTTTTTACAGGAATTTGTTCATTTGTATGGTATGCTAAAGAGCGTGGTATTACATCGAGACCCAAAGTTCTTAAACCATTTTTGGAGAACTCTCTAGCGTTGGATGGGAACTAAACCACTTTTTAGCACTTCCTATCATCCCAAGACTGATTGCCAAACATAGGTCATCAATTGCGCTTTAGGTTCATTGCTCAAAGCTATAGTAGGAACGAACTTAGTTGATTGGGACATATGTTTGCTCGTAGTAAAATTTGCTTACAACAAGACAATACATGACACTACAAGGCATACACCATTTGAGGTCATCTATGACTTCAACCTCGAGCTACCTCTTAATCATGCCCTAACACCTATATCTAGGCAAAAAGACCCCGATGCAAGAGTTAGAGCTCAATTGTTTCAGCAAATCTACCTAAAGGTTACTTAGCAACTTGATCAAGCTACCAAAAAGTTGAAGGAAAGAGAGAGGGCAAGGAAGATGAAGCTATTTAACCCTAATGACCTAGATGGATTCATCTAAGTAAGGAAAGATTTCCAAACAAGAGGAAGAGTGAGTTATCTATCTATGCTAAATGATCCTTTAGGATACTTTAGAAGATCAATGACAATACATATCAATTGGAACTACCTGAAAACTTTAGAGTTTTTGATGTATTCAAAATTGTTGACTTTAGCCCTTAGTGATCTGAAGAAGAGCAAAGTGAAGACTAGTCAGATTTGATCCCAAATCCTAATCAACATAGAGGGGACATAAGAATCAAGCCATTGGACCATTGACCTAAGTTAGAGCTTGAGGACTAGAAAGCATGGTAAGGTGTATCCTCTTAGCTCAACCTACACTAAAAAAATCCAAGCTACTCTTGACTACCAACCTGCCTTAAATACTGAGCTGAGCAACTTCCCAATTGTCAATGATAAAATACCAACCTAAGGACCGTTATGTTAATAGCTCAACCAACTCACTGACTAACTTAGCTACACTTGTTTCGACCTCTCGAGAGCACATTTGAGATGAGACCAACTTAGAGAGCTTGCAAATCATCTAAGCATCAACAAAATTTGACTATACCTTTTTATTTGCTTCTATAGAGGCCTTTACAATAATTGTCAACTATGTATCCCATCCATCTATGTAAAGGAATATGCTAAAGAAGCTTCTATTTTGAAAATTTCTTTTCTACCCTTATCTATTTTTTGTATTTTACTTAATGTGGACAATGCCCCTTTAGTCTCTTCCATATTTAGTACGTTACCTAATATTTTGAGTATAAATACATTTTTTGTATGCAGACATAGTCATTATCTGGACATTATGATTGAATATACTAAAATTTCCCTTAGTGTTAAGCTTCTTGCTTATTATCTCTATAGCTCTTATCTTAACCTTTAAGTAAGGTGATAACTCTTATTTTAAATACATTTCACATGGTGATTTTATATTATTTCCCTAACATCTTTGTTTTTCTTTAAAGACATTGATACTTAATTGAGTAAAATTTTGATTTCAAGGTTTCAACACGTTCTCAAATTGAAAACGAAGAAAAGGAATCAAGTTTCACTCAATTTGGAGTCCAGATGAATGAGTTATGAAATTTTGAAGTTATATAAACAATAGGAATTTTGGTCAAAAAGTTACACAGTCTAGGACAAAACTGTGTCCCCAGGCTGTGTCCACGTAGAAAGATTTGCCAAGGTCAGAAAGTTACACGACCTAAGGACATAAATGTGTCCCAGGCTGTGTCTGGTGACCGAAAAAAAAATTTTACAATACATTATAAAAGGACTTACTAGGGTTTCGTATAAACGATTGGATATTCAAAAGAGAAGAGACTTGAAGAGAAGGAGAAGAAAGGTGAAAGCAATACCTAACTTCAAGATTGAAGGGATTTATCATCAACATAAAGGATTTTTCATATTTTATTTATTGATTTTGTTGCAATTTGTTTTTAGTTTCATTATAATAGCTTAAAATTCTTGTATTTAGGATTGTGGAACCTAGGGTTTCATATGACTATTAGATTTATTGATAATTTTGAATAAAGTTTCTATCTTTTCTTCATTCAATTATGGTTTTTAATTGTTAATTGATATTTTTAGGGTATTAATCTATGATATTATGCATGATGATTGAGAAATCACATGTGTAATGAGATCTTGACATAATTGGAGAGAATTACTTGTGTACTTAAAGATAAGATACATGTTTCTTCCGGAAAGTTGTTCTTTTGTGTGGGAATTCATTATACATTAATGCGATTCTAAATTATATTATTAAGTGAAAAGAGTCCAGTAAATAATTTAAGATTAGGGTTAATATGCTTAAGAAAGGTGTTAACTTTAATTATGAATCCTTTCGGTCAAGAATAATAGAGATTGAATTAGATACAGTGATCACATGTTAAATACTAAGGGAAATAATTCCTAAATATGTTATTTGTCTTCTTGAAGTCGTTCTTAATTTTATCGCTTTCTAAATTTCTTAATCAAGTCTCATAATTATATTAGTTTGTTAATTTTAATATTTTTAATTCATTCAACACATCATAATTTTCCGGTTAGATAATAGAGCAAAGGTTAATATTAGTACTTGAAGTCTCTGAGGGATCGACTTAGACTCACATCCGCTATATTAAAACTGATAGGTGCACTTGCCTTGTACCATAAGACTAGGTGGTAAGTGACCTTATTAAACTACTCATGTGTTATATTAAGCTAGTTCGTGATTCCATGGAGTTCCTTGGTACGTCATATCCTCAGAATTGTTCATGGGTTTTGCTTATTTCTTTCTATTCCATGCATTTACTATCCTATACTTCAAACTTTTTGCAAACTTGGATCCATCCTTTACATACTGCCGTCCTCGTTTGTCCTTAGCACGGTGTATTAAGATGGCCCTTAAGTTCTAAGCTGTAAGTCTTACCTTTGATTATTGATGTTGCTTGAGTTTGTTTAGGCTTTAAAAGGTGCCATGAGATTTTGAGTGTAGATCACTTTCTAGTACTTGTTTTAGATTTATTACTTTTTCTCAAAGGATACAAATTTATACCCCATTTTTTCCTCTTTCTTTTCTCTCTCTTTTCTCTTCTTTTTTTTCTACCCCCTTTTCTTTTTTGTCTTTTCTTTTTACCATTTTCTTGATATTCTCTCTTTGGTTTTTTCCTCTCTTTTTCTCACTCTTTCTTTCTCTCTCTTTGTTTCATTTCACTCCTATTGGCCTTCTTCTTGTAAGCTTTTCATGCTAATAATTGCTTCTTACTATTCTTTGACAACTTATAACTCAAAATATGTGGAACTTATGGAATCAAAGCTCTTCTTCCTTTCAAAGGAAACAAATTATAAATGGCAATAGTTATCCTTAAATTAGTGCAACTAAGGCAAGCATAAATTAGTTTAGCCTTTTATCCTAATTAGTGACCATAACCTCCTAATTACCCCATTATAGGTGGTTCATGATGGGGTTTAATTTTGAAAGATACTTCCTTAAAAGGTTCAAATGGGCCTACAACGAATAAATGTGATTAGGGTAATGAAAAGACTGCCTATCATCATTTCAACCTACATGTTAGGTTCAAGACAAACCTCCTTTAAGGAACGAGTCTTAATTCCTCTCATTGATGTCATTAAATTGTCAAGTGTGCTTAGGGATATTGTTTAGGACTTGGTTTGCTTCTTTTCATTGTAACTCTTCAATTAGTAGGATAAATTTATTTATTGGATGTTCGATTTTTCCCTAAAAAGTGCCCCACATTAGATGCCCCTAATTTGATGGATATGTATGTCCCCATATTCATTTGGAAACTCATTTACCTTAGAACTAGTCATTTAAGTTAGAACTCTATTCTTATCAAAATACCCCTTAATTGAGATGAGCTTGTTAACTTAGCCATATAATTACCTTAGACAAATTCAATAGCTTGGGCTTGATCAACCTTTTTTGAGGTTTTGTTACTTTGGATTGGGTTGATTTAACCCAATCTCTTTATGCTAAAGTAAACCTCACAAATGCCCCCCTCATTTTCTCATGATCGGTAACCCTTTAAGAAATACGGAGATGAGTTCTGATTGCTTTTTTTTTTTTTTTAAGCTTTACAAAATGGATCGAATGGGTTTGTTAAGGTCCAAAGTAGGCTAGATGGTCTTTGTGTCTATTTAGGCTTTTCGAGTTAGAGTAGGTAAGAAGGCCTTTTATTTGTTGGGGTTATTCTGGATATAAAGGTCTTATATTAAGCTCTTTATTAGGTTAGGGATTATGTTTAGATTGGGCTTCCTTAAAGGAATGAGAATAGTATTCTTAGCTTGCTTGATGGATTAAGGATGTTATTTAGGCTTGGCCTTGCTGTTAGATCAAAGATGGGTTTGTCTCTACTCTTCTTGAGGGTTGTTCTTAACAAGCCTTTTGAGTGCATGCCCATGTAATACCCCTTAAATGATAGGTGACAAAACTCTAATCATGTGACACTTTTTGATGTAGCGGCTTGGAGCATGGCGAAACTCCAAAGTTAAGCATATTCAGGCTAGGTTAATCTTAAGATGAGTGACTTCTTAGGAAGCTACTACAATAAGAGACAAAACTATATAACATTCTATGCCAAAGCAAAAATTACTTCAGTAGGAAGAGTTATGGTCAAATCATTACAACCCATTTCTAATGGACTTTCCCTTATTGCCCCCTATCATCAAATCTTAATGGTCCCTTAAATACTAGGTGACAAAACTCTAATCATGAGATACATCTTAATGTAATGGCTTCTAATACGTTGGAACTCCAAAGTCAAGCATGCTCAAGTTAAGTCAATCCTAAGATAAGTGACCTATTGAGAAGATACTGCACTAAAAGACAAAACTATACTGTGTTCTATGCCAAAGCGGATAATATCTTAATAGGAGGAGTTACAATCAAATTGTTACAGCCTATTTCTAATGAGCTTTCCCTTGTTACCCTCCATCATCAAATCTTAATGGTCCCTTAACTATTAGCTTCCATTTAATTTGAAGAAAAAGACTATAAGTCATTGGTTGGGCTAATCTACTTAAAAACAACCTTGTAAGCCTATGAGATGGGACTTTTCCTTCTTTTATCATCTTATACTTCTTCTAAGGTTTTAAGATTATGAAGAAGGGGAAGAACCCTATAGGACGACTTAAAACCTTAGAAGAAGTATAAGATGGGATGGTTCTCGATGAGCTGATCAGGATGCTAAAAGACGATTGAAGAAGAGAAAGCACCTTATAGGCTAGCTAAAAACCCTAAAAGATGATTAACAAAGGGAAATTGCCAAGTAAATTGGCTTAAAAGATGATTGAAAATGGGCAAGCGCCTCGTGGGCTGGCTAATTAATGAAAGAGTGATAATGCTATGGAAGTTGGCTAAAATCCTAGCAAAAGTGATTGTTATTTGTAAATTATAAATCTTAAAGAAGGTGATAAACTTAGTAGGTGACATGGTTGATAAGACAACTAAATCAATAGGATTGAACCTAGTACAATAAATGAGCAAAAGTTAATAAAGTGACAACTATTGACAACCCAAGATAAATTATAAAGCTCTCAAAGTTCCTTTTTTTATTTCATTTTTCTCTTTCTTTTTTTTTTATTAATAATCCCTAACATGATTAGGCCTTTGGTCAAAAGTACTAGTTTTTTAAGGAACAATTGCTATTGACAATTTGAAGGGAGATTATTATAACCTAAGGAAAGATAAATGGCAAATAATTACTATTTTTTTTATTTTTTCTTTGATTTGGATTTTTTTGTTGCAATATTTACAAGACTTCATGTTATAGAAAAATTAGTTATAGGGAGACTTAATGAAAAAGAAATTATATCTACGAAGTTATTGAATTTTATCTTATAAATAATGACCAATATATATATATAGACACAATTTATAAGAGAACCTACATGTAGGTAAGGCTAAAAAGGCAATGAGAAAGATAATAATCTAAGGGAATAGAATTATTTATGGTTTAGGAAAAGGATAAAGGCCTTTTTTATTGGATTTTTTTTTTTCATTTTTGCTCTTGAAGAATTTTTTTTCCTTTTTTTTTTCAGGCAAACAAATGATAAATAAAAAAAGTTGAATTTATTATTAGGATGACAAAAGGTTAGATAGAAAGAAGCTTTATAAATACAATATGATGGATTAAAAGGAAAACTTAATACAAAAGAAATTTTATTTTGAAGATTACAAATATATACTGGATAGGTTGTAAATATTTAATGGTGAAGCATTATTTTATAATTTATTCACAAACTTATTTATTTACTATTATTTTTAATTATTAATTTACTTAAAACAGATTTCTCAAATGGTAATAGATCTTGTTATTGTGATGATAACATATTTTGTTATAATCTTGATGATTTAGGGATTCATTTACAAGCTCTAAATGTATCCTAAATTAGTGACTATTTTATAATATGATGGATTTAAGAAAATGATTATTTACAAGCTATGAGAAATATGATTGTAATATTTAGATGAACCTTATTTTTTCAAAAAAAAGTTATTTAAAAGGAGTCTTAATCGAAAAAAAAAGTTTTACTATAAAAGTGTCAAGTTATTAGGTTATAGCCTACTATAAAGCTACTAAGAGTTATATATATTTACAAGGCAGGTTAGGATTATCTAAAGGGATCAAGACTCAGGTTATAATTACTTCACAATATGACTACCTAAAGTTAACTTTATTTACAAGTTGAATGAGTTCTTTTCTATTTATTTATTTGAAGAAAGAATATCATGGATGTACATAAACAAGTAATTAAACAGCCTTATGGTGAATGAAAAGCACATAGATGCATTGGTGGGTAATTGAATAATAGTGTGGCAATTATATTAACTTGTAACTTTATTAAGGTGCGAAAGATATATAAAATAAGTTAAACCTTTGATAGGCTTGCAATCTTTTTTTTTCTATAAAAGGAAAATAATTTACAAAATAATTGGGTACTAATGAAGTTATAACTTTTATTTAATTACAAAAGGCCATGCCATGCAATTTTTCATTTGTCGGTTTACAATCATGAATGTAATAAGTAGGTTCTAAACATTCCCAAGAATGAAAGGCCTTACATGGATCACGTGCCAATTTGAAACTTGAGTGGGGTTGGCTTACTTGGCGTCGAGCAGTAGTTACAAGACTTATACAATGGGTCTTCCCCTCCTAAGGTTCTAAGATGGTCCAGGTGCGAACACATCTAAACATACATTTCATGTATAAAGTAAAACCCCTAACCAAAACCCCTTATTGACCCACTGGGCCTTTTCTTACTTTAGATTTTCCTACAACACTGGAACAATAGTTAGGACAAATATTTATAAGAAGTGAAAGGAAAAGAATAGAAAAATTCAATTAATAGAAGATCAAGCCATGAAAGGAAAAGCCCAATTATTATTTAATTTTTACAAAACTAAAGACCCAAATTATATCATGGTTCTTCTATAGCTAGTCCACTAAGAGATTCCTAGTAGAGTCCTCAAATTATCGGGCTAAAAATTCAATTTCTTTGTTTTTTTAACCCATCAATTTCTCTGTTTTCTTAAACCAATTTATATTAACCCAACCTTTTAAATATAAATCTCTCGGCTACATTAAGAAAAAGGTTTTATTTTTGAAAACAATTTTAAAATGAACCACCACCTGATCAAAATCAAGAAAAAGTGAAATTAGGGTCCAGAGGTGGATAAAAACAAATTTTTGCTACTTTTCCGCAAGATTTCTAAAAATAGTTTAGAAAAATAGAAATCAAAGATCCAATGGGCTTAGAGGCCAACTTATTTAAAACTAGAAGGTTTCATAAAAGAGTCAATGAGGTAATTAGGTGGGGTTTTTTTTTAATTTTATTTTCAAGTAAAATGAACTGTCTTTTTTTTTTTAATTTCATTTGAAAACTGAAAAGAATTTGGAAAAAAGAGGAAACATAATTTTTTTATTTATTTGGGCTGCTTGAAGTGCCTACATATTTGTGAAGAAAATTAATCCTACATAGTTCTTAATTGATGAAAACTTTATTGTATGGGCCAATTTTATAAGTTGAAAGCTTTAATCCCTTTAAATCATTAAGTTTTATTAATTTTGAAAATTGAAATTTTGGCCCACTTTGAAAAAAATCTACAAAAACCCCTAAATTTGGAAAAGAGTCAATTTAATTTTGATTTATGAAAAGCACTTTATTATGAGAAAAACACTTTTGAGTAAAAAGCCTATTTTATGAAAATTTTCTTTATTCAAGACATGATTGGCATATTGTATATGCAAGATTAACATATAAAAGGCATGCTATAAAAATGATGCAAAATGATGCCAATATAAATTAACTATTCAAATAAATGAAAATTAGCTAATCATGCAAATTATGATCATCAAATTAACAATTTAACCCTTACAATGCAAACTATAATTAATTAATATGCAATATAATGTAATAATTAAATTCATCATGACAAGAACCTATTATTTCATGCAAATTATCAACAAGTCACACATTTTATTCATGCAAAGCATAATATTATCCTAAACCCTAAATTATTAACTTCTAAATATATTATTCAGCATGTAAATAACCAATTATACTGAAACCAAAACATATCATGCATACTAAAAACTTATTTAAACATATATATATATATATATATATATATACACATCAGATATATATGATCAAACTAGCGAACATGCAAATAAATCTAAATGGATTATCTAAAGACATTTTTTTTTTCATTTTTCATTTTTATTATTTTTTCAACTCTATTCTTTCGCATAAAAAATTATAAGGAGAAGAAACTTACCCTCGCGTATGACCAATTTAGGTTGGATTTGGCTAGATCTGACAACGAGGGCCGTGGTTTCGAACTCCTTACTCCTTAATCTTTAAAAGCCTTAAGTCAATTTTACAAAAACTAAAGTGTAAGTGTTCCAATTTAATCAAAAACACCAATCTTGATTTCAACTCAAATTAAAATGAATTGAAGAATTGTTGGATGAAATCAAGCATTAGACTTTGCTTTACAAGGAATGAAGAATCTCCTACTATTTTGACTTTCTTCAATTTGCTTTATAGTGAGAGAAAGTGGGGTTGCGTGAGTATAGTGCCTAAGGAGCGAAAGTGAGGATTTCCTCTACTTAAGAGCTTGTTAATGCTTTATGTGTTGGAATGAGAAGAGAGGACCTCTATTTATAGTGTGGAACCTTGATTAGTGCCCAATAAATGTCCATTTTGAAGGAAAATTGCATTTTTTATTTACGGAAGTGTATATGGTTTTTTTTTTTTCCATTTTCGCTCTCGATTTTGCATGATTTCAAGGAAATTGAATATTCATTGGCATTCTAGGAGATGTCCTTACATGCTTTTTATAAGAATCCTTGATTATAATAGCAAGAATATGCTCCTATTTTCCAAATTAAAATTGGTTGCAAAAATATACACATATTCATGTTACCTGATTTTATCTTTTTTATTTCTACAATTTCCCTCAAAAAAATTTTAAAAATTGGACATATCTAATCAGTATACTTTGTGATCTTTCCATATCCTATTGTTCAAAATTTTTTATGGCAAAAAACACGTTGAAATTATGTAAAATTTACAAGAATGCACTTGTCATTTTAGAGGAAAAATAAAACTTGAGTTGTGATCTTCTAACAGTTATGGCAGGAAGGAGAAATGAAGAGTTGACTAGGTTAATTCAGGTTCCAAATGATAGAAAACAAGTGGCCACATGTCGCTGTATAGCACCCTATTGCATGCTACATAGCAACATGTCATCGCCACTTAGTGATCAGATATTGGTGCCACATGGCACCTTCAAATTAGTACCATATGGAACATGTTAGAGGCCGACATGTAGCTGCTTATTAGGTTATCATGTGTCACTTTTGTGTTTTTTTTTTAATTGCTTCTTCCTTTTTTCCTCATTTTCTTCTCTCATTGATTCCCTCTTTGTTTTCTTCTGACTTCTTTTTTTTTTTTTTTTTTTTAACACCTGAAACAAGACTCAATTAATTATCTTCCCCTAAAAGAATCATACTATACACATCAATAAAATATGCAGTTTAATTAATATATTCTTAAAACATTTTTAAATTTTATCTAATTTAACCAAATTAAGAACTCCATTTCTTTTCGTATTTGACTTCTAGCCAAAAGTTCATACGGTTATAAAATATTTGTATTAAGTCCGACTAAGGTATGGTTTGAGATCATAATCTATTAAAAATGTATATTTCAAAGTATGTCATAATGAGTTAGTCAAACATGGCTAGAAATTTTGATTTTAGTGCTCATTCTTGTTTGAAATTCCTAATTTAGTTACATCAAATATGTTTATTTTTACTTTAGAAGCCATTTTTAACCTTGAAATGTAATTTCTACCCTAAAACAGCTCAAATTGACCACTGCACGACTTTTTTTATTAGTTTTCTCTAAATTTTTGTTTCTTTGGATTTTCTAGATTTTCGTATTATTTTTTTGGTTTTTCTCTTATTTTTTATCTTTTTGGTTTTTCCTTATTTTTTAACTATTTTTTTTCTTTTCGTGCTTTTCTTGATTTTTCAATGCTTTGCTATTAATTTTTTATATTTTTCAATTTTTTTTTCATGTTTTTCATCTTTTTGAAAAGATATGGATTCTAAACTAAAGGTGGACCTAGAGAGAGCAAATATGAGGTGTCTATAACCAAAAACCATGAACAACTTAGATATAGCTGTATTGTATCAACATGCATATCTACAAGGAAAACCTCACATAAGATTAATAGTAGCCCCTTATATACAAGGACAAGCCGCGAAAGTATAACTAGCAAAATATATTTTTAAGTCAAATCTGTTAACTTCTTTCATAAATGTTTTTATGATAACAAAAAGAGTAAAGATATCTAATAAGTTTATTAAGTGCGTGGACAAGAGATAAGAATTTTGTTTTAGTACTGAATTGGAAGATTAAAACCAAATTCAAAACGTTGTATAGTATCAGAAGTTATAGAGCTGAATATTTTGAGAAGTATTTTAGGTTTATAGGTGTTTGAAGGCCCAACTCCACTTATTAGATATATTTGGGTAATGCGTCCAATACACTCCACAAAATTGGCTAATTAAATCTATAAGGATTAAGTTGGAATTAAAATATTTATTTTAAGGATAAGTTTGATTAGATATGATAACTTATAAAAATGGGTAGATTTTATTGAAGGCATTTTTGTTATAGTTTTCACTGGATTATTAAAGGATTATTATCAAGATATATAGAGAATCTGAAGGAGTTCAACTTAGATTTTATTTGAATTCAAAAAAAGAAAGGATAAGGACATACACGATAAGATAAACTAAGATAAGGATAAACTTTATTTTGTTGATGCAAATTTTATAATATTCAAAGGAGTTATTATACAAATATTTTCAAAGCATATTTACTAATTATACGAGACTTGCTAGAATACTTACGAACAAGATAGTAGCAAGATTTTTCTAGAAGTTTTAAGATTAAAAAATTTGAACACATCATACATTAAGATTTGCTCCTAAATCTTAGGAGATATTTATTTTTAAAAAGGATTCAATTTTTGAGAATTATATTAAAGAAACACGAGAAGAAACAAAGGTAACAGTTCAAAAATACTTATAGATTTCTTCAAATAAAAGAATAGTAGTACAATGTTTAAATTGAATCCAACTTCAAGTGTGATTTAGCTTCCACATTTTAGGAGATTGCATCTATCAACAACTAATTTAAGATTTTTTCAAAACTATTAAGAATTTTCCAAGATTCTAACAAAGAGATGTTGCATTAGAAGATATAAGATAAGACAAGTTCAAACTTTTTGAGATAGAGGTTATTAGATCATAGCTACATATGTTTTCTGAAAAAGCTTAATATTCGAGAGAATTCAAAACCACATTAAGAACATCATTTAGAGATAGCACTGTCTATTTTAGTTTTATATTACGATTTTATCATGTACTTTAATTGTGAGGATTATTGTATTCAATCCTCATTATTATTGTAAACATAATTATATGTACGATAGGCTTTGTGTTAGAGAGAGAATCAAATTTCTGTAGATTTGTATGTAAGCAAGAGTAGCCTAGTGAGACGAAGCAAAATGGCTTGTAATCGTTTCTCTCTTATTGAAGTTAGTGAATTGTAGATAGTAGAATAATACCAATGTGGATAATTGGGTCCCTAGCAATGGAGCTTGAAGAGTATAGTAGGCACAAGACCAAAGCATTATAAATCTCTTGCTTGATCTTTTCATCCCTATCTTCTCTTTACTTTTTGAAGTTTTGTTTATATTTTCTACATATTGTTTTGTGCCAAATCTAAACAAGTAATCAACGGAGGCGCAATTAAATTTATCTTTTTGAAAAAATTTTAAACTTTTAAGTAACCAATTCACACCCTTAGCCCCATTATTGGTTACTTTCAAAACCTACAATTGGCATCGAAACTTAGCTCTTGATTATTTAGAGTTTAAAGATTCATGATGGAAAACAATATATCCATTGCTACAAATTATGCTCCTTATTTTGATGGTACTAACTTTGCCTATTGGAAATATAGTATGGAGACATATGTCAAAGCACATGATTTTAGATCATGGAAAATCATTGAGTATGGAGACATCTAAATTGCAATAGATAGAGATTCAACACTTACCAATGCCAAGAAGAACAACCAAGCTAAGTATCTATTATTAATGACAATAGCACCTTTTGAATATTACCTTATTTCATCTTATAAGACTACAAAGGACATTTGGGATACCTTAAATGAAACTTATGAAGGAACAACCATAATTAGGGACATTCGAATCAACTCATTGCTTCAACAATATGAATTATTTAGATTCCAATTAGGTGAAAATATTTGAGATGTATATAATCATTTTACTATTATTACTAATGAATTGGCCTTACTAGGTAAAAAGATTGAAAACTCTAATCTTGCTCGCAAGATACTAAGATTTGTACCTAGATCATGGGATGCAAAGAAAATAGCAATCAAAGAAGCCTAAGATTTAATAGAGATGACCATGAGCCAACTTAAAGAAAAGTTGTTTGCTTATGAATCTTATATCAAACACATTAATGAACCAGAGAAAAATAAGAAGATTACTACATTCAAGGCTCAAGAAGCTAATTTAGAATCTGAATCTAAATCAAATTTAGAACTAGAAGATGATGAGGACAGTACACCTCTAGTAAGAAGACTAAATAGGATTCTCAAGAAGAAAGGTAAGATAAGGTTTCTTTATAAGTGCTCTTTCACTAATCCTTTTCAAGTATGATGTATGAAAGAATTATAAAAAGAGAAAAAGGCAAAGAAGGAGAAAAAAAAAAAGAGAAAAAGAAGAAAAAGGAATTGGTGTGCTATAAGTACCAAAAGCTTGGAAACATCAAGTACAAATGTTCAGTATTTTTTAAGAAACTGGAAAAGTACAAGAAGAAGCAAAAATCTCTATTGGCCACTTAAAGTGACCTAAATGAATTAGAACCTAATTCTGAACCAAATTCAGAAACACACAATGAAGCTAATCTTTGTCTAATGGATCTTTCAAAGGTAAATTCCGATTCTGATGATGATATTATGTCTAAGAGTGTTAGGCAACAAATTAAGAGTCTTTTAAAAGAACTTGAAAGGGCTAACTCCAAGTTAAACAAACAAGATGATGAAATTAATGCTTTAAAAAGTGAAAAGGATTTATTGTTACAAATAAACTCCTTTTTAGTTTATGAAAATGATATATTGTAGAATGATACTAAAGTTCTACAAATAGAGAATGAAAACCTAAGATCAACACAAGATAGTTTGGAAAAGGAGAATTTGATGCTAAAAAAGGAAATTAAAGACTTAAAGGTTAGAATTAATAATCTATCTTGCATGATAGATACAGCCTTTAACAACTTCAATGAAAGGGATAAGAAGTTACAATTGTTGCTATCATAATAAAGGCTAGATAGCTCTAAAGGTAAGACTTAGTTATAAACATGGTGAAACTTCTAAATCTGGTAACAAAATCATATTTATCAAAGGAAATAAAGTAGTTGGTATGGTATCTATTAATAATAACAATATGCATGTTAAGGCTAAGTCTAATGTATAGGGAAATCGGTATAATAAAACATATAGTGGTAAAAATAACAAGTATTGTAAACCCTACATAGTCAGTAATATAAGCCTTGATCTAGGTCTGAGTATTCTAAATGATATCATAAGTCGATAAGGCTAGGTAAAATAAAATTTTTATTAAATTGTGAAACCAAATATAGTGTCGATAATCAAAACCCTAGAAACTTTATCAAAATCTAAATCGTATACAAAAAACCTAAATCCGATATACGTGCAAATACTCGAACTCGAACTTAAACTTGATAGAAATCTTAAAACTATAACTTTAAGTTTATAAAATAAATAAATATAACTTAATAGTAATATAACCGTAGTCGATTGTAATTATCGACTATTACGTATAATCACATATAAATCTTAATGAACATATTGAAAAAACTTGTAAATATTATAAACATAACTAGTAGCAATTAAATTAATAAATTTTTATAAAATATCAAAATTATTTTATAAATACTAATTATATAATTTTTGTATTTGGAAAAATTAAATATTTTTAATTTTATTTTTCTTTTTTCTCCTTTTCCCTTTCTTTTTCTGTTCCCTTTTTCTTTCCTATATTATTTTCCATGCTTCTACATTGGTTTATTGATAAGATTTCAACATCCCATGTGATCCTTTTTAAGTTACAAGCATTGAGAAATAATTGGAAAAAGGAAAATTCAATAAAGCACATGTCTTTTCTCATTAATTACAAGATTAAGCAATATTTTCTTTCTTTCTTTTTCTTTTGTTTTTAAGCCTTATTGTTGCAATTTTACACCTGGAAATTGTAAAGTGAAAACACACACAATGTCCTCTATTTTTGCCCTTTCTTACCGTAAAAAATTCTTATCCATCTTCTTCAATTTTTTTTTTTTTAATTTCAAGCAAGAAGGAAAAGGGGAAGAAGAAGCTAGGAATTCTATATACAAATAATATACAACTGCATTCTATTATGAATAGTATATGTATTTTGTAATAATTATTTAATTATATACTTGTACATACATGTATTTAAGTATTTATTTTCATATATGTATCTAAATATTAGAGTATATATATTTGTAGTGTACATGTTATAATAACTTTACAAATAATTTGTACAAGAACTTATGTATTGGTACATGTACATATACGTATATGATATATATATAAATGTACTATATATTTGTTTATTTATGTACATATGTATATATTTAGTATTTTCTTTATTTATGTACATGTGTTTATGTACATATGTATGCATGGGTATATATATATATATCTAGTATTTTATTATATAGTATATTTATGTATATGCATATAATATATGTGTATGTACTATGTAATTTCTTTATTTATATGCATATGTATATACTAAGTATTTTCTCTATTTATTTACATATACCCTTATGTATGCATGATTATGCATATATAAATATACCTATTATTTTTATTATTTGATGTATATATATATATACGTGTATAGTAGGTATATGTATATATATACTTAGATTTTCATTTTTATAAAATTCTTTAGGTACATGTACGCTGGATATGTTGAGATGTATATGTAATTATGTATAATATTATCTATATTACGTATTTTAGTATATATATATACATGTAGTATAACCATATATGTGCATATGTATATGATGTATATTTACGTATATATATATACTCATATATAGCATATAATACATATTTAAGATTAGAATATTTTAGTACATAAGTAAATTATACGTATATGAATAGTATCATATATGTAGAAATACAAGTATATTTGAATAGTATATACATAGTAAATTATAATATTAATTTAATAAATATGAAAGTATATATATATATATATATGTATGTACCGTAACATTAGGAGAAATTATAATAAATAATTAATTTATAAATTTTAGTAAAATATAGTAATAAATATTAATATATGTATATACCGTAAAATACAAAAAAAAATTAAGAAAATGTAGGAAAAATATAAACATGACATATGGTAATCCCATATGCTACCACATCACCACTTAGCATAAATTAATTCATTTTCATAATAAATTAATTAATTAGAAAAATAATAAAGTAGAAATTTTGAGTTAATAGGTCTTAAACCTAAAGTATTAGAAAAAATGAGTAATTATGGTAAAATAGACCTAAAATAAGAAGATTACAAAATATAAGATTGAAATAATTATTAAATCATTATTATACTAAGAAAAGCTTAGAAATAATATTTTACAATTATTTGAGTTAAAATAATGAATTTCGTAATATTTTTATATCATAATCGAAACTACGAGTTACAACGTCCAAAATAAACACAGTTATGAGAAAATACGTTCGAAAACAATAAAAATGAATAATAAATTCATAAAAATCTGAGCTAAATCGAAAAAGTTATATGCAATTAGGTAAAATGCTCGAATTGATAATTTCACACAAACAAATAGCTAATTTAAGTAAATAGTACTAAATACAATACTAGTTTAATTATTTAATTCTCAAACTTACTACTTTTCGTATTCCCTTAATGTTAGATGATCACAATATCGACACTAACTTACTAGCCGATTATTACAACCCTTGATTCTGAGGATGGGTGAGTAAGTATTCCTAGTAATTGTATACTTGCTTATGTATGTAGATAGCGAATATTAATTGTTATTAATAATTACTTGTTGTGTGAGGCTAGGCTATGCTTGTATATGAAATTGCCTGATAATATTGAATTTATTTTAAAGCATGATAATGAAATGTTTGCTATATAGTAAATTGAATAAGAATTGATCTATTTATGACTTTAAAAGGACTTAAAATTATCTTACTTGAATGAACTAAATTGAAACATGCATAATCATGCATTATATAACTAATTCCGGTCGTCACATCACATGAAGATAACGAGAGGCCATACGTAGGTTGATTATTTGTGATTGTAGTATTTCATATAGTGCATACGTGCAATATGACCTTACCCTAGCCCATAGGAATACTAGGCGTCAAAGGCACTAACCACTTAGGTAAGAGACAAGTCTAGAGGCCTCCATTAAGAAATGAGTAAAGGTTGCATGAACCCACTTACAATCATATATGGAACTGAGTTTTAACAAAAATTGAAAATAAATATGCCATTATATTTTTGAATACGAAACATAGAGTTTTGTTATTATATAAGTTCTAGTATGATACCTAGATCTAATTAGTGCCATGTATCTCTAACCTTGACTTTGGAGGGCGTTAAATCTAAGTTGCATGCAGTACCTGGTCACTTGCATGTATTTGTATGGCATACTAATTATTCATGCATTCATTTGATTAAATTAAATTATGGTATAACTTATTTGTTAATTAGTTTATTATATGGTTGAAGGAAATATCTCACTAAGCTAATTAGCTTATATCCCCATAGTTTGCTTGCACGGGCTGAGTTGTTCATAGAGCCAAGTCATAGGATGTCCAAGGTTAGTAGTTCCTTAGTAGGTTAATGTAAGAGTAAGATTAGTGATGAGAGTGAATTTATACTATTATACTTGGACTTTGAACCTTATTATGTAATATAATGTATTATCAATTTGTAATTTGATGTATTATAAACTTATTATCTGTAATTACTTGTATATTTCTTATGTTTAATAAAATAATCTTGTTATCATAAAAATATAATGATATTACTTATACCTGCTTAACTCTAGGCTATTGGTTGTTAGTTGTTAGTTGTTAGTTGTAGTAACCTTATATATCACATGAAGGGTTGTCGATTAAAAAGGGAAATCAATCTACAGTCCTTTATACAATATATGACGACTACCATAACCAGCTCCCTCAGGTCATGGCAAGTATCCATTCAAAGGATACATAAAAAATAGATTCAGAGGCTATCATAGCCAAAATTTGAAGAAACGGGTAGGTAATAGGTATCGATCATCTAATTCTTATGCCTGTTTCTTTTGCAATAGACTCAATCATATTGAAAAACACTGTTTCCACAAAATGAACAAGCTTAGTACACAACAAGCTAGACCTTTACATAATATGAGCTTGAATTTTGGTAAACCTAAGCTCGTCTAGGTTCTAAAAAGAAACTAACTCTATTTTGATGCTTATAGGAACATGGAGCAAGATTGAAAGGAGCATGGTACCTAGATAGTAGGTGTTCACGTCACATGAGTAGTGATATTTCATTGTTTAGAAGTTTAGATTAGAAAAAAGGATGCTATGTGAAGTTTAGAGATGATAGGAAGGGTAAAATCATCATAATTGGTAAAATTGGTCTACCTTCTCATATAATAGAAAATGTTAATTATGTTAGAGGCTTGAAACATAATTTGTTAAGTATAAGTCAATTATGTGATAAGAGCTATAAAATGGTTTTTGATAAAGATAAAGTTAAGGCGTATGATAAAAATGATACTAAGTTATTTGAAGGCTATAGAAAAAAGAACATATATCTTGTTGAACCAACCAATGTAGAAATTGAAAATTGTTTCTTGAGTGCTTCTGATAATGCATTTTTATGGTATAAAAAGCTTAGTCATGTTAATTTCCATTAATTGTTAATTTGTCTAAAAATAATCTTGTTTTTAGTTTGCCTAAAATGTATGTTAAGGATAATTTTCGTTGTGCCTCATGTATTAAGAATAAAATGAGTGCTGTTTCACATAAACCAAAGAATGTTATTACACCTTGATTTGTTTAGCCCTACATGTACATTAAACTTAGGTAGAAACAAGTATGGCTTTGCGATAATAGATGATTATTTTAGATTTACATGGGTTCTTTTTATTTGACATAAAAGTGATGCATTTAAAAGTTTTGAGGTTTTTGCTAAATAGGTTCCAAATGAAAAAGGAGTTTTCATAATGAGTCCTAAGATAGATCATGGAAAAGAATTTGATAATTTAGAAGTCATAACATTTTGTGAAAATAATGGTATAATTTATAACTTTTCTGTACCCTACACTCTACAACAAAATGGAGTAGTAGAACATAAAAATAAAACTATTCAAGAAACAACATGTACTTTGTTGAATGAAAGTGGTGTAGCACAATATTGCTAAGCTGAAGTAGTATCTATATCATGCTATATCATCAATTGTGTCTACATAAGACCATTTAATAAGAAAACATCTTATGAACTTTATAGAGGTAGAAAACCCATAGTATCATATTTTCATGTGTTTGGTTCTACATGTTACATCAAGAAAACATGTATTAACCTTGGTAATTTTGAGGAAAGAGATGATAATGGCATATTCTTATGATACTCTGTAAGTAGTAATGCATATCGTGTGTTTAACAAGGTTACTAAAATGATTGAGGAGTCCATAAATGTTAAATATGCTAATGAGATTAAAGTTGATGATTCTAATGATGATTCACGGTAAGAATGATAACACACAGTAAAATTAGACTAGAGAACCTAAGGTAGAAAGTTCATTAGAACCAAGATCAGAAGCAAATTCAAAATCACAATCAGAAGTAAAAGCAAAAGCAAATTCAGAAACTAAATCAAAACCTATCTAGGAAATATCTAAGGCTTATGGAACTATCAGGTTTAAAACTTATCATCTACCTAAACAAGTGATAGGTAATATTAATACTAGAATTAAAACAAGAACTTGCTTAAGAAACATTGAAAAAGATTTGCTTTGTTATTTGAATTTAAGCCTAACTTTGTTGATAAAGCTTTGTCCAACTGTAAACCCTACTATTTATCAAGTATATTATTCAATTAAGAGTACTTCTCAATTATTCCCAATGATCAACTAAGCTAAGAATTTAAGTTTACATTTAAAAAACAAACTTAGTTTTACAATTCAAAAGTTCACTATCAACAAAAACTTGAATACGAGAACAATAGACCTAAAGTCATTTAAAACCATAAACCTTAAAATAAGTAAGAACTTGTAACCCTAACAGTTAAATTGAGAATTTAATTTGAATAATTTTGTTCAACTCTGGAAAATTTCATAATTTTATGAGAAGTAAATCTTAACTTACAAGTTGATTTAAGAACTAAACTCTAAAAGAATTATATATATAAGACAATCCCCTTATTCTCATGGCTAAGCCTTGTACATATAGATAAGTGAGCCACCCAATCACCCTAATTAACTTATCAATTAAGAGTTGAAATTAATTATCAATTGATAACCTAATAAAATCTAGTGATAAGGCACTTTCTATATGTCACCATAACCTATACTATATATTGACAAGTTATTACATTATTTTATGAATTCAATTTTCAAATAAGTGACAAGACAATACAATGCACAAAAAGGACACTACTTAGCTTGTTAGAAAAGAAGAAAAAGAGAGGCTATACCTTGTCATTTGTCCATTAAACCAATTGTCTTTCATGAGCACTATTTACTCGTTAATGCTTACATCATCTAGTCATGTTAAAGTTGCCATTTGTGCATGGTAAAAGACAACAAAATGAAGGTTATTAAACACACTACACAAACACAAGAACCAGTACCACTCTCTCTCTTTTTCACTCATCTTCCATCTCCTTTTTCTCACCTTAAACACAATTCAAAAGAGGAAACATAACCTCACCAAATCTACACATTATTGCTACTCATTTTACTTCCCTACTCATAGCACAAACATGTTTTGTTGCCTTCCTTATCAACTTCAAAAGCCACTTTTAGAAACTTTAGAATAACCTCAAAACCCACCTTAAAGATCAAGACCTTGGTTTCTAAAAGAACTTACAAGAAGAGGAAGGGAAAAGCATGGAGCATAAGAGGACTCTTAGTTGCATAACCACCATTTTTTTTTTTTCCACTTTAAGGATGAGTAAGTTATTCTAATGTTAAAGTGTTCTAATATGCCATGTTGGGAGACTATATTTTATGAAGAAGTTGGCATGAACATAAGGTGATAACTTAGCTAGCCACTTCAAGAAATAAGCTTATGAATGTCTCACATGAAAGTTGGAATATAAGCATGCTATGTTCGTATTATGTAAGGATACATGTCTAATACAATGGAAGTTTTTAAGTTGAGAAAGTCATGAAATATGCACATGAATGAGGGAATATCATGCTCAACATAGAGTATGTGGAAGCCACTGAAGCATTATTTTCACTTCTAGTAACTTAAACATGCTCAAATCTGGCTTTAGGTAAAGGAAAATCCATTACATGAAACTTTTATGAAAAAACCAACTTTTTGAGATGTGAAATATGGCATAGAAGTTATATGAAGTACATAAGGTAAATAATCATCTCATGGAAGACAAGTTCAGTTGGAGTTTGAATATAAGTAGCATAGGTTCATGATCTAACTCCTAAACTTAAGGAAATAATAAAACAAGTTAAACAATCATATGAGTGACTCTTGAACCATCATGAACAAATCTGGAGCTACAATATAATCCACTTGAAAATATGATATAACCAAGTAAACAAATGAAAAGATCAACCAAAGCAAGTATAACAAATATACGAAACCTAAAACTTAAAACTAACCCTAAAACTCTCAAAACAAGTTTCAAACTCTAAATTGGGCCTTTACAAATTTTTTGACCAGCACCCAAAACAATGAAGAAAAGTTGTTTTAAAATCCATGAGAGCCCACATAGCACTCCTTAAGCCTAACAAAGTGACTATCTTTAGTTTAGATAAAATAAATAAATAAATAAAAATAAGCCTATTTAACCACTTAAGCCCGCAAAAAATTCCAAGAAGATGTTGATAGCATCAAGGCCATAAGACAAGGATGAAAATTTGACCTTAAAGAGTATTTTAAGCTTAGAATAAATTCCTAAGCCCAAGCGGCCCAAAAGATTTCCTAAGATAATAAAAAGCCCAACAACTAAACTAAGCCTAAAAGAACACCAAAGCATGAGGATCACTACTATTCTAATCAGTGGACATATTTGTGTACCTCATCTCAAAAATATAACCACACCACATTAAAGTACACTCAAAAACAATGAAAATCAACTATAAGATCATAAAAATATGATTTAAAACAAGAAAGTTATAACGATTGAAATTTTAAGTAAAATTGAGAAAAATACAAAACTAAGTTAAAAAGTATAACTTAAAGAATTTTAGGTTAGCTTTCTAACTTTATCTCAAACTTTTAACTTTATTACATTTGCGATGTTCAGGGGACCTAACTATTAGAGAAGACTTACCCCCGAACTACTATGATTGAGCTATAGTTGAGTGAGTGATTCTCGATGACTTCACACTTGATTTTACTTATAGTATAGTCGCACTTAAATTTATGAAATGAACTTGAATGCTTATAGGTTATGGGAAATGCATATGTACTATATTATGATTAGATGCCATGACTTACTAATGAGATAATAATAGGAATTATTGTGATAATAGTATGTAAGGATTATATGAAATGATATTTCCTAATCACAGTGGAAATTGAACTAATTAAAGTATCCAACTAAGAAAATCAGTGGGTCATACATTTCTCATATTTGCATTATAACTATATGACTACCATCTCATGCAAAAGATGGGAAGGGACTCACAAGAGTGAGGTCTCTTAATAAGATTAGGCAAATGTGTCATTTTATATTATTGAGTCTCTATCCTAAGCTATCAGGCTTACTAAGCGCCAAGGAATGCTAATCGTTAGTGAAAGGCCACGTCTTATGGCTTCCGCTTAAGGCATGTGATGTAGATTGCAAAGGCCACCACACTATTAGACCTGAGAATTTTGGCTTAAAAATTTGAGTTTCTAAAAAAGAAAAAATATTTTTTTGTATGAGTAATAAAGTTGTATATATTATGTAAATTGTTGAACTGATTTGAGCACGATGGTGCAATTAGCATAAAAACCCAGGTGCTAGGACCCAGTTGATGGTTTATATTGATTAATTATCTCTAACCCTAACTAAAGGGGGAATAATTTTGAGTTGCATATAGTTCCTAGGTCGCTACATGTATTGTTTAGTATTCTATTTGTGCACACGTTCATATGATATGCCTATAAGGGAAATTGTTTACATGGTATGACAAAGAGATTTACTCACTAAGCATAAGCTTACAACCCGATAGATTTCTTTTAATGTAAGGCCATCTTTTTGTTCATCTGGATTGTGAAATGCCTGAGGTGTCTTACGCTAGGATAGGGTGTAGGTCCAGGATGAGAAAGAGAACTTTTTGTGTAAATAATGAATTGCAAATGTATTTATTTAGTTAGATTTTCTTAATTTGGATTCTCTTATAGTTTTGATTATGTTATAATATTCATTTGTTGTGGAATGCAGCAACTCCATACCTTAACTTCAGTATTTTCATAATTAAATGTTAATTTTAGTCATCTTACTTGATATTGCTTATCTATGGGCCTAATGGTGACATGGAATGAAAGTAGCCTTATGTATCTTATATAAGGCCTATGATTAACGAGGGGCTTAATCATAGATCTTTATATGGTACATGGCAATCTACCATGGCAATGATACTATTAGGTCGTGATACCAACAATAGGTAGATAAATGCTATGCAAGAAGAGCTAAATCAATTTCAAAGAAACCAAGTATGGACATTTATTCTTAGGCCTAAAGATAAATCTATCATAAGAACAAAGTGAGTATTTAAGAATAAGCTAGATGGACATGGTATTAGGAATAAGGTAAGATTAGTTACCAAGAGCTATTCTCAAGAAGAAGGAATTGACTTTAATGAAACATATGCTCCAGCTGCTAAGTTAGAGGCAATAAGACCTCTATTTTCTTTTGCTAGTTATAAAGGCTTTAAATTGTTCCAAATGAATGTTAAAAGTTCATTTTTAAATGGATATATAAAAGAGGAAGTTTATGTTGAGCAACCTCTAGGGTTTGAAGATCCATTTAAAGAGAATTATGTGTATATATTAAGGAAAGCCTTATATGGATTAAAACAAGCTCCTAGAGCTAAGTATAAAAGTTTGAGTGACTTTCTAGTTAAGAATAGATTCTAAAGGGGTAAAATAGATACAACCTTATTGCTTAAATACTATGATCATGACATTTTAGTAGTCTAAACATATGTTGATAACATTATTTTTGGATCTTTTAATGAGATATTTTGCAGGTTGAACTTGAAATGTCATTGATGGTTAAGTTGAACTTCTTTCTTAGACTTCAAATTAAACAAACCAATGGTAGGATCTTTATGCACCAAGAGAAATAAACTAAGTAGATCCTTAAGAAGTTTGACATGGAAAATGTCAAAGGTATATTTACACCCATGGCATCTTCAATCAAATTAGATCCTAATGATGCAAGAAAGAAAATCAATGAAAAGCTTTATAGAAGTTTGATTGGTTCATTATTGTATTTAACTACATCTAAGCCAAATAAATTGTTTAGTATATGTATCTATGCTAGGTTTCAATCTAAACCAACTGAAATACACTTATTAGTTGTAAAAAGAATTTTAAAGTATATTATTGATAGTTGAATTTCATTCACTTGGCCATTCGACTACTAATATTACGCGTAACTCTATTCTCGACTAATGTTGAGTAACATAGATTCATATTTGATTTGAATTTAAGGAAAGTGGCATGAATAGTTATCACGTGGCATGAATAGTACATAACTGTCGTCTATTCCTACATTTTAGGAATGTACTTGATTAAGCATCTCCATGTGTCCCAATAATCATATGATTAACTGTTGTTTAGACACTCAACTTTCTCCTATAAATACGGAGAAAAAACATTGTAAGGGGGATCTGATAATTCACTACTGCTTATTCAATCTTTTCCAACATTTACCTACTGACTTGGGCATCGAAGTAACCATACTAGACTAACCCCAACACCTTTAAGCTTTTTCTTTCTTTGCAAGATCAAAGTCTTAACCCAAAATCACCAAACAACATTTAACATCGTCTTTTTTTTTTCCTACCCATCTACATGGCTAGAACAAGATTAACTAAAGGTATAGGTGCTGGTACTTCATCCCACCTCCTTGAAGGAGGAAGTAGGCACAATGATGAACAACATTTAGCTAAGCTAAAGCAACTTTGTCTCGACTTAGCCAAAGAAAACCAAGAATTAAGCAAAAAACATAAAGAAATCCTTAATCTCCTTCATAATAATGTTTACCAAAATCAAAACAAAGAGCACAACAATTACAATGTCGAGAATAGTGATAACTTAATCTATTCACCTGAATTGTCAAAAAACTAAGCCAAAGTTGTGATGGCACCTTCAGCCCCTAAGCTCAAAAAAATGACAAGGGTAAGTAACCGTAGCAAGTACACCATGCTGGACCCTTATTTGTTAGGACCCTTGCTGCAATGAGTGAACAGTTTCAAATTAAGAAGAGACTTTTCATCCCTGAGATTTTGGAGGACATTATACAACCCACAACAAGCTACCACAATTTGAAACCTATGACGGGACAAGAAACCTAGAAGATCATTTAGAGTACAACCATACTTTAGCCAAGTTGTATGACTTAAGTGATGTCATAGCCTGCTAAGCCTTCCCCTCAATATTAAGGAATGTAGCTAGTAGATGGTTCAAACACTTAAAGTCAAACACTATTTCATGTTTTGAGGATCAAGCAGAAGTGTTCCTTCAACACTTCCTTATAAGTAAGCTTCTTGTTAAGGATTCTTCAGTCCTTAACACAATAAGCAAAGATCAGATGAGTCTATTAGAGATTATCTAGCTAGGTTTATGGGTGAGATGGTCCAAATTCTAGAATTAGATATGAGTATAGCTTTAAACACCGTCATTGATGGTGTCAAGCCCTATAGAAACTTTTTCAAGTCTCTCGTGAAAAATAAGTCGAGAACTTTTGCTGAGTTTAAGGCTAAAGCCACCTCTTACATCCGATAAGAAGACAATATAAAGGTTTGGCCAAAGGTTGATCAAAACAAACAAGATAGGAAAAGCAACAAGAGGAGAAGTGTGAAAGATCAGCCCAAAATGGATGATGACCAATGTCCTAACTCCGAGAAGAAAAGGCCATGAAATCCAACATATTCAGTCTACATACCAGTCAAACGTCCAATTTCAGATATATTGAGGGAAGGACACAAATAGAGAGGCATTTTGTAGTGGCCAGAAACGATGAGAGGAAACTCATCAAGGCAAACTTCCAAAAAATACTTGTGATTTCCATAACAACAAAGGCCACAACACTAATGAATTCATCGAACTTAAGAATACGATTGAGGATGCAATTCGGCAAAGGCACTTATACGAATTTCTAGTGCATGATATCGAGAATATTGAGCAACCATCTTAGAGGAGAAGAAAAGACTAGGAGAATGTTACTTGACCACCTATTGCTGGGAGAGATGTAAGAGACGGGGACACCAGTAGAGCACCTACTGGAATAATCAACACTATTGTCAACAGACCTTCTACCATAGGCTAGTCAAGCCCTTCAAGTTCGACTAACACTATTAATTATGTTTGTAATATCTAAGGCAAGAAGGGCAAAATTGACAATATGATTTCTTTCACAGAAAAAGATTTGGAAGGCATTCAAAGACTGCATGATAACGCACCTATGATTAGTATGAGAATTGCCAACTTTAAGGTCAAGAAAATTCTCGTTGATATAGGAAGTTCAACATACATCATTTTTCAATACGCTTTTGATCAAATCATAGTTAAGATCCTATAGCTATGATTTATATGCCTTTAATAATCAACCTGTTCGGGTAACTAGAGTAATTTCCTTACCAATTTAGATTAGAGATGACGAGCATGTTATGGAAGACAAAGTGGACTTCCTTGTTGCCAAATGTTGGTCCCCATACAATATGATCATGGGATGGCCATGTCAAAACTTGTTCGGCATCATCCCTTCTACTACTCACCTCAACACCAAATTCCCTATTCCTACAAGAGTCAGTGTATGCAAGGGAGATCAATATTTGGCAAGATTATTATATATAAGGGTGTTAAGGAGAGAGGAAGTTTTTTCAATTGGAAACTTTTCCAAAAGGAAAGTCAGTTAGCATAGATAATGCCAAGGATGAAACTAAGGAGATTTCATTGGCAGACGATCCTAAGAAAATGACCAAGATAAGGAAACCCTTACCGATATATATCCACCAAAATTTAATCTATTTTGTTCAGGATAATGCTAATGTATTCACATGGTCCCCTTCAGACATGCTAGGTATCCCTAGACACGTCATGATATATAAGCTTTAGATCAATTAAAGCACAAAAGTGATCCAACAAAAGAAGAGGCATTTTACCCCCGAGAGACAAGCAGCCATAGAAGAAGAAGTCCAGAAACTCTTAAAGGTAGGATTTGTTCAGGAAGAGCCTTATTCAACTTGGCTAGCCAACTGTGTATTAGTTAAAAAGTCTAATGGCAAATGGTGCATGTGCATAGACTTCATGGATCTTAACAAGGCATGTCCTAAGGATTGCTTTCTCTTACCGAGAATTGATCAAATGGTTAATTCAACTACAGGGCATGCATTGCTTTCTTTCATGGATTCTTTTTCTAACTATAACCAAATTCAAATGTATGAGGAAGATGAATTTCACACATCATTCGTCACTAATTTTGGAACATATTGTTATACAGTAATGCCATTTAGGTTAGAAAATGCCTGTGCAACTTATAAATGGCTTGTCACTATGATGTTCAAGCCTTATATACATCAAAATGTTGAAATGTATGATGACGACATGATTATGAAAAGTGTGACAAAGGATTCGCATCCTGCTGATCTTAAGGAGATATAACATGAAGCTGAACTTACAAAAGTGAGCCTTTGGTGCTACTTCGAGAAAGTTCTTCAGGTATATGGTCACTCATCGCAACATCAAAGCTAATCTGAGAAAGGTTGATGCAATCAAAAATATGAAATCTCCTTGTACTATTAAGGAGGTTCAAGAACTCACTAAGCAAATAGTTGCCCTTAACAGGTTTGTGTCGAAAAGCGCGGATAGGTGTGCAGAATTCTTTAAAATTTTAAAGAATCCTAGAGATTTCAAATGGACGGATGATTACGAAAAGGCACTCAATAAACTTAAAGAATTTCTCACATCACCTCCAATACTCTCAACACCTATCTCAGTAGAGAGTTTATATTCATACTTATTAGTTAACTGCTAAGCGCTTTCTTTTGCATTAGTCCAAATTGACGGCAAGGAGCATTAGCCAATTTATTATATTAGTCATGTCGTATAAGGATTGGAGCATCGATACACCAAAATTGATAACTGCAGCATCTTGTCTTCACCTTCAAACTCTTTAAAAAGTTCTGTGACATTCATTACAGCCAAAATCAGGTATGGTTCATAATATCATTCATCAACTTGTTCTTTCAAATTTCGATGCAACTAAGACCGAGGCTACTTCTAAACCTATCCCCCCCCCCCCCCCGACATGTTCTTCAAATAGCTCAGCTGATAGTATAGTAGTGCAGTGAGACAAACTTGCTCAAATCAACTCTCTTACTATAGATAATTATCCAAAAGATAAAGAAGGAAGATTTGTGTCAAGATACTTGTATAATAATATAATTTACTTCAATAATTAACTAGACATAGTAGCTAGTATACTAATAGAGTTCTTATTTCAAAATACAATAAATATTTGCATGACCTTCCCAAACCATGAAATCTTTAGAGGCTGAAAGAAGAGGAAAGGGTATGCTTTCTAAGGGAGTACAAGTTTCTTATCTATTTAAAATATCATGTCTTCGGACTATGCTTCCCATTCTCAACTTTTATTAAGCAACTAGTCAACTATTTTTTAGTTGCACCAAGTATATTCTCACTAAACACTTATCAACTTCTCACGGCTTTCAAGATAGTTTGTGAGGAAGTTAAAGTTAGGGCTATGCCTCAATTATTTCAATATTTTTTATGATTAGGAGACAACACGACAGTTGGAACTTTGTGGCTGCTAGGCATAAGTGGAAGTTCATGAATGGATTAGAGTCTAAGATCCACAAGTGGCATGACAAGTTCATGTCTATCATTTCAGATGAAGAGTTGGATATGGACTAAACCAATCTACACCAAGGATATTGAATTGATGCTGAGCGATGCTACCACAGCAAAGAAGATTCAGGATAGGAGGAAAGAAAAGAAGTTTTTTTGGGATGCCGAGAGGATTATTAGGCGATATGAAAATGGAGAGCCAATCTTCTTTGAAAATGAAGGTATGCTACTGAAAGATAACTGTACCAAGGAGAGCTACAAGAGGAAGGTCGTTCATGTTCCTTAAGGAAAGGATAATCTAGCTTTTGAGCTTTACTCGGCACAGAGCATGTAAGACATAGTTTTTCTATGTTCATCGTTAACATATTTCTTAACTTTTTATTGCAAACATGGGTGTAGGGGACAAGAATCTTACAAAGTCATTGGCTTAAGTGAAGGCTAAAAAATCAAAAGCCAACAAGTGTGTAGCCTCTATAGTTGCTACTACTTAATCGACTACTGTCAAGAAAGTAGTAAAAAAGGGAGTGGCAAAACAACTAGCGGGATAGAAGGCCTCCTATCCAGCCAAGAAGCAACAAGAGAGTGAGAAACTTAGGTTAGTCGAAGTTGTACAAATTAAGACCCTTCCAACAAAAAATATTCCTCTGTCTACGAAACCGAGAGAGGGTGGCCAAGAAATCAAAGCCTGAAGTAAGGTTGAAGTCACCAATCTTGAAGCTATCGAAGGGTCATTGCTGCTAATGGATGTTGTACTAAGTACAAACAAAAGAAGTAGGAAGGAACTCGTCGACCAACCTCCTGCTAAGAGATCCAAGGAATTAGATGAAAGGGTTAAGGAGGCAATGTAGAACAAAGCTCTTGGCATTAGTAGTATCGAATTCGTCCCTAATACGGGGGTTAGTGAGTACTTCATTTTGTGTTAGAGTCACAACATCCTACACACTGATCAACCTTGGGCAACACGGGACAAAATTCTTAGCTTTGATGGAAGGTGTTATTCTTCCTAAGGATAGAGAGATCGCGAAGAAAGATGTCGATAAGGTCAGTGGTTTTAATAAGGTGCACATCGCAACCAAATTGTATGATGTAAGTATCAATTGAATCCTTTCAATTGTTAGGCATGTTTGATTGCTAACAATCTTGTTTGTTTACAGATCAATACCCATGTTTTGACGACTTTACATGAAGCCGATAAAGAAATGAGAAAGGTAATAATAATAATAATTTTTATGTATTCTGCAAGGTAGTATGGAGAATTCATTATTCCATATTGACTTGTTGTAGAAAATTGAGGATACATAAAACTCCTCAAAAGCTCAAACTATGGCTATCGATAATGTGAGAATAAAGGCTAAGATGGAGGCTATAAAGTATCAGGATAAACTTGCTATTAAGAAATTGGCATACTATGTGGCTACCGATGAAGTCTCAAGCCTTAAGGTTAAGGTTGATGAGCAATATAAGGAGGTAGAAGACCTAAAGGAAAAGCTACATTAAAAGAAGGAAGAGTGATGGGGTTTAGGTTAAATACTCAGCTCAATAAGTAATGAGGAATATAGGCTTAGGATGAAAATAAAGGGACTAGAGACCAACAACTCTAAACTATAACACCATATTGTTGAATTAGAGGAGGCAACAAGGAAAGGGCCCTCAATTGATGAGGCACTTGAAATCATGACACCAAGTTAGCAATACGAGAGATTGTTAAGAAAAAAGTTGTTAGAGAGGGTTCAAGTGGTAAGAGAAGAAATCCTCAAGTTCTACCATTACTATGATCTCTCTTGCTTAGACTTTACTAACATTAATGATAAAGTAAGCAGCTATAATGAAGACACCAATGAAGATTCAGGTGTTGAGATCAATATGCAAGGTGTAACTCCCTAAAATTGGAGGGCACCACAACTCACTACATGTCCCTGCCAATTAAGAACACGTTAAGGCTCTAAAATTAGCTATAGTCTCCAAAATCACTGGTAATAACCGCTTATCCTATACAAAATAACAAATATCCAAATACAATAATTCGAGTGACTTACAAGCGAGTTACTCTAGCCCCAAACATACTAAATAACTAGATCTTAATCTTTTACAACATATAGAAGTAACCACCTCTCTTTCCTAACCAAATGATAGCAATTTCCATACTTATAAATTTATCAATTTGACCTATAGCTATAAAAATAGAAGAGTAAGCCAAAGCCTAATATGGGTGCACAAACACACATAGACGTTGAGCCTAGAACATATACATGTGTATAATGCAACTATAACAGAATATAAACAAATATCAAGTTAATTATCTTTAATTTAGACCAGCAACCAATAAAGGAGTACTCATGACCTTGCCATACACTGATCTTTGTCCACATATATAAGTGGATATGAATATATATTTTCCTCTAAGCCCTTTATGCCTAGAGTCCAAAGTTTAGAGACTAGAAACCTAATATTCTTACTATGTTGTCCTGTGTGAAAGTCCATTACGAAGACTTTGCACATGATCAGTAGTTGCTCCTCTAGGGATCGACCACTGCGGGCCCTTAGAGCAAGCGGATCAAGTACATTCAGCAAGTCATTCATTTAGGCCAAATATAATTGAGTCCGATTAGATATTTTCTATCTTAACAAGCACAATCATACAAACAAGCACACGTACCTAGAATTGCTCCAAAATGGAAAATAAGACTCCAATCTCGCAATACAAACAAAAGCTCAAACCTTAACAAGGGAAACTGAACACTACAAATCTAAATGAAAAACAAGTAACACATTAACCTTCAAGCACTCTACAATTAAGTCCTACCTAGAATTTATCTATAAACCTATAATATATCTAATCAAGGTCCCAAAAGAAATTGTAGAATCAAATAATAATTCCAAAATAGAAATAAAACATAATATAATTAAGCTAAAAAGTCGATATAACTATATAAGATCACTTATTTATAGTAAACCGTAAAGTATGTTATATATATATATATATATATATATATGTTGATCTATATATATATAAAAGAATGTATAAAGTGGACACATAATTAGCGTATCAAAATATATAGATTATCGAATTGATATGGTAATAAAATAATACATACTTAGTCAAAAAATAATATAATTCGTAGAATTTCGTAAGCAATGACATAATAATAGTTGAAAAATAAAACGGACATACTATGCACAGTAATATAGTACGCTATACATTCATAGTACTAATGTGATAAAATATCTAAATTGTAATGACATCAATATCAAAATAAGTCATACTAATAATAGAATAGTATTGTAGTATAACAAATCGACACTTGGGACTCACATAGAGTATACAAACATTAATGTAACTCTATAACAAAACAGAAAAAAGTGACCCAACTTGAATACAACTGAAAATAGAAATTTGGCCCCAACATATATATCTAACCAATATTTCGAAATACGATAAAATATATTAAACAGTAACTTTTATATGAACATAATATTAAATAACATGATAATCAAATAATTCATTAATAGTAATCAGATACTAGTATATAATTATCTTCAAAATAATGGAAAACAAAATAATAAAATATACTACGTATATGGTATATAATAGAAAGTTGAAGTGGCATGCAGAATTAAAGCGAAACGGAATCATTGGACGACTATGATTTGACATTAAATGAGAACCTACAATACATGAAATTACAGTAATTACTTTTTTTTAAATAAATACCCAAATAATTTATTAGTGTTAATTACTGAAATGAGCACAGATGATACAAAAATGGAAACAAACCAAACCTAACCGAAAGAAAACTCAAAACTTGAATCCAAACAAGCTTGGTATGGCAGTGAAATTAATTGAGGGTTTTATGTTTGTTGATAGGTAACTTAAGATTTTAGGGGGTGAGCAACGAGAGGATGTAAGAGGGTAGGGTCTAGTTATTTAATGAAGGGGAAAGGGGCTATTACGAGAGAGAGAGAGAGAGAGAGAGAGGATGAAATTGGGGATGAGGTATTGGGACAGGGGGTAGGGTCGAGGAATGATTGAGAAGGCAAGGGAGAGATAGAGGAGGTAACAAGGAAGGGGATTAGGATTGAGGGAGATAAGACAAGGGGTGGGGCCAAGAGACAAGAGAAGAATGAGGATAAGGCAAATTTGCAAGGGACGAGGGGGAGAGGAAAAAGAGTGATGAAAGAGAGAGAGAATTAATAATGTGTTGAAAGAGAGAAAAAAAATGAGAGTCAAGAGAGAAAGAGAAAGAAACTGCGGCTGGAGGAAAAATGAAATAGGGTTAAGGTAGGCTAGAACTTTCTAGAAACTTTTAGTATGTAGGGTGGTGTTTAAAAATAAATTAAAGAATTAATTAAAATAAACATATATGTGTAGAATATTTAGGATAATAACCCTTTTATAAAAGTATCGTAATGTAAAGTACTAATAAAATTGTTATATACTATATGTAAAGTATAAAATTTAATATACTTAATAAATACGCAAAATAGGAATTTTAGAATAATCAAATCAATACCTTAATTTAGATTTCTAATGATATTAACTTAGCAAATTTTACAATTTAATTAAATTACTAGACTAACTAGGGTGCCTTACAAGGTGATAATGAGGCTTATGCCAAGGATCCTAAAGCTGACAAAGATCATATGTCTAAGGAAATCCCCTATGTATGCAAAGAGAAATCTACCTATTCCAAAACTTTAAGCACCCAAAAGGAAATATGCTCCAATAAGGCTCTAACTTTCAATCTAGAGAATGCCTCTACTTAGTCTAAGAATAAATCATAAGATTGTTTCCTTTGTAATTATTTTGTTATCTTTTGTATGGACAATATTTGACCGAGTGGTCGAAAATTTACCGTTGCATTTATTATCTTATGTACATTTCCTCATGCGTAATTTAGTAATTTTAGCACATAATTTTAGCACATTTTACTTCATGCGCTTTATCGTTTCCTAACATGTTTTATTTCAAATGCCTTATTTTCTTGGCATGTTTTATTTCACATGCCTTAGTTTCTCAGCATGTTTTATTTTATACACATAATTTGGGTGTCTTTTATAGGCATTGTTCGTTAGTCATTTAAGAAGTGGACCAGTTGTCTTAATTGAGCTACGAGATCACCTCTATGAACGAACACACTCATTTAGCTTTTCGATTAATTTATAATGTTCACTAACCAAGATAGGTTTGAACTTTGTTAAATACTAGTTCGATCACCGTACAGTTAGAATATGATAATAATCCATTGATCATAAAATGATCAAGAAGAGAAACAATTTAGAGTTGTAACTTTGAATATGATTACCTTTCAAAATAAATAGGCTATTGCCTTATAAGACAAATGGAAATGCATCATAACGTCAAAGGAATTAATTAAAATAAAGTTTTAAGTTCTCGATGTTTCAAGCACAAAGGATGACTATTCCATCCAACCTTTCTAGTCGATAGGCCTCCTCACCGATGACTTCCCAAATCCTAATAAAATCCCCTTAATTTGCTCCCAACTCCCCTTATTTCTCTTACACACCAATCGCCTTTAGTTTCTGGTAGATCAAATCTCCAGGCTGAAAAACCTAATGCTTCACCTTCTAATTATAATATCCAGCTGTCTTATGTTGATATGCTATAACTCTTGCACTTGTAACATCTTTGATTTCCTCAATAGTCACCAAATTTGTCATTAATCCAACATGATTGATCATCACATTAAAATTCTGTATGCATAGATTTAGCAGGTCTAACTCAAACAATAACACTACTTTCGTACCATATGCTAATCTGAAGGTTATTTCCCTTATTGCAGTTCTATAGGTAGCTCGGTATCCCCATAAAACATCTGGAAATTCATCAGCACATTTTCTTTTAGCTTGATTAACCGTCTTCCTTAAGCCATGTAAGATGATTTTGTTTATGGCTTCCACTTGCCCATTAGTTTGAGAGTAAGCTATAGACGTATAATTTAGGTAGATGCCATATTTCTTACAAAATGCTTGAAATTTGTCATTGTCAAATTGCAATCCATCGTCTATGGTTATCATAAATAGAACTCCAAACCTCAATATAGTGCAGTTGGAAACAAAGGCTTCAACCTTTTGTTCAGCGATCCTTGCCAGTGCTTCAACCTTTACGCACTTTATGAAATAATCTACAACAACAATGATAAATTGTCGCTGGGCTGTAGACTTTGGAAATGGTCCAAGTATGTCTAACCCCCATTGTCCAAAGGGCAAAGGACTGGTTAAGTAATACAATTCAATAGGAGGCGTATGATTCGGCACCTCATGTTTCTAGCACTTTGAATAATGATGAACAGCAGTTCTCACATCATCTTTCATTGTCAGCCAATAATAGTAGAGTCGTAGTGCACAAATATGCAATGTTTGTGCTTTCCCATGGTTATTGCATACACCGTCATAGCATCGATACACCAAAATTGAAAAATTTGTGTTAGCAATAGCTTATCGACAAAGAAGTTGAAACTATATTTTGAAGCTCATCAAATCGTAGTCCTTATTAATCAACCTTTGTTGCAGGCATTGTAACAGCCAGATTCTTCAAGAGGGATGATGAAATATGCCTCGGAGCTAAGTGCCTTTGGTATACAGTACAAACCCCAAATGCCATTAAAAACTTAAGTGTTGGCAAATTTTCTATCTGAGTTCATTGGTGAAGAAGATAGTGTAGAAATTGCCAAGAAATTGATGTGGTATCTTTATGTTAGGGTTCTTCCACTAGAGAGAGAAGTGGTGTAGGCCTTATTTTGTAAGGACCCCTATAATGTCAAGATTAATTATGCCCTGAAATTTGAATTTCTATCTAGCAATAATGAAGTGGAATATCAAGCCTTAATAGCTAGACTCAAACTAACAAAGGAAGTTGGTGCCAAGAAACTCAAAATTTTCTTTGATTCATAGCTTATGGTGAATCAAGTCAAAGGAAGTTATGTAGCGAAGGAAGAGGAAACAAGCAAATACTGATTGATAGTATGAATACTCTAGGAAGAATTTCAACCCTTTTCAATTCATAAAATACCAAGGAGTAAAAACATTGCCACCAAAAAGCTATCGAAGTTAGCTAATATGGCATTCCCTAATTTGAGTGATAAACTCTTTGTTGAGTTTCTCTTGCACAAGAGTTTATCAATTATCCCGTAGAGCTGTAAATTAGCTCCTTACCTAAGAGAGAAGTCATAGATGGATCCCCTTATAGACTACCTAAAGGATGGTGTCCTCTTTAATGACAAGAAAGAGGCTCAAAAACTAATTTATCAGGCTACAAATTTCACATTGATAAATGATCAGTTGCATAAGCGCAACATTTCCCAACCTTATCTTCAATTCCTTCCTCTTGAAGATACGAGAAGGGTATTATAGGAGCTACACGACGGTATATGCAGCAACCATGTGAAAGCACCAACATTATATATCCGTGTACTGCGACTAAGTTATTATTGGTCAACAATGAAAGATGACATGAGAATTGATGTTCGGCATTGTTCAAAGTGCTAGAAATGTAAGGTGTTGAATCATGTGCCTCCTACTAAATTATGCTGCTTAACCAGTCCCTAGCCATTTACGTAATGGAGATTAGACATACTTGAACTATTTTTTAAGTCCACAGCCCAGCAACAATTCGTCATTATTGCTATGGATTATTTCACAAAGTAGGTAGAGGCCAAATTATTGGCAAGGATCACCGAACAAAAGGTTGAAGCCTTTGTTTTCAACTGCATTATATTAAGGTTTGGAGTTCCATTTATGATAACCACGGACAATGGACTACAATTTGACAACGACAAATTTCAAGCATTTTGTGAGAAATAATGCATCCGCCTAAATTACACGTTTGTAGCTCACTCTCAAATTAATGCGCAAGTAGAAGCCGTAAACAAAATCATCCTATATGGCTTAAGGAGGAAGGTTAATCAAGCTAAAGGAAAATGGGCTGACGAATTTCCAGATGTTTTATGAAGATATTGGACTACCTATAAAACTACAATATGGAGAACACTCTTCAAATTAGCATATAGTACAAAAGTAGTGTTACCGATTGAGTTAAACCTGCTAAATCTATGCACACAAAATTTTGACGTAATGTTAAATCGTGTTGGCTTAATGACAAATTTGGATTATATTGAGTAAATTAGAGATGTCACAAGAGTTATAGCATATCAGCATAGAGTAGTCGGATATTATAGTTAAAAGGTAAAGCATAAGGTTTTTTAGCTTAGAGATTTGGTCTGTCGGAATCTAGAGGCGATTGGCACATGAGAGAAACAAGGGAAGCTTGATGCAAATTAGGAGGGTTCTATTAAGGTTTGGGAAGTCATTGGTAAGGGGGCTATCGACTACAAAGGTTGGATGGAATAGTCATCCCTTATGCTTGGAATATCGAGAACTTAAAACTTTATTTTAATTAATTCCTTTGATGTTTTGAAGCATTTCCATTTGTCTTGTAAGGTAATAGCCTATTTGTTTTGAAAGGCAATCATGTTCAAAGTTACAACTCTAACTTGTTTCTCTTCCTGATATTTTTATAATCAATGGATTATTATCATATTCTAATTGCATAGTGAACGAACTAGTATTTAACAAAGTTCAAACCTATTGCAATTAGCGAATGTTGTAAATTAGTTGAAAAGCTGAATGAGTGTATTAGTTCATAGAGGTAATCTCGCAGCTCAATTAAGATGACTAATCTGCGTCCTAAATGACTAACGAATAATGTCTATAAAAGACACCCAAATTAGGCATGTGAAATAAAACATGCCAAGAAAATAGGGCATGTGAAATAAAACATTTGAAGAAAATATGGCATGTGAATAAAGCATGCTAGGAAAAGATAAAGTGCGTGAAATAAATTGTACTAAAATTACTAAATTACACATGAGGAAATGTGCATAAGATAACAAATACAATGGTAAATTTTCAACCACTAGGCCGATACTATCCATAGAAAAGATAAGAAAATAATTGCAAGGGAAACAATCATATGATTTATTCTCAAACTGAGTAGAGACATTCTCTTGATCGAAAGTTAGAGCCTTATTGGAGCATATTTCCTTTTTTGTGCTTAGGGTTTTGGAGCAGGTGGATTTCTCTTTGCCACATAAGGGATTTCCTTAGACATATGATATTTGTACATAAGCCTCATTATCACCTTGCATATTGATCTCAACACCTGAATCTTCGTCGGCTTCTTCGTCATAGATACTGACTTTATCATTAATGTTGGCAAAGTCTAAGCACAAGAGATCATAGTCAAGGTAGAACTTCAGTATTTCTTCTCTTGCTACTTTAACCCCCTCCAACAACTTTTTTTCTCAACAATCTCTCATATCTTCAATAAAAGGCCCTTTCCTCACTACCTCCTCTAATTTAGCAATACGGCGTTGCAGTCCAGAGTTGTTGGTCTCCAATCCCATTATTTGCATCCTGAGCCTATCTTCCTTGTCACTCATTGAGCTGAGTGTTCAACCTAAACCCTAGCACTCTTCCTTCCTTTTACACAGCTTCTCCTTCAGGTTTTTAGCCTCCTTATTTTGCTCCTCAATTTTTTGCAGCAAGTCAATATGGAATAATGAATTCTACAAACCACCTTGTAGAATACATAAAAAATTATTATTATTATTACCTTTTTCATTTCTTTATCAGCCTCATCTAAGGCCATCAGAACATGGTTGTTGATTAGTAAATAAATAGGATTGTTAGCAATCAAACATACCTAACGATTAAAAGAATTCAATTGATACTTACATCATAGAATTTGGCTGTGATGTGTACCTTATTAAGACCACCAACCCTATCAACACCTTTCTTCGCAACTTCTCTACCCTTAGGAAGAATAATACCTTTCATTAAGGCCAAGGATTTTGTCCTATCGCCCAAGGCTAAATCAATGTATAGGATGTTGTAGCTCCAGTACGGAATGAAGTACTCACCAACCTCCATGTTAGGGATGAATTTGGCACTACTGATGCCGAGAGCTTTGTTCTACGTTGCCTCCTTCACCCTTTAATCTAATTCCTTGGATCTCTTAATAGGAGGTTAATCGACAAGTTCCTCCCCACTTCTTTTGTCTGTACTTAGCACAACATCTATTAGGAACAATGACCCTTCAATGACCTCAAGATTAGTGACTTCAACCTTGCTTCGGGCTTCAATTTCTCAGCTACCCTCTCTTAGCTTCATAGACAAAGGAATATTTTCAACTGGAAGGGTCTCAATTTGTACAGCTTTAACTAACCCAAGTTTCTCACTCCCTTATCTCTTCTTGGCTGGACAGGAGGCCTTTTAGGCCGCTAATTGTTTCACCGCTCCCTCTTTTATTACTTTCTTGTCAATAGTAAGTCGAATAGCAACAACCATAGAGGTCATATGTTTGTTGGCTTTTGATTTTTAACCTTCACTTAGGCCAACAGCTTAATAGGATTCACATCCCCTGTACCTATGTCTATAATAAAAAGTTAAAAAGTATATTAATGATCTACATAGAGAAATTATGACTTACATGCTCCATGTCCAATGAAGCTCAAAGGCTAGATTATCCTTCTCCCCAGGAATAAGAATGACCTTCCTCTTGTAGCTCTACTCAATATAGCTATCTCTTAGTAGCATACCTTCTTTTTCGAAGAAGATTGACTCTCCATTTTCATATTGCGTAATAATTTTCTTGGCATCCTAGAAAAAGATCTTGTTTTTCCTCCTCTCCTAAATCTTTTTTGCTACAACGGCATCATTCAGCATTAATTCAATGTCCTTGGTATAGATTGGCTCAGTCCATTAGGACCGAAAATCTAACTCTTCATCAAAAACGATAGGCACAAACTTGTCATGCCACTTATGGATCTTGGACTCCAATTCGTCTATGAACTTCTGCCCATGCCTAGTAGCCATAAAGTACTAACCGTTGGGTTACCTCCTAATTGTAAAAAAAATATTGAAATAATTGAGGCATAGCTCTAACTTCAACTTCTTCATAAACTATCTCAAAATTCGTGAGAAGCCAATTAGTGTTTGATGAGAGCATACTCGGCATAACTTAGAAATAGTTGAAGAATTACTTCAGACATACTAAGAATGGGAAACATAGTCTAATGTTGAGATATTTTAAATAGATATGAAACTCATGATCCCTTTGAAAGCATACGCTTTCCTCTTCTCTCAGCCTCCTAAGATCCCATGTCTCAAGAAGGTTTTGCTAGTATTTGTTGTATTTCAAAACAAGAACTCCATCGACAACACTAGCTACTCTATCTGGTGAATCACTTAAGTAAATTATATTATTATACAAGTATCTTGCTATAAATCTTCCTTCTTTATCTTCCAAATAGGTATCTACCTCAAGAGAGTTGATTCGAGCAAGTTTCTCCCATCACTCTACTACATTGTCGGTTGAGCTACTCAAGGAACATATCGTCTTTCTCCTTCTTTGGGGGAGAGAAGTAGCCTTAGTCTCAGTTGCTTCAAAATCTGAAAGAACAAGTTGACGAATTACGCTATAAACCATACCTAATTTTAGCTATAACGAACATCACATAACTTTTTGAAGAGTTTGAAGGTGAAGATGAGATGTTGAGAGAAAGCGAAAGGTTATGGATGCAAATGAAGATGAAATTTGTTTTTAGTATTGAAAAGTTCCTTAAATATAGATGATTTGCCCTCGTAACTACAATACGTTTATGATAGAAATGATGCACTTCTTAGAATATGGCATGGATTATTGACATGTGTTCAAAGATAGAAATCCAACGGTTATCAAGGCTCTGACAGTTATTAGTACCTGCAGCATAATTATGGCTAGGGTAATAACTGTCATACGTGCTACCATTTAGTCTTCTGATAAGCGGAAAATTGAAAAGTTGCAACCTTTGAAATAAGATGCAATCTATCCTTCTAAATGGGAATCAAGGAACTTCCCACATTACTCAGCATTTAGGAAAGTCTTCCCTACTCAACCCTATAGAGAATATTAAAATATTTACTCCCTTAGACGAATCCTTGAATACGGGAGTTACAAGGCAAATGTTGATAGTCAAATTTCATTCACTCGACCACTTGGCTACTAACATGACGAGTAACTCCATTCTTGGCTAATGCCGATAATATAAATTCGTATCTAATTTGAATTTAAGGAAAGTAACACAAATAATTATCACTCAGTACGATTACATTACATAATTACCCACTATTCGTACATTATAGGAATGTACTTGATTAAGAGGTGTCCACGTGTCTCAATAATCATGTGATTATTTACTATTTTAGACACTCAACATTTACCTATAAATATGGAGAAAAAGATACTATAAGGGGGATCTAATAATTCACGACTACTCATTCAATCTTTTCTAACATTCACCTATTGACTTAGGCATTAAAGTGACTGCATTGGACTGATGCCAATACATCTAAGCTTTTTCTTTCTTTGCAAGATCAAAGTCCTAACCTAAAATCACCTAACAATATCTATATCTTACACCATAAAGTTAGGAATTTGGTATCTAAAGAGTCAAAACTTTGATTTGATTAGCTACTTAGATGCCGACTATGCTAGATGTAAAATAGTTAGGAAAAGTACCTTAAGTACTTATCACTTTTTAAGGGACAAATTATTTTCTTAGTCATCCAAGAAGTAAAATTTTGTTATCCCATCTACAGCTAAAGTTGAGTATGTTTCAATTGGTAATTATTGTGCTTAGATTCTATGGATTAAACGAGAATAATCTGATTATGGGTTAAATTTGAAAAATATTCTAATAAAATGTGATGATACAAGTGCAATTAACTTAACCAAAAATCCAGTGCATCATTCTAAATCTAAGCACATTGAGATAAGACATCATTTCAAAGGAGATCATGTTCACAATAGAGATATAAATATTGACTTTGTGTCAACTAAGAATTAGTTAGTTGATGTTTTCACTAAGCCTTTTGATAAGACCAAATTTGAGTTTATATAAATGAAATAGATCTATGCTATCCATTTGCATGAATATTTGAATAATTAGTGTATTGTAGAAATTATGTCTATTATTCGCATGTTTATGTAGCATAATTTTTGAAATTTATGTAAATCATGTGCATATGTACATTTATACGATTTTTTTTTTGTAACTTATTAATTTATGTTATATATCTAATTACTGAATTTTTAGCTAATTAAATAATATTAAACACCTGGTGTAGAATCTTAGGACAATAATTTTTGTAAAATTAAGGAGAGTTAATTAGGTCTTAATTTTTTTGTCCCCTACTCCCATGTTGTCTTTTCAATAGTCACTTCTACCTCTTTTTCATTTTCACACGTGCACCTCTCCCACGTCTAATGAGCTACTAGATTTTGTAATAGCCATATCTCTCTCTCTTATTTTAATTCTCTTTCAGATTCCACTTCTTCACATTCTTCTCATCATGTCTTGTTTTAGATCTCTTTAAATCCCTACCCATTCATTTAAAACTTAAAGCCACTTCCTTTGCAATCTATCTCCTCATTCTCTCTCTTGTTTTCTATTTTCTTTTTTAAGCTCATTCTTTCTCATTTCTTTCATTACTCTAAGAAAATTCTCATGTTTTGGAATTAAGACCAAAAAGAATCCCAATAACACAAAGGAGAACCCATACTCACTAATGGACGAACCATCTAAGTCTAAACAAACCTTTGTTCAAGAATGTCAAAACCCTAGTTCAGAATATCCAAACCCTAACCCTAATTAAATTGAAACAACTACCAAAGAGAAGGAGACTGATGACGAGATTGAAAGTTTATCAAGTGAAGATATTGTTGGGACTGAAGAGGAAACAACTAAAGATGATGAGGAAAAAGGAAAGAAGTCAGAATCAATATCAAAACCATAAGCATAATTAGTGCAAAATTCAAACCAAAAGCAAAGACCATTGCTGAGTGTTTTGAGTAAATTAAAGCCGATAAGAAAAAGGTAAGGCTTAGAACTGTATATGCTTCATCATCCAAACAAAAGCAATTCATAGAGCCAAGCATAATAAAATTTACATTTTTCAAAAAGAATGGATTCTATTGGGATGGGTTCTTAGATGTTCTGGAAAGAACATTTGTACAGTTCAAGCTGTTGTGCATAGTGAAATGTTGATTGAATTTTATGATAATCTTGATATGGACCAAAGGGAAATGCGGCTATCTAATGTGAATGGATAGAATTGGAAATTTCGAAAGAGGATATTCAAAATTATTCTAGAATTCCTTAAATGAATAATGATAGGGAGTTGATGAAATGGTTTAGGAAACAAATTTTTGAGGAATTGAATCAAGGTGAAAGGATTTGGCTTAAAAAGGAAGTTAGTATTTTTAATTTGAGGCTAATTGTGTGAATGCTCCACAAGTTGGTTATTAGTTGTATACTTTTAAAGAAGGGAAGTAGAACTAGCATTTCAAAAGTAGATGCCATAGTCATCTTAGCCATGTTGAGAAAGAAGCAGTTGGACATTGCTGCACAAATAATCATACATGCTTTCATGATAAGGAGACAAAAGCCATATGAGAATTTGTTGATGAAGTTGTTTGAATTTTAGAGAGTCAAAACATAGAAAGTAACAAGTAAGGAAATACCCATTCATATGATTGGAGGAGATTAAAAATATGTCTTTAGATAATCCATTTAGATTTATTTGTATATTTGCTAATTTGATCATATATGTATTTTTAAATGTGTTGCTACTATGCATGATATTGTTTTGATTTTAGTATAATTGGTCATTTTCATGTTGATTAACATATTTGAAAGTTAATAATTTAAGGTTTAGAATAATATTATAGTTTACATGAATAAAATGTGTGGCTTGTTAATAATTTGCATGAAATAATGGGTTCTTGACATGATAAATTTAACTATTACATTATATTGGATGTTAATTAATTATAGTTTGCATTGTTAGGGTTAATTTGTCAATTTGTATGGTCATAATTTGCATGATTATCTATTTTTCACTTATTTGAATAGTTAGTTATTTTACGTGGTTTTGATTGCATGTCTTTTATATGTTAATCCTACATAAACAATATGTTGATCAGGTCATGAATAAAGGAATTTTTAATAAAATGGGCTTTTTATCTAAAATTTTTTTTTCTCATAATAAAATGTTTTTCATAAATAAAAATTAAATTTCCTCTTTTCCAAATTTAGGGCTTTATAGATTTTTGTCAAAGTGGACCAAAATTGCAGTTTTGAAATTAATAAAAGTTAATAATTTAAAGGGATAAGAGCTTTTAAGAAATAAAATTATATTACATACTAAAGTTGTCATCAATTAAGAACTAAATGGGCTTGATCCTGCTTTACGAGTATATAGGTACTATAGGCACAAGTAAAAAGCTTGTTTTCCCCCTTTTTTTTCCAAATTCTTTTCATTTTTCAAATGAAATTAAAATAAACAAGGCCCATTTTACTTGAAAATAAAATTAAGGACCCACTTAATTATCTTTGACTCTTTTATGAAAGCTTCAAATTTTAAATAAGCTAGCCTCTAAGCCTATTTGATCTTTAGTTTCTATTTTCTAAATTATTTTTACAAAACCCTAATTTCACTTTTTCTCGATTTTAATCGAGAGATGACTCTTTTTAAAATTGTTTTAAAAAATAAAACCTTTTCTTAATTTAGTGGAGAGAATTATATTTAAGTAAGCCAGGTTTAATATAAATTAGGTGAAGAAAAAAGAGAAACCAAATTTTTATCTCAATATTAGTTCATGGGTGTTGTGGTCTCGTCTTAACTGACACTGTAGTATGTATACAGTAAACTAAAAGACTTATATCATATTTTATTTACTTATATATATAAGAGATGATGGAGTGACAGGGTCATGAGTAACTCTTTGATGCTTGTCGACTAATACATAAGATAATAACTGATTCCTTTTTTTTTTTTTTTTTTTGGAAATTACATGCATATGCTATGTTTGGTTTAGCATACATGTGTACATGTGCATTTTGCACTGGGTTTGGGCTCTTTCTTTATTTTCATAGCTTGCTGGTTGATAAGTTGATGTTAAATGCTAATATAAAGTTCAAGGCTACTATTCTCAAGTTAGGAAGAGAGGTGTTAGTTATACATTATGAGGATATTATGGATAATTAGTGGAGATACAATTTATGAAGTTGTTTAGAATTGTAGATATGCTTTGTTGTTGTAAGGCAAGAATTACCATTGTTAGTTATGCTTATAGTTGATGCGAGTTGAGTCATTTTAATAGTTGTACTTGGAGAATTGTTTTTATTGTAAAGTCGATAAGCCTTACAAGTGATTTGGAGACTATAGTGATGTTTTACAGTTTTAACATATCATTAGAAAATTAAGAATACATGACAAATTATGGTTCCCTTAAGTTCTAGAGTGTTAGAAATACAATCTATAGGTTGTACCTTGTGAAACTTGTGTATATTTATGTGTATATGTATGATTTTTAACCTTTTTTGAGTTAAAATTGTAAGAAATAACATGTTTTGATTCCTATCTCAAATATTCCACGATTTTATGTAAAAAGAAATTAATATACGTGGAACCATACGTCAATTCATGGTGGAAGATAAAAGAAAACCAAAATCCTATGGTTAGTCTTCCGCAACCTTTTGAGATTTCTATTTGATTCTCTCTAACAGTGGGAGTTAGAAAGAACAAACAAAAAAAGAAAAAGAAAAAGGGAACCATAACCATTTACAAAGAAATTAACTGCCTGCTAAATATTATTACTCATAATTTGGCTCATTATAAAATTAGAAGTAATAATTTAGTTTTTATACATTAAGGCCTACACTTAATTAGGCGCATTAATGCCCGAAACTAGATCACTTTAATTGGGTTTTGAACAATATGATAGCCTATTACAAAATTATTATTAACACATAAATAAACCTAACATAAATATTATCAGATTTTAGGTCCAAGATCATCATATTGAAATTATTAGTTAATATTTTCTTTTATATGTAAATTATGACAAATATACATATAATGAATTTAAATTAAAATACAAAATAATAAAAAAAATACGATAAACGTTAATGTTGATTAGATAACCATGGTACACTTTCATATTATTTATAAAATTTTTCTATAATAATATTAGTAATATAATATTACCGTAATGCTGACTAAGATAATCTAAATAAATTACTTTCTCTCTCCCTTTTCCTATTTAATTAATTATCAAGACTAAACTAATATGTTGTTTAGGTAACATGTTAGTCTATTTTAGTAAAATAAACGATATAGATTAAGTTTTACAAAGTTAATAATTTAGATATATCAGTATTATGGTAATGCATTTTCACTAGCATTATGATGATGAAATCAAAATAGTCATCAAAATTTATAACAACTCAAACATACAAGATTTCCAGAACGGCTAACCTATTACCAAAAGAAAATGATTTCACCTTCCAAGATTCAACATGGCTCCTCTAGCTACTGGACTCTCAGTAGAATCAACGGTCAATATCTCGTATTTCTGGATCAATTAGTTCTTTGAAACTAGCTTGCATTGAGATAAGGAAGAAGCTTTTATTAAAGACTTTTCAAATTAAAATCATGGAAAATGAAGATTGATAGACTTCAGCTGGGGAAAGGATGAGCTAGCTCCTCCTCCCTTTCTACTCCTCCATCCTCGTTGATCCTTTTAACATACCATTCTCAACTGTCTCGGGTCCGATAAGTTGGTTGTCTTTAGCCAGTGAAGTTCTACTACTTGTATGGAATCTAAATGTTTTAAGTTCAAACATAAGGTGCAAAATTATCCACCAAACTGTTGAATCAACTCTAGCTATTGCACCCTCTAAAAAAATTAATATTCAATGTAATCATTACATTTGGGTTGTAGAGTTCTTTGAAACTAATTGTGTTAATCATGTTCCTAGCCACAGTCTATCAATCTTTTTTTTCCCATGATCAATATGTGATGAGTCTTTAACAAAAGGATCTTCATTATTTCAAGATCGATTGCCAATTTGCTATCCCCTTTCATCTGAGCCTTCTCATAGCATTCCGCAAGACTCTTTGAAATAAAATCAAGAATTGCATATCCAAGTTGCTATTTTGTTGATATCATTCTTCGTATCTTGACTTGATCATCCCATCGCCTAACTCTTTGATGCAACCAAAGATAAGAAATTAGACTATTAGTGAAGGTTGTTTCCATGTTAGGTATATGGAATCAACCAAGGCATCAATATCTTTGTTGTCAAATTCAAATTTGGAAAAATAAAAATAGAAAAGGAGGATCATGATAAACTCCAAGAAAATTTAAAGAAAGAGATCTAGAATCTTGATGTGCATATCCATGAATATGGATGGTCATGATATAGAAAAGCGGGAGCAAGTTAATTTATAAAAATATGAAAATTGTGGGAAAATACCGGAATTAATGGGATGACATAATATTTAATCAATAATTATACCAAGATTGCTAAGAAATCATAAAAATAAAATAAAATTTGTTTGTTTTTTCAATTTTTTTATGAAGAACAATAAACTTGAAATTACACCACCAAATTGGATCTCTTGTTATGGCAACATACCTTAATGGTATTCTGGAGGCTTAAACTAGGAATTCTTGTATAAATCACTCTAACTAGACGTTGTTTATGAAATCACCATGGATAAGATATAATATTCTAGGAATCTAAATTATAAGGAAACTTGAAATAAAAGATTTGCTGCTTTAAAAATAAGATACCAATCTAATTAAATTCGATTCTAATCAAATTAAGGATAATAACAAATCATATCTAGCCAAATAACAAGAAATAAAATAAAATAAAATAAAATCTATTTAAGAAAATTATTATCCCATATTTGTTCTACCATGATTCACATCAAATCACTATTTATGTGTATGATTATCATGTTTGGTTTGTGGGAATAATTTGAAATGGAATGGATTGGAATTAATTAGACCAAAATAGAATAAGATGGAATTAAGACCTAGATGATAAATGTATTCATTTAAAACTGTCCATAAAATGAAATGTGTATTTAAGAGTACTGTAAAAAATATCCTTACTTATTAAATATCTTAACAAAGATAAAACGGAATCATGATTTTATCCTTTGGAAGGTAAAATCAAAGTCTCCTTATAACTAGAATTGTCGATTACAAGGAATTGCGATTTCATCTTTTAAAAGTACTTCTAAATATATAAAAGGAAAAGAAACTCGAAATTGAGATTCCATTTCAAGTTATTCATGTACACTAAATGTGATAAAAGGGGTTTTTTATGGTCCTATGTATAGGATTGTTTAGCCGATCATCGGACTAAAGGGGAAAGGGACTAGTAATGTAACTTATAAAATTTCCAAATTAACCCCTTCCTCCCAAAAGAATAAGTTAACGATGTTGCAGTTTGGTTTTTGAAAATTTTTATATAGTTAATAATAGATTTATTTAGATAATGAAAAACTAATGATCTAATATTTATTATATGGTTATTCTATATTTTTTAGGTATCCTCGTCATGGGTGTATCACCTTTGTTTTTCAGGTGTCATTCCTTAACTACTTGTTCGTATATTATTACCAATGTTTATAGTCTAGTGATTGAAAATAAAGAAAGTGATCGAATAAAAAACTATATCACAGTTATTAAAGAGAATAGCCAATAATTTGGGAAAGTAAATAAACTATGATAAAAAAAGAAATATTCAATTATATCATCTTTTTTTAACCAAAATTCAATTATATCTTTAGTTAACTTCTTTGATGGCTTCCTTTGAATTTCTTGGCGCAATGTAACTAATTTCCATATCAACTCCAAAAATATTCTTCCTTTGAATCTTTGAGTTAACACCTTTCTTAAATAAATCAATACCCACATCTCCCTTTGAAATCAATGCATCTTTAGAATCAGTAGTTATGCGCGAACCTCCTTCAACCTTCTAATCTGTCTTTTGAGTCAGCTTGTCCTCTATTCCTTCCTTTGCCTCTAATTGGACCATGCTTCTACTCAAGTGAATGCTATGGTTATTGAAGCTTTCTACGTATTTTTTTTTTCACTCTTCCTCCAAGACTGACCCTTTTAAATTTTGATCCACTAAATTGTTCAAAATCTTATTCTTTGACCTTGTCATAAGTCCTCTTGAGTTGATGAAGCGATTCAAAACTTGATTCCCATCACTCAAGTATCACATCAAGAAGTTATTCTTTCTCTCTATATTTAGTTTACTTATCTTACAAGTTGAAATTTTTAGCTTCATATAGGTATTCTTAGTTTAAATTCTTCTACATTGTACAAGTTTTAGTATACCATATACTTATAAGTTTTATAAGATAAAGGTTTTAAGCTAATTCCAATTAGTTATAAAATATATTACAATTCCAATATTTGAAAATCTACACCTATAAAGTAAGACATGAATAGAGCCTCATAACCTACATATCATGTATCCACTCATTCCTAACATAATCCTACCTTGTTATTGTCTTATTTCCAAAACAAGATTTACTAGCCTTGAAAATGGTCTTGATAAATAAGAGAACTTGTATAAGAGAATTTAGAACTCAGGCCTATAAACTTGAAACAAGATGTTTTTCCTTAAAGCATCTCCAACATTTGCTAAGGTTAAATCCTTAAAAGAAAAATATGTATAAGAAAGTTGTTAGTGTCTAAAATGGCCTTTATGAAAACACAATTAAGGAACATGTATAAGGATTTTACACTTCAACCCATAAACTTAAAGCAAGATGTTTTGCCCTAAAGCATTTGCAACCATTTGCTAATCCTTAAAAAGAAAATTTTGTAAAAGAAAGTTGGTGGTGCCTAAAATGGCCTTAATGAAAACACTGTGAGGTTCTGGTAAAAGAGAGTTGGTAGAGAGAAACAATAGATAATCTTATAGTTTTAAATACACATGTGATAGATAAGGGAGTCCAAGAAATATTGGATGTCAGCCTCGTAACTTAAGTGAGCAAGATATATATATACACTTTGGAGAGTAGAGCCCTTAAAAAAAATAGTGTTTTCTTAGTTTTTTTTTAAATTTCAAATGAGAAAAAATGACCGATTATTTACAAGTTTTTAGACTTGATGATATTTATCAGACCATATTAGTGGTCAATAGATAAGATGAAACTTATGTATTTTATGGTTATCTTAAATGAGCTAGTTAATAGACTTAAAACCAATAGTCTTTCTTAAAATATATGAACTTATCTAAAACAAGTTCAAAATTGATAGATTGGTTTAATAATTTCTGTTTTAAACTCACCAAATCAATTTTCTTTGAGTTATCCCAAATATAGACCAAATTCTTTGTATCCTACTACTTAACTCGAGGAGTCAATCTTAATAAATAATGTGTTTAACCTAATATTTTAAATAAGCAAATCTAGCCCTTTACAAACTCAAAGCAAAATGTATTGCTTTCAAGCATTTGTAATCATTCGCTAAGTACAAGAAAAATGTTAGTCCAAAATAACATTGGTAATAACATTATAAGGGAAGTTATATAAGGGCATTTGAATCTCTCACACATAAGCTTGATAATTAGATGTTTTGCCCTACTGCGTCTGCAATCTTTTACTAAGGTTAAATCCTAGGAAATTATATATGGATTGGATACGCCCGTGGCCCCTCTAGCCATTGAGCCACACATGGTTATATATCATCTTTAGTTACTCCTTTTTTCTCTTATTTTTTACGATATGGTTAAATATCCATGTAGAATCTAAGATTGAGCCACACATGGTTAGATTGCATTGATTTACTCCATCCTTTTTCCCAGATTTCTTCCATTCTATTATGCATTTTTCAATTTGGTTTATCCCATTCCTCTTCAGCTCTGTATTAAAAAAGATAAAGAAAATAAACACAAAAGAATATATATATATATATATATATAATTTCCTCATGTTTCTTATCAATAAATATCCAGTTTAAATAAATCTATACTTTCCATCTACCCGGTAAACCTATAAAAAATTTTCAACCCATATTCCAAGTATAGTTCCGTTAAACCCGAAAAAATAATTGCAATTCTACATTAATCAATCAGATTTTTTTTTTTTAAAGACTAAATTCAACCAAATATTGGAATAGTCAATTTGCCTAATACCTACCTATAATTATCCCGAAAAAGAAAAAAAATCATATCCCACTAACACATGAACCTCTTCTCCCTTCACTTTCTCAATAAAATTGCCTTCCTGTTCTATTTTCTATTTTTCCCCCTAAAACAGACAACTTTCACACATTCTCTTCATAGTTATATTTTATTAAACACATCCACCGTGGTCCATGATTCCACTAGTTCCAAATTATATATTGAGGCAATAGCATTGATGTGATTGGAAGGGGGGAAAAAAACAACAAATTTAAAACAATAAGCATTTCTGTATGTCAAGCCATTAATGATATAAATATTGATTTTTTAGTAAAATAAATTAATTTTAATCTCTTGAAAGTTTGCATTGGCGCACACAAAAAAGGGAAAAATTGCTAACTGATCTATTGCCATCGCTAATCAACTCATCAAACTCTTCATCTCTAGTCTTAAGCATTATTGACAAAGGCATCTTAACCCCACTTCTTAACACCTCCATATGCCGAGGCTTTATCCTCTCCTCCAAACTAAAGGCAAAATACTGAGGAAACTATTTCAAATCCTGCAACTTACCATCCATTTCCTCCATGAAATACTCGAACTTTGGCTTGAAATTGTTCCCCACACTAAATGTGAACAAAGCAGTATACCTCACAACCATTTCCTTAGCTTCTTCCTTCGAAAACCCAATACTTTCCAAGTACTTAAGCTTTGGTATTAAGGTCCTCTCCACATTCATGACCAGTAAAACTGTCTTGATAAGCCAAAGTGTGCAAGTCCTTGAACCCAAGTCTTTGAAGATAGAACAAAGCTGGTTTAAGCTGGTCCCTAACACTGGCAACTAAAATCCTAGGACACTTGTTGATGACTTTCCTGAAACCATGTTCTGGGACTTTGAGGTCGTTAGAGCGGAAACTGAAAACCGGGTTAAGCTCCGTTTTGATGTCGGATGTTAGGATCCTAGGGCACATGCCAAAGATTCTCCTAAAGTCCTTTTGGTGGATGCCTTTGGATTCTAGGAAGGAGATGATGGAGTGGATTGAATGGAGTGAAGCGGTGTGGAGAGATGGATTAAGGGAGAGTGCTTTGCCAGAGTCAACACCCATGATTTCAAGGCATAGGATCTTTTCTGCGAATTGGAGGGAAATGTTAGCATGTGTTGCTGTATAGAGGGGGTGTTTATGGAGGAGACCTTTGGTCTTTGATGATGATAAATTGGTGTCTGGATGAAGCAATGGTGATGAGGAAGGGGATGAGTTTTGGGAAGAACAAGAGATGGGAGAGTGGAATATTGATGATGCTCTTCTTGTTGTAGGACACGAAAGGGTTTGTGATCGGAGTATCTGTAATACAGTATGGTTGGAATCAGATTTTACTTTTTCAGGTCTCATCCCAGTAAGGCTTTTAAAGTGTTGACACGTGGCAGCATAGTGGATTTTGATCGGTCCATCAAGGTTTGTTAGAAGGTTCAAGATCCACCGCAACTTTGGGGTGCTCTCAGCCTGACAACCCAAGTTTTTTATTGATGTATTATAGGATAAATTAAAAAGAAAAAGATTAAAATATCCTCACTTGTTTTTGTTGGACTCTTGGAATGAATTTTGAATTTTCTTACACACGCATCAATTTGCAACTAGGTCGTCCACAGATATACTGAGTTGCAACTGGTTAGAAGTTTCGCAATAATAATTGGGTCCTCCAAAGACGAAAAAAGAAAAGAAAAAGTAAAAAGACCGATGGATATTTACATGTTAGATGTTTCAATACATATAATGCTAATATTAATTCATCTATACTTTTATATAATAAAATTTTATTAACATTTACATACTAGTAATCTATCTATATAATATTTTAATATCATTAAAGCTTTTCTCGAAGAAATAAACATTTTGTTATTCACGCTGCTATAAATATTAATATTGTCAAACTCAAATCGGAAGATTAATTCAAAAATAAGAGATTAAGCATCAAAACGATTAATCGAGATTGAATCTGAATCAATAAAAATATTATAATATAATTTATATTTATGTATGAAATAATAAAAATTATTTAAATCCTTAAGAATTAAAAGTTAAAATTTTTTTTAATTTATTTTTTGTTTTTCTTTTATTTACATTTTTTAGAAAATACAAGATAAATTAATATATTTTAACCCCTTAAAAAAAACCCGAGAAATTTTTGTAGAAAAACCCAATAAATTTTTATAGAAACCAAGTTAGACCTAATTAATCAACTAGTTCGAACCAAAATCATTATCGATAAAGGTGAAATAGATAACTCAAATCAATTTTATCGAAGTATCGAATCGAATCAAGAAAGTAAATCTAAGTCCAACAAGATTTATAAACATAAGAAGTTATAAAAATATGATAAGTTTTTCTTATTAAACTTGTTATGTAGTTTCCTAGAAGCATCTATTAATGTCCTCGCAATTACTGAGGTTAATGTTGGTAAGATGATTCTATGAACTTAATAGCGAAAGCCTCGAGTACCACTTGGCAAACCTAAGAAAGAAACATTTTCTCAGGACTAGTTACTCATTTCCTGAAAAGGCAAATATATATAAAGATATGAAATCCTTTCCTTAAAAAAAACAAAACACAAAAGAAACAATGCTCGCTAATCACACATTTTTCTAATGAATTAACCCTGTTCGAACATCAATTTGTAGATTGACCCTTTCATATAAACATTCATGCACCATATCATAGACGGGGAAGACAGAAGAGACAGCATCATTAAGTAGATTTAACCATTTACTCATGTTTTTGGGCCAATCGCTATTCATTAGGCAATTCTACCCCTTTACTACCATTGCGTAAATGCATACAACCTCTAAGCATGCTTATGTAAAGAAATTAATTACAGGGGACATCATATTATCATCCAGTTCTAAGCTAATCTTCCACAAAACATATCCTACGTTGACATTCACCTTCTAGTAAAGGACAATATCCAAGAATCTGCTCTCTCCTTCTTGCTGCGTATTGAATTGATGGCCTCCTGCAATTTAACTTGACATCCAGAACCAGAAGCCAGGGTCTTTTGACGTTCATGGAACTAATAAAAACACTTCAGCACAATATGAAAAAAAGCTGTAGGCAAACCTTGCGAAGAGGGGGGGAAGAAATAAGATTCCATTGATAACAGAAAAACAAACCTATAAACAAACTTGCTATCTAACATTTTCTATATGAAAACAGATATTCACCGTAAGGAATATTCCCACTCGATCACATGATACTCCTTGGCCCCAAGTTCCACTACCAGCTATCTCCTTATCTCTAACCATTTCAACAAGATGCATACAAGCACAAGGAATCTTCCACACCATAATTCAACTGAAGAAAGAAAACAATTGGGAGAAAAGGATGCTTCTCCAAATTTATGTGCTTCAAATAACTGGTAAGAAGAAGAAGAAGAAGAAAGGAAACAAGGAGAAAAAGCAAGAATACACAAATCTCTAAATTTCCTACAAAATATTAGGAAGCTGAGAATCTATCCGCTGCTGTAACTCTTTAACCTTCAAAGAAAGCTCGGTCTTCTGCTCCTTGTAACTCTGCAATAAGTACTCTTTTCCCTCAATGACTTCTTTTAACTCTCTAATTTCCTTCTTCAACATCTCAGTTTTACCAATTTCTCTCTCCTTTTCCAATGAATCAAGATGATTTTCACCATCCATATACCCATTTGCATGTCCATTTCTCGTTTCTGAAGGCCAAATTGGAGCAGCAGGAACTTTCTCTTGTGAGGCCACATGTCCAACACAATGGTCCGCAATAACCTTCCTTAGCCTCTGAATCTCTCTTTCTGAATCGAAAAGATCTCTGTTTGCAGCATCAACTTGTGCCTGCAAATGAGTAGAATGGTCCAACTGAGAATCTAGTGAACTCTGCAGTTCAACAATCCGATCCTGCATCTCTAGTATCATTTCATCCCTTCTCTTTAATTGCTGCCTTAGCTTCTGTATGACTTCTCGCTTACTAAAGATGTCAGACCCAGATTCTGAAACACATGGTGAATCTGAGCAATTAGAATGATGGAATGGCTTTGGAGGTAATTCAAGGCAGTCGGGGGAAGATGCCCAAACCCCACTGTCTCGGCTATATTCACGTGGAGGAACCATAACTAAAGGGAGGGACACCTCAGGCTCTGTAACTATCTGACCATTATGGGGGTGATTTATATCAATGATTCCCTCATTTCCTGCTCAAAAATTGTTGTGAAGATATGACATCACTGCTCAGAATACAAGGGAAAGGAAGACAATGGCATAAAGTGTGACAAAAAAGATAATATATGAAACTAATCACTGGTAGAAAATCTATAAGAAGTGCAATGACAAAAAGAAATGCTACGGAAATCTATTAAATTATAATTTCAAGATACATAGGAGCCTTCTTAGCGTCTCACTCTTGGAATATAAATTAGAGGTCATCCAAATTTCACAAATTTGCCAACAAGTAGTAGTTGCATAATAATTATCTGCAGGGAATATCTTTATCTAATGCATTCCTCCTTAAATTAAATCTGAACTACCCCATAATCTAAATTTGAAAACATGCAAACCAAAGGATATAGAACATGAAAGATAGCATATGCACAGGTCAAAAGATTCAGAAACCAACAAGAGAATAAAACCATGTACCATCAACTAATCTAAAGATTTCTTGAACCACAACCCAGTTAAGAACATGCCAACTGGCTATTGACGGCATAGAAAAGCTAGCTTGGAAGTAAATGCAAAATGGAATAAGAAGTATCCTAAAGATGCATATGATGCAGCTAACACAGTATTTACCCCGAGGAATAGGACCAATTGCATTCATTTTTTCGCATCCCCATTTCTCCTAATAATAGATAAAAATGAACATCCCAAACTTCAGGGACCAGCACCAAACAGCATTCCAAAGTTCTTTTGCCAATCCAATTTCAAAAAAGATGCTGAATTTTTTTCCTTTTTCCTTTCTCCTTTTTTCTTTTTTTTTTTTTTTTTTTTGTTGGTAAGTAAAACATTGAATTCTTGGTACCGCCATTGAACTAACTCCTGATTGTGCTGGTCTGACCATAGATGTCAAGATGTGGGTATCAATAGGCAAACAACCTTCCACCTTGATGTCAAACCAAAATTGCAAATTAGTCCAAGAATTAGCTCCTAGCCTCCTTTTATTTACTTCTGCGGCCAATTCACTCAAATGGCTTCAGGAAGAAGGGAGATTCCTTTTCCCAAGAAATTTCCTCCATAATAGTTTATTTTTGCAGCAGAAGGCCTAGTATGATGAAACCATAGTTCACAGCAAGGCACTTGGTTACTCCACATACATCCAATATTATCCCAAATTGTTTCTGCATTTAACAACTCCAAATTGCAAACAACAATTGTTTAATTCCTCCAGTAAATGTTTGCGATATAATAGATAATTAAGGCATAAAAAATGTATTGTCTACCATTTAAGAACAATAAAGACCCAAATAAAGAATGCTGGATCAAAAGATTGACCTGAGTAAACCAGAATTCCCTAATAGAAACTTTAGTTTAGCTGTCTCTGTTTATTAGATCCAATTGTTAATATGTGCAAAACCTTAAAGGCTATTGTCTAGGTTAATAGCTGCAACTTTCTGTGAATAATTTCTCAAAGCATTTTTCACTTCAATTTTGCTTGGTCAGATAAGAGTGTGAACACTATACAACGATGAATCTGCAGGTTGAGGAGGCAGCATGATATACGAAGAAATAACAATTGCTAACTGTCCACCAGATCAACATCTCAAGTTGTCTAGTGGAAAAATTATGGTAACAAAGAAGAGAATTTCCAGTTCCCAAGTTAGTCACACCTCACAACAACTACCACCTAGAAAAGATGACATATTTAGTTCATATGCTATCAATGAGGGGAAGGACAACCATCAGCTAAAAGGAAAGATGCAATACAATCCATCATGCACGGTATAAACATAAAAAGTTCAAAATCAGCCAAAAGGAAAGATTAAAATAAATGAACCACATCCTGCAGCAAAAGAGAAGCAAGAGAAACAACAACAAACCTGCAATGCAATTAAACCTTTCATCATCTGGCATGTATGTGTACATACTTGAATTCATCCGTGAACCAACAGGCTTCCTTCTGTCAGGAGATTTTCCATTTCCTGAATCACATACATTCAAATTCAGATAGGAAGAAAACATAAAAGGGAAACCATACCATTTTGACAGCAAAGCCATAATGTCAGACCCTTAAGAGAGCTATTAGCATCCCCCCGTTGTTTCTTATCAGTTGCCTGCCTCAGCTTATAACCAAGACGAATTGATAATGTACTTAACAAGGCACCTCCAGCAATAAGTACCCAATTTGGTCCTTCACGCTGAAAATTGTTCGACTTCTGAGTTCTAGACACACCACTAGCCCTTTGTTTCATTTTACAAGACAATAAAATTGGACCTGCATTGAGGAGGCATCATGAATGGCAGATCTTATAGGAGAAATAAAATGGTACCATGATAGGAGCAGACACAAAAGAACATTTGTAGAAAGAGACTACATATTTCCCAGCTCAAAAGGTAAACTGGATTAGATATCTATTTCTATAAGTTAAATTTTGAGATCAAGAGGTATCTAAAAGATCTATCTAGTTCATCCTCCTAGAGGACATGTACAACAATAACTAACAGATCTACCAAATCTAATACACTTAAAATCCAGTTTGTTTAACAAGCACTGTTATTCCTTATCAAAATCAGCAGAATTAATTTTTTTTTAAAGAAGAAAGCTGTTGCTTGCTATTTATAGGAAGTTTACCAAGCAACAACTTCCACCATTTTTTACCAAGGAAATATGTATTATCCTCATCTGCAACCAATATTAGAACATCCAAGTGCGATACTAACCAAAGAAAGCCCTAATCATGAGGGCCAGAGAATGGAGGCAAACATCAGCAAATTATAATTGACATGTACATATGATATCTAAATAAGCATTCCACTAGACAGCACAAAAAACACATAAAGCCTTGATGTCCCTTCCATGTGTTATCTAGTGGAAATCATGCACAAATCAGCTCCTATACAACTCTCTAGCCCTTTTCACTTCAGAAACTTCACTAATGTAAACCACACTTAACCTTCCCAGAAGTCCTAAAAATCTATTCTCCAGTACAAAATTTATTGACAGAAAAGCCTTAATCATGCTGCAAAACATTCCGGATTCATAATATCCAGCTCCAATCCACAATGAATCAAATCATAAAAATCTAGTTCAAGTTTATAGAATCTGAAACTTGCAAACAATTCAAAGCCATTAAAACCCTAATCCTAAATCGCCACACACAATACCGTAAATCTTTCTATATCTAGAAAATCCAAAATAAAAAACCAACCTCCATGGAAAAACTAGCAGTTCACACTAATCACAATGTGCTTTCCTACTAATCATTTGATAGAACCAGCCGACCGGCATAATTACTGAAGTGCCGCAATTTTCTTTTCTTTTCTTTTCTTTTCTTTTTTTTTTTTTTTTTTGGATTCACGAGAAGGCAAGCTAGGGGGTGTAAAAATGCCCGCGCAGCGCTTTCTTTTCATTAGTTATACATTGAACATAGACAAGCAGAACACCATTTTGCGAAAGCAAACTAATGACTAAATCAAACGAAAAGCAAATTCTCGTACTGAAACCCCAAGACCAGAGCCTAAACCGTTAACACTACAAGCCAATGAAACATCGATATGATTAAACAGAACAATTAACGAATTAACTAAAAGCAAAAATAGAATGAACAATATATACCTCATTCATATGAGACTAGGGTTTTTCTCTCTCTCCCTCACAGTCTTATTGTGTACTTTTCCCTCTAAAGCTCCGCCATTTGTCTCTCTTCCATAGGCAGAAAGAGAAACAGAAATTTTATTTTATGTTTATTCTTAAGAAAATAAAACTGAAAACCCAAAAAGAGGAGGGTTTTGAAATGGCGGCTTTATTTGCCCAGCTGTGACAGTAATAGAGAGAGGGAGGGAGAGACACGAGACACCTCTATTTCTGGAATGTGGAAAAAAAAAACTAATAATAATAATATAAATAATGACGTAAATTTTACAAATCTTCAATAATAATTACGCAAAGTAATTTTCTTTTTAAGCGTCAAATTATAATAGTTTGCCCCCATGCACTTAGTTTTATTGGTACTTTTGAAATTAACAAAAGTTATATATATATATAAATATATAATATTAGTTATCTTTCAAAAATTTTCTATAATTCTCTATTATAAATGCCTTTTTACTTTGCCAATATATTTTTTTTCAAATTAGGAATAAAACTTTACAAATACCAAAAACTCTAAAGAAATTCTTACTTTTTGATAGTATAACTATTTAAAAAATAAATCTCTTCATTGTTCTATGTCACTATATTTTATTTATAAGTTATTTAAATTATATAATGACATTTCAAAGTCATATATATTAGGTTATGTAATTTATCTCTATATTATAGGCTCTTATTTTTCCCTCTAAGTTCATGCTATTGGAAATAGAAAAATAAAATTAAGAATACATCGAAAACCATATCAAAATAATTATCAGAACTTGTCGATATACTACGTCCTAGAATTAGAGACACGTACCTTTGGCATACGCATAAACGGTTGACAATGAAAAGACTAAAGAGTCCCTAGACGTCACTACCATATACGGAGCCAACATCCTGCACTTTTACCTTAAGCAACTTAAAAAAAAAAGAAATGAATAAAAAAATAACATATGGAAGAAGAAGGAAAGAAAGGGGAAAAAGCAAATGACCGTCGTTGTAGTAGAAAGAGGCGTAGAGAGCCAAACGGTAGCGACATTGCTGGTGGATTGGTCAGACACAATTCATTGGATAATAGTACGATATGTAACCGATAATTATATTGGAAAAGTTTATAGTAATAGTGGATAATTTTTTAAAAAATTTATCATCCTTATAGTTGCATATTCGAATATGTAATTATACATTATTATATTTATCTATATAATTAAAGTAGTAATCATCCTTTAAAATATTACTATTTAATCTTTCAATTAAAATCTTATTGTAAATAAAACCAACATTAAAAATTATTTATTAAAACTATAATTATTTTATACTAAAAGTAAAATTGGCATGTCAACCTATTCTTTCTCACTAATCTCTTCTAATCTCAAAACTTACTTTCTCCTATCTTTTTTTGCACAATATGGTGGTTATCTTATAATTTTTCCTTTTGACGGTTTCTCACTCTTTTTATTTTTTTCTCCCACCTTGCTTTACTTATATTACATGGCTAAAATTTAAATTATAATGAAATATAACTGTGATAATTATTGATTGTCCATAAGTATAAAATTAAAGGATTTAAAATGAGTGTAGATAGAGAAAAAGAAATAATTTTATATTTATATTGTTTAACAAAAATTATAATTATATACTAAATAGATAATAATAATTTTAAATATATAAATTTAATTTTATTTAATCTACACACGTATCGCAGTATATCGTTGCTAGTACGTGTATATGCGTGTGTTGAGTAATTTTTTTTTTTTTTCAATTAAACTGCAATTCATAATTTAAAGAAAGAGTAATTCAAACATATTTTATATAATGGAAGCTTAATGTTTATGCCACCTGACATTTTCGACGCATGAGTAGTGCTTATGAAATTTTCTTCCTTCCCCGTTGGCGTTTTCCGGCTTTCTTAAGAAAAATTTAAGGTCTAAAATTTGCAGAAAAAGAAAAGACTAAGGCCGATTAAGGTGAGGTCAAGATCAGAGAGGGCACTACTCATCAGGTTGCCACTAACCATTGACAAAAGTTGCTATAATATGATGAAATAAGCACTGTCATCTAAATCAATTTAATTGTTTAATAGTTGAGTCATATGTGATCACTTAGTAAATGTAGCCTATGTACAGGGTGGTCGAGAAATTACTGGCGTCGTACTCTCGTCGTCCGCTTCCAGCGAATCGAGCTGCATGCGCCGTAGAATCCGATTCTTCAACCCACTCCCCCACCCACCCACCCCCCCCCCCCCCACCCCCGCCCCCCCGGTAATATTTTAGGTGTAGTCTAGTTGTCAAATTTGTTAAATCCAGTTTTTTTTCCCCCAGAATTTTTATATACAGTATTAAATAAATTTTTTAGTATATTATTTGGTTTGCATATTGAACAAAATTACTGTATAAAATGTTTTTTTTTAAAGTATTAAATTAAAAATAAAAAATTTATCATATATTTGACGGTGGATAATTCTATCTTACATTATAAAATGAATATCTTTTTAAAACTCTAAAAATAATCCTACATTAGATTCTTAATCATAGTATTGAATGTTATTATAATTTATAATATGAATAATTAATTTTTAAAAAAATTTTCCAATAAAAAAGCCTTTTTCAATACAACATGCATCAAACATAATATAAGAAAATTATATTGTCTTATTCTCACTCAACTGTACTATCCCATTTTTCTTGTATTATCTAGTTCTACTGATAAAATGCTACCTTAGTTTTCTACTCCAAGTCCAGGTACTATTTTGAACCAAATTAAACTATATTACTATAGGAATGAAAAAAAATAGAAAACATATAGGAGTATTCATTTGGAAAAAGAAAAAAAATTATAAATTTTAAAAATAATTCCTAGAATAGAATTTCTACAAAATAATCCTAAAATTACCACATGTCATATTAGGTTTCCAAAACCCCATTTCATGATGTACTAAAATCAAGTGCAAATTTTGGTGCTCTTTTCTTAAAAGCAATTATTGAAAGCTAATTTCTAAAGACTAATTTGTTTACGAAGAACTCAATGATAGACCGAAGAATATCATGCAATAGCACTTGCTTATACATATATCGTATATAACTAACTTGATTGAAAACCCTTATTGTTTTGTCATGAATGTATACTTTTGTCTTTATCACTCTTATCAAATGTTTGCGCTCATTTCTCTATAGATTTTTTTGCAGGTTTAGAGTCAAATGTAGCATCTTACCTATTCTAAATGAACAGCAAACGAGGCTAGAAACTGAGGATTATCAAGTTATGGTTGGATTTTGCCTTTTAGGAATACTAATTAGGTCTCAATAAGCGGCCTAATAGTTTTTACGTATTGTTTTGTATCTTATAATCAAGAACCTGTATATTCTATACTATATATTTTGAAATAGTAACTTTGATGTAAATAAACTATTGTAAATGCAAGTTTTATATGATGTAATGTTGTATAGAACTCTTTTGTAAGCCTTTTTTTTGGAGAAGTTATACCACAGGTTTTTATCTAACAAGTACCTACTTTAAAGTGGTTGAGTTTTATGCCTTGTGTAGATTATGTCTACATTATTAATTGTCAAACAATTTTTTACCTTAGACTGATTTACACGGTAGTATTGTTGCAATTCCGTTCGTTAAGGCATAACACATAAGACTGCTACTCAATTATGAATACTACTCGCTTAAACCAAGGTTAAAGTATAATTAATACATGTATAGCTAAAGGGAGAAGGTTAATTACAATAAATTAATAATTAGTTAAATAAACAAATCAAAGGACCAAACAAAGAAAAAACAAGTTGTAACTAACTATCAAAACTAGTCAAATGATTTGCATAAAATTTACAAGTCATTCACTTCAACTTCTACCCCTCAACTATGGACCCAACTAGTAGGATAGTCTACTTTTAGATTAGAAGGCTGGTCCTTTCTTCTACATTTACCTTTAGTTTTCTCATATGCCTACTGTCACGCCCCGAAGCGGTAGAGTCATAACAGCCCTGCCGTATAAACCATCCTAAGATAGAAGTTGGCCTTACAACCGCTATCTTAAACCTGATCTATACAAGGCATCCACGACTAACTCGCTTTGAAGTAAACAGTTTGTAATTTAAATAAATCATTTACCTTAGAAAGTGAGGAAATATATATATACACTATAATTCAATTATTACAATTAAAGTTTACAATAATTCTTCGTAACATATTTCCTAGTTATACATTATTCAGAAATGAAAAGTAATAAAATATGTATTGATTCTTCAATGTTTTTCCTTACTCCCTAAGATCCAGCAGTTGTTAGCTTCAGAGTAGTTGTTTGCCGCTTCTTAGCCAATACCTACACGATGTTTTTAGGGATGTGAGCAACCACATCTTAGTAAGTTAGGATGGAGGACTTAAAACTATACCACAAACACAACAAGGTTTTCAATCAACTTACTAGGTGCAATGCATGTGCAAGCAAATGCCATCGCATGACGTTGTCCGTCCCGTCATGAGATTAGAGAAATTACGCCCGCTCTAATTCAGGTTGAGGAGTTGCCATTAATGTAACAACTCACAACCAAACCCAAGTTTGTGCAATTGAGACCTCGCTTATCTCGCGACTACCTTCAAACTACTAACTTCACCCTCGCCACGACCTCCTCTCCTGTCATTTAGTTCGGCTAAGGATGAAGAAGGGACCAGTTGCAATCATGCGCTATCCCTTTCGAAGGGGTCGGCATTTGGTCGGAGAGTCCTAAGTTCCCCTAATGGGTTGCCATACATGTCCGATTATGATTACTGGTTGTATATTTGATTAAATCCAGTTTAGGGTGATCAATCATTTTATACAAATCATACAATACATGCCAGAGTAACAAACAGAATCATAGCATCACCTATAATCAAGTACATGCACATATCCAATAATCTAACAAGCATAACCAAGCATAATCTTAAGCCTTCAAAATACAGCATCGTATTAATCCCAACTTACCTCGACTCCTCGCTCACTCACTCGGGGTTCGACTTGCTCAGGCCATTACCGATCATCCCTATAACACAAACGTGGTTTCAGTTTTCACATAATGATTATAGGTTCATTTTCTCCTATAACACTTATTGTTATGTTTTATTTAGGGTTTAATATACCTAATTATCTAAGTCTTAAGTCTTTTACAATTATTCTAGGTTTAGGGTTAGGTTCGGGTTTGGTTTCCGCATTAATTTTTTTAAATTAGGTTCTAATTCGATTTCTAAGTCCTAAATATGCTCGAATCCTAATGTGAAATTAATCACATTAAGCTCGAGTATTCAAATATCCTATTGGGTCTAAATTTAAGATTCTAAGCTATTCGGTACACGCTAATCCTAATTAGGGTATCAGATTTATCCCCGATGTGAGAAAATCTTACTTTTTTATATAATTACCTAAAATTCAATCTTAATTCAGATTTAATATTATTTTGATTTTTACTCTAATATTATCTAGATAACCCTAATTTTTTAGATTTATCAATTTCCAATTCCACATATTACTACTTTCTTACAATAACTACCTAATTTCCTAAATTAACTATACTTAATACTCCAAAGGCTAGGATTAGGGTTCCACATCAGAGATTAATATCCTTAAACATCTAATTACCATATAAATCAGTAATTAATATCTTAATCACCTAATTAACTCAAAATTACCCAATTTTTCCATCATTTTAGGGTTAAAAATTAACTTAAAAATTTCAAAAATTAATTTAAAAAAAATGGCTTCATAGCACTGTTTTATATCACATAAGCATTCCACAAAAAAAAGTTGAGCTCCAAACTACACTCCTAAGCTTATTTATTTATAAACCGAAACATGCTCGGTTTTGCACGATTTCTTAAGGACCCTATATCACAAGATATATTTTCATCAAAATAATATTTTTCTAAAAACTACATACAAAAATGTTCCAAAATAACAAGTTTCATAATTTTCTAAAAATATTTACTATTTTTTCAAAATTACACAAAATCAGGCTGGAAATCGAACTTACCGATTTGGGTGGCTCCGGCTACCGTGTATCGGCCCACCTAGGCGTTGCCACCACCGTATGGTGGTGGTAGTCGTCCACTCCCAGTTGTTCGTCGGGTTTGGATTCTCCTTTGTGGCCCTAACTGTACAGTTTTCCTTTTCTTTTCTTTTCTTTTTTTTTTTGTTTTTCTCTCAATTTTCGCCTCTCCCTATTTTTCTCTGATTTCTAACTATCCAAATGAGCTTCTAAATTTTCCTTGCTATTTATAGAACTTTAGTGTAATTATTATGCTTTAAATTGGACAAGATAATTGCCTTATCCCTTAATTTTTGGCTTTTGTGTTGTCTTAATTTAATTAGCCGATTTTTTATTATTTTTTCCAGCTGACATAACCTATATCTGGATCATTCCTTATTTTTCTTTATTTTTACTTAATTAATTATGAATTTTCTTTAATTATTTAATATGATTTTAGCACATTACGCGTATTTTAAGTAATTACGCGTATTTCTACATACATGTAAATTCATATATAGTACAAATAAATATTCCTAAATATTATTTAGGTTATTTTATGATTTTTAGTATACATATAATTTATCTCTAGCGATTCATTAATTATCGAAATGCATTTTACGCATTTTCGATAAATAACGAGTTATATACTTAAAATTTGAAATTTTTATATTCTTTTATTTTATTGCTTATTTTATTAAATTTAAATTTACGGGATCATTTTCCTAATATTTCTAGCTTTACTTTATAATTTAGGCTCGATCGGGTCTTTCAACCTATTGAAACCTCAAATTGCTAGTTTTGGGACTTACACCTACAAAGATAAACTTCTACCATGCTTAGTTCTTACTTTCCTCTAACAAAAATGTAGACAATAGGACGCGACAACTCCTCACCAATCATTGATAGCCACTACTCAACTACAACCATTATACCCCTATGATAACTTGCAACAAACTATAACTATCCTCTAAATACAATTCCGATCATAGTAACCACCAAACACTGCAAAACAAAAAAAAAATGGGAAACAAAAACACTATAATACCAATCTAGCACTCATCTTATCACAATCAAAACCTGACACACACAGAAAACCAATTTTAAAGCTACAACCTTTAGAAATAAAAATAAGAGTTACCTATTGAGATGCGAAAGAGAAGATAGTTTCGTTAAATTTCTCTTAAGTTTCCTATGTAATACCAATCTCTATTGAGTTCGCTTGAAGATAACTCAATGGAACTATTAAAGAATGGGAGTAAGATTGTAAGAGTAGAAGGAAACAGAGAATAAAATGAATCACGATGAAAGAATGTGGTTTAACGATAAAGTAGGAGGGGGTTTAATGGCAAGTGTTCATCCTAATTTCCACAAAAGTCCAAAACACAAGCCTTTAACATGTCCTCTAAGATTTGTATCATTCTCTCTAACTAGCCATCTATTTGAGAATGAAACACTGTACTAAACTTCAACTTAGTTCTCAAAGCTTTACGTAAACTCTTCTAAAACCTTCCAGCAAAACTTGTATCTCTTTTAGATATGATGCTTTCTAGAACTATGTACATTCTTATAATCTCTTTTACACACAATTGAACCAACTTTCCTAAAGTATAACTAATATTAATAGGTATAAAATGAGCTAACTTAGTTAACTAGTCCATAATTAGCCATATTGCATCATGCTTTTCCTTGGTCTTAGGAAGATTTGTGAGAAAGTTAAAAGTCACTTACTCACATTTTCACTATGGTATATATAGTGACTAAAGTTCACCAATTGGCTTCTAATGTTCTATTTTGATTTGCTAACATGTTAACCACTTTAGAACATATTTGCCTATCTCTCTCTTCATGTTTCTCTACCAATAATGGCATTTTATGTCCTTATACATCTTAGTACTCCTAAGGTAAATTGAATACCTAAGGTAGTAAACTTCCTTCAATATTTTCTTCTTCAATTGAAAACTCTGTGGTACATATAATATGGTTCCAAATCTCAAAATTCCCCTAACATCAATACTATACTTAGGTGCTTTACCTGATCCATTATACTCTTGATGTCTTAGATACTGGCATTATCCTGAACTGCTTTAATTCTATTTACTAGAGTTGGTTAAATGCACGAACTAACTAATCTTGCTCCTACTCTTGTGTCACAATTCTAACCTGTGCATATCTTTAAACAACTAGTTTTGAGAGGTAATCAAAGTAGCTAAATTACCTTATTTCTTCCTATTGTGGGCATCCACCAACACAATTGCCTTTCTTAAGTGGTATTGAATCTTAATTTCATAATCCTTTATTAACTTTAGCCATCTCTACTATCTCATGTTTAACTCTTTATGAGTGAAAATGTTTCTAAACTTTTATAATAAGTGAAAGCTTTACATTTCTTTCCAAAACGATAATGCCTCCAAAGCTTAAATGCTAAAACAATAGCTATCAGCTCTCAAATCATGAGTAAGGTAGTTTTTTTCATATGGCTTCAATCAGTGAGATGCACAAGCTATGACTTGTCTTTTTTCCATTAGAATACATCCTGACCCGTACACTAAAGTATCGATGAATATTATAAATTCCACACCACTCCTGGGTAATGATAATACTAGAGTTGAAATTAGCTTCTCTTTTAGCTTCTAAAAGATGGCTTCAGATATATCATCCCAATCAAACTTCATTCCCTTCTAAGACAATTTGGTAAGATGAGTTGTTATTTTAGAGAATCTTTCTACAAACTACCTGTAGCAACCTACCAAACCCAAAAAGCTTATGCTATCTGACATTGTTTTTAGACTGGGCTAATTTACTACAACTTTCACTTTATTGAGATGTACTGGCTTTCATTTTTAATCACCAAACTGCCTAAGGAAATTACTTGCTTAAGCTAAAATTCAAACTTCTTAAACTTAGCGTACAGTTTTGTAACTTGCTCAATACTAATCTTAAATGTTCCTTATGCTCTTCCTTACTCTTAGAGCAAATCAATATATCATCAACAAAGATGATCACAAAATTATCCAAGAAATCACTAAATACTCAATTCATAAGGTCCATAAATATTGCTAGCGCATTTAGCAAACCAAAGGGTATCATTAGGAAATCATAATATCTAATACAGGGTCTTAAAAGCTTTTCTTAAGATTTCCTCTTCCTTGATCCTTAATTAGTGATATAGTAATCTTAAGTCAATTCTAGAGAAAACTTAACCTACTTGTAATTGATCAAACAAATTGATACAAACTCGTAAGTGAATACACAAACTCAATATCACACGAAAACTAAGGGGATGGGTTCAGGTCGTAAGATGGCCTAAAAAATTACATGATAGTCAATGGTTTAGCAATCTTGTACACTAACTCTACGGACATGACATACTATAGAACTACATACAAACCTAAGACTCGCTTGATGTGATGCACTGATCCAAGTGATAGGGTTACTCACGCACAATCCTTGCTAAAGAGCTTTCCAAGAGAAAAAACTTAATGGTTTTTCATTAATATTCAAAATCTGTCTAAAACCCTATACAAGTGTTCTATTTTTACAGAGTGGTAAAACTATAAATAAATGATTAAAGGATGCCCTAGTGGCATTCCAGTAATTACAAATAAAACATAAAGATAACTTACCAAAAATACAAGAAATAGAAAATCTAAATAACATAAGTAAAATAGATAGCTGAATAAGATTTTCGGGTGAGAGGCTGATGTTTGATTTTGGACAGCTATCGGAGACTCAGAGTTGTGATCTGGGCAGACCAGATTCTAGACTAACTGTCTTGTCTAGAGTCAATTTGATATGTTCATGGCTGACCTTATAGGACTAAGGCCGACCTCGCATAGCTAAACCGACCTGATATGACAGTGGCCGACCTTATATGGTTGGGCCGATCTAGCATGGACATGGGTGACCTGTTTAATAGTCTTGGTGTGGCTGAGTTGATATGGAATAGCTAGGCAGCCTCATCATAACTGAGTAGATCTTAGCCGAACAAGCTCATTCAAGCAAATCGATCTCGGTAAAATAGAGTAGATAGGTAAGACAGGATAATCCTGTATAGCTAATCAAAGTAGACCTGGCAGAATAGAATAAAGCCGACTATAGTAGGGCAAAATAGATCAAGTATAGTAAGGAAAACCTAGCAAAGCAGGTCATAAATAATAGGCCATGACAGAACTTACAAAGCACGTCGAGTCTTCTAATATTGCCATAGTTCATAGATAGGTCTGTAAGAAGGCTCGATCAAAGTAGAGTGGGGCATACTCAGCATAATAGGGTAGGCACAACAAAGTAGGGCAGGCCGTTTAGAACTAATAGAATACATAAACAAGTCATCCATTCACGCGGAGCTTGTAAAAAAGCCTCCCATGTAGTCCGAAACTTAGCATGTCATTGGGTTGGTAACCAAAATCCTATCACAAATCGTCTACTTCAAGGAGGGGATACTTATTCTTGAAGTGATATTGTTTGGCTCTTTATAATCTATACAAAGTCTCATACTTCCATCCTTCTTTCTAATGAAAAGAACCTAAACACCAACAGAGATATACTTAGTCTCATAAACATTTTATCTTGTAAATCCTATAGCTAGCTCTTCAACCCTATTAACTCTATTAGCACCATTCAATAAACTTACTTTGATATTAGCTCTATACTTAGTACTAGGTCAATACTAAATTCTATCTCCCTAGCTGGAGGTAACTAGGTAAGTCTTCTAGGAAGACATTAAGAAAGTCTTTCATTGCTAGTACTTGCTCCAACTTAACTATCTCACTTGCCTTAACAACTGATACAGTTAACACACTCTTACCTTACAGCTCATAGGTAGGCAACCTTATAGGTCTTTGAGCTTTGAACTTGAAACTGGTTGAATCCCCATTAGCTAAATTAAAATGAACAACCATTTTGTAGTATCAACAGTAGTGTGGTGCTTTGATAGTTAATTGAATCCCAAGATCACATTAAAATCCATCATCTCTAGCATGAGTAGAACTGCTAACATCACCCTACCTTTTATCTCCATACTAACATCTTTGCAAATCCTCTCTAAACCAGCTTCCAAAGGATTATTCACACTAAGGAATCATCCAAGCATTCATAAATTAAACTATGTGCATATACAAATAAGTCAAACACATATGAAAGCGTAGCACTAGTATCAAATAAAATATAGATGATATGAGAATGCGTAAGAAGCATACATATGATAGTCTCTATGTTGAGAAGGTCTTTGTACTGTTGCTACTGCTAAAGTGCAACAACCCTATTTAGAATTTATTACCTCGAGCTACTTCTTTTTAGTCATCCAGATTGTACTTTCATTAGAGGCCTCATTGCCTGTTGCACTAAGCTGCCTGACTCCGTATATGGCCATTGCCACATGCAACTACTTTATGCCCCCTTTGTTTACATAGATGATAGAAAACGTTAAGGATAGATCTCTTAGTATAGGTCTTACTAGTATGTCTTAGCCTCTTATAAGAAAAATAAGCATCCTCTAGCCATTTGCATGCACTTAGCCCATAGGGGCCATAACATTTGGTACATATGAGAGTATGAGCTCTTAGAAGAAGAGCCAATAGTATGGGCCTAATCTAAATAGGTGGAATTGCTCTAATCACAAGTTGAGTTGACAACATTTGGATTCTCTTACCCCTATCTTGAAACACATACCCTAGAGCTAATCTCTTTTCTAATGCCACACTTGTCCTACGAGTTAGCATCTCTTCTTTTCTCTTCCTACTTTACTTTACGTAACTTTCTTTGTCAACTACCTTTACATAAGTATGAAGCTAAAAGGAACCTAGGTCACGTTACAATTTAGGTTTTGGAGCCCCCATAAACCTATGAGTTCTAGATGTATCATCTGTTAAGCTACCTCAGGCAAAATCTTAATCAGTTAGTTCAACTCCACCTCATACTCTTCTACATATTTAATACCTTGTTGACAATTGTAGTAGGTTACCCACATGTTATCTTAAGTGTTGCTAAGGAAATGTTTCTATAAAATAACTCCTTGAACCTCTACTTATCTACTAGTTTCTTATTAGCCTAAGAGTTGGGGACCACTATATTGTTGTAAGTCCCTTCAATATACAGGCAGCATAATCTACCTTCTTGTTCTATGGTAGCCTAAAAGCAGTAAAGGTCTTCTCAATATCCTCTATCCAATGATCAACCTCTAGTGGATCAATCATCTTCGAATTAAAAGCCTTTACTAGCCTAGCAAACTTATCTATCCTTTTTGCTCTTTAAACCTTGTGTGCCCTTGTCTACCTTATTATTACTATACGAGTATCCAAATTAAAGTATTGGTCATCTTTACTAATAGTACAGTAGTGTTAGTTGCTTGGCCTTTACCCCTCATGGTACCAAGCCTCTTTACTAGGTAATGTGGATATGTAGATAAATGTATGAAACCAATGATCAAGTAATGAGGGAAATGGGTCCGAACCTCGAGACGATAAGAAACTAAATGAAAGTTAAAGGTTAAGTAGGGTCTCATGCATAACGTAAGTAAATATGATGCAACACTTAAGCTCACACGAACTTAAGGTCTAGCTTAATAAGACGCATAAGCTAGTACTTGAGGTCACTTGCCACTATTCTTTATTTAAGATAATAGATAAGAGTAGGGCTGTCAAGCTTGAATTTTTCTCAATTTTTAATTATTTTTCTATCAATATTAAACCCTTCTTATTTAATATTATTAATTGACTAAGAATTAAGGAAAATAGGTTTTTAAACATGTTTTGAAAAATACTTGGACTTGCCACCAGACTAGGGTTAGGAAAAAAGGAAAAAGGTCAAGTTATGACTAATTAGGTAGATTGGTTATAACTTGGCTATTGAGTTATGATAAAATCAAATTTAAAAAGAAAAGGATTTTAAAAACCAAATATCTAAGATTTGGGAGCTATCTTATTAAACCTTACTTAGGTATTACTTTTCACTTTTTGAAATTAAATTTATCTTTCACTAATACCCTTCTAAAAAATAACATTTATTCGCATGTAAATAAGGAAATAAAATTAATTTACAAATGGGATAAATTGAACAATTATATTACAAAAAGTGGAAAAAGAATTTTTTTTTTGTATTTTAAGTTATCTAATAGTTTTCTATGAGTACTTATATACCCACTATTCTGGATTAGAGTTTGTTAGTTCATTTAGAAAATTTTAGTATGTTGGTTTCTTTTAAATTTGGAAATTAGTCGGATGTACGTTTTTTGTTGATTCAATTTTTATTTTGGAAAAATTATAAAGGATCCTAGTTTGGGTGTCTTATTTTTGGAAAATCCTAGAAAGCCCTAACTTTGAAATGGGTTTACTAATTTTTATTTTTGAAATCAAGTTTTTCTAAGTGATCAAACCTTTTTTCATTATTTCTTTCCTCTTTTTTCTTTAATTTTTAATTTTATTTTTTATTAATTATTATTTTTCAAAGCATAAATAAAAAAAATTATGCTTTCCTTTCCTTTTCCTTTTATTTTTTTCTCTATTTTTTCCTTTTTTTTTAATTTACATTAGAACAGCACAATAAGGAGATAAAGATAAAAAAATGAAAAAAAAAAGAAAAAAAATAGCATAAAACAAAATAAAGCAAAAAGGAAAATGTGGCTAGATTAAGGTATTAGGTGTAGAGCATCGATTGAATCTTGGGAAAATGGGTCAGGTTGGATCAAGGAATTTGGGTTGCCAAAAGAAAGAAGTAATGGCAACAGGTACTTCACATAGTGGTTTTTGGGGAATTTTGAAGGGGAAATGGCGTTTTTGTGAGTATTTGATTGACTTAATGGTCTAAGGACAATGTTGTTGCATATGGTAGTAGATTTATGGTGTTTCAAGATTGGCCATAAGTGGTGGTTGGTGGCTGTGCTTAGTAGTGGCTCCTGGACTTAGGAAAATGATGAGGTCTATCATTTATGGACATGGTGAATGTAATGGTGGCATTAGTTTAGGCTAAGGAGGTACGATGATGGTTGGTTTTAGTTAATGCCACCACTTACAAACCCTAGGTAGTTGAAGATGGTGGTTATCGACCATGGTGAAAAGAATGGGGAGGTGTTATCGATAGCTCAAGACTTATGGACAATCACTATGTAGTTGTTTTTGCTTGAAAAGCTTTGAGCTTAGCTAACCTTATAGAGAGAGAGGGAGATGCAACCACCAAGAGAGAGAAAGAGTTAGGTATGGTGTTTTTTATATATGTTGATGATTTCTTAATGGTGGAAATAGAACCAAAGGGTGGTATTTATATCGAAACAAGCTGAAGTAAACTTGGAAGGAGCAATAATGGTTTAATTAGCCATTAATGTTTAAGCTTAGAAATCAAGCTCCAAGGTAATTTTAGTACTAGTTTGACTAAGAAGATAGATGAATTCAAACATAATTGGGTACCATTCAAAAGTACTCCAAATCTATAATTAATTCTCATATTTTGTTTGATCAAATTTGGCTAAAAAAATGATTCAATCTGATTAAAAATAAAAGGGCTCACATGGGGTTTTACTTTTCTTTTACCCTTCCTATATATTTGCGCATAGAGATGGAGATCAACGTGTCGTCAATTGTTGAGCACATACCATGTGCCTAGCCCACACATGCATTGCATGCATGAGGCTAAAAAAGAGACGCAGGCACTTCTTGTGCCTGCAAATGTGGACCTTATCTATGTTTTAAGGCCTTAGGCTCTATTTACTGTGGATTAGGTCTTACACTTAGTTCGATCCTCCTTTTTTTTTATATAGAAACAAAATAAATAAATTGATTAATAAAAATATTGCACTAATACGAGCTTTAATTCAAAATTAAACCCTAATTAAAATGCAATAATAATTTTTGAATAAAGCCCAATTTTAGTGGTTATGTATACTTATTCAACTCTAAAAATTAATTACTCATCACATGTAACCCAATGAGCCTATGACTTAAAAAATCTATTTTTCTTAATTTTTTTGTATTTTTTATTATTTTCTATTTTTTCATTTTTCTAAATTTTCTATTTTTTCTATTTTTAATTTTTTTTTCTTTTTCTTTTTCTAAATTAGAACACTTTTTTCCCTATTCTCAACTTTTTAAAATTATAAGGGGCAAAAATGGAGCATCTACAAATGCTCTTCTTTATGGTGAAATTTGAGTAAAACTTTTCCACAAAAACAAAAAGAGACACAAGTTTTGTCCTAAAGATGAATTTGTCCTAAGAATTGCTTTCGTTAGCTAACCATCCTAGGTTCGATCCACTGGAGATTTAGTAAAAGGTGAAAGATAAAAGTGAGAGAAGGAACTTTAAGAGCTAATTGAGACGTTAAGGTAAGTTTTAGAAGGGTCTAGCGCCTTAAGAGCTAGCTATAAAAATTAGTTTGAAATCTTATCGTATCTTTCTAAGTTGACTAACTTAGGCGAGAGCGTCTTTAGGGGATTAGTAACCTTAAATTGGATTCGATTTTAGAAAATATGGTTATGCTTTTCTAACCTAAGTGGAAGCATCTCTATGGAACTAGCAATCCTAAATTGGAATCGATTTTAAAAAACCTAGTCGTGCTTTTCTAACCTAGGTGAGAATGTCTTTAGGGGACTAGTAATCATAAATGAAAATCGAGTTAGAAAACTCAATTGTGCTTTTCTAAATTGACTAACCTAAGTGGGAGCATCTCTAGGGGATTAGTAACCCCAAATAGATAAGACAAGAAAGTAAAACTTAAATGGCCATCTTGGATGGATGCTTCTTTGCTTTATTAAATTTGACACCAATGTGAGCACCATCTTAGATTTATGGGCGCTAACAAAAACTTAAATGCAATCTTGAATTGATGGGTATCGCACCATCTTAGATTGATAGGTCTTAAAAATAACTTGAATTCCATCTTAGATTGATGGGTATAACACCATCTTGGATTGATAGGTATCTCTTCATCTTAGATTAATGGGCTTTAACTTGAACGTTATCTTGGATTATTAGGCATAAATTTCATCATAATCTTAGATTGATGGGCCTTTTTGTTCACTATCTTGAATTGATGAATAAAAACATAAACATCATCTTAGATTGATGGGTAAAAACTTTCTTGAAATTGACAAAATTAACCTTAAGGGTCAACTTGAGAGAGAGATTGAGTCATCGTGGTCACTTGATCTAGTTAATAAAGGCTAGGCACCCCTCCTCCCCCTTTTAAATGCCTTTTCAATCATAGGAATAATATCTCATAAGTGATTAGTTTAGTCTAAGAGGGCTTCCTTATCTTCTTTCGGTTTAAATTATCACTCCTAACTACAATTCCAAAAATTATGGTCTATCTTGCAAGTGATACAATTTAATTAATTTGTTAGGTCTTTTTCGAACTACAATGTAATATAGGTTTTTGGTCTTTAGTTTAAAAAATGGATATAAATGAAATGGTTTTTTATGAAAGAATCGCTCTTTAACCTGGGTTTACAAGTCAAGAACCCTATAAGTAAAACTAAATTGTGTTTGCCCCAGTTTCAAATGTAACTTTTTCTAAAGATGAGTTATTTCCTTTAATCAAAAGGACCTTTAGAAGGAGAGGAATTGTAGGTAGGTCTTAGTTTACAAGATGAGTGGATTTTGAGAATCTTGGTTTTTACCCTTACTCTTTTAGATTTAGGGGTTTTTTATTTCGAGGGATGAGGCTTACTTTAGAAAAGAACGTATGAGCTATATGCGCCTAATCATTTTCAGTTTTCAGAGCTTTGGATTTGATTACCTTGTTTTTGTAGATTTCTTTCTTGAGCATACTTTTCGTTTCCTCATTTTTCCTCATGCCCCTTTTCTTTTTTCTTTCTTTCTTCTTCTTTTTTTTCCTCTCTCTTTCTTTTCTTTTTTCTTTTTTTAATTTGATCCAAGACAAAGGTGATCATCCCCTTTTTTGTTGTATAACTCATACTATATGCAGCTTGTGTATAGTGTTCAAAACGGAAGCCTCTCTTCATCTTAAAGGAAATAAGCATCCAAAAATAATAATTACAGTTGAATTGAGGTAACTAGAGCAAGCATAAATTAGTTTTAACCTTTTGCTCCTTTTTAATGACCCTAACATCTAGATTGTCTTATTATGGGGTAGTTCTTGATAGGATTTAATTTTTGAAATACTTTATTAAAAAAGCTTAACGAGGATGATAAGGGATAATTTGTGTTTTAGAATAGAGAAATGCCTAAAATCATTTTGATTAGTGTATCAATTTCAAGATGGACTTCCATTAAGGAATAGGTCCAAATCTTTACTTTGATGACATTCGATACTCAAGTGTTTAAGGGTTGGTGTTTAGGATTAGGTTTACCTCTTTTTATTCTAAACTTTCAAAATGAGGTATCAAAAATGTGTGCTAATATTTATTCAAGAAAGAAAGAACTTTTATTTAGGCAATTTTTGACATTACAAATCATAAAGTACTTAAGCTTCCTTAATAATTGTCCCTCATTTTTTGGTTTCTATTAAATTAGCTTAGCTTCCCTTTACTTAAACTCCTACCCCTCTTCCATTTATATGTTCCTATCATGTTGATGCATGACTTTGCATATCATAAAGGAACATTTACCTTAACCTCTAATCTATTTGGATTATTAAAGTCTATTTGAAGAAACCTAGTATCAATTAAGTCTTAAACTTTATGCTTTAGTTTCCAATAGTCTCCTGTAGAATGACCCATTGGGCATGTATGATTGTAGGATAGGATCAAGCCTTTGGATCTTGTGTTTGAGTGGAGGAGGTGCATGGCTTAGTATCCTTACCTCTCTCAACCAATGTAGGAGTTGAGTTATTGGCATCAAGATTGGAGTAAGATGCCTTCTAAGCGTCTTTCTTTTAAAGTCTGTTGAATTTATATCCATTTTGAGACTTGTTTAGATAATTTGATCTTCAACTAATTTACTGGTCCTTATTGCCTCCTCTATGTGACTACCTACTAAAACTACATCTACAAAGCTAGCAGCTGATTGCCCTAGGAGGCAATAAAAATATGGCCCATTTAGTGTTTGGATAAATGATTTAGTTGGTCCATTCTCTAACAAAAGGGAGGTAATTTTAGCTGCTATGCCCCTTCATCTTTGGGCATATTTTTTAAAGGACTCGTTGTCATCTTTCCACATGTTACTCAAGTCTCACATAGATGATGCTATCTTTACATTGAACTTGTAATGTTTAAAGAATATTTGAGCTAACTTATCTCATGTATCAACTCGCTTCAAGTCTAATTAGGCGTACTAAGACAAAGTTGGCCTAGTGAGGTTGTCTTGAAATTTCTAAACCAATAGTTGATTGTTTTTAATATAGCGAGCCATCTTACATAGATACAGCTTGATGTGCAACTTGTGGCATTCAATCCCATCATATTTCTTAAATTCTAGTACTTTGAATTTTTCAAGATAGGCATCGATATCATATGTAGAAAAGTTAGTGATGCCAACCTATTTAAATCCATCATAACTCCTAAATGCCTTCATCCTCTCATCAATTTGTTAGGTTAACTTCCTTTCTCACTCTTTAAGACTATCTTGATTGGGCTCTAAGTTGATTAGTTTTGAATTGATCAACCCTATATCATCCTCAAAAGGATCGGGATCCAATACTGGATGCTCTTCATTTGCTGGTGTTGTTACTTTGAGAAAGGCTATATCGTCAACCATGAAGTTCATTTGTTTAATCACTTTTGCTACAGTTTACTCTAATGAATGAAACCTTACTTCTACAAGGTTGGTGCTATTGAGGTTGTCATTATTTCCATTGTTAACCATTGCTCCTAATAATAATCTTCTCCTGTTAGCAACTACTTTATTTTATTTATTTATTTATTTGAAAAAATCACTTTTCTTTTGAGAAAAGGACTTATTTAAAAGATAAGGCTTATCTTCATAGTTTACAAGGACTAGAAAAATATTTATAAGGGAATACGAGCCTAAATATTTACAATCAATCATTAATAACCTATAGATATTTAAAAGGCAACCTATAAGAAATATAATCCTAAGGATGTATAAATTGACAAAAGATTGGAAAGAGTTGGAATGGAAGGCATTGAGAAAAAGAATTTTAAACAAAATTGAATATTTACAATTAAAAGCTAAAGGATATAAGTCTACTTAGAAAATTTTTCCCTTTTATTTTCTTTATTTTTGCTTCACAAAGTTATATAAGCTAATAAAACCAACAATGAATATTTATAGGTAAAGAGAAATAAAAAATGCAATATGAGGGCATGCAGATGCAAAGAGGGGAGTTGGCAAACTGATTATGATGTGGCAAGAAAATTATTTTTATTGCATCTTTGAAGTTTCCATTATATTATTAAAAAATTTAGTACAAATAATCCCTAAAGTCTAGATCCTCTTTTTTTTTTTGTGGTGTTCTGGCTCCTCTTCCTCTTCTTTCTTTTCTTCAACTTAACTACCTAGATCCATTTAGCAACTTGGGAGATATCTTTAATACAGAACTTTTAAAAAGCTCTTACCTAGTAATAGGTAGCAACATCTTTAGGGAGTTTAATAATAGCAGCGAATGCATCAATAGGATTCATCTTTTAGATGCCTTTCTTATGAAGGAAGTCAAGTTTATGGCTTTGAGCATAGCAGATAAACCAAATCATAAATAAGGCCATATTGGTCCTTAATTCTCTACTCTTATCTTCTCTAAGACAATTGAGTGACTTGGCTTACTTAGCTAGTAGTGTTGGGATATAAGACTTTCCTTCTAAAAATTGGGTTACTAGCTCTGCAATCTTGTGATGTATGTGAAATACCTCCATTAAGAAATAAAACAATCCTAAATGGTGCCAAGATATGAGCATTGACTCTATGTTGTTGCTAATTTTCAAAGCTAGCACAAAAGAGTTTCTAATTGTAGTTAGATGAGATCGCGAACTCAGTGAAGAGATCATCTACCCTAATGATTCTTCTATGGGGATTTACCTATATTTTACATATTTCAAATTTACAAAGGCCTAAGAGTCTATTGAAAATCTTTGTAGGCTTAGCCGTGATATCTGGAAAATAACCTCTACTTCTAATAAAGGGGACTCCCAACAGATACAAGTATTCTTCAACAGTTGAGCTCAGTTGACAAGGGCTAAAACAAAATGATTGACTCTAAGAGTAGACCAAAACCCGTACCATGGTGATATTGGTTTGAACTTTAAGTAATGAAAGAATAGGCTTAATCTAATCTTTAATGACTTTCTATTGGTTTGGGTTGAAAAATTGAAACCTTCTTTCGAGTATTCCCTTTAGCTCAAGAGGCTTGTGCAATGTGGATTTCCTTGAAAAAGGACCAGTATAAAAGAGGAACTAGCCATTTCCTATAGAAAAGATGAAAAGAAGATTATATCAAAACTATCCTATTTACATGAGAATTACATTGATAGTTTACAAAGAAAAGAAAAATTTACAAAGAAAATATTTATAGGGAATATATTAGGAAACTTCACTTTTATATTTTTTGTCTTTTTTTTTTTTTTGTCTTGCTACATCATGTTTATTTGCCAATTTTGGAAAAAGGTTTGTAAATACAATTAGGGTAGGTACTAAAGGTCTTTAAACTCTGTGACCTCATACACTTTTAGGGAACATTGAAGCTTAAGTGTCATATTCTAAGATTTCGAGTCAATACGATAACTTTAGGACCTGAGCCCTTAAATTTAAGGCTCCGGGCTATGTTATCTATTTTATTTTAAGCTTTACAATAAGGTTAGAAAACTTAAATGAAGTAATTCTAGTAAAATCAATTTCTCAAAATAAGCTATATAAAAAGATTAATTTGAAAAAAAAACTTTAATTTATCGATAACGCTAATAAATATAAAAAACGTAAAATTTGAGCTTTTACATATAGTAAGATATTAGAGATAAGTTAATTAACTTTAAAAAATAATAAATAAAGTTGAATTATACATAATATATATGTGATATGCATAATAATAATAATAATAATAATAATAATAATAATAATAATAATAATAATAATAATAATAATAATAATAATAATAATAATAATAATAATAATAATAATAATAATAATAATGGAAAATGAATTAAAAAATGAATAGATAAGTCATCAAATGATGTGGTAACCTAAGATTAATTGGAAAACATGAGTCAATACCTAATTAACTAGAGAATGACACATAGCACTTAGGAAAACGAAAAGTTGACATATGGCATATACATGTCCAATTTCCATTAAATTAAGCAAACTTAAAAAAATATAAATAGGACCGAAATCATCAATTACATTATTTTAGAACTCTAAAAATAAAATAACACAATTTAGAAAAGTTAGCAAAAAATAAAATAAAAATAGAATAAAAAATAGGGTCATAATTGGTTTAGAGCGGTTCGTATACAAACCATAAACTAATTTGGACTGACTTAGGGTTTCAATAGAGGGTAGTGCACTGGTTGTTTTGACAAGGTGCAGTGATTCGGTGGTAGCCAGAGGCAACTAGCTTAAGTGAACCAAAATTTCGTTTGTAGCTTATTTAATTTTCTAAAAATATTAAATGTTGTTAATTAATTATGAAATTTGGTTTTCTGAGGTTATTTTAGGTGTAGATTGATGTAGTAATTTTATTTTAGTTAAATAATGATTGGAAATATAGAGTCCTTAAGAAAATGCCTTATTTGAATGAAAATTGAATTAATTTTTATAAATATTAGATGATGTTGTTTTAAGCTCAATTTTCGTATATAATACACCTGGTATATATATATATATATATATAATTTTGGTAACAAGAATTTTTGAAATTAAGCATGTTTATTATTTTTTTATAATTATTTTGAATAAAACTGTCAATTTTACGAATTATTAAAATAATTAGTTTTTGATGAAATTAATGAATGAGCCCTACATGCTTTGACTTCTAGAAGTTTATAATGATATTTGGAAGACTTAATTTTTATCTCACACATAAATTTGTTTATTTACCCTAATTTTTTTTAATTTTGAACTAAAATCGCTATTTTTGTAAAATTAAATAATAACTAGTTTAGTGTAATTCATGATCAATAATTAAACTACATATTTTTATGAGTCTAGGATTTTTCATGAAATTAGTTGGGCTCATTACTATTTATTATGTTTTCTCCTAATAAAAACCTATTATTAGCTTAATATGTAATATAGTAATTAGTACTTGTCGAGCCTAATTTTTCGATTTCTTTTATTTAAAATTAATTTCTCATTTTCTAGTTAATACTAAACTATAACCCATTTAACCTTGACTAAAGAAATTGAGAAATTTCGGCTTTTTATTGAAAATAATTTTTGGAGTCGCCATCTGACCGAAGTCGAGAAAAGAAAAGAAACTATAACCAATTGGGTGATTGATTACGATTTGGCTACCGGTTTTTTATTTCAATTTTAAATGAAGAACCAGAGGGTTCCAAGTTCGGGGGCTAACCTATTAAATCCTAATGGGTACCACTATCTATTTACCGAAATTAGGATTATTCTTCTAATTATAATATTTAAAATAAATAAATAAATAACTAAAATAAAAAATGAGAGAAAAAAAGGACCTAAGTTTCTACATATTTTATCGTAGTTCTTTCTAAAAAATCTTTAATGTATTGATTTTTTTAAATTTTTGAAAATCGACCGAATTTATGTTTGTTACTAACTTAGTTTATTCAAATAAAATCTTAAAGGGCCTTATCTCTTGAATGTTTTTTTTTTATTTTATAAAAAAATACTTTAATAATCCTATTTTTTTAAAAGAAAAAAGTCTTTTATTTATTTCTATTTTAAAAAAATTATATGTGATAAACCAAATCTTAAGATACGACTAATTCTAACAATCCCTAAACTAATATATATACAACTATCTATCAAAATAAATTAATTCCATATGATACACTGGTATAAGAACTGATACTAAAACTCCTAAACTAACATATACATATATTATATATTATGTTAACTAATAAATTATAATTAATATAATAATATATATGTAATAAAAACTCATCTTAACAATCCCTTATCTAATATGCATATATCTACTTATTAAATAAACATTCACTTAAATTATTATAATGTACTTAATATATATTATAAAGAAAACTAATGCTAAAGAAATACCTTAAACTAATATACACACACATACATATACACACATATATATATATATATACACCATGTTAAACTATTAAAGTCCTAACAAAATAATAATATAATATAATAAATCAGAAAAATTTGGATCGGAACCCAACCTGATTGTATGTGACTACTGTTTGCCGCATTCAATAAGGAGCTACAGTAGGCTATTCGACAGCCTCTGGCTGCTCGTACAGTTAGATTGGTACAGTGGATAGTTCTGTGTTGTCAGGTGAGTGCAGCGTTGGTTGTTTGCTGCATTAGGCTAATTAACAGGCGTGCTTAGCAAGTGGTGGCTGAGCATGGAGCACAGCGGTAGTGCAGTAGCATGGAATCTGTGTGTGGCTAATCAGCGTGGAGAGGATAGTACCATTCAGAGTTTATGCGTGGAGTTCATGATAAGGGGTGTTTGGATGCTGCTGAAAGTATGCGATTGGATGCCGTTGACTACTGTTGTAAGGGCGTAGATGACTTATGCCATGTGGCTTACAGCGTAATCATGTCAGGTACCAAGTGTTGTGAAGTGTTACTGTACGTGTTTAGTGTAGTGAAGTGGACGGTATGCTCAGTGCTTTGGTTGTGTATGGAGGTATTGGTCAATAGTCTGTTGAACAAACTTGGATGCTATTCAGGAGATCTTCGGTGGAGTGCGACGTACTTGGCGTCGTGTATTGTTGTTTGGCATGGGCATTGAAGACAGGATAGTGGAAGGGTTTCGTTTCCATAGAGGATCGAAGATGGTAGGCTTATGCGAATGTGATGAAGAAGGGTGGAGTTTGGTGCATATTAAAGTGCTGTATTCTTTTTTCGTAAATAACGTCCAGGAATTAGATTTCTTCCTCTCCTCTTTTTATTTATTTATTTGACAAGGGTCTATATTTATGAAACCTACAAAATCATATTTATTGTATCTAATTTGATAATAATTAAACTAGATCTAACCTAATTCAAACTCGAAATAAAAGACATAAATACCTAGTGAGACTCGAACTTAAGATCTCAAATTAAATCCAATTTAACACTCCAATGCTTATCCATTAAGCTATTGACTTGTACCTTGATTTTTAATATAACTAAATTGCACTTAAACCATGCAACTCCTTAAAATAATTATTTGAACTAAGTTAAAACTAAAACTATTTATTCCTAATATAAGTTAATTCCTAAAAATTTATGAAATTTTTATAATTTTCCTTTTCTTATTTTTTTAGTATTTTCATCATTTGTTAATTTTTATTATTTTTATCTTTTATTAATTTATTATTATTATTATTATTTTTATTTTTAGAATTAGGACCCTTTTTGTAAAAAATAAATAAAATAAATAAAAAATTAGGATTACAAAGGGAAAAAATTAAGTGTGTACAGCTGCGCTTCTTTATAGTGAAGTTTGAATAAAACTTTGCCACAAAGACAAAAGAGATACCGTTTTTGCCTCGGGATAACTTTATCCTAAGGAACATTAAGACACTTGACGACAATTAATTTGAAACGAAGAATAGCAAAGGGTAGCGCCTTTGTGGGTTGATAAGAATCCTTAAAAAGAATAATGAGAACTTAGTCCTGCTCCCTATGGGTTGACTAACCAAGGTGGTCAAAGCGCTCTAGATTGAATCCATACTCCACCTCAAATGGAGACCTTTTTATTATACTATGTGTCAATATGTTATAGGAAAACTCTACTATAGGCAGGCATGAGTCCCAATCTAATAGGTTCCTTCCTACTGTAACCCTTAATAATAGACTTAGTGTTTAGTTAACGACTTTGGTTTGACAATCAATTTAAGGATGACATGATGTACTGAATGATAGCTTAGTTCTAAGATGTCTCCATAGGGTCTTCTAGAAGTTTCTTAGAAACTTTGGATAATGATCAGATACTATTGTTTTGGGTACTCTATACAACCTAACAAACTTTTGAAAGAACAAAGAAGTGACAAACTATATCATTTATTTTCTAGTATGAGATGAAATATGCCATTTTGATGAACCTATCAACTACGACCATGATAGAATCCTTCCTAGGTGGGGTCCTTAGCAAACCAATGACAAAGTCCTTATTTAACTTGAACCATGACTTTGTTGGAATAGGTAAGGACATGTAGTGATCCTGTTTAACTTAGCTCTTTGCATGCTTTCATATTACATACCCTCAAGTACATTGTGCACATTTTTCATCATCATTAGTTAAAAGAATCTAGACTTTAGTAGCTCATATGTTTGCTTCTTGCCAAAGTGGCTTGACAATCCTTAACCATATGCCTTATGCACCAGTAGTTCTAATACAAATAGGCTAGGATATGAAATTTCCCTCCTTGGAATAAGTATATGTCCTCCATAAGTAATCACCAACAATAGGTCATCATAATATCTCATAGTAATTGGATCAAAGTATAGGTCCTAGGTATACAGGTCCTTGATTATTGAGAATCCAAGAAGTCTTGTTTGTAGGTTAGTCAAGAGAGAATGTCTTCTGGATTTGGATTTGGCCTTGTCAACCACATTAGCCTTCCTTCTCTTATACTCCACATATGAGAACCTTTCTATGAATTTGGCCCATTTTGCTTGCCTCTTTGACAACATTGGTTGGCTCTTTAGGTACTGTAATGACTTGTGGTCTATATATATGACAAATTCCCTAATCGTTTAGAACGTCGATTAAGGAGTAGAGCTTTTTGTCAAAAACTGAATAGTTGAGTGAAACTTTTCTTAATTTCTCATTGAAATAGGTGATAAATTAGCCCTCTTGCATCAACATGAATCCTATCCCTATACTTACAGCATCGCATTCCAACTAAAAAACTTTCTCTAAATCTAGGAGAGCAAGGATGAGGGCATAAGTCAACTTATCCTTCACCTCTTGAAAACTCATTTTCTTTTTCTCTCTCCACTTGAGCTATACATTTTTCTTGGTCAGTTTGATCAAGGGAGCCATAGTGGTACTTAAGTTCTTGATGAATCGTTAATAGAATGAAGCTAGCCCATGAAAGTTATGAATGTCGATAGTATAGGTTGATACTAGCCATTTTATGTTTATTTCGATCTTCTCTTCATCAACTTGCACTCCGCTTCTATACAACTAGGAAACATAACTTTGGGTCTATAGAGGTTAAACTTCTCCAAATTTCCATAGGGTTACTTAGCTCAGAGCATAATGAATACAACATAAAGATGCTTACAATGGCTTTCTAAGTTAGGACTATACATTAAGATGTCATCAAATAGATGATCACAAATTTTCTAATCAAATCCGGAGCACATGGTTCATTTGTCTCATGAACTTGCTAGCTACATCGAAGAGTTTGAAAGGCATTACCATCCATTGATACAAATCCATGCCTTGTCTTGAATATGGTCTTCTACTAGTCACTAGTTCACTTTTGGATATGTGATAAAGTTAAATCGTACCTATTTTATAGGTAGATATTATAGTACTTTTATAGACTTTTTAGTATAATTTGGTACTTTATTTTTAAGTATTTTATTTTAGCCTTTATTATACTAATTTGTATATTTTTAATAGGAAAAATGTGAAAAGTTAGAAAATGTACACATGTTGGTGAAAAGCACACAAACTTCTAAGGAAAAAGAAATTGGATACGAGAGCTACATGGCCAAAAGATTAAGCCATATACTCAAGAAGCTCTACGACCATGTTTCTCTAGTATATGCCCATAGTCATTCGATTAATAGAAACCGCATATCACTTGTTGATAGGATTGAGCTTTTGAAGTGAAGGAAATTAGTTGAGAATTGAAGTCCAAAGAAGACTACATGCAAAGACCATGGCCATAGTCCTAAGATGTGGTCATTCTAAGGAGCGTGAATCTTTTTATTTTTTGGAAAGATTTAAAGCTAAGAAAGATGCCATACTTCCATATATCCTTAAAGCTAGATTTGGAAAGTAGAAATATTGAAGAGACATGCTGAAAATATAATGGAAGATATATCTTTAAGATTCCTTGTACTATAAATAAGGATATAAGTCTTGTAAACTAGAGCATCATATTTTTAGACAATTAATTTACAGGAAGAGGGTAGTCTCTTAACCTTCTCTCCATTTTTATCTTTATGTTTTTTTTTTTCTTTATAATGTATTAATTTATTACTTTTTAGTATTTGAATATTGAATCCCATAATTTATGTAGAATTATATCTTTGTTTTTATTCAATTTATGATTTCTTGTTGTCGAGTTAAAAATTTGGTTCCTTTCTTTTCTTAGCCTGATTTATATTAAGCTTGGCTTACCTAACATAAACTTCTCAACTAGGCCATTTAAAAATAAAAAAATTTCTTGAAAGATACAGTTGCTATCGAATTTAAATCGAGAAAAAAAAAAGTAAAATTAGTACCTATGAGTGGATGGACTCTAATTTTAGCTACTAGCCCACTGTTTTTCCAAAAAAAAAGAAATTTAGGAAAAAAAAAAACAATAGAAACCTAAGATCCCTTAAGCTTGAAGGCTAATTTATTTAAAACATGAGAAGTTCCATAAAGTAATTAAATGGGCCTTTGATGTGGTTTTTTTTTTTCTTTTTTTCTTTTTAAATGAAAGGGGCTTAACATTAGGGAAAAGGAGAATTTTTTTATTTTTATTTTTTAGGGTCGCCCATAGTACCTACGTACCTACTAACTAGGATTAGGCCTAAGTAGTTGTAAAAGTATTTTATAAAACTTTAGTGAGTTAGTCTATTTTATTTATAAAAATATTTCACTTTAAGTATTTACATGTTAATTAGTTTATAAAACATACTTTTGGTCCAATTTTTTTTTATAAAAAAAACTAGGAACTCCTAATTATGAAAACAAGTGAATTTTTATTTTTTATTAAAAAAATATTTTTTCTAAGGTGGCAAAACATTTTTTTTTTTGAAACAAGAAAACACCTTTTTTTTTTTTTAGAGAACTCATCAAAGACAAGCATATCAAATAAATCATGTAAGGTACAAATTAATCATGCAAAAAATGTCACACAATATCATAGAAAACTTAGGGTCACACATATAAATTTGCATGGCATGCTTGTCAACTGGCATATTATTAATTTATAACCATCATAAAAAAAACAACTTTTTTATTTCCTTTAAGAAAATTCTTGGATCAAGTCTTTTATTCCATGAATAAACATTTACTTATATATGTTCATCATCAAGAAAGCATCAATCCATATTTTATAAACACAAATCATGATATAAATATTACAATTTATTTATCAAAATACTTAATTCAACAAAATTATTCAAGAACCAACACCTATTTCATGTACATCTAATACCAAAACAAGCATCAAACTCAATGTTTTTTCAAGGAATAAGGGTTATAACAATTACTTTTACAAATTTTGCATCAAACTAACTATTTTAATATATAAAACAATATTTCAAAAATTATTAGTACATATCATGCATGAACTCCTAACTTCCCAATCTATAAAACCCCTCCACTAATTTCAAGAAGACTCGAGCTCCACTCCTTTGATTTGCCTGAAGAAATTCAAAATTTCCAACAATATCCTAAAACTAAAGTTTAGAATGAGAGGTTAGGAATTCTTTGAATCTAGTTCATTTTTCTTGCAATTATGTGTTTTCTTAAGGAAAAGAAGGTCTTATTTATATAAGGGACTCAAGCTTAGTGGTCAAGAAATTTCCCTTTTAGTGTAGGGAAATTAAATCTTGTTATATCTTGTAATTTCAATTCGTTTTGTATTTTTTTTTCATTTTTTGTTTGATTTTAGTGTATTTTAAATGTGATTTCGATTTAATAAATGTATAAAATCAGGCTTTGATGTCTTCCAACTAATTATATACATTAAATACATGGTGGGATTACACCAAGAGAATCAATTTCACAATTTTTCAAAAGTGTGCAAATCTAGTTTTACAAAAGACTTCCTTTTTTGTTAGGGAGCTTTTCCTTCATTATTTTTCAAGATTTTTGGACCAAAATAGCATACATTGATTTCCCTTTCAATCTAACATTTTTTCCTAATTTTTAGATGAAAAATCAAATCAAATCAGTTTTTTTTTTTTTTTTTTTTTTTTTTTTTTTTTTTTTTCTGAAGCTAAAATAGTTTTGTTTCTGAGGATGTTCTCATTATAAAGAAAGCAAACTAAACAAGAAAGAAGAAGAAGAAAGGGAAGGGGGATGAGAGAGTAGGTCACTCATGTATTCTATGCATATATGCATTGCATGTACGAATAAGAACAAATAAAGGGCCCATAAGTGCCCTATTCCTTTATTTTTATTTTTTTTATAGGCACTATGTAGCCCTGATATGGCTGTTGGTTGGCTACTACATGGCATGCTTTGTCATCAATTTTTTTTTAACTTTTTACTTTCTTTTGCATTAAATTTTTTTTTTGAATTTTTGTATTTTTGAGGTTTTTTCCATTTTTTTTTGTATTTTGAAAAATTTTCAATTCTTTTTTTTTTATTTTTAAGATCTTTCAAGTTTTTTTAAATTTTTTAAACTTCTTAAATTCTTCTTAGGCAAAATTGAAGTGTCTATAATTGCTCTTTTTTTTTATAGTAAAGTTTGGTGAAAACTTTATTATAAAGATAAAAGAGATACCATTTTTGCCCCTCTAGGAGGAAGAGAGTTTTGAAACAGGTTCTTAGTGGTAACTTTTAAGACGACAAAAAGGATTACCTATTAAACGAGCCCCTTTGATGAGCTATTAATCAAAGGAAGTGGAAATAGCTTGTTATGATCTATCCTAGCGAGACCTTTTGGTGAGATATTCTTTCCTAAAGGAAACAATAACACTGATGTTCTTTGTAGTCTATCTTAACAAAATCCTTTGATGAGATATCCTATCTTAAAAGAGTGATATCACTTAGGCTATCTAGAGACATGGCTCCTTACAATCTATCTTAACGAGAACCTTTGACGAGATATCAAATCTGAAAAGACGAAGTAAATAGAAGGCTCAAACATATAACAGGTCAAGGCTCTTATGAGATATCCTATCCTAAAGTTCTAATGGGTCAGAAATCTTACAAGATATCCTACTTTAAAGCTTTGACGATTGATGAGTCAAGGCTCTTACGTGATATCCTATCCTAAAGTTTTGAGCGAGTGTCATACATGTTTTTATGATTAGCTTGCCAACAGTAGTTCCTAGTTCGGAGGCCCATGATCACCCCTTGGTTTAGAAATTTGATGAACTGGCTAATCTTCACTAGGTTTGGATATAAGAGTTTGCAAACTCAATCGACCTTCTTTTTTCCTCTTTAGGGCCAATTCTACTTCTTTTCTAGCTCTTTCTTTTTATCTAAACCAAATTCTAGAAAAGGAAAGATCAAAACATAGTATTCAAAGAGTTTTAGTAGTTCTTTTGTACTAGGTCTCCTTTTGTAAACTGATGGGGCTGTACTTTCTTCTTAAAGGCCTGCACCATCCTGCATTATCCATAACATAACGCGGTTGACCTCTTCTCATCCACTGGGTTCAATTGCTTAATCTTTTTCTTCACCCATTCAGCTTCATTTAGTTGAGTTTTAGCTAATAACCTAAGGGAGGGTATTTCTACTTTAATAGGAAAACCTACCTTAGTCCCATATACCAAAGAGTAAGGCATAGATCTCATTGATACCCTAATGGAAGTCTTATAGGCCAAGAGTGTGGAAGGTAGTATCTCATGCCAATTTTTGTAGGTCACAATCATCTTCTCAATAATCCTTTTGAGGTTTTTATTGATAGCCTCCATTGTCCCATTTATTTGCGACCTATACTATATAGAATTCTTGTGAGTGATCTTAAACTACAAACATCACTTTGTCATGAGCCTCCTGTTAAGCCTTGTACTATTATCTATGATGATTGATTAAGGCAATTCGTATCAAGCAATTATATATTGTTTCAAAAACTTGATTACTACCCCCTTAGTAATGTTTGCATAAGAGGAGACTTAAGATCTATAACATCTATTGATATTAGATTTTAGTAAGGATGGTGTCTTAAGCCCCAAGCTTTCAAACATTTTGCAAAATGGAAATAAGTTAGGCTAAGGAGGTGTCAAAGCAAATCTAGTGTTGCCACTTCGATGCCTAAGTCAAGAAAAGTATGCAAATGATAATGGAAAGTAAGAAACATAGTCTTCAAGAGTCCATAAGAACTTGTTTACTATTACCTAACCTCCTATTTAGCCATGGGTTAATTCGAATGTGGTAACCATTGCCTCCAAAACCAATACGTACATTTGATTTAAATTTAAGATTACTCCTTAATTTTAGGGAACATGGATGATGGGTGATTGTCTGGATAGGGAAGTTAACTATTCGTATCCAATGTTAGAATTTGGACCCTTTAGAGCTAACCGAGTCAAAGTCTGACTAATAGATAGTTATTTTGGGTTAAGGGAGATCAATCAAATTTGCTTTGGTTAAGTCCTCCTTATAGGATTTCGAGTTGTTAGCTTATCCTAAACTATCTTGTATGATAGGTAAGACTTTTAGGAAGTCAAGAAATGGGTAATGAGAAGATGTGATTGTTGAGCTTTATTTCAGTTTTCCTTAGTTTAACTTATATTAAGCCTAACGTACTTAACATAAGTTACTCGATATTAAATTAAGAAAAACATTTTTTTTTGAAAAAATGTTAAAAAAATATTTAGAAAAATAACTTGGAGTCACCACCTAGTTAAAGCAATAAAAAACTCAAATTAGAGTTTTTGAATGGAAAAACCATAATTTAGCCACAAATCTACAGATTTTCTAAAAAAATAAATTTTAAGAAAATTTAACTAAAATATTTGAATCCAAGGACGGACTTATTAAGGCTAAGTTAACATGTAAAAATTTAATAAACTAACTAATAGGCCTTTAGTTTTATAATTTGTCAAAAAAAAAAATGAGAAAGCATGCAAACTATGTGAAAATGCATAAAAATGAATCTTTAATTATTTTTTATTATGAAATTGCCTTAAAAAAATAAAAAAAATATTTTATAAAATTTACGGTTACCTTGAAGATGCCTACATATTTGCTAATTGAGATCAAACTGACAATAGTTCTCACTTTTTAGGAAAGCCTTACTAGGTTGACAATTTTTATTTATGGAAATAGGCCAAGCTTACATTTTTAGTTAGGTTATTTTTATTAAGAAAAATCCTAAAATGAAACCCTAATTTTTATTATCCAATTTTGAAAAACCATAACTAAAAATAGAAAAGCAAATTTAAATTTTTATTTAGAGAAAAAACTTTCTGATGTGATTAAAAAAAAAAACCTAAAATGCCTAAATGCAATTTATGCAATTAATGTAGAAAACATGCCTAAAATGCTTAAATTATAGAAAAGATGTCTAACTATGGAAAATATACTTAAATCATAGAAAAATATATATAAACCATGGAAAAGAAGTCTAAACTATGGAAAATATGTCTAACCATAGAAAAAATGCAAATTAAAGATTTTTTATTTTATGAAAAACTAAATAAGTTATAAACTGATTTTTTTTTTCTAGAAAAATTCCTAATATACCTAATTTGTAAAAAAATGCAATTTTTCTAAATTGATACAATATGTAAACGATGTGATTTTGTAAAATATGAGATTTTGTAAAAAATGCCATTTTGAAAATATGAAATCTAGAAATAAAAAACTAATTTAAATAAAAATTAGCCAAACACATGTTTACTAGAGACTAAGACTACAACTAACTGCTAATAATTAAAGACCTACATAGAAAATAAAGTAGTTAGTATAAATTTTAAAATTAATTGTGCATAAAAATAATGAAATAAATAAACAAATTGCACTAAGTGAAATAAAAAATAAACCAAATAATTTAAAACTACTATTATATACTCGATGAAAGGGAATGGGTCAGATCTTGAGTCTTATTGCATAGCGAGTTGGATATTAGTTTGGATTGAGGGTTGTAGTTTGGATCAGACTTAACTCTATGGGTTGAGTTGTGACAAAACTCCTATGTGTAACACCCCTCCAAGCTTCTCTTGGAATGATTCAAACACCAAAACAAATGGGAGTTGACACTTTTATGATGAAATTATTGATGAAAATGAGTATGGTACAAGTGCCTTGAGTTGTTATGGTCATTTTAATGGTTTTTGAGGATTAATAGTAGTAATAGCTATTGGGTAGCAACAGTAAAGTGGTTTTACAGTGAACAAAATGGGTTTCTAAGGTTTGTGGGCATAAGGAGCAAGATGGTGGTGTTGATTTGGAATGGGGTCATGCTAATTGATGGTGCTCGCGAAGAGGTCGACGGTAGTGGATTTGGATCGTACTTGCATTAGCATGACTAGGTCACATGGATAAGTGTCGATGGCTTGGGTGTGCATTTATGGGGTTTGTTGTTAGGTTGCTATTGGGTGTGCCTTAAAAATGAACAAAAAAAAAAAACCCCTAGAGATAAAGTTATATGAACCTTAATATCATATAAAGACTCTAAACCCAAGTACGTATGATTATAAATTAACAATCCAAATTGAATAAAAATTGTAAACCTTAAACCTTAGAGTTGTAAAACCTTATATTAATCTTTGAATGCAATGAAAACCCTAAATTGAAACATTTCACTTGAATTACGTAAATCGCATAAACTTGATAACGAACGGTAGGAGATATCTACAAATGATAACAATTAAATAAATTAAGTCAATTAAGATAATAAATTAATGGGATTACTAATTTATCACGAATGATGCATTTTCTCCAAAAGTAACGCTAAAATCATAAGCATACCTTCAAAGCCCTCAAACCCTTATTAAACCTTAAAGCAAGAGAAGCCCTAAAATGAAGTAGAAACTATAATTTAGTGTCAAAAGCCCTAATTTAATTAATAAACTCTAATTATATAGCTACAGTATTAACTAATTATTAATAATTCACTAAATTACTAGAACAACCTTAATTGGCCTTTTTAAATGGTAATCGATTAGCGATAATCAATTCCAACCCTTATAAACCCTAAATTTATTTGATAAAATGATCTAATGGGCTTGATCAACTTAATTAAATATGAATAACCCTAAACTATGTCTAATTGTGGTCATTTACACTAGTAATTAAAGTCGTAAGCTTAAATTACATTCTAATCATCTACATGCATTTAAGCATCATAATTAGATAAAGATAATCTCAATTAACTATATAGGATAAGATAATTAGTTGGGAAAACATGGGAACACCTACCTTTAGTAAACAGACCATTGCCCTAATTGGCAAAAATCATAAAAAGCAAATTAGTCCTTACTTGTGCTTATACCATGCAAACAAGAATGGAAGGGATTTGTTCCCCAATACACTTACTCATAATCAACCCCCTTTTGACCCCTCCATCTGCATTTTACTTCATCTTCTTCCCTAGAATAAACCTTGGAAACACTCTCTAAATACATAATTCAAAAACAAAAGAAAACAAGAAAGAAGGAAACAAGAGTAAGCTTTTTGGACTTGGTTGTGTACCTAAACGCCCCAAGCTATAAATCTCCACCACTACCTCTAAATGACACAAAACTACTTGAATTTGAATCCCCTTTTATCCCCTTTTCTTGCTAACAAACATATTTTACCAAATAAGTTCATTTCATTTTTAAAAAACAAAGCGAAATGAGACCCTTCGAATTTCCACTGAAGTAAACTTGTACTTTTTCAACTTTTCTTCTAGTTTGAGTTTATAAGCATGGTTCCTAGGCTTAATGACTAAGGAAAAAAAATATTAAAATGACAACTTTGTTTCCGTGTTTACATGCCCATAAATGTGCATTTTCTTAAATTTGTAGTATAGTAAACATGTTATGTATAACTTTAGAAGCACATAAGTTGTGGTAAGATGAAAAGTAGAAGAATCATCATCATATCTTCATTCCCATGCTAGGGACAAAACATATGTATGTATATCCCCACTATATTTTTTATTTCTCATATTTATTTTGGTAAGAAATTATTTTAGGTGCATTTTAGTGGTAGTTTGATGCATGTTCTAGCAAATTAAGTACATGATGTGTAGAAAGCCATAGGAAATCATCGTAAACTACCCCAAACATGTTGAACAACTTATTGTAAAATGTTTATTAATGGGTTAAACACATGATTAATTAAAGATAATTAGGATTTAGGACTTAATCTTATAAGATAAGAGGCTAAACCAGGTTTATACTGAGTATTTAGGCTTAAAATGGACAATAGGTTTAGGAAAAACCCACTTGAGATCCAATGAAACATTAGTATCCGATCTAGAACTCATGATAAAATGGGCCATTTAATCATTTTAGTAAATTATTAAGCCCAATGGATTAAAATAAAGTCAAGATATGAACCCTAAGACATGAACTAGGTAAATTAACTAAAAGGCCCACAAACCGAGGCTTGAGCCTACTTAATCACCCATGACCAAATCCATAACTTTATGAAAAGTGGACTAAACTTAAGACCAATGATGAGTTTAATTCCAAAAAGATAAGTACAATTAGGCCTAAGGCCCTAAATTGCAAAATGAGCCTAAAGGGCCTTAAGAAAACCAAAATACAAGACTAAATAATATATGAATAGATGTGAACCTAACTTAAAAGACTAAAAGGAAGATATTCAAAAGGCCTACTAAACCCCGAGACCCATCTAAGAGTCCACTATAGGCCCCCTAATGAGTTGAACCCATAAACTTAACAAAAAAGCTCATTTAGGCCCATAAGAGCAACATTAAGGCCCAAAATGAAAATTCAAACTATTGGGTAGAAAAAGTCCACATAAAATACTTAAAAAGGAAGCCCAAAATAGTAAGTACAAGGTCTAAGATCAAAAGCTAAGCCTAGAGCCTAAAACTAAGCCCAAACCCTAAAGTGACCAAACTCACCCTTTGGGCCTACGAACTTGTGAGGACTAAACTAAAACCTTACTGATCCAAAAGCCCAAAAATAACCTCACCAAATGAAAGAACACTAGAAAACAATGAAAATCAACTATAAGAACGTGAAATTTTGATTTAAAACGAGAAAGTTACGACCAAGATATGAAATAAGTGGAAATAGAGAAATTATAGTAAGGCTAGTGAATAGATTACGTTTAAGATGAGTCTTATTTACTTAAGTTACCTTACTTAGGTGATTTGGGATACTAAGTTGTCGAGCCTGGTTTTTTACCCTTCTAATATAAAATTAGATCTTCGCTAAACTAATCAATACTAAACCCTACCTGTTTAATATTGACCCTCAATTATTGTTTAAAGAAGACCATTTTTCCAACTTGAAAAGATTTGGAGTCGCCACCCGACCAAAGTTGGGAAAAGGGGTTAAGTTATAATCAATTAGGTGGATTGGTTATAACTCAACTACTGATCTATCAATTTAAAAAACCAAGTTATAAATATAGTTTTTTGAAAACTAGAGATCTAGATTCGGGGGCTAATTTATTAAACCCTAAATGGGTACCACTTTTAACTTTTCGAATTTGATTTTGCTTTTCAAATATACCATTTAATTTTTGAAAAAAGAAATCTAATTACGATACGTGCAATTAAATTGATTAATTTGTATAAATATCTAAAAATGGAAAAATCAAACTTTCCATATTTTAAGTCGCCCCATACTTGCGTATGGATGCCTACGTACCCGCTATTCGGGATCATACGTACGTAGTTCTTTTATAAAAAACTTTAGTTGGTGGTTTGATTTTAATTTTTTAAAAAAGGGTCGCATTTACATTTTTACCTAGTTCAATTTATTCAAAGAAATTCTTTTAAGGGGTCCAAATTGGTGTTTTATTTTTAGAAACTCTAAAATAGTCTTAATTTAGAAAAATGTTTATTTATTTTCACTTATTTTAGAAAGCTTAATTTTTTTAAGTGTGAAAATAATTTTTGTTTATTAACCTATTTATTTATTTTTAATTTTATTATATTATCTTATTTATTTTATACTTATTCTATCTATTTCTATTAAAATAAATAAATAGACTACTTTCTTTCTTTCTTTTTCTCTTTTTCTTTTTCCTTTCTTTTATATATATATATTTTTTCATTATTAGTATTTTCTATTACATTTACATAAAACAAATAAAAAAATAAAAAAAAAGAATTAAAAAAAAACTTTGGACAGATTCGGATTCACGGGTTGGACCTGGGTAAGTCGCACGAGTTGGATCTTGGCTTCTTCTTCTCCAACACCAGCGAAGCACGATTTAGCTTGTTTTGTCTACCAAAATGAGTGAGTGGCGATCTTTTTATGAGTATTGGATTGGAGATGGGGGGGAAGGGGGGGTGGTAAGTTTAATGCCTTGGTGTTTTGGAGTTGTTTGGGTGGTTTTCGAAAGTTGGCCATGGATGACAGTAGTGGTTCGGCCGTGTAGGGGCTGCTGGGTATGATTGGTTGGTTAGGATAGGTTTTTCAGAGTGTAGGGAGTTTGGTTGTAGGCTTAGTTTCACTCGAGGGTGGTTGAAGATGGTGGTTCGAGGAGAGAGAGAAGGGGCGGTTAGGGTTTGATGGTGGTTACTTGGTAGCGCGGCTGGGGGTCACGGTGGAGGTCGAAAGCAGCTGGTTTGGAGAGCCTGAGCTGCGGGTAGTCTTCTTAAAGTGGTGGCTCAGCGCGAGTCGGAGTGAAGAGAGAGAATCGAAGAGTGAGAGAGTACGTTAGAGAGAGAAAGTGATCGAGAATGGATAGAGAGAGTGTGGGGATTGATTCTGTTCATTATGTGTATTCGTCTATGTCTTATGATCATCAATTTATATACAAATCCAACCTTTAAAAAAAAGAAAGTTGGAATCAAATTAATGAAGAATGCCCAAGAAAACAGCTTTTTTCCAATTTTTGGAGCTCAAATTGAATGCTCCTTTGACTGTATTTAGACACATTTTTTGTACCGATTTACAATAGGCTATGTCTGTTCTACAATTTCGCCATTGATTTGGTGAAGTTGCAACGATAAAGGGTCCAAAAATCATGCTGAAGTGGATGGTCTAAAGTGGAAAGTGTTGGAAACCTAGAGAAAGTTAAGGGAAAAAGAGGGAAAGAGAGGAAAAAAGAAGGGAAAGGGTAGGAAGGTAAAGAAAAAGTGGTCTAACGTAGTGCCACGTCAGCTGTATCGACCAACCCTGGCATGCTACATGTCATTTCGTGATACATGGCAACTAATGTGGTACGCCACGTGGATGCTACATGGCGCTACATCAACGGGCCAACAAATCCGATGATGCTATGTGTCAGGATACATGGCACAATTAGACCCTGACACATGATAGTCCTTGATGTGATTGAAAACCAAAAAAATGAGAAAAAGGCCTCCTTGCCTTTGCCAAGTTTCGAACCCAAGATCTTATACTTAATGCTAGTGCTATGTCCATATGCTTAACTATCAGGCCGTTGGCCTATACCTTGTCCATATGTGCTATTAAATTGCACATATGGACTCGGTCAGCTTGGGCCGTATTTAAATCTAAGCCCAGGTTCAATAGCCTAACTTTTAAACCTAAATTTAATCTAACAAAATGTTATCTTCTAAAATCTTTTATTTATTTATTTTTGTATTTTTTCAAAATTTCTTATTTTTTGTGCTTCCCCCTCCCCCCCCCCCCCCTATTTTCTTATGTTTTTATAGAATTCCTACTTTTCTAAATTTCTTCATTTTTTGAGGCTTTCTTTAATTTTCTATTTTTTTACCTTTTTTCTAATTTAGGATCCAATAACCTAATTTGAAAAATAAAAGGAGGCAAAAATTAGGTGTCTATAGCTGCTCTTCTTTGTGGTAAAGTTTGAACAAAACTTTGCCACAAAGATAAAACAAACACTATTTTTACCCTAAGAATGGATTTTATGCTAGGAAGCACTACAACTAGCTTACTATCCTAAGTCCAATCCATTGGGAATTTTGAGAAGAGAAGGGTGGCACTCTAAGAGATGGCTAAAAGATGAAAAGAAGAATTGGAGTTTGGTCATGCTTGTATGAATTGACAAAGTGAAGTGAAATGGGCTAAGTGTTCCTTGAGCTGGCTAAGACCCTAAACTGAGTTGAGAAAACTTAGTTGTACCCTGATGAGCTGACTAGCTAAGGCGGGCAAAGCGCTCCTAAAGCTGGCTAAAACTCTAAGAAGAATGAGCAAACTTGGTGGTGCCCTGATGAGCTGACTAACCAAGGTGGGCAAAGCGCTCCTAAAGCTGCCTGAGATCCTAAAAAGAATGAGCAAACTTGGTCTTGCCCTGATGAACTGACTAACTAAGGTAAGCAAAGTGCTCTTAGAGCTAGCTAAGAGCCTAAGAAGAATGAGCAAACTTGGTTGTACCCTGATAAGTTGACTAACCAAGGTAGGCAAAGTGTTCTTAGAGCTGGTTAAAATCCTAAAAAGAATGAGTAAACTTAGTCGTACCCTGATAAGCTGATTAACCAAGGTGGGCAAAGTGCTCGTAGAGCTAGCTAAGACCCTAAAAAGAATGAGTAAACTTGGTCGTGCCTTGATGAGCTGACTAACCAAGGTGGACAAAGCACTCTTAGAGATGGCTAAGACCCTAAAAAGAATGAGAAAACTTAGGTAGGAAAAGCACTCCTAGAGTTGCCTAAGACCCTAAGAAGAATGAGCATACTTAGTCATGCCCTAATGAGCTGACTAAACAAGGTAGGTAAAACACTCCTAAAGCTGGCTAAGACCCTAAAAAGAATGAGCAAACTTAGTTGTGCCTTGATGAGTTGACTAACCAAGGTAGCCAAAGTGTTTCTAGAGTTGGCTAAGACCCTAAGAAGAATGAGTAAACTTGGTCGTGCCCTCATGAGCTGACTAACGAAAGTGGGTAAAGCACTCCTAGAGCTAACTAAGACCCTAAAAAGAATAAGTAAACTTGGTCGTACCCTAATGAGCTGATTAACTAAGGTGGGCAAAGCGCTCCTAGAGCTAGCTAAGACCCCAAACTTGAAAGGCTAGTTAAGAAGATGATGAAGGTAATTGCTTTATGAGTCGATTAAGAGAAACTTGGTGAAAGAATGTACCCTACAGAACTTGGTGAAGAGAGGGCCTTGTTTGTAAGAAATTTGGAAGGATGAATTGAGCTAAGATAGTGTCTTCATAGGTTGGCCAAATATTAAATGTAGAAAATAAACGCCTCTGCGTTGGTTAAAAAAAGATTGTCGAGAGTAAAAGCAGTCTAAATCCAAGAAAAAATTAGTGTACTAACACTGTGTAGAAATACTTACCCGGTCTTTGTCGATAGCACCTAATCCGTCAAACCTTTTTTTGAAAAGCCCCCATTGGAAAATTACTGACTCTTGTTTTAGTCCCTTGTTATCAACCCAAATGTTCTTGACATACAATGTTTAAGACTTTGCTGGTTCTTTTTAGAGAAATCATGGAGATTAGCCTGATGCCGGAAAACTACCCACTATTTTTGTTTCTTTGGAACTTTTATGAACCCAAAAGCCTCATTCCCATCTACTGTAATTGCTCACTTAAGTTTCACCTTCCTTTAAAAAAATAGATAATAAAACTCCCCATTAAGGGGGATCAATCCATAATAAAGTATTTAAAGAATTTTGTTGATTACCAATGTTCTAGATCTCATTCCTTAACTCCTCTCATGTTTGTAGTCTATAAGTTTGATTAAATGAGGTCAAGGGAATTAGACCTGTCCATGGAGTGGGTGATTATTCCAACGACGACAACGGCCTGGGATACCAAATTTGCTTGCAGATAATGAAAATTGGACCACAATGATATTCAAAATGACTGGCATTTTCGTGTTTTGAGCAAAATTCCCATTGATTTCTTATGGATAGTACAATTTTACAGCGTCGGCATTTACAAGGTGTCTCAAACTTGGACCATCCATTTGGGACAAAATCAAAGCCCCTCTTGATAATACTTGCTTCACGACATAAAGACCCTTATAATTGGGGGTGAATTTCCCTTTGGAGTCTTGTGCATTGGGGAGAGCTTTTCTTAACACCAAATCTCCTTCTTTGAGGTTACGAGGTTGCACGCTTTTGTTGAAGGCCTGAGCCATTCTTTGCCGATAGCATTGATTATGATACAGCGTTTCTTTACCCAATCGGTTTCATCCAAATGAATATCTGATAGTACCTTGAGTGATGGGATTTCAACCTCTACTGGTAACACTACTTCAGTACAGTATACTAAAGAGTATGGTGTTACCCCAATCGACGTTCTGATGGAAGTCCGATGGGCTATGAGTGCAAAGGGTAACATCTCATGCTAGTCCTTATATGTAACAACCATTTTTTCAATGATTTTTTTGAGGTTTTTGTTTGCTACTTCGATAGCTCCATTCATTTGGAGTCGATAAGGAGTAGAGTTCCTATGAATGACTCGGAATTGCTGGCATAATTCTGTCATAAGCTTGTTGTTGAGATTAGTGCCATTATTAGTGATGATTGTTTCAGGAGTTTCGTACCGAACCAAGATGTCCCTCTTGATGAACTTAACGATGACCCCTTTAGTAACATTCGAGTATGACGAAGCCTCTACCTATTTGCTGAAGTAGTCAATGGCAACTAATATAAAGAGATGCCCATTAGACGCTCTTGGAGTGATATAACCGATGATATCTATTCCCCACATTGAGAAAGGCCATGGTACTAAGAGGGTATGCAATTCTTGAGGCAAGGCGTTTATCTTATTCGCATAAACTTGGCATAAATGATAGTACTTAACATGTTTAATGCAATCACTTTCCATTGTTGACGAATAATACCCTAGCCTCATGATTTTCTTTGCTAACATGTACCTATTCATGTGAGGGCTACATACTCTTTCATGTACCTCTTTCATTAAATTCTCAGCCTCTTCATTAGCCGTATACCTTAAGAGTGTACCGTTAAATGAGTGTCGGTATAATGTGGATCACTTACTAAAAATTAGGTGGCTAGTCTCTTAATCATCTTTTTTCCTTTTTTTCTTGGCCTTTTTAGGGTATGCACCTTGTTGTAAGAATACCTTAATATTACGATACTATAGTTTTTTGTTGTTTATACCCTTAATAGTTGGCAGAAGGCAGGCTTGTCCTCAATTTCAATAGTAAGGGGCTAAATCTTGACTCCACCAAATATCTGGATCATAGATGTTAGCGTAGCCAAAGCAGCAACAAATTGGTTATGAGTCCTTAGTATGTGATTGAAGGTGACTTTTGTAAAACTTTCGGTTAATTCCGTCAAATGCCGGTAATAAGGCACCAGCTTAGGATCTTTAGTTTTGTACTCTCCCCATGCTTAGCCAATAATGAGCAAAGAGTCTCCATACACTTCTAATTCTTGAATGTCTTTCTCTCGGGCCATCTTGAGTCCTATGATGCATGTTTCATATTCAGCAATATTATTAGTGTATGGGAAAACAAGCCTTATGACCACAGGATATTGAGTACCTTCAGGGGATATTAGTATTGCCCCAATTCTACATCCAAACACGTTGGCTGTACCATCGAAGAATATTTTCCATTTTAGTGGCTCATCATCCTTTCTATATTAGAGTTTCCTCCGACCACTAAGATACCCTCATTGGGAAAATTGACTTATACTTCTTGGGGAGTACTATAAGAGGGTTTTTTTGCTAATTGATATGCCAAAGCATTCCCTTTGATTGAATTTCGGTTCACATATGTAATGTCGAACTTTGATAGCAACACTTGCCACTTTGAAATTTTGCCAATTAGGGCCGATTTATTTGCCAAGTACTTTAGGGGATCGTGTTGAGTTAATAATTCCACCTGGTAGTAGAGTGTGTATTGTTTGAGCCGATGCATTACCTAGACCGATGCGCAATTCTTTCAATTTCTAAATATCTCTATTCCCATTTGGAGAATTTTTTGCTCAAGTAGTATACAACCCATTCCTTTCCTTCCTCATCTTTTTGGCCAAGCATGCACTCTATGGACTTTGGTAATATTGTCAAGTATAGGAATAAAGGCTTCTCAGGTTTCGGAGCCAGAATTAGAGGGTTCATGAGGTATTCTTTGATTGTTGTAAAGGCTTACTTACACTCTTCATCCCAGTTGATCTTGGCATTCTTTTTTAACAACTTAAATAAAGTATGGCACTTGTTTGTGAGTTGGGATATGAATCAGGCTATATAGTTTAAATGGCCCAACAAACCCTTGATTTCTTTAAGTGTATGTGGTGGGGTTAGGTCAACTATCGCTTTAACTTTATTAGGGTCCACTTTAATACCCCTTTGGCTGATTATGAAACCTAACAACTTCCTTGAAGTTGCCCTGAAAGTACCCTTCTCCAGGTTGAGTTTCAATTGGAATTTTCTCAACCTGCCAAACAATCTCCTTAGATTTTCCATATGATTTTCTCCTTCTTTAGACTTGGCAATCATATCATCGACTTATACGTCGACTTCTTTGTGCATCATGTCATGAAAAATTGCTACCATGGCCCTTTGGTAAGTTGCCTCGGTATTTTTGAGTTCAAAAGGCATCACTTTGTAGCAAAACGTACCCCAAGTTATGATGAACGTAGTCTTGTCTTTATCTTCTACAGCCATTCAAATCTGGTTATACTTGGAAAATCCATCCATGAAAGAGAAAATATAGTTTCCGGCTATGTTATTAACTAATATATCGATATGGGGCAAAGGAAAATTATCTTTAGGGGTTGCTTGATTGAGGTCTCGAAAATCTACGCACACCCTGACTTTCCCATTCTTCTTCATAACTGGTATATGTTAGCTACCTACTCAGAATAATCAGATACCTTAATGAAGTCGACTTCCAATAATTTTTTTACTTCTTTCTTGATTTTCAACAAGATATCTGGTTGGAACCTTCTCAACTTTTGTTTCTTAGGATTGATATACTCTTGAGTGGGTAAGTAATGGACTACGATTGATGGGTCTAATCCGGGCATATCGTCATAAGACCATACAAATACATCTTGGTATTCAAATAGCAATGTGGTCATCTCTATCTTTTGATTTTCTTCCAAACTTCCCCCAACCTTTAATACCTTAGGGGTTTTGTTGGTACTGACATTAATTATCTTTATTGGCTCATCAATGGAAATTCTACTCATTTTATGTTTTCGCCAGCTTTCTTATATGTCATTATGGTCATCAACATTACCCCCGACAACTAACCCAGTAGGGCCGAAAGTGATATCATTATTCTCATTGCCTATCTACGCGAGGTATCCATGGCCTTTATTCGAGTTGTTGGATCTGGAAAGAAAAAGAAAGTGTGCAAAAGGAAGAGTATAAGTAAGGTAGGAATAAAGAGAAAAGAAGCTGATTTTATTTTGGGGAACTCTCTGTTGAGTACAAGCATTTGGAGAATAGAGATAATTTATTACAAAATTCTATAAAATACCAGATCATGATTCATCCTTTACCTTAAGAAAGACTTATTGTTATTCACAGGGATAGAGAACCAATTATTCAAGTGATGGGCTTTGTTGATTAAGCCAGGCCCTTCATTCTTGTTGGAAGTGCCTTCTTTAGCAAGCTTTGAGTATTAGGTTTCGGTCTTGATGAAAGTTTCTAACAATGGTGAGAAGTTCATTGGAGCGTGATACAACCTGTCACCCTTTCTGCCCCTAGCTTGCATTTTTTGCAATTCTTCCATTGGGGTTGGAATGTACCCTAACCAATAGGACCCAAACTGGCCTTCTTTGTATTTTAGCCTCTCTCCTTTCTGTTAATTGGTGATCATGCATACCTCATTAAACATCTGGAGTCCAAAGTCTTCTTGTTCTTCTATACTGATATAAGGTATGGCTATCTCTTTATAGATTTCATAATCTTGGTCACCCAGAATTGTGATGACTTGGCCATTAGAGATGAACTTAATTTTCTGGTGAAAAGTTGATGGTATGGCCCCTACTAAATGTATCCAAGACCTTCCCAATAACAGATTGAAGGTCCTTAGAATGTCTAAAACCTAGAATGGGATGCTAAACATCTACAGGTTGATATCAACTAATAAGTCCACTTCCCCTATTATCACTCTCCTAGATCTATCAAAAGCTCTTACCATTATTGAACTAGGTTTGATAGCGGTTGTATCGATGCCCAATAGATCCAGGATGGCCAAAGGACAAACATTTAGAGATGACCCATTGTTGATGAGGACTCTTATTGCGATGATGTTATTTATCCTTACTATTATGAACATAGGCTTTGTGTGTTGGGTACCTTCTTTACCTAGTTCCTCGGTGGAGAAGGAAATTTGATCTATGGTGAGGATGGAATTGGTGACAAAGCCAATCCTTTCAGCAGGGATTTTATGAGGGACCTTGACATCCCTTAGTGTTCTGAATAAGGCCTTTTGGTGTGGGTCTAATGCCGTCAATAAACTCATGAGGGATATTTGTGCTGGAGTCTTAGCAAGCTGGTCCATTATTTTGTACTCATTAGACTTGATCATTTTGGTGAAGGCAGTTAATCCTTCTTCATGTTTAGCTTGTTCGGTGTTTGGCATTTCCTGTACACCCTTCTTTTTTAAGTCTTCCTTGGGACTGTAGATTCTACTGGAGCGAGTGATCCCCCCTATAAGCGAGCTTGATTTCCCCTAGTTTATTGCTTAGTAATTGAAGGGGGTAGCTTTATAATTTTCTGGGGCCATAGGTATGTGGAATGTGTACCTTTTAGTTTGTAGGACCTCTTTTTTGTAGAACCTATAAACCTTTGGTTCTTGGTTTCGACCGATCATGTTGATTGCAGATTTTAGGTGGTCAGATATTATATTGATGATAGGTCTATGGTTTAGCAGTGGGTTATTGTTGATGTTTGGGGTAGGAGCCTCCATAAAATCTACTTGTACTATACCATCATCAATAAAATCTTAGATTTTTTTTTTCAACCTTTAGCATGAATCAGTTGAATGGCTCACTTGCCCTAGATGATATTGAAATCTTCCATTGGGATCAAAGAACTTTGGCCTATCCCTTTCATTAGGAGCCTCAAAATGTAGCAGATTATCTCTTCTTAACTTCTCGAGCACCTGACTAAGTGGAATAGGTATTCTAGTGAACTGTCTTGGGGCTCGATTAACTTGTAGTTGGTTTTGGTACTGTAGTTGAGCTGGCGGGGGATTCATCCTAAAAGAAACTTGGGAGTTAGGTCTTGCATTCAAGTTGACTATGCTAATAGTAGCTTCTCTAGGCTTGTTGATAGTAGCTTCTTTAGGCTTTCTAGTAGTGGGTTTAGCAGAGGGTGGTCGTCTATCTACTGTTTCTTACAGCTTGCCAAAGGAAATGGAATTCTCAATTCAATACCCTGCTGCTACTATTTTTGCAAAGCTAGAAGAGGCTTATCCAATCAAGTGAGCAAAGTAGGGCTTCTTAAGAGTGTTAATGAAAGTTACCATCAACTCTTTTTCAATTACAGGGGTAAATACCCTTGTAACTAAGGACCTCCACCTTTGAGCATATTCTTTGAAGGACTCATTGTGCTTTTTCCTTAGGGCAACCAAATCCATCATTGTTGGTGCCAGTTCAATATTAGATCTATATTGCTCATAGAATGCTTTAGCCAACTTCTCCCATGTATTTACCTGATTTAAGTTCAACTGGGCATATTAGGTTAAAGCAGGGCCTATCAGGCTATCCTGAAAGGTCTGGACCATGAGTTGATCATACTGTATATACTTGCCCATCTTATGTACATACAACTGGGTGTGTAGCTTAGGGCATCCAGTCCCATTGTATTTTTCAAAGTCAGGTACTTTGAATTTTTCTGGGAAGCTTCTGTAATTGTAGGCAAAGAAGTCTGTTATTTTAGCGTACTCAAATCCATCATACCCCTTAAGCGTTTTCATTTTTTCGGTGATCTATCGAGTTAACTGCTCTTCAAGCTCCTTTAATCTATCTTAGTCAACTTCAAGCTTTGAGTTGATTGGGAATAAGTAAGTATTCGGTTCAAAGATTAGGTTGGCCTTTGGAAATACTCCTTCAGTTTCAAAGGATTCAAAGCCCTGATTGCGTTTAGGGTAAGCTTCTTCTGTTTCAATAGGTGGGGCCTCAGCATTCTTTCTATATTGGGCTTTAGAGTGCTCTTCATTTGATGGGGCCGTAGACCCGAGTAGAGAGATGTTGTCAGTAAGGAAGCTCAGTTGATCTACCATCTTTCCCATTGTCCGTTCTAAAGATTGGAATCTCAACTCTATAAAATCAATAACCTTGGGGTTACTGTTGCCATTATTGTTGTTGTTTTCTTAGTTGGCCATTCTGGCTTGAGAACAAGTTTTGATGGGGCTTCTCTGGATGGTTTGACGTTTGAGAGCTATCTTAGCAACTTAGGTAAAAACCATTTCTCAACAAGTTAGCATAAGGATATTTTGATAAAAGGAATGCAAATGAATGAAATGTAAGTGAATCATACGGATGAAAAGGAGAGGATCGACAAATGATTAACAGAACGGCAAGTTATTCATTATTTTTGAATTCTTAGAGTCTTATTACATGAAAGAAAGAAAAAGGTACAAATTTATTTGTGCTAATTTCCTTCTTTTCTATGGGCCAGATGACATTTTCTTCTTCTTTTGGTCATGCTTAGCTACTTCTTCAAACTCTTCAATTTTCTTCTAAGCCATCTTTAGCTGATGTTCCAAAGTATGTGACCTTTATCCAGATTCTCGGCATAGGTTCACCCATTCATCTTTCATATCATGGAAGATCTCCATACGCGCTTTCATTTGGTCTATATAGGTCACCATTTCAGAGTTAGGGCGCATAGGGGAGGTTTGAAGGACTTCTGGTGCCCGATATCGCATTACGCCTACCTTGTGAAGTTGATTGTATAAATACTCTTTAGTAAACCGGTGTTTATCCACTTTTCCTATGAACTCACTTAGATCGACGTTTGGGCTTATGGTCTGGGTATCCCACCAAGCTTTGATCTTATGAAGTTTGGATACCTTTTCTGTAGAGTGAGGCTCTTCGAGATTAAGAGTGAATGGTTCCAATGAAGGTTTGTGAACTATGTCCTGGATCCCTCAAAATTGTCTTACCATGTTACTTGGATAGTAGCTTATACACCAGCTTATCCCGATCAGTGGTACAGCATGGTAATTCTTGCAAATTAATATGACCTTAGTATAATTGCTCTACCTGGTAGTCCACAGTATGTCTTCTACTCGAAAATCTTGTAGAACCTCTATCTAGAGAAGGGTAGGGATATCTTCTGGTAATTTGATCTTATCAACAAAAGAATCAATAAGGTCAACCTTATTTGTGAATGCTCCTTTTATTAAATCCAATCCAAAGCACTTGATGTGATTAATGAACCAAACCATTAATAATGCCATGCTTGACCTGAGATCTCCATAGCTCCTTTCTTTAAAGAAGTTAAGATCCCTTATCTACTTAGCAAGTAGGGCAGGAATGTAAGATTTTCCTTCCCGGAATTGAGCTACTAACTCTGTTACCCTAAAGTGTATAAGAAGAGACCCACTTAAGAATAAGATAGTGGTGAACACAGCTAGCACATAGGCTTTGATTTGGTTTTCTCTCAAATTCCAAAAAAATAGCGCTTACTTGTTGGAGCTAGGCTCATTTTGGAACCAATGGACTAGATCCCATATCTTGATGGCATATTTGTTGCAGTCATTTAAGGCCTCATTTATCTGAGTCTTATGGATCACTAAGAATCTTGAGAAGATATATGTTGGGCCAAAGCAGAGTTCCAGGATGTATATTTCATCAAAAGCAGGAGCTTGGAGCAGTTGGGTGTACTCCTCTAGAGTTGGGCTGATTAGATGTGGTCCAAATTGGAAAGCCACTTCTTTGGGCTCCTAGAATTGGACTAAGGCCCTTACTAGCATAATGTTAACTTTCACTTTGGCTAGTGAGAGTATGGGTCTAATTTTGTTGGTAATGAACTGTTGCTCTCTCGGATTGAAGGTTTGAAACCACTAGTTGAGTATAGGCTTTAGGTTTATAGGTTTGTAGACATGAATCTCTTTGGCGAGAACCTTAGCGCTGGATGAGCTAGCCATTTCTGGAACATTACAAAGAAAGTATAAATTACATGGAAAAGACTAATATACAAGATCTCCTATGTAAATCAATTCTAGGAAGAATACAGGAAAACTAAAAACTCCAGAATCTTTGTAATTTTTTCTTTCTTTTTTTTTTTATGTAACATTGCCGTTTCGCTAATTACTTGTTGACCCTATGAAGTGTAATGCAAGACAGGTGGGTTCTAACGGTCCTTAAACTTTATGACCTCACACATTTATAAAGAAACGGTTCTTTGGTCACATCGAAGTTTAAGTGGGGTAACCTAATTGGCCTCGAATGGTGGTTGCCCCACTACGTTCGAGACTTTACACAATAGCTCCCCGTCTTAAGGTCCTATGATAGCCCGAGTTCAACCGTGGGTTCAACCGCATCTACCATACATTCAAGATGCAGTAAAATAAATCTCATGCTTACTAAAATAAATATGCTAATTAAAACAAATATGTACATAAAGCAATCAAATAAACAAATCAATATAAAATGAATAAATAAATAACTAAACAATGCGGCTAATTTGAAAAGCGATTTTAATTTCGAAATGTTTTTAAGTGGTTAGCCTTCTTGACGGTCCCTAGTGGAGTTACCAAGCTATCGAGTCTAGTTTTTCACCCTCCTAGTTCTTTTTATAAAATTAAATCTTCTCGATACCGATCAGTACTAAACTCTACCCATTTAATATTGACTCTTGATTAGGGTTTAAAGAAGATCATTTTTTCCAACTTAAAAAGATTTGCAGTCGCCACCCGACTAGAGTCTGGAAAAAGGGTTAAGTTATAACCAATTGGGTAAATTAGTTATAACTTAGTTACCGTTCTATCGATTAAAAAACCAATTTGTAAAATGGCTTTTTTGAAAACTAAAATCTGAATTCGGGGGCTAATTTATTAAACCCTAAACGAGTACCACTTTTAACTTTTTGAATTTAATTTCGCTTTTCAAATATACCCTTTAATTTCTAAAAAATCTAATTATGATATGTACAATTAAATTGATTAATTTACATAAATATCTAAAAATGGGAAAAATAAAACTTTCCATATTTTAAGTCACCTCATACTTACGTACAAGTGCCTATGTACCCGCTATTCGAGATCAAACACACGTAGTTCTTTTAAAAAAGAACTTTAGTAGGTGGTTTGATTTTAATTTTTGAAAAAGGGTCACATTTACGTTTTTATTCAGTTCAATTTATTCAAGGAAATTCCATCAAAGGGTCTTAATTAATGTTTTATTTTTGGAAACTCTAAAAATGGTCCTAATTTGGAAAAAATGTTTATTTATTTTCACTTATTTTTAGAAAGCTTAATTTTTCTAAGTGACAAAAAGAAATCATAATCTTTCTATTTACCTATTCATTTTTTTATTTAATTTATTTATTTATTTTCTTTTTCTTAATTTGTCTATCACTTATCACTTATTACTTATTTAATAAAATAAAACTAAATTACCTTCTTCTTCTTTTTTTTTCTTCCTTCTTTTTTTTTATTTTCTATTACATTTAAACAAAACAAATAAATAAAAATAAATAAATAAAACAACAACAATAAATAAAAGAAAAAGCTTTTAACGGATTTGGATGCGCGAGTCGGACCTAGGCGGGTCGGGTGGGTCGGATTAGGTCGGCTCGGGTCACTTTATTAGTTCTAGGTTAGGCTTCAATACCTTCAACAGCAACAGCGGTAAAAGGCCATTCAGGAAGTTATAGTGGCCAAAGCAAGGGGGTGAGGAGTTTTTTGTGAGTTTTGGATTGAGAATGGCTGGGTAGGCTGAGTACCATAGCCTTAGGTGGTCGTTTAGCGGTTGTTGGAAGTGGCAGCTGATGGTGGTGCTTAGGTAGCATTGCTAGGGGGCACAATAAAGGTCAAGGAAAGTTGTATTCGAGTGCTAATGGAGTGGTGATCACAATTATGGTGTTGGGTTGTGGTGGTAGGCTCGGAGAAGAGAGATGTGAGGAGAGAGAGAAAGAGAATCGTGAGAGAAAAGGAGAGCTTGAGAGTTGATTCTGAAGCTCGAGGATGGATCTTCTGCTCATTGACGTCCTTATTTATACTTAAATTTCATCCCAACAACAAAGAAAAGCTCGGATCAAAGTTAATGGAAATGGCCAAATTCTCAATTTTTTTCCAATCTTTTAAGCTTGATTTGAATGCATAATTGATTGAACTTAGACGCGTTTTCTATGTAGATTCATAGTAGGCTATCTTTAGTACGAGATTGATGCAAGAAACCATGGGCTTGTGCGTGGAATTTTTGCAGAAATTGAAGCTAAAGTGGAGGGAGTGAACTGTTCTTGAGAAGGAAAGTTGAGGAAAATTAGGAGAAAATGGAGGAAAACTGAGGGAAAGAAAGGGAAAGTGCTGACATAGTGCTGATGTGGCGCTACGTTAGCTGACTCAACAAACCCCGACTTGCCATGTATCACACTTTATACGTGGCGGTTGACGTAGCATACTACTTGGCTGACACATGGCGCTACATCAGCAATGGTCATCCAATCCGATTATGCCATGTGTCAGGATACGTGGCATAATCAGATCCTGACACGTAGTACAATCAAATCCTAACACATGGTAGTCTTTGATATATGAAAAACAAAAAGTAGGAAAAAGGCCTCCTTGCCTTTGTTAAGTTTCAAATCCAAAACCTTATGTTTAATGCTAATATTATATCCATATGTTTAACCGTTAAGCCATTGGCATGTGCTTTATCCATATGTGCGATTCGGTCAGCTTGGGCAATATTTAAATCTAAACCCAAGTTTAATGGCCCAACTTCTAAACTTAAATTTAATCTAACAAAATGTTATCTTCTAAAATCTTTTATTTATTTATTTATTTTAATTATTATTATTATTTTTCCTATTTTCCTATTTTCTTATGTTTTTCTTAAATTCCAATTTTTATAAATTTCTTCATTTTTGGGGCTTTTTCTTAATTTTCTATTTTTTGAAAATTTTCTAATTTAGGACCATATAACCTAATTTGAAAAATAAAAGGAGGTAAAAATTAGGTGTCTATACTCACTAACCGATAGAAAAAAAAAGAATTAGGATTTTTTAGTGAGAAAACCCTAATTTGACTACTAGTGTGTGAATATTCTAAAAATTGATTTTTAGAAAAATCAAACCAAAAAAACGGAGTTTAGGAGCTAATCTATTATGACTAAATCACCATATAAAAATTAAAAAAAATTCGATGGGCTTTTTTCTTGTAATTTTTTTGAAAATGTTAAAATATACCTAAATAGGAAAAAAATAACTAAAAATGATTTTATTTTTATTTTTATTATGAATTTCTAAAAAAGGGAATTATTTTTATTTTTTAACAGTTACCTTGAATGTGCCTACATACTCGCTAATCGGAATCAAACTGGCTGAAGTTCTTTTTGTAAGATTTTTAGTGGGTGGTTTATTTTTATATTTTAAAACTGAGCCAGGTTTACATTTTTATCAATTTACTATTTTAAAGGAAAAACCTAGAAAATCTAATTTTCCTAAATTAAACAAAAAAACCTAACTATCTTTCCTTAAAAAAAAAAAACTCAATTAAATTTTTTATTTTTCCAAACAAAACCCTAAATGTCAAAAATATATTTTATTAAAAATGATTTTTCAAGAGAAAAAACCCTAATTTAACTAAAAATTTACAAGAAAATAATTAATTAAAAACAACTTACACTTAAATAGAAAAAATAAATTAATAAAAAAATAATGAAATGAGTAAATATATAACATAACTAATTAATAAATGAAGAAAATAACATATAAAAAAATTACTTAGGTCAGGTCGATTAGTGTTGAGCGGTGTTGGGCGTGCTCGGACGGCACTGTAGGCGAGCACGAGCAGTGACTTGGGCGAGCACTTGGGAGTGCGGATGGGTGAATGTCTTGAAATGTAGATGGGCAGGAGCAGGCGAGAGGTGGGCGAGCGTGCAGGTGAGGCTGGGTAACAATGTACGGGCGAAGCTAGGTGATAGTTGTAGGTGAAACTAGGTGACAGCTGTGGGCGAAAATGGGCAACAGTTGTGGGTGAGGTTGGGTGACATACAAGTGGTGTTCTGGGCAGTCTTGGGTGAGGGAGTGGGTGACGATCTAAGCGAGCTTAGGCGATAGTGGATGATGGCTTAAGCGGCACATTGGCAATGTTTTAGGCAATCTTGGGCGACGCGATGGATGATGCTAGGCGATGGCTTAGGCAATGTTCTAGGCGATCCTGGGTGACGCGATGGGCGATGCTGGGCGATGTTTTAGGTAGTCCGAGGCAATACTCGATCGGTGCTGTAGGTTAGGGCTTTAGGTGGTGGCGCGTGTTTGGGTAGTAGCGAAGCGTACGGTGGTTGTAAGGGGGATGTGCGGTGGTGGCGCACATAACGCGTATGGTGTAGGTATAAAGTGATATTGTTAGGTGTATGCGATTAAAAAGAAGCAGTCCCCCTGACTCCTTGGCCAACATACTATTTATAAATTCTAAAATCAAATCTTCGTATCGAAGATATAGAAGATTTGTTTGCAATTTAATCTAAATTCATCATAGCTTCTAGAAACCCTACCTAGTTTGGGCTTTTCTTTTAAGGCCCAACCCGTTCCATTTTAGCCTAATAATTTAACAAATCTTGATTTTTAGCCCCTAAATTGGTTTGGCCTAAAATTAATGGATTCAGCCTAACTTGATATAACTTGACTACTAACTTGATTTTCTTTTTCTTCTTTTTTCTTTTTTTTTCCTTAAATTTTTGTTTATTTATTATTATTATTATTATTATTTATTTTATTTTATTTTATTTTACTAACCTAGCTCAATTAATAAAAATAACTTGGCAAAAATGAGGTATCTATAGCTACCCTTCTTTGTAGTGAAGTTCGATTGAAATTTTGTTACAAAGATAAAATAGATACGTATTTTTAGCAAACCCACTTTTGAACTGATCAACAAAGTTTTGTTTTATTTTGACTAACTTGAAAGGTTGATGTAAAGAATGAGTTGCCCATCTTAAAAGGACGGGACAAATGAATGCTTGTCTCGAAAGATCAAAGCAAAAGGTTAGGAGGCCTATCTTGAAAAGATAGGGTAAAGATTTCAAGGGTGCCTATCTTAGAAGCACAGGGCTTAATGGCGTATATCTTGAAAGGATAGAGTAAAAATTTCAAGTGGGCCTATCTTAAAAGGATAAAGCTTAATGGTGTCTATCTTAGAAGGATAGAGCAAAATTTCAAGGGGGCCTATCTTGGAAGGTTAGGACTCAATGGGGTTTATCTTAGCAGGATAGAGAAAAATTTTAAGGGAGCCTATCTTGGAAAGATGAGGCTTAATAGGGTCTATCTTGGAAGGATAGAGTAAATTTTTTAAAGGGGGCCTATCTTTGAAGGATAAGGCTTAATGGGGTCTATCTTGGAAGGATGGACCAAAATTTTCTTTGGAAATTAAATTTAACTTGCTTTGATTTGGTGGATAATCTGAATATGATAGATTTCTTTGAGATTTTAAAGAAACTTGTTTTGGTTTGATAGATGATCCAAAGAGGACAAATCGTTGAGATTTCAAAAACTTATTTCGGTTTGGTGTATGATCCGAAGAGGATAAATCTCTTCAAGATTCTTGGTTTATCTGAAGAGGATAAATCTCTTCAAGATCTGTTTTAGCTTAATTCCTCTATAGATTTCTTTTTAAAGACTTTTAAGATTATTTTTCTTGGGATTGAAGGCTTCCTTAGATAGCAACTGATTGGCATGCTTACATCGACTCCAGACATTCACTCATTCAATCAACAAATTTCTCCAAGGGCCTGTGCTTGCTTGTTCTTTCTCTTTTCTTTCCTTTGAATTTTCTATTATAACTGAACCATACTCATACCTTGAATTTGCTTGGTTTGATTTGAAATTTCAATTTCTATTCTTCATGACTTCTGAATGATAAATCCCTTTTTGAATGAACAATTATTAAATTATTAAGAACATTCAATTCCAATTCTCTTAGTGATTCAAATTCATTGGTAAAGAAATAGGGTTTATTGGTGGAGTGTTTGTTAGTCAATGACCATTTGAATTCAAAAACATTTACAAATATCAACTTTACTTATAAACATTGAAAGATTAACTAAAAACTATTCAAGAAAAAATGAAGTCTTTGTTAAATCTTCATTTTCATGGATAATACAACTTGACTGCATTCGAATTTACTGATCCTCTTAATTCTATGCCATTCATCTCTATCAATACTAATACACCTCCTGATAATACCCTTTTTACTACAGAAGGGCCTTTGTAATTCGGAGTGAACTTTCCCCTAGGGTCTTTTGCATTTGGTAACACTTTATTCAACACTAAGTCTCCTTCTTTAAAGTACCTTAGGCATACTTTCTTGTTAAAAGCTTGGATCATTCGCTGTTGGTAGCATTGACCATGATATATTACTGCAAGTCTTCACTTATCTAGGAGATTCAAATGCTCTATTCTCTTCTCTACCCACTTTGCTTCATCAAGCTAAGTTTCTTCCAATACTCGGAATTAAGGTATTTCTACTTCCACCGATATTACTGCTTCGGTTCCATACACTAATGAATACAGGGTTGCACTAGTAGAAGTTTTGATTGAGGTTTTGTAGGCCATGAGAGCAAAGGGAAGCATCTCATGCCAATCTTTATATGTGATTGCCATCTTCTCAATGATTCTTTTGATGTTTTTATTTACGGCTTCAATGGCTCCATTCATTTGATGTCGATATGGAGTTGAGTTTCTATGATTGATCTTGAATTGGCGATATACTTCATCCATCAACTTGTTATTCAAATTCGTCCCATTGTTTGTAATAATAGACCCAGGCACACCATATCTTGCAATAATGTCTCTTTTCAAGAATTTGACTGCTACTCCTTTAGTCATTGTAACATATGACATTGCTTCTACTTATTTGGTAAAATAATCGATTGTGACTAAAATGAATCTATACTTATTTGAAGCCATTAGCAAAATTGGTCCAATCATATCAATTCCCTACATTGAAAAAGGCCAAGGAGTTGACAACACATGTAATTCATGGGGAGGAGCATTAATTTTATTAGCGTACACCTGGTACAGGTGACAATGCATCACATACTTGATACAATCTGATTCCATTGTCATCTAGAAATACCCCATTCTCATGATCTTTCCAGTTAGCATATACCCATTCATGTGAGGATCATAAACTCCTTCGTGTACCTCTTTCATTAATTTCTCAACTTCTTATTCATTTATATATCTTAGCAATGTTGCATCTGGTGATCTTTTGTATCATGTAGCTCCATTTAACAAGAAATGAGTAGCCAACCTTATTAAAGTCCTTCTTTCTTTTCAATCAGCATCTTCAGGAAATTCCCCAGTTTGAAGTAACTTCTTGATATCATGATACCAAGGTTCTTTTGTTCCCTTCCCTTCAATTGCAAAGCAAAAACCCAGTCTTTCTTCCACTTCAATCTTCAAGGGCTGAATTTCTATTCCATCTGTGACTTTTACCATTGACATTAATGTAGCCAATGCATCGACAAATTGATTCTGGGTCCTTGGAATGTAAGTGAATGAAATTTCTTAAAATTTTTCAACTAGCTTGCTCAAATGCTTGTGATAAGGTATCAATTTCATGTCCTTCATTTTATATTCTCCTAAGATCTAGAGAATTATAAGGGAAGAATCTTCGTACACTTCTAATTCTTGTATTCTCATATCTAATGCCATTCTAAGCCTCAAAATGCAAGCTTCATATTCTATTATGTTATTTGTATAATGTTAATTTTGTTACCACAGGAAAATGGTTATCCTCAGGTGACACTAATACTACTCCTAACCCATATCCAAACATGTTAGCTGCTCCATCAAAATACGTTTTCCATCCCAATTTGTTTGCCACCATTACATATTCATCAGGAAATTGTGCTTCTAAACCCTTGTCCTCATCTTCTAATGGGTATTTTGCTAATTGATCAGCCATTGCTTGCCCCTTGACTGAACTTTGACTCATGTACTTGATATCAAACTTAGAGAGTAGCATCTGCCACTTTGATATTCTCCCAATCAACATTGGCTTTCCACTAAATACCTCAATAAGTCATGTTTTGTCAATAACTCTATTGAGAAATAGAGAGTGCACTGCCTAAGTCTATGCATTACCTATACTAAGGCATAATACGTTCTTTCTACTTTTGAGTACTTTTGCTCACCTTCCGTGAATTTCTTGCTCAATATAGAATGCTCTTTTCTTCTTATTTCATCTTTCTGCCCCAAAATGCATCCCATCAATTCGGGGAGAATCATTAAATAAAGGACCAACTGCTATCTTAGTGTGGGAGTGACTAGTATAGGAGGATTCATGGGATATTCTTTGGTTTTAGTAAATGCATGCTCACATTCTTCATCCCACTCTATTACGGCATTCTTCCTCAATAGCTTAAACAGTGGCTTGCATTTATCAGTTAACTGTGATACAAACTAAGCAATGTAATTCAATCTTCCTAGCAATCCCTTAACTTCTTTGATAGTCTTAGGCATAGGCATGTTTATGATTGCCTTGACTTTATTTGGGTCTACTTCGATCCCTCTTCTACTGACTACGAAACCTAACAATTTGCCCGAAATTACTCTAAAAGTACATTTTTTAGGATTCAACTTTAGTTGAAACTTCCTCAATTGCTCAAATAGTTTGCATAAAATATCCACGTGGTTTTCATTCTCTGTAGATTTAGCGATCATATCATCTACATAAACTTCGATTTCCTAATGCATTATGTCATGGAATAAAGGCAACCATGGTACGCTAGTAAGTTGCCCCAACGTTTTTCAACCCAAATGGCATTACGTGATAACAAAACATTCCTCAGGTGGTAACAAACGTTGTTTTAATTTTATCTTCTTCCTCCATTTTAATTTGATTATACCTCGGGAAACCATCTATGAATGAGAAAAGATGATTCCCAGCTGTGTTATCTACTAATACATTAATATGTAACAAAGGAAAATTATCCTTCGGTGTCGCTAGGTTTAAATCACGGAAATCTACACAAATCCTAACTTTCCCATTTTAGCTATCTCCTCAATAGTGATGGGGAGACTGTCTAGGTCAATTTTTAGTTTAGAAGCTTCAGTAACGATCATATTGATCGAATGTCCATTATTCGGTAGAGGGTTATTAGCTACGTTAGGAGTGAGAGTTTGGATGAAATCTAATTGAACCAATTTAGCATCAATAAGATCTTGGATTTTATGTTTGAGTCTTCAACATTGGTTCGTAGAATGCCCTACTTGCCCTAGATGATAATCACATCGAAGCTTCGGGTTATAATCCCTTAGCCTTTGCCCTTCTAGTATTTGAAATGTCAAAAGATTCTCCTTCCTTAATCATGTTAGAACCTAGCTTAGAGGAATGGGAACATGTGTGATCTGTCATCTCTATAGGCGGTTGTTCTGATTTAGACTTAGCGGGGGATTAGGTCCTCCAATCATAGCCATTAGGGTTATGGGTCTGATAAGGTTACCGGTATCGATAACACTGATAGTGGTTTCCTTGGCTTTGTTGGAAAATCTTAGGGGAAGTGTCTTCTTTTCAGCTATTTCAAGATTAGGGAGCCTCCCAATAGCAATGGCTTCCTCAATTCAGCTTCGTGAGGCTATAATTTCTGCAAAATTGGAGGTAGGGTACTTAACCAGGTGTTGGTAATACGGACCTCTAAGCGTATTAATGAAAGCGAAGGTCAGATCCTTTTCAGTTAAGGGTAGAGTCACCTTAGTTGCCATGCCCCTCCATCTTTAGGCATATTCTTTAAAATTCTCATTAGTCTTCTTTCGTAAATTGTTCAAATCCCACAAGGATGGAGCCACTTTGATGTTGAATTTATACTGGTTATGGAAAGCTTGTGCTAACTTATCCCAAGTATCAATTTCATTTAGGTCTAACTGAGCGTACCAGGTTAAAGTAGGCCCAGTCAAGCTATCCTGAAAAGTCTGAACCATCACTTTGTCATACTTTGTGTATTTCCCTATTTTCCTAATGTACAACCTAGTGTGGAGTTTTGGGCAGCTAGTCCCATCGTATTTCTCAAATTCTGCCACCTTAAATCTTTCTAGGAAGTCATTGTCTTCATAGGTCAGCAAACTGATTGTTCCCATTTGCTCAAACTCATTTACCATTTCTACAGTTTTCATCTTCTCGGTTAAATTCTACATGACCTTTCTTTCCATTTTGCAGTGTTTTTCTTTGATCTCCTTCCTCCATACCTCATGAAGGGTTGATTCTTCATCTTCCAGTTCGGGGTGGGGGGTAGGGAGGCGTCGTTTTTGCACTTCGGTTTGGGTTAGCTTGAGATCTTTTTCGATCGTTAAGGATCCCAATAGCCTGAGTGAGAGCTTAAATCTATTCGGCCATCTTATTCATGTTTTCTTCTAGAGTCGCTACTTTTGGATCGGGCTTGGTTTGACTGATATTTCCAGTACCATGAGTCGACATCCTTGCCTTAGAACGAGTGAATATCGAGCTTTTAGTTGAGTTTGCTTGTTTGGATGTTATCTTCAAAATCCTATGCGAAAACCCAACTTTTAAACTTTTCAGTGAATCAAAGTTTTTTTTTTTGTTTTTGTTTTTTTTTGCGACATTTTTATTCTACTATTTGCCTCTTTTTGTGTTTTTTTCTTTAAAATTAAAATAAAAATGAATAATAATAATAATAATAAGTAAGAGACTACGCAATTAATGAAAATTTTATTTACTAAAGCCACAAATTTATTAATCATAAGATCCAACTTATAAAACAGACTAAGCGAAAGGAAAAGAAAAACTCCTAACTAATTTTCTAAAAAAACTTCAATCTTATATCTACAAGAGTTAACGAATCTAGCTAGGACAAACTTCATTAACTTCCCTTATAAGTCTTCATACCATAACATCTCTTTTTCGAATCTTGCTCCTCAAGAATTGATGTTCCTTTAGTAGTCTCTCATTTTCCAACTTTAAATTTTCAACAATGCTCTTACTTTCTTGGGACTAGGCCTCAACCCTAACTCGTATGGTGTTTCGGTAGGCCCACTCAACAGGTGAAAGACGTATTGGATCCGACTCGCGTCTAAATACATCTGGAGCTTCATATTGTATCTTTCTAGTTTTATCTAACTGATCATAAGTAAACTGCTTGGTGGCTTGGTATTCTCCAACTTTACCCCTCAAAGTTCCCACACAGACTATCTTCTTGACTTCTCTTCATTCCTACAACTTCATGAGTTCTACTAATCGTTGGATTAGAGTAGCCATGGATAGATAAGGATCTTGATAATTCATTGTGACAACATCCAAGGAGTCTTTGTAAGCTATCTCTTACAGTGGCCCCAAATGTTTGGTAACACAAGCTGGCAAATATCTGGTACAGCTCATAATACCAATAAGGGGAACTCTTGCATAATCAGTGCACCCCAAGACTGCTCGAGTGCAATTGCTCCATCTAGTTGTCTACATAAAGTTTGCTGGCTGCATTTTGCTGATAATTGATACCTATCCCTTAAATTGAGCTTCATCCAATACCTTGAGGTGGTGGGCAAAATCGTCAATCAGGTCTATATTCTCTATCAAGGACTCTCTAAAAAGATTCCCTCCATACCCTTGTGTGTGACTGAGAAACCATACAGCAAGGATTGTAGGGTTAGCCATAAAATAACCGTATCCCTGCTTCTTCAAGTAGGTAAGCGTCCTGAATTGTTCTGCTAATAACGTTGGTATATAAGATTTACCAACTAAGAATTGAGTCACTAACTTGGCAACCTTATAGTGGACTTGACCATATCTGGAGGGAAACAACACTGTTACAATAAAAGTGTTGACCCTGTTTTCGGCCTACAATTCATATCCTCTGCAGAAGATCTGACGATATTTCTAGTAAGCATTTAGGCTTGAAAACCACTCCACTAATCTTAGGATACTAAGACATTTTTGGCCCTCTGAAGATAAGAATGGAGCTAAGGCTGACTTATTGACCCTTAACGGCGTCATGAAGATTTTCTTAGGTTGGACTCTGAGATCAGGGATAGCTATGCTTGCTTCGAAGGGCAGGGCACTAAGTAACTACGGGTATTCTTCTATGGTGGGTGTTAATACATGTAGGTCGAAGTTGAAAGCTATAGATTCTGGATCCCAGTAATGGATGAGAGCCTAAATTAGAGACCAGCGGAGTTGGACCTGCATAAGGGATATGACCAGCCTAATCTTCTTCAAGACATAATTTTGCTTGGTAAGTGAAAACTGGTTTAACTAATGTTTCAGGATGGCTTCGGGAAAGAAGTACTTATCCACCTAGACTTTATAGATAGGCTCTAGGCTGACGGGCTCTAGATTGATACTACTCTGACTCTCCATATCTAGATTACGACAAGATATAAATGAAATAAAGATGCATCGACTACTTACAATGAGGACACTAAATTTACAATAAAGTTGGATGCAATGTTAATAATTTTGCAGCTATTTCAAAGATTTTCTTAGAAATTGTGCAACCTTTCATTAACTTAAAAGCAATAAAAAAATAAAATACGTATAATATAAGGAAATATAATATTCATAAAGAAACAAGCATAATCTAATATATAAGAATGCAATATGTTACATATAGATGTAATGCAGTAGGGATGGTAATTAATAAATTACAAGAATTATAATAAATCCATGGTCAAAGAGCGCCCCTATATATAAGTGTATTCAAAATACAATTTAAAAAAAAAAAGATGTTCATATATACTTATATATAAGGGTTACTAAATTTTTTTAGTTGAAAATGGATGATGAACTGACTGTGGATTAAATCAGGCTTTTCTTATAATTTTTAAAAAAAGCTACCGCTTTTTTTGAAAAGGATGAATGCAAGAGGGTAGAAACTATAGGTCTCAGGTTTTGTAGCTCTAAGGCTTTCTGACTCGAAGCTTAGTAGGCTACATCAAAGCCTGAGTAGGCTTACCTTTCATCACTAAGCGAGGGTAATGACCCCAACAACCTGAGGGTTACACAATGGTGGCCCATCCTAGGTTCTTAAGGTGGCTTAAGTCCAACCACATCTAAGCATACAAATTGTTACTGAAAATAAAAAGAGAATCTCCTTAATTTCCCAAGAAAGCCCATTGGGCCGAGCTTTTTCTTAGGTCCTACATCACTAAAAACAATTAGTACAACTATAATATAATACAAAAAGAAAATAATAATACAAAAGCCCATCAATAATTTTTTTAATCTTTACATGGATAGCCCACCAACCATCCCTAGTAGAGTTGCCAATTCTGTCGAGTCCTATTTCAATTTCCATAGTTTAACTTATATTAACCTCAGCCTACTTAATATAAATTACTCAACATTAAACTTAAGGAAATACTTTTCTAAAAAAAAAATTAAAAAAAAAATTAGAGTCACCAACCCCTACAAAAAAAAAAAAGAAATAGAATTAGGGTTTTCGGGTGGGAAAACCCTAATTTGACCACTAGTTTGTGAATGTACTAAAAATTGAACCAGAAAAACCAGGTTCGAGAGCTAACCTATTAAGACTAAGTCACCATGTAAAAATTAAAAGAATTTCGATGGGATTTTTTCTTGTAATTTTTCTAAAAATGTTAAAACACACCTAAATAGGCAAAAGTAACTAAAAATGATTTTTTATTTTTTATTACTAATTTCTAAAAAAGGGAAAAAAATTATTTTTTAACGGTTGCCTTAAAGGTGCCTAAATACCACCTAATTGGAATCAAACCGGCCATAATTCTTTTTATAAGATTTTTAGTGGGTGGTTTATTTTTATTTTTTAAAATCGAGTTAGGTTTATGTTTTTTTTTTATCAATTTATTATTTTAAAGGAAAATCCTAAAAATTTTAATTTTCCTAAATTAAACAAAAAAAAACTAAATGTCTTTCCTTAAAAAAATCAATTAAAATTTTTATTTTTCCAATAATAAACCTAAATGTCAAAAATATATTTTATTAAAAAATGATTTTTCAAGAAAAAAAAACTATAATTTAACTGAAAATTTGCAAAAAAATAATTAATTAAAAAAAGCCTACACTTAAATAGAAAAAATAAATTAATAAAAAAATAATGTAATGAATAAATATATAACATAACTATTTAATAAATGAAGAAAATAATATATAAAAAAAAACTAAACAAAGAATTACCTTAGTTGAGTTGGTTAGTGTTAGGCGATGTTGGGCATGCTTGGGCGGCACTGTGGGCAAGTACGGGCGGTGACTCAAGCGAGCACGGGTGAGTGCTTGGGTATGCGGATGGGGGAGAGTTAGGTAAGGTTGGGCGACAGTGTATAAGCAAGGTTAGATGACAGTTGCGGGTGAGACTAGGCGACAGCTGCAAGTGATGCTAGGCGATAGCTAAGACCGAGACTGGGCGATAGCTACAGGTGAGGCTGGGTGATACACAGGCATTATTTTAGGTAGTCTTAGGCGAAGGAGTAGGCGACAATCTGGGCTAGCTTGGGCAATAGTGGGTGATCGCTTAGGTAGCACACAGGCGGTGTTCTAAGCGGTCTTAGGCAACGCGATAGGTAATGGCCCAAGAGGTATTCTGGGTGGTGCTGGACAACATTCAAGCGGTAATGTGGGCTAGGGCTTTTGGTAATGGTGCGTATTTAGGTAATGGCAGAGCATGTAGTGCTTATAGGGGCGATGTGCGGTGGTGGCACATGTGGCGGCGTACGTGGTGTGGGTGGTGGTACGTAAAGGCACGTGTGGTATGGGTGGTGGCACATGAAGGCACGTATGGTGTGGGTATGAAGTGTTGTTGTTGGATGTGTGTGATTAAAAAGAAAAATTCTCCTTAACTCCTTGGCTAACATGCTATTTATAAATTCTAAAATCAAATCTTTCCTATCGAAAATAAGAAAGATTTGTTTACGATTTAACCTAGATTTACCTTAGCTTCTAGAAACCCTAGCTAATTCAGGCCTTTCTTTTAAGGCCCGACCCGATCCAGTTTAGCCAATAATTTAACAAATCTTGATTTTTAGCCCCTAAATTGGTTTAGCCCAAAACTAATGGATTCAGCCCAACTTGACATAACTTAACTCCTAACTTGATTTTCTTTTTCTTCTTTTTTTAGTTATTATTATTATTTTATTTTAATTAATTAATTAATTTATTTTTACTAACTTGGCTCAATTTATAAAAACAACTTGGCAAAAATAAAAATAATTTAGCAAAAATGAGGTGTCTACAGCTATACTAGGTTAGTAAGAATTCATGCTCTTAGGTTCTAGAAGATTACGAAACTTCTATACCACGAGTTCCCTGTAAATAACAAAGGTAATTCTACTACCCTATCTTTATATGTTGGGATTGAATATGACATGAGTCTAGATGGTGTTACAAGTACGGTGAGCAAGCAAGAATTTAATGCCATGCGACTTAGTTTTAAAGGTATTGCTTGAGACTAGTCATTTAAGAGACCTCAACTGCATAAGTGGATCACAGCATTGGGTGATCAGGAGTTTGCCCTCTTTAAGAAATACTTTAAGGTTAGATTAAAGTTTCCCTTTATCCTATTCCAAAGGTCTTACTTCACGAACCATGGTTTATGTCCTTTTATGCTCACCTTTAACTCTTGCAGATTGCTCATAGCTTTTGAGTATGTATGGAGGATCTATAAATTAGGACTATTGTAAATTTGTTTGGGTATTTCTTTACTTTGCAAAAGAAAGAAGGTTGGTTTTATATTTTTGCATGACATCGTTAGAAGCTTTTTGTTAGATTAGAGTCTTCAATCCATGAATGGAAACAGAAGTAGGTAGTAGTTAGGCTGGCTTCTCGATTGGACTTCTCGACTTTCCAAAGTCAACCCATCAGGTTATTTGACATCAAACATCTACTTCTTAATGATTAAAGGGCCTATGATGTCATTAGAAAAGCTTATAACAATAAATACTTCCTTTGGGATGTAAATGAGATAATATCTAAGTATTCCAATGGTACTTCGATCTTTCCTAAAGACAAAGCTCGGGAAGAAGAGGGGGCTAATAGTACTTTGGATGGGAATACTGAAGGCCTTGACAAAGTGACTGAGGTTGATCAATGTATGGGATGTTGTGATCTTTCCGTATTGAGAGAGGTTCGTAAGAGGAGGGACCTTCACGTCTACTTGGGGAGTAGGATGGTCTTCCTTACTCATGCTAGGTACGACTTTCGTAAGTTCTTCGATTTCCAGTTTCTTAATTTTCTAATTTGATCTTTTAAGTGCCTTACTACAGATGTGACACTTATAGATTATAGTTCCAAGGATTTGTTTGCCAAGCTGAAGGTCAATGGGTCAAAGGGAAAGGGAGATCCTAAGAGGACCTCTTCTAAGCAAGCCTTGATTAAATAGGTATCCAAGCCCCAAGTTAGGGTACCACCATAGGTTCTAGCAAAACTGGTAGCAAAACCTACCTCTTTTATCACTAATAAGGAGAAGTATGGTTAGTAAGCCAAAGGTGCTAATGACCTTCAACAATCTAAGGTTCTTACTAAGAGGAAAGTTACTATGGTTACTGAACTGAGGAAGCAACCAAATGTTTATGAATGTTCTTGTTTTAAGAGGGGCCCTACAAAGGGGAAATCCCCAAAAGATATTAAGATCATGATGGAGGGTAACTCTACCAATTCCAATGACAAGAAAGAGGACCCTTTCAAGATTCCAAGCTTAATCACTCAGCCCCAAAAGCAAAATACAAAAGTAGTGCAATTTTGGCTAACTTAGAATGTTAACTCAGCCAACTTTGCTTTAGAGAATGTTTAGGTAGCTTTAGAGTTGCTTAGAGAGATTTGTTTACCTAATGATGTTCAACCTTTGACCAATGTAGTGAAGCTTTACCAGAATTTAAGACTAGACAGCTTACTTTGCTCAGCTACCTCAAGTTGTTATGATGTAATCTTTTCATTTATGTGATTCTATTCTTGTTGAGTTATCCATTTTCTAATTGTAGATACCCCATTTTTGTCTGCTTATAATTTTAGAGTTTTTAGAATAGGGTAAAGAGTCCTAATTTAAAAAAAGCATATAAAATAAAAAATTTAGAAAAGTTAAAAAAAAATTTGAAAATTTAGAAAAGTTAAAAAAAAATTTAAAAATAATAATAAAATAGTTTTTTAGATAGTTTAAATAGAGTAGGATTTTTTTTTATTTAGCCTTAGTATTTTCTTTAGGACCTTGAATAATTAAAGGAGAAGAGGGATATTAAGCCTAGGTTTATATTTGAATCTAACCCAAGCCAACCTGATCCATATATGTAATTTGATTGCTATTATAGATAAGGCACATATCAATGGCTTGATGGTAATATATTCTAACTTAATATTGCATATGACTTGAAGATCTTGGGTTCAAGTGTAGTAGGCATACTCTTACATACGTTGGACATACTTTAATATACTCCTATGCGTAATAGGCACACTTTTGGTGCATGTTAATTATGTTTTCCATGTATAGCTTTATTTTTAACATCACATATTGTCCAGCTTCACTCATTCTAAACATGGAGGAAAATTATACTGGATTTAAAATTTTCTATCCTTAACTTCACCATGGTACCTATAAATGGGGGATTCCATTTTACTACAAACTATTAACTTATTACTCACAATTACTTGAATCTATTTACAATGTCATTCTCTCTCTCTATATGACTGCTTTTTCTCTCTCTAGGATTTGCTTAAGCTCGAGGCTTTTTGAGTTAGGGCAATTCGTGCTAGAAACTTCTCATGGTGAGAGTTTTCCAACTCTACCTAATCGCTCTAGCATCTAGCTCTAACCTGTATGAACTCTAGCTTGGTCTAGCTCATGTTTTGGTTTTTATTTGTGTTTTGTTCTCCATAGTTTGTATTTTTATTTATTTATTCTTGTAATGTATTGTAATTATAACTAAAAAGAAAGAAAAAAAAAAAGAAAGAGAAAAAGGATAGCTTCTACCCATTCATATGTGGGGCCACATGCTCCTTCATGTACCTCTTTCATTAGAACACCTACTTTTTCCTTGTCTACGCAATTCAATAATGTGGTATGAAACAAACATTGATACAGCTTAGTGCCACGAAGCATAAAGGGGCTTACCAACCTCCTCAACATTTTTTTATCTTTGGTTGCTTTTGTCATTAAGTAAAAAACAAGCTTGTCTTCTACCATGATCTTTAAGGGTTGTACTCCCATCCCACCTGACACTTAAACTATGGACATTAGTGTAGCAAGGGCATCTACGAACTGATTATGAGTTCTTAGTATATATGTGAAGGAGATGTCTTCAAAATTTTCTACTAACTTAATAAGGTGTTGATAGTAAGGCACTGAATTTGGATCATTCATCTTTTATTCATCAGTCATTCAAAGAATAATTAGAGAGGAATCTCTACACACCTCCAACTCATGGACCCCTATATCTATAGCCGCCTTGAGGCCCAAGATGTAACCTTCATATTCTACAATGTTGTTGATATAGGAAAATGTAAGCCTAACTACAATAAGGAATTGAATACCTTCAACGGATATCAGTATTACCCCTTTCTCACATCTTGATATATTGGTTGCTCTATCAAAATAGATTTTTCCCTCAGGGAAGTCTAGATCGTGTTTCGTTACTAATGTATCTTCATCTGGGAATCGAACTTCCCTATTTGCATGTACCTCTTCCATGGGGTATTTAACTAATTAACCTGCTAAGGCTTGCTCTTTGATTGAATACTGGTATACATAAGCTATGTTGAACTCAAATAGCATCATTTGCCATTTGGAAACTCTTCCAATCAAAGCTAGTTTCTTAGCCAAGTACTTAAGGGGATCATGTTTTGTCAACAGCTCTACTACATAGTATAAGGTATATTACCTAAATCAGTGCATCACCTATAGGTAGGCATAACAAGTTCTTTCTATGTTGGATTATCTCTACTCTCCTTTAATAAACTTCTTACTCAGGTAGTAAATGACCTTGTCTCTTCCCTCTTCATCTTTTTGCGCCAGCATACATCGTATAGACTCTTGGAGGATAGTAAGATATAAACACAATCACCATCTTAACTCTAAGGTAATTAGAACTAGAGGATTCATGAGGTATTCCTTAATCTTGCAAAAGTTCTCTTCATACTCTTCATCCTAATTTAGAAGAGCATTTTTCCTTAATAATTTAAATAAAGGACGATACTTATCTATGAATTGTGATATGAACCTAGTAATATAATTTAGTTGTTTTAGCAAACCTCTAACTTCCTTAAGTGTACACGAAGATGGTAGTTCTAGAATTGCCTTCATTTTATCCAGATCAACTTCAATGCCCCTCCGGCTAATTATGAATCCTAGCAACTTCCTTGATGTGACCCTGAACATATAATTTTCTAGGTTTAGTTGCAATTGGAACTTGTATAGCCTTTTAAATAACTTTCTTAATACTTCTACATAATCTTCATTTTCTTAAGATTTGGTGAACATGTTGTCTTTAAACACTTCAACTTCTTTGTACATTAAGTCATGTAAAAGAGTCGCCATTGTTCTTTGATAAATTGCCCCAGCATTTTTTAAGTTGAAGGGTATCGCCTTGTAGCAAAAGGTTCTCCATATGGTGATAAAAGTTGTTTTAGCTTTGTTTTCTTTAGCCATTTTTATTTAGTTGTACCCTGAAAAACCATCCATAAAGGATAATAAATGGCTCCCAGCAGTGTTATCTACTAGAACATTGATGTGAGGTAATAGGAAATTATCTTTGGGAATGGTTTGGTTTAAATCTTGAAAATCTATGCATATCCGTACTTTCCTACTTTTCTTTAGAACTGGCACTACGTTTGCTACTTATTTGGGGTAATTTGATACTTTAAAAAATCCTACCTCTAACAATTTGTTAATTTCCTCTTTTATTTTTAGCAAGATATCGAGTCGAAGCACCTAAGCTTCTCACTTTTGGGCTTAATGTCTTCCTTAGTAGGCAATTTATGAACCATAATTGATGAGTCCAACCCTGACATGTCTTTATAAGACTATGCAAATGCGTCTGTGTATTAAGCCAATAACTTAATCATTTCACTTTCCGATCTAATGATAATCCCAACCCTTAAATTCTTAGGGCTATAATTTGACGTTAAATCAATTAATTTAATGGGCTCATTGATGGATATATGACCTTGTTCATATTTTTGACAACTCTCTTGAATTTCTTAGTGACTGTCAATAGCATTCCCAACGACTAGCTTAATGAGATTAGACATGATATTAATATTTTCATCATTTACGGGCGTGAAATATCCTCGACTTTCATAAAAAGCGTTAGATTTGAAAACAAAGGTAGAAAGGAAAAGAGATAAGTAATAAGGGAAGAAAGAAAGTGGACATGAAAAGGAAAGATAATTTTATTGTTATGTATTAAAAAGAACAACTGAAAGGACTAATTTTATTGGTAGAGCACCAAGGCTCAATCATGAGCAATGAGAACTAAAGAAAAGGAAATAAAACTTAGTAAATACTATGCCTTGTTGTAATCCTTACTCTAAAGTATCTTTCGTCATTAAGGGGAGAGTGAACTAATTATGTAAAGTTGTCAATACTTTTGGCTGGTCTTCTTTTTTCGGTCATTGCTTCTAGCACTATTTGATGAAGTCATAAGGGTATTATAAAGTCGATCACCCCTTTTTCGCTCTAGCAAAATAGGTTTAGATTAACTGTTTTTCTATGGGCATATACCTCAGGCCAAAAGTCCTAATTTGCTACTTCTTGAATGTGTGGCCCTCGTTCTCATCTTTCATCCCATGGACTACATATACTTGGTAAAAAATTTATAGCCCAAAATCTTTCGTCTCTTCTCTCCCTATGTATGGGATTGTCGTCTCCTTGTAGATGTTATAATCATGATCTCCCAAGATTATGACCAGTTGGCCATTAGCAACAAATCTGACCTTCTAATATAAGCTGGAAGGAATTATGCTAGGTACATAGATCTATGGCTTCCTAACAGTAGGTTGAAGGTCTTAGGAATGTCTAGCACTTTGACCATTACACTGAACATTTGAGGCTTAATCATTACTTAAAGGTTCACTTCTCTACAATTTATCCTTTGGACCCAATGAAAGCCCTTACAACTATAAAGATGAACTTAATCTCATTAGCTTCTATTTGGAGTTGCTAGAGGGTATCTAAGGGACATACATTGAATGAGGACCTATTGCTGATGAGGACTCTAGCTACGATCTTAATTTGCATCTCAACACTATATATAAAGGCTTAATGTAGTGATTTCCTTCTTCCCCTAATTCCTCAGATGAAAAGGCAATCTAATCAGTAACAAATATGGAACTAGCTATATGCCCCAATGTATCTGCTGTGATCTCTTAAGGAACTTGAACTTCTTTTAGAATCTTAAAGAGAGCCTCTCTATGTTGTTTTAATGATAAAAGAAGCCCCATAAGGGAAATTTGGGTGGAAATCTTAGCTAGTTGGTCAACAATCTTATATTCATTGGCCATGATGATCTTATTAATAGCATCCAACTCAGATTCTTTCTCTCGTTGTGCTTACATGTTTTGTCTCACCTTTTCTCCTAAGTTGTAAATCTAACCCGTTCTAGTAATCCCTCTAGCTAATGTTATGGCAATCTTTGAGTGGTTTAGATTCTGGTAATTGAAAGATGCTACTTTGAAATTTTTGGGAGGAATTGAGACATTGAATACATACTTTTTGGTTTCTCGATACTCAGGTTGTTTATTGTATTGAATCGTAGTCAGCTTTGGACCTAACTTAATCATTCCTACCGTATGGCCCATATTGTCTTCCATTTCAAAGTCGGGTCGCAATTTAGTTGGCGTCTCTTCAGTATATACTGTAGGTATGACCCATGTATCAACTAGGTACTCAAATTCTGGTTAGCTCTAACTCAATGACATAACTATAGGTCCCCTACTAGCTTATGTTCCTTTAACTTTCTGTAGGTAAGACTTTAAGGTTAGGTTATCGTCATCTCTTGGATTTCTTCCTTTCTCACCTTACCTTCTTGGAGTAACTAATAGATTACTAGCTTAGTGTAGGTTCTATCTCGAATATTAATTCCTTGTAAGTATCCTTTTTCTCTAAGGAGAGAAGCGACCTAGTCAATTGGGATGGGCAGCTCATCTACATCTATCCTGAGCTCGGGTTCCCTATCATTAATCATGTTGATTATAGTAGCATGATTTGGAAGCAGGTTGTTATTAACTGTTAAGTCTCCTAATTTGATTTTGATGATAACAAAACATGTGATAAGTTATCTAATATATTTATAAAGTGTATAGATTATCATGATATAACATTGATTAATTCTAAAAGAAACCACAATGGAAAAATGTTAAAGTGTGTTTAACAAGAACATCAAGTGTGTAGGTTAACTTTAGAATGAAATCAATTCAAGGAAAAAAATAAGTTTAAACTTGTCAAAATGTATATCAGAGTGTATATCAGTAAACATTAAAACATAAGTCAAAATGTATATCAACAAACATTAGAACATCAGTTAGAATGTATATCAGCAAACATTAGAACAATACTGATTGTGTACAGTATTAGTATCAATAGCTATGCCTATGCTATTTTCTGAATATTTTGAACAAATTAAGTTAGAAAAATAAGTAAAAGGCCTAGCTCCACTTTATTGGCCATATTTGGGTAATGTGCTTAATTTCATTCCACTAAGATGGTTAAGTCTATAGAGATTTTAAGTCAGATTAATTTCAATTTTATAGAATGGTTAAGTGATATATTCAAATAATTTTTTAGACATATTAAGAAGCTATGTTGAACAAGTTTCTACTAAAATTCTACAAGGCTCAATGCATTTCTTTTAGCTCGTTGTTGATAAAATTCTCAAGGATTGTAAGGTAGCTTATAAAGGATAAGGATGGATGTTTTAGATATATTGTCTAGATTTTTAGGAGTTTTTCTAATTTGAAAATTCAAATAAAGATATTGAAGAAGGGAATAGATTTGTTCATGGCAAATATCAGATAAGCTATGATCAGGTGTTGGACTGTTCTTAAAGAGTAAGATATACGAAGATTTGATCGTATCTTTTCATGCTTATCCATAATATTTGAAGTGTGATTTTTGAATTTCCATGTAATCAAAAGAGGATTGGAGCATATCATCACGTACAGCAACTGTCAAATGACTCAAACTTAATAAAGAAACAAATCAGGATCAACTTGATTCAAGTTTTCAAAAATTCAAATATCTGGTTCCTATTTTCATGGGATATTTCTCTAACCACAAAACCAATTGTGTTTGAATAAAGATATCTTAGAGAAAAATCTGGAACTAGCCATTTCTAGTTATTACATGAGAGTTTATTTAATTTAGAGATGATGTTGTACAAGATAGAAAGCTACACACTCAATATCAGAACTGAAGTTGAAAATACTCTTGAGCAAATTGTCAGAAACTGTATTAGAAACTAAGCTAAAACTATTTTATTATTGCATTTGTGTGAAAGTTGTAAAGAGCTATTTGATTATATTGTTTCAATTTCGTTGCAAACATTATTAACATTATGTTTTGAGTGTGAGAGGAGTAAGAAGTTCTCTAAGTCCTGTGTATAGCTTAGGAAGATACTAGTGAGATAGGACAAAGAAGAAACTAGATATCCTTGTAATCTCTCATTGATATTTGTTTATTGAAAAGTTTGGACTAGTGGAACGATACTAGTGAAGAGGACCAGGCCCCTAGTAGTGGTGCTAAAAGAGAACAGTAGGCAAAAGGATGAAACTCTATAAATTGATCTCCTGACCTTCATTCTCCCTACTTTATTTAGTTTCTGATTTTTATTTGTGTTGCACAATCAATTTTCAACTGCTATCGCAACATTTAAGCCATTAAGAGGGCTTTTGTTTTAAAATAAAAAAGTTTTAGTTTTTGCAAAAGACATCAATTTACCCCCTTCTTGATATCTTACTAGGACTAACATTGACATTAGGAGTCTCAACAAAGTCTAACTATACTCTCCCTATGTCAATTAAGTCTTAGATCTTGTTTTTGAACCTTCAACACTTATTAGTAAGATGGCCTACTTATTCGAGATGGTATTCGCATCTAGCATTGGGTCAAAGTTTTTAGGTTTATAGCTTTCATTGGGTAGTCCAAAATCAATGAGGTGATAAGAATTCAGTAGGCTAAGATGTGTCTTAAGGGAATTACAATGTTGGTGAATCTTATAAGGGGAGGTCAATTGGGTTGGGCTTATGGTGGCTAGTATTGTTAGGCTGGAGCTATGGAGGCTGTTAGGCTTAGAGTGATATGGTAAGATGTTTGTAGGGTAAATGTTGGTTTTAGTTGATGGTTACCATGCTTATAGTGGGCTCTTTCCCTTTGTTACTAGGCTTGATGGGGGTAGGTTTCTTATCTTGGGTATTTGAAGCGAGTAGTTTACTAGATGTGATAGCACTATCTACTCTACACCTTGTTGCTACCACTTCAACAAAGCTGGCTGAGGTAAGTAGTATGGGATGCATGAAATAAGACTTTTCTAAGTTATTAACAAAGGTAAAGGTTAGCTCCTTTTTAAGGATCAGTATGTATACCATTGTAACTTAAGCCCTCTATCTCTAAGCATATTCTTTGAAAGATTTGTTAGGCATCTTGTGAAGGCTTCCTAGATCTACATTAATGTGCTTAAGAGCTCAGTTATCACTAGGGCTTATGTAGCGGGTTTAAACCAATGGCTCCTTCGAGATATCAAAGACAGATAGGGTGAACTGGTCTAAGAACAGACTAGAGTAGTTGACGTGAAGTTGCTTAGAGGATATAACACACCAACGAACATAACACGACTTAGCATTTCACTTAATATGATGTACAAGTTAATGTCAAGGTCCACCCATCACTAATCTTGAGCTACTCGGCAAGATTACATAAGAGTGTATGGGAAAATGGACTTGGAGAGGGTTGTCTCAGAAGAACAATTGTTTAATATATATATATATGTAAGATCAGATGATTCCGGCTTACAAGGAGAAGGGACTATTTATAGTAAGTCCTTAAGGAAATATTATAAATAAAGAAATTACAAGAAAGTATATAAAAAAAGGGGATTCCTAGTACATACTAAAAAGGGTAAAAGGGATAAAAGACACAAAGGGAAAATATTACAATGTCAGATGAAGAGGACAGGTGGCAATATGAGATTGGATCTATACAAAGGGTTCTTTGAGCATAGTAGGCAAGAGGAATCAAGGTGTTGTAGCGACAAAGAAGTTAAGATGTAAAAGGATGCCATGAGAGTTAGAAGGGCACCGAAAGAGAAGTACTTAGCTAAGAGTTAGCTGCATTTACTTGGCAAAAGGCTCTCGTTAGTTAAAAGCCCAACCACTCAACATAGAGCTCTCGACTAGATGAAAGTCAGCATTAGCGTATAATAATGAATAGAGCATAGTATAACCACTTGGAGCTTTTAGGAAATTCAGTCATCCTCCTTCAGCATATTGTTTCTCATCATTGGTAAGTTGACGAGAAAGGATCCTTCGAGTAAGGGACTAAAGGCCTCTGAAGCATGTACAGGTGATTGGACTAGCAGTTGGTAACCTATCAGCACCTCAGGGTTGTTGGAGATTTTCCCTCAAATCATGATCCTTGTCATCATCTGGCATATAGGCAGTTAGATCGACGACGTTGAATGTGGTAGACATGCCGAAACCTCGGACATTTCAACTTCATAAGCATTGTCATTAATGTGCCTAAGGATTTTGTAAGGTCCATCCGTTCTAGGAGATAGTTTGTTTAGCCTCTTGCTAGGGGAGCATTCCTTGCTAAGATGGATTGAAATATGGTCTCTAAGGGTATAAACAACTTGTCTCTTCCCTCAGCTTCTTGCTTCCTTCTGTCGAGCCATAGTATTGGCCAATTGCTCAACAATCTTCCAATGTAACCTTTAGAATTCATCTGCTTGCGATAGGCCGGATTAACTTTTCCCTTTTGTAGTCAGACTGTTAATTAAATCTAAGGGTAAGTTTAGGTTAAGTCCATAAACGACCTCAAATGGTGATGTTCTAGTTAAGCTGTAAGTCAAGTGGTTGTAGGCAAATTCAATGATGGGTAGGCACAAATCCCAATCATGTGAATTCTTCCCAACAGCTATACGCAGGAGGCTACCGATGGTTCTATTCACAACTTCAGTTTGGCAGTCTATCTAGGGGTAACAATAGGGACTGAATAGGAGCTTAGTGTCAAACTTTCTCTATAAGGTCTTCCAAAAGAAGCTTATTAACTTTGAGTCACAATCGGACATAAAAAGAGGTTAGCGATGAATAAAGCATCATTAGTTCTATGGCAGGGAATGAAGTGGCTTATCTTAATGAACTAATCGACCACCATGATTGAGTTGTGTCTTCTTGATGCTTAGGGAAGGCCGAGCATGAAATCCATGCTTAAATCGATCCATGGCCTCTCTAAGATAGGTAGGGGTATGTATTCTCCATAAGGTTCTCTCCTCCCCTTTGCATATTTACATACTTCGTACCTCTCAAGTACTTGGTGCACATCCTTCATCATCCTAAGCTAGTAAAAATGCTCCTTCAATATCTCAGTCGTCTTCTTTTCCCCAAAATGGCCAGCCAAACCCTTGGCATGAGCTTTTCGAACGAGTAGCTCCCTTACCGAACCACTTGGCACATAAACCTGTTTGCCCTTTATCAAGAACCCCTGACTCAAGTAGATTCATTTTGTAGCTCCTCCAATACTACACTTGGCCACTAAGGGTCTAAAATGTGGATCGTGCTCATACTGATCAAGTAGAGTGCCAAATCCCAATACCTTAGCTTGCAATATTGTGATGAGGGTATGATGGCGAGAAAGAGCATCAACCACTGTATTAGTACTCTCCTTCTTATATTTGATGATATAGCAAAAGGTCTCCAAGAACTTAACCCATTTGGCATGATGTCGAGAAAGCTTTTATTGCCAATGAAGATGCTTAAGAGACTTATGATCAGAGTAGATGATGAATTCTCTTGACAAGAGATAATGCTGCTAGTTCTTGAGTGTTCGAACAAGGGCATATAGCTCCTTGTCGTAAGTTGAGTAATTCAGGGTAGTACCTTAGAGTTTTTTGCTGAAGTAGGCAACGGGGCAGTATTCTTACATAAGGACAGTACCAATGCCAATACCAAACGCATTACATTCAACCTTAAAAACTTTCTCGAAATCTGGTAAGGTGAGTACGAGAGCAAACATTAGCTTAGACTTTACTTCTTTAAAACTCTTTTGAGCTTTCTCTGACCACCTAAACTCAATGTTCTTCATAGTCAATTTAATTAATGACGTAATTATGGAACTGAAGTTCCAAATGAATCTCCAATAGAACGAAGCTAAACTATGTAAGCTCTTGACTTCAACAGCACTAGGCAGCATAGGCCACTCAAGAATAGCTCTAACTATCTTATCATCAACTCGAAGCCCCTTCCCTGAAACAACATATCTAAGGAATACAACCTTGCTTTGATAGAACACATATTTCTTTAGGTTGTCAAATAATCTCTCAACACGGAGGATGTTGAACACCAATCTTAAGTGCAGGACATAGGTGATGAGGTCGGCATTATAGACCAGAATATCATAAAGATAAACCACAACACATTTGTTGATCAACGTTCTGAGTACATGATTCATCATCTGCATAAACGTACTTGACGTGTTAATAAGCCTAAAAAACATCACCAACCATTTAAATAAACTATCTCTTGTCTTGAAGGCCATCTTCCATTCATCTCCAGGTCTCCTTCGTATCTTGTGATAGCCACTTTTCAGGTTAATCTTAGAAAAGATGCAAGCACCATATAACTCGTTAAGCATATCATTAAGTTGTGTGATTGGGTATAGGTATTTAATAGTGGTCTTATTGATGGCTCTGTTATCTATGCACATTCTCCATATTCCATCCTTTTTCGGAACGAGTACAGTTAGTACGACACAAGGGCTGATGCTCTGATGGACATATCTATAGTCCACTAATTCATCCACTTGTTTCTTTAGTTCAGCCGCCTACTCTGAATTAGCCTATAAGCAGGTCGGTTTGGTAAGGTAGCTCCTAATTGGAGGTCGATGCAATGCTTAATACCTTTCAAGGGAAGTAAACCTTTCGGTATCTCGATAGGAAATAGGTCAGCAAAGTCTTAAAGTAGCTGTTGCACCTCAGTAAGTAAGTTCTTATCTTCTCTCACCTCCAAGAGCCTCGTAGCTAAGAAGAGTACAAGTCATCGACCCTGACTTCTCGGTCAAATTGAGCTCGAGAAATCACCAAGGACTTCTACTATAGTGATTTAGCAACCTTCTCTTGGGATTCTTGCACTTCCTTAAGACTCATGAGTGTTAATATAATTTTCTTCCCATCCTTTTGGAACATGTAAGTGTTCCTATACCCATCATGTAACACTCTCAAATCAAATAGCCATGGTTAGCCGAGTAATATGTGAAAAGCATACATAAGAAGGACATCACATAACACCTTGTCCCTATACCTATCACCAATGGTAATTGGCACTTTAACTTGCTCAACAACGTGTAGTCCTCCTTTCTTGTTTAGCCAATGAATCTTGTATGGCTTAAGGTATAGAAGGGTTAGCAATTTCATAGCCTTAACTACCTCTTGTGCTATGACATTAGTACAACTCCCTCTATCAATAATCAAGACACATAGCTCGCCATTCACTCGGCAATTTGTATGGAAGAGGTTCTCCCTTTGCTTATTCTCATTAACTACAAAAGTACTAAGAGATCGACGAACAACAAAACAATACTCGGCACCACCCTCAGGTAGTATCTTGTCATCAGGATCCTCTTGAAACTGTTCCAGCATCTGATCAACTCCCATTTCTTCCTCTCCTATGCTCATGCTCTCTACTTCAAACTGAGGCTTGTCTCTCATTATAGTCATAACTCGATAATTTAGACATTAACTAGCTACGTATTCATAATCGAGGGATTTTAAGCATTTAATTTCTTAAGTCTTTCTTCCTGAGCTTTGACCTTAGTCTCTTCAGGCCTCAAGTTCCTCGGCCTTACCCTTACCCCGGCCTTCTTTGGATCAGCTCGATATTTGTCCTTTACATTCTACCCCAAAACTGTTCAATGCATAGTCATTTACTAGTCAGCTTGGCATGCCACTTCTGTTTGGTGTAATTGGTTGGCTACTCAACATCTGACTAGCCTGGTTCCACTTCTATCTTTTGACTCTTTGTGCCACCTTGATGGCTTCGTCTAGAGTCGCTAGACTTTGTAGCTCTTCTATGTTACCAATCTCAGTCCTTAGTTTGAAAATGAACCTTGTGATATTTTGTATCCTAGGTTCATTGAGATTACACCGTATCATCAACTACAGTCGTCCAATGATTGGTTATGTTATCTTAAGTCTTGGAGACATCGGAATGTATCTTGCTTGTAGTGTTCAGGAATGAACCTACCTCTTAAGTCCCTCTTCATTTCATTCCACATCCAAACTTCTCACGGGGCTCTCAAGCGGACATTCTATAGCTTCTTCCACTATATTGCTGCATATCTAGAAAATTCTAATGCAGTTACTCAAATATGAATAGTATCTTCATAATCATAAAAATTGAATATCTTTTCAATTTTCTCCTTCCAACCTAAGTAGTTGTCAACACTACTAGACCCGTTGAAGATCGAAATTTGTACTTTGAAATATTTGACTCCCCTAGGAGGCTTAAGCTCATGCTCATCAATCCCAACATACTATTCCTCATCTTCATCATACTCTTCCACTTCAGCCAACTCCAATCTTCTTCTTGCCATTCTATCAGCACTTTAGGGTAATGCTTGCACGCAGTTCATTCATTTGCCTTCTCAACCTATCTCTCATCTCTTGGCCCTATTCAAAAACTCTCTCACATGGCCTAGTCTCTAAAACTCTTTGTACTAAAGCAGCTAAGTTAGACACAATAGCAGCAATGTTTTGTATCTGTTCATCAGTAGTACGTGGTGTTTGTTGGGTCACTCAACCATGACCAAGAGCATCACTCTTGGCATAATTAATTTCTCCTTAAACACTAGGATTTGACAGTCTCAAAATGAAGTGTTAGAAAATACTCTTCACACAAGAAATCCTTACACATACTAATATCTAATGAACTATAACCCATAAACTTACTCTATTCTTTCGAATGAAAACAGAGTATCATGAATAGTAACTAATAGAGACGATAACCACACATCCCTTAATCACAGCCTCAAGCTCTAATATCAGGATTATATAATATGCTTAGGAGCTCAATTATCACTAGGGCTTACGGTAGCAGATTCAAACCAATGGGTTCTACGTGATATCGAAGAAAGATAGGGTGAACCGATTTAAGAACCAACTAGAGTAACTGACATGAAGCTGCTTAGACAATATAACATACAAATGAATACGACACGACTTGACACTTCACTCGATATGACGCACAAGTTGATGTCAAGATCTACCCACCACTAATCTTGAGCTACTCGACAAGATTACATAAGAGTATATAGGAAAATGGACTTAGAGAGGGTTATCTCACAAGAATAGTATATTCAATGTATATATGTAAGTTCAAATTATTTTGTCTTACAAAAACAAGAGACTATTTATAGTAAGTCTTTAAGGCAACATTACAAATAAAGAAATTATAAGAAGGTATATACAAAAAGGGAATTCCCAGTACACACAAAAAGGGGTAAAAGGGATAAAAGACAAAAAGGGAAAATAGTACAATGTCAAATGAAGAAGACAGGTCGCAGTATAACACTAGATTCGTACAAAGGGTTCTCTAAGCATAGCAGGCGAGATGAATCAAGGTATTACAATGACAAATAAGTTAAGACGTAAAAGGATGCTATGAGAGTTGGAAGGGGGCTGAAAGAGAAGTAACCAACTAGGAGCTAGCTACATTTATTCAACAAGAGGCTATTGTTAGTTGGAAGTCTGATCACTTGGCATAGAGCTCTCTGCTAAAGGAAAGTCATCATTGGTGCACAATAACGAATAGAGCATAGTATAACCACTTGGAGCTCTTATGGAATTCAGTTATCCCCCTTCAGCATACTGTTTCTTATCATTGATGAGTTGATGAGAAAGGATCCTTCGAGTGAGTGACTAGAGGCCTCTGAGGCATTCGCGAGTGATTGGACCAGTAGTCAATAACCCATTATACATAGAGGGGGCAAGTTCCACATTGAACTTGTATTGCTCGTAAAAGGCCTAAGCTAGCTTTTCCCAATTATTAACTTAGTTGAGATCAAGTTAAGCATATCAAGTCAAGGTTAAGGTGGTCAAACGATCTTAGAAAGTCTAGACCATTAAGTGATCATACTTGGTATACTTACTCATCTTCCCGACATATTACCAAATGTATAACTTAAGGCAACTGGTTTTGTTATACTTCTCAAAATCAAGTACCTTTAACTTTTTTAGGAAAGCTGAGCTATCTTGTACAACTATGTCAGTAATACCTGCTAGTTCGAACTCATCTTTCTTTTCAAAAGCCTTCGTCTTGTCATTCATTTACTGTAGCAACTTCTTTTCTATCTATTTCTGCTTATCCTTAAATTCCTTACTTAAACCTTCGAAATCTACCTTGGATTCTACGCCGAGTTGTAAATATTCTGGGCTTGTCTCTTCACCTTCTTCTAGGCTTATGGTAATCCCTTTCCCACGTGTTTTGGAGTTTTCTGCAAAAGAGGCTTGAGTTGTACGTAAGAGGCTAAAACTATCAATCAAAAGGTACATCTTGTCACCCATGCTTTTTGTTGATTGTTCTAAAAATTCAACCCTCGCTTCAATGAGGACTTTATTGATGGTGTTGTTGACACTGCTAGTGTTACCTACATTAAATGTATTAATCTTCATTCTGGGTCTTAGTCTAGCGATTATGGGACTTTTTTCTAGAATATACTGCTTGTGAGATATTTTCAAAAACCTTATGTAGAGGTAAACACTCAAACTTGTTAGGAAAAAACCTCATATGATTATTTTTTGTTTGATCGCTTTCCATTTCCCACCTTTTTTTAGAAAAATTTTATCCTTTTTTTCTTTTTCTTTTTTTGAAATGTTTAAATTTTTCTATAATACCCCTACGGTTTCGAGCCCATACAATAACCTTAGGATCTGAGCCCCTAAATTTAAAACGTCGGGCTATGTTATCTAATTTAGTTCAAACTTAAAAATTAGGTTAGAAAAGTTAGATGGAGTATCCTAATAAAGTTAATTTCTTGAAATAAGTTATATAAAAGGATTAATTTGACAAAAATATCAATTTATTGATAAAGCCAATAATTATTAAAATGAGAAATTCGAGCTTTAAGATATAGCGAGATATTAAAGATAAGCTAATTAACTTTAAAAAATAATAAATTAATTTGAAGTATATGTAATATACATGTATTAACATAGATTTGCATTTATGTATTAAATACGTATATAATAATAATAATAATAATAATAATAATAATAATAATAATAATAATAAGGTAAATTAGCATAAAATAATGGAAAATTAATTAAAAAAATGAATGGATAAGTCATCAAATGATATGGTAGCCTAAGACTAATTAGAAATGATGAGTCAAAAGTTAAAATATAAGAAATTGATACCTAACATGTTGAATTAATAAAAAAATGACACATAAGCTAGGAAATTGACATGTGGCGCAATGACTCATCAGCATAACCAACTCCAAAATTATAAATAGACCCTCAACATCAAATATTAGACCTTTTAGTGAACCAAATTCGGGTAGGAAAAATTTAGAAAGAGTAAAAAAAAGAAAAAGAAAATTAGAACAAAAATAAAGCATGGTTCTGGTCTAAGTTAGTTTAATAGATTGTTGATGTCCTATTGTGGTGGCCTTTTGAGGTTAAATAGAGGGTGGCACAAAAGCCTTTTTTATAAGGTTAGGTGGTTGGAGGCTATTAGTTCAAGTGAACTAATTTTCCAATCAAAATTTTCTAAAAATATCAAAAAGTCATATTTAATTATGAAAATTCGTTTTCTAAAGTTATTTTATGTGTAGGTTAATATAGTAATTTTATTTTAGTAAAATAATTATTGGAAATATAGAGTCCTTAAGAAAATGCTTTATTTGGACAAAAATTAAATTAAATTTCAGAAATATTAAATAATGTCCTTTCAAGCTGAATTTTTGTACATAATATACTTAATATATGTATTTTATTGCAATAAAAATAATTTTTTAAAATGACCATGTTTACCATTTATTATAATTATTTTTTTAAATGACTATTTTGCTATTTTGTTAGATTAATTAGTTTCTAACAAAATTAATATATGGGCCCTGCATTTTGATTTTTGGAAGTTTACAATGATATTTGGAACATTTGATTTTTATCTTGTGATTAAATTCACTTATTTTCTTAATTTTCACTAATTTTGAGCTAAAACATTATTTTTAGAAATATATGCGATAAGCTAATTTAGTACAAATGATGGTCAAGATCTAAAGTGTATATTTTTGTGAATTCATAGTGTTTTTGTATAATTATTTGAGCTCTTATACTTTTTATTATATATTTTCTTAGTATAAATCTATATATTAGCATAATATATGATATAGTAACTAGTACTAATGAGATACTTGTTGAATTCGTAAAAGAATGATATTTTGGATACATAATAGATGTTGATCGGTTTGGGAAATATGTAATTTTGGCATTTTTAGCTTAGATTTATAGTTTATTTGAGTTAATTACAAAGTTACAATAATGTACAATTGAATTGGTAATACAAAAGGGTATTTTTGGACTTTTGACAATATTAATTAGTCTTGATTCTTAAGAAATCTTAATAGTACTCAAAATAATGATTGTGATGATATAAAGTTTATTAAAATTGAATAAGAAATGAATAAGTTACGAATTAAATAAGTTCGAAAATGCAATAGCAAAAGCTTATTAGAGTTTGGTATCAACCCATAGTTGACTTGAGGTTTGTTTGTATTTTCCTAAGAGTTATAGGTAAGCAAGGACTACATCATGAAGCTTAGGATTTTACAAATTGTCATGCTTGAGTAATTGGATATTTCTGTTTTTATACAAGCAGACCTATGTCTGCTTGACTTAGAGTCAGTTGTGCTATAAATTGTAATGATGTGTTGGATGGATTAGATACATGATTATATGGAATGTATGTTGACTAAGCGAAATGTTTCCTCATGTATGGCTGTTTTGTCAATGCATATTTCTACTTAGAAAACTTAGAAACTGAATTGTCCTTCAAGGTGCTCGCTTAAGTGAACCTTATGCGAAAGAATGTATTATAAAGTTGAGGAACAAAGATGGTTAAGATAGTTAAATTGTTTATAATGTAGAACTTGAGATTCATGCCTGATACTAAGGTTATTGTACTATTTACTACATTCATGGCATGATATGAAAGGACCTACAGGTTAAGTTTTTGAAAGCTTAAATACTACTAAGCTATGTTTTGAGCATATAGAACTGCATTGCTCAACTTATTCAGGCCATGATGTGTAGTTTCAGCTAGGTCGGCTACGTACTAGATTTTCAAACTATAGTGGGTAGTTTTTGTTTTATTAAGTTGGGGGTCCTATTTTTAGGTAGCTCCTTGTTACCTTAAGTTCTTGAATGTTGTATTTAGATGCCCCAGGTATGTCGACTAACTAGATGAGGAATTGGAAAAGTATAGGATATCGGTATCGATGCATGTCATATGCATAAGCATAATATTAATTCCTTGAATAAATAGTTTTTCATAATAATCAAGTTATGAATTGATTGTTTTATAGTACTCATCCATATGAATGTGTATTATGCTTACCTGTGCTTTGTTTTTCCACTCTCACTTAACTCATAGAGAGCTAAGGGGATACTTGTGTATCCTCAAGTTATGAAAAGAATTGACTAGGCATCAACATCAGCTGTAGCGAACAATCTTTTAAGAGTACGTAAGATGGATTCAACCACTTTTAAAGAAGCCTTGTTATATTTTGATCTTAGTTCCATGAAGGATTTATTCATATGAAATACAAAAAAAGGTACTATTTTTTAGGTTTGGTTAAGTTTGAGGAATGTACTCTTATGTATAAATAGGTGTAAAGCTACGCTCCGTTATAGTACTCTTTTGTTAAAAATAGAACTTTTGTTGAATGTAAACTAAAATTCCTATATGATGGTACATCCTATGCTATGTTGGGATGTGACATTTTCTCTTATTTCCTTTTTTGTTTCGTTCTTTACATGCATGAAATAATAATAAGGAATAAAGAATAAACAATGCTCATGAGAATGCAAATATTGATATTAGAGTTGTCTAATAATCCATAATATGGTAAAAATATTATTTTTATTAAGATGAAATATGATGGAGTTTGATTACAACTCTTTATCTCCAAAACCAAAACAAAACTTCTAAGCTAAAACCCCATTTACTATATCTTCTCTTGGCTGGCTAGTTAGCTAAATCCTGCTTCATTGCTTCTCTTCTTCCTTGATGGGTAAGGCTTTGTTGGTGCCTCCAACTCCCAAATCCTTTCATAGGCTCTTGTTAACTGGTCCTTTAATGTGTCAGCCTACTACTTCAATACCTTGTATAAGGCCTTCTAAATTCTCCTTAATTTGTTTGTATCTTCATAAACAACTTTCACTTAAGCTTGGACTTACTTTATGTAAGTTTCCATTTCAGTGGTAAGATTCTTTAGGGCTGGCTATAGCACATAAAGGCCTTAAATTGTTTTTGCCCCACTTCGTTAAGGTGTTAGTAGACATAATCTTTCATAGCCCCATACTTCCTAACATTTTCTACTAAGTCCTCCAACTAAAGTGTTGGCACCATAACTCGCTCACTCCATAAATTCTAAATGGTAAGTAGAAGGAATACCTTTTTCATCTATCATAAGGTGCTAGTAATAATAACCTATGCTTACCTTAGTTGATTAAGGACTATATGCTATAGTCTAAATAGGCTAGGCCTGTCAAATTACAGCAGTTGGATAATAGCCTATACAACAATTCATCTCAATGAGTGGAATGGCCTTGTAATCTTTGCATCCCCTTATCATCTCTTTGGCAGCATACCATTTAGCTAGCCAAACTAAGTCTTTAGCACTGAAATTTTGAAGGACTTCTACCCAACGATGAATAAGAACTTCTGGCAACTCAATTTTATAGAACTTGAGTTGGTAAGTTACCATGTGGTTGAAAAACCAAATCATAAGCAAGCTTAGGGAAGTCTTCATGTCTCCATGTCTTTTCATCTTACGATGATTTAATGATCTAATTTACTCAGCTAAGAGAGCCGAGACATATAGTTTCCCTTATAAAAACTACGCCACTAACTCTTTAACTCAAAAGTGGTACTAAATATAATTTCTAGAAACAAGATGGTCTCGAACATCGCTAAAATATATGCACGGAACTGGTTTTGTTGCCATCCGTGGTAGCCTCTACAAAAGACATTGTGTTTCTCTTGGAATATGAACTTTCTAATGAACCAATCCTGTAAATTAGATAACTTAAGGCATCTCCCATTATTGTCCATCAAGGCCTGGTCTATTTCACTCTTTTTCACTACCAATAAATCATTAAAGATGTTGTGGGTACCTTTTTGGACGTTTGGGAGGTAGATCTATCTCATATTAGCAAGGGCTTTTAGTAATCGGGTATATTCATCAATTAGTAGGCACGATTGGTGAGGCTAAAAACAAAAAGCCACAAGTTTTGAGTTCTAAAAGTAAGCCATGACCCGTATAAAAATGAGGTTGACAAAGATCTCCATTAAGTGTATGATGGGCCCAATCTTTATTTTGATTTAATCCTACTACTTCAGGTTAAAAAAGCTAGAACCACCTTTTGAGCATATCCCTGGTGTCCTTAAACTTATTGACGTAGATCTTCTTCTTCATTGTCCTAAAAATTTCTCTAAAAAAATGAAAAACTAATTTTACATATCTTTCATTTAAAAAATTCGAGAAATTACTAAAAAAGATTACAAAGTTCATTAATTTTTTACAAGCTTTAAAAAAAAAAAAACAAAAATACAATATGGATACTTCAAATTCTATCATGTTATAGCCTTTGACATTGAGAGTCTTGCCATATGTGGTTTACTTACTAATTCATGCAAGCCTATGAATGCAATTGGGTAGGTTCTAAAAAATCCCCAAGTTTCAAAGCCTCACATGAATATGGCCCATTTAAAACTTAAGCGGGGTTACCTAACTTACTCCCGAGCAGCACTTACACCACATCACTTGAGACTTACACAATGGCTCTCCTTCAAGGTTCTTAGGATGGTCTAGGTTCAATCACTTCCAAACATATATTATGATTTAAAATTCCCCCAAGGTCTAATGGACTAACCTTCCCCTTTATTTTTTTTTTCCCTACATCATGAAAGCCCACATTAGTGCAACTATATACACAAAAACTAAAACACTAAAAACCCAAGGCCTAATTATTACTATTATTATTTATTTACAAAATAAAGGTCTAATTAATTAATTCATGGACTTCTTTTATGGCTAGCTTACAAATCAATCCCTAGTGGAGTCGCCAAATCCGTTGAGTTAAACATTCAATCTCCTTCTTTTCTTAGCTCAATTTACATTGAACTTGACTCACTTAACATAAACCTCTCAATTAGACTAAAAAAAAAAAGGTTTCTATAAGAAAAAAGTATTTTTTTGAAAAATAGAGTTAACACCCCAATCAAATCGAAAGAAAAGAGAAAATAGGGCATATGGTAAATAGACCCTAATTTCATCTATTAGTTTATGGTTTTTCTAAAAAAAAATTTAGAAAAGAAAAATAGAAACTAAAGATCTATTAGGCTTAGAGGCTAATTTATTTTAAACCTAAGAGGTTCCATGAAAGAGATCCATAAAGTAATTGGATTTTTTTCCCCAAAAAAGGGGCTTAACATTAGAGAAAAGTGGAATTTCTTTTTCCTTTTTAGGGCTACCCAAGGTGCCTAAGTACTTATTAATCAGGTTCAGGTAGATGTAGTTCTAAAAGTATTTTATAAAAATTTAGTGGGTTAGTCTGTTTAATTTATAAAAATGTTTCACTTTGACTATTTTTATGTTAATTAGTTTAAAAAACATACTCTTTATCCAAAATTAAAAAAAAAAAAAACTAGGAACTCCAAAATTTGAAAACAAGTCAATTTAGATTTTTTATTAAAAAAAAAAACTTTTTTTCTAAGTTAACAAAACATTTATTTTTGGAAAAAAAAATCTTTTATTTTTTGAAGGAACCCATCAAAGACAAGCATATCAAATAAATCATGCAAGGTACAAATTAATCATGCAAAAAATATCACACAATATCATAAAATACTTAAGGTCATCATACATATAAATTTACATGGCATGCTTATCAACTTACATAATATTAATTTATAACCATCACAAAAAAAAAAAAAACTTTGTTATTGCCTTTAAAAAAAAAATCTTGGATCAAATCCTTTATTCCATGAATAAATGTTTACTTATATATGTTCATCATCAAGCAAGCATCAATCTATATTATATAAACATGAATCATGATAAACATATTACGATTTATTTATCAAAACACTTAATTCAACAAAATTATTCAAGAACCAACAAATATTTCTTGTAGATCTAATATTAAAACAAGCATCAACTCAATGGTTTTTCATGAGCATCACATTATAGAAACAAGAATTATAATAATTACTTCTACAAATTTTGCATCAAACTAACTATTTTGATACATAAAACAAGATTTCAAAATTATTAATACATATCATGCATCAAAATCATCAATAATACATGAACAATTTAAGAACACCTAAAGGTTTAAAAACATACTTTACACAGTAATGAATCAGTAGTTGGTTAGGAACCTTTTGGGCAGCTTTCGGCAAGGTAGTGGTGGTTCTCGACTCTAACTTCCAAATCTATGAAACACCTCCACCAATTTCAAGAAAACTCTAGCTCCACTACTTTGATTTACCTAATGAAATTCAATTTTTCAATAAAACTCTAAAACTATAGTGGAGAGTCAGGCTTGGTGGTAAAGAAACTTCCCTTTTGTGTAGAGAAATTAAATCTTCTTATATCTTGTAATTTCAATTCAATTTTTATTTTTTCCATTTTTTGCCTGATTATGATTTATTTTAGATGTGATTTCCATCAAATAAATGGATAAAACCAATCTATTATGTCTTCCTACTAATTATATACACCAAACATGTAGTGGGATCTAAATACATAGTAGGATTGCATCAAGAGATTCAACTTCCCAATTTTTAGAATGTGTGCAACTCTAGTTTTACAAAAGACTTTCTTTTTTGTTATTTTTTGTTGGGACACCTTTCTTTTGTTATTTTTCAAGATTTCTAAACCAAAATAATGTACATTTATTTCCTTTTCAACCTAACATTTTTTTCTTAATTTTTTTATACAAAAAATGAATTAAATTAGGTTGTTTTTTCTGGAGCTAAAATAGCTTTGTTTCTTGGGATGTTCTAATCAAATCAATTGCCCTGTTCCTTTATTTTATTAATTTTATAGTGTGGTGCCCTCAGGCACAACTATGCAGCGCTATGTAGCCTTGATGTGGCTGCTACTTAGTTACAACATAGCATGCTCACATGGCATGCCACATCATCATTTTTTTTTTACTTTTTACTTTCCTTTTCATTTTTCGAATTTTTTGTATTCTCTATGTTTTTTCCACCTTTTTTGTATTTTCCATTTTTTTTATTTTTTGGATCTTTCAAAATTTGTAAAGCTTCCCAAATTCTTTGTAGGCAAAAATAGGGTGTCTTTAATTCTATTTGCCATTGGTTGAATTATTGTATGAGTTTGCTATAGAGTTTGTGAGATCTTATGTTATGATGAACTGATACAATTAGAAGTAATCAATTTGATTAGGGCTCATCTTATTGGTTTATCTAGATGAGGGCAACCTAATAGTGGGATTTTAGATCTTAATGTAATCTTAAGTTATTTTATTATAGAAGTGATTCCAGTGGAGTATACTTAGGGTTAGGAGATAATTAGGGACACTAGTCTGATTAACTCATATTAGGAATCTCTACTGCCCAATAGTAAAGGTAGGATTAAATGTATCATAGATTTTATTAGGAAATTCAATATTTAAATACTAAAGGTCATGCATTTTCAATAACTTGTACTATTCTCTTTATATTTATGTTTTGTTAGTTTTTTATTTTATTAGATTAGATTACATTAATTAGTTTGATTTAAATTTAATGATTTAATAATTTGCACTCAATTGTTAGGTTAGATAATATGAATATAAAGGGAAAGTACTACTATTTCAATAATTAGTCCCTAAGGGATTAATGATTGGACTCACATCCATTATACTATAAAATTGATAGGTATACTTGCCTCCTATTAATATGATGATAATTGGACTTCAGGTCGATCTTTAAAAACACTCTAGCCCCATGTAGTTCATTTAGCATATCATCTAGCCTTGACATAGGGTATTTATAATTAATTGTAATTTTATTGATGGCTTTACTGTCAATACATATTCTCTAAGACCTATCCTTCTTTGATACTAATAGAGTAGGTACAACACATGGGCTTAAGCTTTCTTGAACATAGCATCTCTTAATCAACTCATTAACCTATCATTAGAGCTTCGCAGCTTCCTCCGTAGTCATTCAATATGTAGGCTTAGTCAGTAATGCAGCTCTTGTTTGTAAGTCTATACAATGTTCTATTCCTCAAAAAGGAGGTAATCTAATGGGTAGTTCCTCGGGACACAAATTCATAAACTCTTTAATAAGCTTATGCACTTTAATAGGTAGCTTTAACTCTTTTTGTTTCATCTCCATTAGCCTCTAAATTAGTAGGAAGGTAAGCATAGCTGACCTTAGTTCTTATGAAAATTTAGCTTCAGTCATCACAAGATTCTTCTTCTAGTCTCAACTCGGCTAAATTTGCATATTCTTGACTTGACTAATGGTCATAGGTTTCAATGAATCTTTTTTCCTTCGTAGTCAAGCATATAAGTGTTCCAATAACCGTCATACATAACTCTCCCATCAAATATCCATGGTCACTCAAATAAGATATGGGACGTATACATGGGTAGGACATCATAAGTGCTTTTTCTTGATATGCTTCAATTGCGATATGTACTAAGATCAACTTCGTGACATATAAAGCACCTTTTCTTATGAAGTTAGTGTAACTTGTACAATCTTAGGTAAGAAGCAGTTAGAGGCTTCATTTTTCAACCATTGTCATAGATGCTAGATTAGTTTAAGTCCTACTATCGATGATGAGTGCATACAATGTTCCCTTTTCCTTATACCCAATGTGAAAAAAGTTCTCTCCTATTTCATCCTTGGTTACAAAGGTAATAGTCATTGCTCTTGTCATAACCATAGTTAAGAACTCTCCTTCCTTAGTAGTCACAAAATCCTCTTTTTTTTAGCAACTCAACTTGTAACACCCCAAAAGGGGGCTTATTAGTTTTCCCTAAAATTTTCATCTCACATGTGCGCCCATGATATAAAAACTATCTTGCAAGTTAAAGGTTGCAAAGCTTTAACTAGTAAGTTTCTAAGGGTACTTATTTAATTTACATACATTTGTTTAATTATATGTATATCTACAAGTGATTCAATAATCCATAATCATCAGAATTGTAAAGAGTCAGAATCACCTACCAAACAATTAGAAAGGGTATCTATATCTTGATCATCATAATGCTACGAAATATCTTAAAAGTTTAATTCGATTATACCACTTACTTTCCTAAACTTATATTCTACTTGCTTAGCCTGATGGAGGACTCTACATTTGAGTCCTAGCTTAGCCCTAGCTTTGTAAGACCTGCAAAAGAAACTATTGGGAGGTAAGCTACATCCAACTTAATGAGTAACCTTCTTACCTTACTATTAGACAATAACAAGTAAGTTATTTATCAAACATATGAATGCATGTACAAGCATATGCAATGCAAATAATATATACAATCAGTCGGTAATTGTATACAATATGGTTTTAATGCTTACCATTGCCTGGGTTGGGAAGTATTTAGGTACATCATGACTTAAGTATCCGCATCTAATACGAAATCTCTTAACAATATAATTACCCTCAGCAGTAGTTACGACTCGGCCTCAAGCAGGAGGCGGCACTCCGCGAAGCTGAGTTGTTCCCAAAAGTCAAGGCAAGAACATGTTGTATGAAATACGTCGTACGATAAACAATCACAATACATAGTATCAATATGGATCCATCCAAGCATGATCTCCTACTCTACTATGTGGTGCTGATTCCCTTTAACTCAGGTTGTAAGATGTAATGTACGTTTAGTTTAATTAGAGGTCAAATATTTATTAATTCCGGATTCATTAGGTATCAAGCAAGTATATTCCAAACACTAATGCCTTATGTTCTAATGCAACAAATAAGGATGTTTGAAATATCTTAAGATATTTTGCAAGCATAGTTCAACCATAATAAGTACACATAAGTTCCCATATACCTCAATGTGCATTAAGTTCAATTATCATATATAATTAGATAGTGCACTAAATATAAGTATAAAACAAAGTAAAATAAGGGGTAGTATACTAACTCAGCCTTGAAGTCAAGTATTCCCAATAGTCCTTGGTAGTCTCAAACTTGGAATCCTAAATCACCTGAGTAAGGTAACTAAAGTAAATAAGACTCATCTTAAACATATCTATTCACTAGCCTCGCTATAACTTCCCAATTTCTACTTATTTCATATCTTTGTCATAACTTTCTTGTTTTAAGCTAGAATTTCACATTCTTATAGTAGATTTTCATCATTTTCAAGTGTTTTTTCATTTGATGAGGTTATTTTTGGGCTTTTGGGTCAAAAAGGTTTCCTTTTGGGCCTTATAAGTTCATGCGCCCAAAGGGTGAGTTTGGTCACTTTAGGGTTTGGGCTTAGTTTTGGGCTTTAGGCTTAGTTTTTGATCTTAGACCTTGCACTGAATATTTTTAGCTTGATTTTAAGTATTTTAAGTCGACTTTTCTACCCAATACTTTAAATTTTCACCTTAGGCCTCTTGTAGGCCTAAATAAGCCATTTTTACTAATTCAAAGCCCTTACCTAGTAAGGGGCCTATAAGGAATGACTTTAATGTGCTTTTAAACTTAATAGAACTTTTTATATTTTATTTTATGAGCCTTTTAATTTAGCAATCAGATCTGTTCACTAAGTTATTTGGCTCCATTCCTTGTTCTTTTAAGGGGTTTCGTGTTTATCTTGCATTTTAAAACCTTAAGCCCAACTCTACTTATTATTTTGGGTTTAAACCCACTAAAAGCCTTAAGATAAGTCTATTTTTTGTTAGGATTCTAATTTGATTCTTTTCATTTATTAGGCTCCTAATCATATTTCTTAGGCTTTAATAACTGGCTAAGCTAGTTTAGGCCTAATTTGCATTCTAAGAACCTAAACTTGATTCTAACTTATTCCAATGGGCTAAATATCCTAATGAGTGTGCTAAATAACCCATTTTACTAAGTATTCTAGGTCTTTTTCATCTCATTAATGAGGTTTCGAACAATATTCCTAAGGCCTTAATCACCAACTTAACTAATTTAGGCTATTAACTCATCATTATTCTACTTAACTTAGTTAATTACATCATAAATCATACTTAACACTAAATAATCATGTTATTAAGGTAATAAATCAAAATTTAAAAATTTGAAACTTTCATAAAAGTGGTGGCCATGTAGGGTTTTTCTAGGCTTTCCTTTAACTTCTTCCATCTAATACTTATTTTAGTGTATTTCTTTGTTTTAATCACATTTCTATTTATTTTAAGCTAATGACATCACCTAACATGGTGAAAACAAGATGGATACATATTAAGGAGGGTCGCGGCATGGATAGTACCTAAGGTTTCATGGAGTTTAATCAATAATTTTTGAAGTTATCTACATAAAATTATCTCTTACGCCTCTAGAATATAAATAACAAACTAGCTAAATACATCAATGAATGTGTAATTATAAACCTCTAAAATGACATGTATATGATTATAACGTATTTATATAGTATTTCTAATTGTAAACTCTCAACATATCATAAGTATAACTTATGTGAATAAGAAAGTCAAGTTAAGTGAGTTTTAACTTAGGCTAGCCTATATAAGTTTCAACTTTTCTACTAAAAAATGAAGTCTAAACTTACTCCTTTAAGAGCAAATGTTTGTTGGCAAGAAACTAGGGTATGTGTGTGATCTTTTAGTGGTAGTAACTTATCAATTGGTGGAGTGTGATGGCGGTAAGACCAAAAGGCATTGGGGTGCATAGGGACCTCCAATAGCTCCTTTTGTTTTCTTACATTTTTCCTTTGGTTTTTGTTTGAGTTTCTTGAGAGTATTTCCTAAGGTTTTCTAAGCATGAAGAATGGTGTCAAATGAAGGTTTTGGAGGAGTGAAATGGCAGATATTAAAGGTGGATTAAGGGGGATAAGAGATAGCTACTTTGGGATAAGGGTACAAGGTTTCCTCTTGATACTATTGTACCTTGTTTGCTTTTTGCCAAATGAGGAGAGATTTTGTCTTCTTAAGGACGAGTGTCCTTTATTATCAATTAATCCTTTGTCTCTTATTTTTAATTGAGTTTGACTTGCTACTAATTAAGATGTAATGAGAGTTGGTAAATGGATTAAAGGGTAATTAAGCTAATTAATTATGATTATACTTAATTCAGTAATTTAGGCTTAATTAGAGTGTAATTAGGGTCTTGCCATATTTTATTACTTTAATTAAGTTCATTGCCTTATATTACTTTGTTTGTTAGAGGCATTTATTATTTGGGATTAATTAAGGTTTTCAGACCGCGTATGAGGTTAGTGATTTAGGGTTTCTAAGCTATTAGAGAAATTATTTACGATTAACAAATAGTTTAGGGATATACTTAAGGTTTATTAGTTGAATTAGGGTTTTAGACTTCCAATTAAGGTTTTACTTAGTCCATTGATATTTCCAATCATTTTGAGGTTTCCAGCATATTAGGGTTCTATATGTACGACAAAGGTTTTAGGGTTTTTTAACTTATTATTTAGGCTTACGACCTATGATTTAAGGTTTAATCTTTTCATTTATGGATTTTACTGTTATATGATTTATTAGTATATATTGAACAGTTCTAGGGATTACTTATTAACCCATGTATTTTACTTTGAGTTCAGATCCAAAAGTTTACGAGGTTCATGTTGTCTCCCTAAGTATAAGGTTGGCATCATTAAGAAGATATTTTCATATAATTCCTTTAGCTTTATATGATTAATTGCTCTTGACTTATAGTTAATTATGATGTAAAACCCCAATAAGTGAATTAAGGTGTAATTAAGTTTCTTAATCTTAATTACTGATACACTTAACACAAATTAGGTGCACTTTAGGGCTTAATGTGTCAAATTAAGTTAGTTAAGTCCATTAAGTCATCTTGTCAATTATTTTAAGGAATTGAGACAATTATTGTAGTTCGAGTATGTTTTAAAGGGTAGGTTAAGGTTTTACGGAAATTAAGCGATTAGTCCAATTAATGTATAGTTTTATTATTTAATTAAAGTACACTAGTTGGATTAGGGTATTCAATCGTAGATTAGGGTTTAACAATTTAAAGGTTCATACGTATTAGGGTTTTAATTAGGATTTTCGTGTACAAAGGTTTATTTAAGGGCTACAATATTCGTTTTAAGGTTTTGAATTCATTGTTAGGGTTATCTATACCAATATTCATTTTTGGTTTAGCTTACCTTCTATCATTTTCGAGGAGCACTCTTAGACTTCAACTATCAATCTCTTTCTCATTAGGGTTTGGGGTTAATTTCGTTAAATTAGGTTAACCTTAAGAGTTAACATTAGTTATTGGAATTTGTTTATATGATTTTAGGGCATTTGAGTGTAGGGGTTAAACTAGGGTTAAGATTGCCATTTAGGGTTTTAGGGGTTTGCATTAAGGTTTTTGAGCGTAGCCTCTTAAGTTTAAGATTAGTTATCTTACCAACACTAAGGCTATCTTTCGGAAGAATCTGTTACATAAAACCATCCTTTATACATAAAAGAGTTTCCATAGTTTCTGACTTCAATGAATTACTATGTTGATTAAGAGTTTTTAACTGTACACTAAGTATGGATTTTTATACATAAAAGAGTTTCCATAGTAATACACAACTAAGACATAATTCAATTTAATATCAAGATGTTATCTAGTCAATTGATGTTCATATTTGCTATATTTGAATGGATTTTACTTTATTAAATTTTTATTGGGTTGTATTTTCATGTATAAGTATTAAGACTATATCATTTTTATTTGCAAATAATAGTAATATACCATTAAGATAATGATTCAACTTAACACCAAGATGTTATACTGTTAATCAATGTTGAGATTTGTTGCATTTGATTAGATTTTACTTTATTAAAATTTTGTTAGATTTTAATTTCAAGTACAAGTATTAAGACTATATTATTTTTATTTAAAATTGTTAATTTTATGATCATCATTTTCTCTATGAGTTTATAACTATCTCATAAATATAACTATAATTTTTTAATCAATAAATGAGTCCAACTTGTAAATAAAACATGTTCATTAAACTAGTCAAGTTACAGGTTTTAGTTTTCTTACACGATTGACTAATGAGTTAGATTAATAGGGTAAGAATTAAAAATACGAACCTATTTAAATACAAAACTAGATAGAATGATTAACACAAATTGCTAGCCTTAAGTAAATCTTGATATGTTGTTTTTATTAGGTGTTTTTCCTACTAGCATGGATGTTAGAAAAAAGATGTGACAATCAAAGTTCATAAGTTTGCTATGTTGTTTACCATCGATATTGCCCTGAAAAAAGGAAAACATTTGGTTCTCAACTATTTTGAGTTTTCGCTAGAATTGTAAGATAAAGTAGTAAGAGAGATATATAGTAGTTTGGAGGCGGTGAGTTTAGAATTACAAAAAGATCGGTCCTAAATTTATTCTTAAATGACCAGAATAAATTGTAACTTTAGTTTGTGAGTAATGAGCCATCTAATGAATCTAACCTCTTAATGGATTCAGGTGTTGATGGGCTTTCCTAGTGAAGCATTAGAAGGCTTACATTATGAATCTAAGCAAATGGTAACTAAACAATGAAAAAAATAGCATTGACAAGCTCTTTAATCTAGTTGCTAAAGTTAATATGTTTTGTAGTATAATTTTGAGGTTATTGCATTTTTTTGTGAATCTTTGATGACAAGAGATAACCTATGTTCTCATCTTTTTATACTAATTTTGTGTGTTTTGGTTACTTGTACGCTTTTTACGTTGCTAGATCTTTTTACACTAGACTAGAGATAGATGTAAAATCCAACAAATTTATTAAAAGAAAACGGCTATAAAGTCAAGGGCATAAAAAATAATTAAGTATCTAAGCTAGGGGTAGTTTTGAAAAGACAATATATATATAACAAAAGAAAACCTTAGGCTTTCATTTTATTCCCCCTTTATGTTGGAAATCTTAAATAGTATCACATTCCTCTTTACTAAATGCCCTTCAAAGTTGAAGATTTCTTAGTAGGGTTTTCTTACTAATTATAGACTTGTGGTATTTTTGTAGATCCTCGTAGATTGTATAGTGTCTCATGTACAAGTTTTTATTCACATAAGATTTCTTTTCGAAAAAGACTTCTTTATAAGAGAAGGTTTCTTTAGGGTTGATTTAGTGAGATTGCAAAAAACAAGAGCCTATGGTATGTGATTTTGCTATTGTCGTAGATTGGTGAATGGTGGTAGAGATGACTGGTATTGTCTTCTATGTGTGTATGATTGTACGTTTACATCTTGTGTTATGTGTATACACACAACATGCATTGTAAGAGGGTGCATATGTGTGGTATGATGTACATACTGTGTTTTTGGGTGTGTATGAGCTATTATGTTTTGCATGTGTAAGTAACTTGAGTTTTGTATGTACATGGCGTATGTGTATTATACATGCTTTGTGTATGTGTGTGTGTATGTGCGTGCATGCATGAACGTACGTAGCGAAAGAGTATGTATGTGTAAATGTGTTGTGTATCATGGGTGTGCATACATTGTAAGACGGATGGATGGCTGTATATGAGCGAGAAATTGCTTGTTTGGATGTTTAAGGGTATAATTGGTTCTAGTGCTCAAAGGTGTAGCAAAGGGTTGAGTTACGATAATGAAGAGATGTTTTAAGTTTATTATTTGTGCTTATGATCTGGTACTAGGAGATCTCAATTATTAGGTTCCATAGAGTTTAGTGATCTAAGTATAGGATACTCACTTATTGTTTGTGTTTATTAGGTTAGATGTTTAACTAGACTTAATTAATTATTCGACCATAAATGTGATCATGATGCATGTGCTAGGCTGGGTCTAAGGGATTGGGATGACTGACAATCTTGGGGTAACACTTTGGTGATTTATGTGTGACATCTTATAAGTGGAGTTCTACATAGAAATGATTTAGGTAAATTTAAGGTGTCCATTATATCCTAGGTATTAGGGAAGACCTAGTACCAATACTATATGGTATTATATTTATGTGTTATCGAGATAGTAAGTACTTCTCTATTGTTTGTTGGATTAAAATTAAAGATAATTAAATGGATGGTTGTTACATTATTGTATTCTGAACTCGTGTGTGATTAGGATATGATCATACACATGTATATGTCATATTCTCTATTGGGTTTTTACTTATCCCATATTAATTTTTTAGTGAAGGTACTTGAGTAGAAATTATATGATTTAGTAATATCTTTGGATACAAGCATCAAGATTGTTAAGATGGGTTGTAGCAATTAAAACTTCAATTGTGAGAATGATTTTTGAGTTAAGATAGTTAGAGTTTCAAATCCTTCTTTAAAATTTTTTGAAATTTACTTAATAGTTATTTTAATTTATTTGAAGATTTACTAAGATTATTTAGAGATTTCAACAAGTATTTTGGAAATCTTGGTAACTGTTTAAGTTGGCATGTTAGTAGATAGTAAGGATATGTAGTGGGATATAGCAATCCAGTCTTTGAGGTGTTACATTTAAATGGTATTAGAGCTTAAGTTATAAATCCTTAGAAAATAAAGCAATTGTTTTATAGTATGATGAGATATGAGGAGAGTGGGTAACATAAGAGCTGAGATAGAAATTGTAAGAGTAGTAAGGGGTTGTTTGGGGTCAGTTAATGCTCTTGATGCTATTGAGTTTTGCTTGTTTCCATTGCTATTGTGATTTTCTATTTTTATATGTGGTTATTCTATTTTAATATTTACTATTGTTTCCCTTTATTTCATCTTTACAAACTTCACATTTATTCTTCTAGTGTCATTACCTGTTTTTCTTTTTCTTTGTTATTTTTTTTTCTTCTATAGTAAGCTTAGAAAAAAGACATATAGGAAGTTTTATTGGAGAATATGAATGAAGTTAGTAAACTTATCTCCTTAGTGGGCTCATTACCAATTAAGACATACATTAACCTAGGATTGCATATAATTTACTTAAAACAATAACAATAACAATAATAAGAAATAGAACTAAAAGGAAGAAAAAAATAAGACTTTTAAGACAATAACAATATCAAAATATTGTTATGTACGCTTCCCTCTACAAATGACCAACAACATTAAACAATTCAATAAATTTACGATTCACAAAGTAAAATGGTATATGATAAAATACATGGATAAGCAATAAAATAACCTCAATACCCTATTAACAAAAGACTTCAAAGATTCATAATAAGAATCAAATAAGAAAAAGAGAACCAAACAACAAATACACAACCTAAACTCATCATATACAAAGCTGTAGGTATTCAATATGCAATACAAGCTATGAAAACAAAAGTACACACCCTGTACATTCCATAAACAAAAGCACATGCCATGTGTTTCTTTAAAACATATAATATATATCATGTGTTTTCCTTTTTGCCAAAATATACACTATGTACTTTTCCTTTTATCGAAAAATACACCATGTACCTTTTCTTTTTTCAAACTACATAATAGTAAGTGGTAATTGGCCAATAAACAAGAATGATGAAATTAAAATTTATGTGTTATAAAACATCTAGCATGAAACAAAAGAAGACTAAATTATGTAAATCATAATTATATATATATATATATTTCTGTATGCGTACATTTACAATGGGACTGACATATTTTCTTTTCTGTATTTAACTTTTGCCATGGCATGTTGTGTCAAATCTCACCCATCGTTTAGCTATGTCTTGTAAGTTCATCTTAGTGAGTCGGGTCAAGTTGTTAGTTACATTCTTGTCAAATTGAGTTTAGGTCATTTAGTATTTGTCAACTCCACTTAAATGTACTTATGTTCGATTACATGAGGTATAATTCCTTAGAATTTACTAAATTGATTAAGATAAGCATCACAATCTTCGAACCAAGGTCAAAGGTAGATGTGATAATAAGTAATCAACATATAGAAAATAAGTAATTATTGAAAAGGATGAGAAATGATAACAATAACATAGATAATCAAAGATGATGAGATAATCTTAAAACTAATGAAAATAAGTAAACTTAGTTAAATGAGATAAAATATAAGCCATTAAGAGAAAAACAAGTAATAATGATCAACATGGCAACAATAGCATAACTTGTAAATATAATAACCAACATAATATGACATTACCAAATGTCTAAATGTGTACACATAATAATGACACTAATAATCACCTAATAATAATGAGCTTAGGATAGGCAAATGAAATGAGAAATTTGGGAGTAAAGTGTAGCAGCAATAGTATGTATGTAGGGGCATGAGAACTTTTGAGGCCATGTGTTCAAAGATGGTAGATGAGAAAGAGACGAAGTATGTGCTTCCGACATTAGAGTTATAGAATCACTTAAACTTACATGATCTAATAGATGACCTTCCTTATTGGTGAAACAAGCTACTAATCTCCTAAAGTCTAATTTTAGTGATGGGAATGAAGTTTGTTAAAATTGTATTATTGTTAGTTATATTGTTACATTATAGTGTTGGAAGATTGAAATTTAGTGTGATGGAGTGAAAAGTATTGAGGTTTGGTTACTAAAATAAATGTTGATAATATTGTAATAGGGTTGTAAGTGAATGACAAGTGGAATAAACAAGAAGGTGAAGATGCATATAGGAATATTTTAATACAGTGGAGAGAATAGGTGGAATTATATGAATCAACGGTACTAGGAAGTAATTTTGATAAAAGAGGTTACGGATTGATTAGTTGAAGGGACATCTAAATGTGCATATATGAAAAGAGTTTAGTTTTTAGGTATTCAATTTGGAAGGGATGTTTTGAAAGTAGTTATGTAGAAAAATCTAAGGATTGCAATTAGAGATCTAAGTCTGTATAGTGAAGAAAATTTGGAGACTCAAATTTAATTAGAAGATTGCAAAATAAATAGAATGAAAAAAAATTTTGTCGATAAGCGGTGCTTATATGCAAAATTAATATTACCATTAGGAGATTTAATTATAATATAGTGTTATTGGAGCAGTAACTACAACTTAAATTCTTGAAGTCAAAGTGGACTAAGGGCTGAGTGTGGTAGTTGATAGTGGATATTGATAGAAATTTACTATTAAAATAGGAGACCTTCTAGAGAGCCAAAACTATTTAATTAAGAGACTAATAGAGACATAGGAATTCAATTTTATAACAAGACAGATGCTTAAATACGTAAAGGTAGATTTTAAGGTAAGAATGACTTTATATGTGTCCAAAGAGTAAGTTGTGGTCATAGAAAGTTGCATAGACGTGTTAGATGGGAAGCTTATAACGAGTTTGGAAAGGCTTAGCAATTTAAGTTGGAATGATTTTAAAAATGAATAATGAAAAGGAGAGTATAGGAGATTTGCTCCCATATTGATGTCAAGGGAGGATATGCTTAACTCAAACTAAGCCTTTATTTTGAGTCTTTGAAAATGCAATTGATTCTGTAGGTAGTAGATGCAATAATCACATAAGAATGGATCTTGAGGAGAATAATTATCAAACAAGTTCAATTGCAATAGAGCAATCAAAATTTGAAATCCAAAAGTTAGGAAACTTTCGAGGAATGAAGTTCTTTAAGGTGGGAGAATGCCAAAAACTTGTAAATTTATTAAAAGAAAATGGTTATAAGCTTGATGGCATAAAAATAATTAAGTATCTAAGTTAGAGGCGATTTTGCAAAGGCAAGATATATATATATATATATATATATGTATGTATGTATGTATGTATGTATGTATGTATTGTGTGTAAGATAAAAGAAAACCTTAGGCTTTTATTTTATTCCCTCCTTCATCTTCAAAACTTTAGATAGTCTCATAGTCTTCGCTATTGGATACCCCTCAAAGTTGAATATTTCTCCTTAAGTTGGTAAGAGAAGTTGGGAAATCGCTATATTAAAAAGGTTTGCAAGGTAAGTTTTTCGTTAAGGGTTGTTTGGGATTTCTTGGTAAGGTTTTCCTGCTAATTTTGCATAGACTTATTTTGTTTAGATACTCGTAGTAGATCATGTGGTGTCTTGTGTACAAGCTCTTATTCACAAAAGATTTCCTTTCTTTATTTCAAATTTCTTTTCGAATAAGACTTCCTTTTAGGGAAGGTTTTGTTTCAAGTTGATTCGATAAGATTATAGGAATGAGAGACTATGGTGTGTAATGTTGCTATTGTGGTAGATTGATGGATGGTGGTAGAGACGAGTATTCTTATAATTGCGATTGTTAGTATATGTGTGTGACTGTACACACGTGTATTGTTTTGTGTATGTAGAGAGGATATGTATACATGGTATGATGCACATGCTATGTTTGTAGGTGTGTATGAGGTGTGAGATATACGTCATGTATTTCGTGTATACATGGTGTGAGTTTTTTATGTATCCAACATATGTATTACACACCTATGTAAATGTGTATGTGTTTATATACATATATTTATGTGTATGTGTGGCATCAGTGTGTGCATGTGTGTATTGCCTAAGCGTATGTATGTCATGGGTATGGGTCTGTTGTGAGACTAAGTGGGTGGTTTTATATGGGTGAGAAGCTACTAGTGTAAATATTTAACGGTGTAATTGATTTTAATGTTTAGAGGAAGAGTAAAGGTTTGAGTAGTGTTAATGAAAAGAAATTGTAAATTTAGTATTTGCATTTGTGATACATATTAGGAGTTTTCACTTATTAAGTTTTATAGAGGCCAGCAATCTAGGTAAGGGATACTTGCTTATTGTTTATATTTGCTAAGTTAGATGTTGAATTGGACTTAATTGGTTATCTAACCTTAAATGTGAATGTGTTGTGTGCTCTTGGCTAGGCTAGGGGAATTGGAGGATCGATGATCTTAGGGTGATACCACAATGTTCTATGTGTGGCATTATTTAGGATAGAGTTATACATAGAAATAATTTAAATAGATTTAGGGTGTTCTTAGTTCGTAGGGTGTTATGGAGGACCCAAGATCGACTATATAGTATTATATCTATATATACTGGGATTTTGAGTTCCCTTCTATTGTTTGTTGGATTAAAATTAAAGATAACTAAATGGATGTTGTTACATTATTGTATTCTGTACTTGTGTGTGATTAGAATTGTATGATCATATGCATGTATGTGTCGTATTTTATATTGGCTTTGACCTACCTCATTTAATTTTTCTAGTGTAGGTACTTACGTATAAATTACAAAATTTATCAATTTATTTAGATACAAGCATCAAGATTGTTAGGATAGGTTTTGGGTTATGACAATTAAAGTTTCAAATACTTGTTTAGGATTTTATGAAATGTAATTAGTGGTCATTTTAATTTATTTGAAAATTAAATTTTATTGAGATAATTTAGAGATATCAACAGATTTTCTAGAGATTTTAGTAATTATTTATGACTGATGTATCAATAGATGGTATGGACACATGGTGGTGGCGGTAGTAGTCTATGTTTTGGGGCATTATAATAGATTTGCAAAATATGAGAATCCCTTTGCTATTTCCAATTCATGGTGTTATAGGCAATAGACTATAAGGCTAGGTGGTTTTGAGTGAGACCTTTGTATTAATTCACGAAATGGATGTGGGAAAACATTTAGCTTATGCATTTTCAATTGTACAGATTTTATCAGCTTACGTCGTTGGTTGTTTGTGTGCTTTACAAGTATCACCAACTCAAATTTTATTTTTGCAGGTTATGATCTTCTTTATTGAGATTATACTGAATATCCCTTCAACGCCTTTGGCTTCTTGTGCTTTCAAAAGCTATCTTATGAACTATGTATATTTTTATTCGATGTTCCTATTTTTATTTTATTTTTTTTTAGCAAGAGTACATTTTTATTTATCAACGTTTACTCGCAATTCTATTAAAGTCATTAACTTTTTCTTATTTTCAATTTTAATCCTCAAGGTTTTCAAAACCATAACCAAAATATGTTTTTTATTAAATCCGTTGAATCTTTCTGCATCTTGAGTATGTGTTAGCTTGAATAAGCAAGTAATGCAGCTATGATTTGTATCAATTTTTGCAGCCCATTTTTCTTACTTTTAATTATTTTTATCACGTTATATAATTAGATCTATTTAAAATTATTTTTTATTATATTATGTAATTAAATATATTTAATATTACCATCTTATGAAATGAATTATTATGAACCAATTTGAATATGATATATTGTGGATTTTGAATAATCCAACAAGTTTAATACAATTCCTATTTTTATAAGGTTTTGAAAATGTTGAGTAAGGTTAAGAAGTAAATAGAAAATTGGATAAAGGGACCAAAGAAGTACCTTTTTTTTTTTTTCTTGAATTACATAGTTTTGATGAGATTTGGTTTTAGTCTAAGATCATATCTAAGAGGAAAAGGTAAGATTATATTATGGAAGTACACTTCAAGTTGCCTAATCTTAATGTGCAAAATAGAGATTTGGGATCTGTTTTGCAGCTTTAAACTTTTTAAAATTTTTGTTTACAGTAATGCCCATATATTTCGACTTAATATCCGATCGAATTACC